>OY728162.1:564616154-565866154 GCA_963277665.1 Viscum album
TAGTATTGAACGAAAGTAAGTGAATAAGATATATGTAAGTACATAAATACTTATATATATATAAATATATATCTCTCCAGTAGAATTATTATTTCATATATTACATACATATTAGTAATATATATTTTTATAATTGTCGATGAATGGTGTACTTGGAAATGAATCTCATCGCGTCGTGAAGACGGTAATTCGTACGTAGGCACGAGAGAAAATATCATTATTTTGATGTTAAAATAATATTTAATAGGATGGTATATCATATATACAGAATCCTTATCATGTTATATTTATTATTTACATCAAATAAACAAAATTATTATACCCATCCAAATAATAATGTATTGAATAACAATTACACCACGACGTGGAGACGGTAAGCCATACGTACGCATGTTTGGTGACTTGTCATTCAAATGGTGGATAGAATAATTAATTTGGTTGTACCATAATTTTAATAACATCACAGTATATAGAAGATACTGGAGTTATTATTTTAGAATGGAAACAACGAAGAAAAAGGAAGTGGAAGAAGAACGGAACTTGAAAGAGGGTGGTGAAATCATTACCTCTTCTTCGGGTTCTTCCTGTTGACTTGATCAAAAGGGATCCTTAGGTTTTCTTTCTAATCAAACTAAGGCCTCTAAATTGAAGTGAGGGATTTTGGGAGGATATTTTTCAGGGGTTTGTAGAGCCAAATGGCTTTGTAAGTGTGAATTAGAGTGAAGGAAGAGTGCACTTTTATTAGAGGGGTGAGGGGCACCTTAGGAAAAAATTAAAATATTATTTTATAATAAAATCATTTTCGTTTTATAATGGCCCCAAAATGTATTATTTAAAGGTTAAGGTAGGGATGTGTCAACAAATATTCCTCCAATAGGTTTATACAAGTTTAGGTGTACATTTTAACGTTATCTTTTAGATTTAACTCTTAGTTAAATACTTTAACTTTTACCATGTATTCTTGTATTCTTACTCTATATGGTTAATAAACTTACTATAACATCCAAGAGGACCACAAGTGGCTCATTAATGACATATATAATATTATATAATCCCTTTTTCTGAACCTTTAATTTTTAGGAATATTATATCATCCAATAATATTGTATTTGTTTTAAATATTAATTTATGTCAATTTTGACACTATTTGGTATTTTATTTTTGTTAAAGCCATCCAAAGTTGATTACTTCTAAAATGATACATTGAATCATCCCTAACATATCGTATTAATCTAAAAAACAATTCTTGTATTTCATAAAAACATGCAAATTATATTTATTTTAATATTTATAATACCATTTATTTGATTCTTTCATTAATAAGGTTATTACTGCATCATCAGTGTATCATTAATAAATTTAATTATTTAATCTCTAGAAATTGTAAATAAAATACCATTATGTAGGAAATATTTTTAGCTTTCTAATTAATATTTATATTCTAATTTATCTTATGTATAACCCAATATTAATAAAATTTAGTTTTTAATCATTGAATTTAACACTTTTAAATCTACTTTGAATTAAATAATAATAAATTTCCTAATATAATTAAAGCAGACCAAAGAGGATCATATTTTATTCTAAGGTTGTTTTTTGTCGAATTACACTAAACCAATAGAATTAAGACATGTGTTAGGGTAATAATGACATCATTTTTACCCTTAATTACCCTATTTACTTTTAACCGTGGTAAATAAAAGTAAAAAGTAACTATTCGCCAAAAATAATTTTCATCCTATTGAACCAAATTTTACTCATTGATATTAACTGTGTATCTCAGAGTTTCTATATTCCACTCACAAAAGTGGTAAAATTATTTTTTATATGAATTTACAAATTCTCCTAGGAGATGGGTAAAGGACGGTGAAAAGTTCAATAACGTTTTTATATATCTAAAATTATTATATACTGAATCCAATGAATTACATAGAACATATATAGGTATTATGTATATATTTTGACCCAAAATAAATTTAAATAAAATAGATAATTATTTAAATAGAAATTCGTTTTTAAACTATAACCCAGTGTTTTTCACTATTCATCAAAAATTAAAAGTTTTCAGAAAAATACCAAAAATCCACCCTAAGATAATTTTGATATTCTTAATTCAATAATGAATTATATTTTACCAAATTAAAAACATAGAAGTTTCATTTATTAATTTAAAATTATTTCCTGCTGTCAAAACCAAAAGGAGTATTTTTAAGAAATAATAACTATAAAAAGTTTGACACTTGTTTATGTCCTATTTCAAATTGAAATTACTTACAATGACCAGAATTGGATTAATTAGTAAAAATATAATTTATTTATACTTCCTAACCATTAAAATGTATAATTTAACACTATAAATTATTTTGATTAAAAAAGTTGTTTTCAGTTAAAATATAGTATTTTTCACTATTCACTCAAATATGAAGGTTATCAAAAAAACACCAAAACATTATTGAAACTAAATTCTTATGTCCTGATTCTAAATAAGAAGTTTATTTTGTAAAATTGAATATATAAAAGTTTCAAATATTTTATTTAAAAAGGATTCACCATTAAAAGGATGTAAAAGTATATTTTTTGAGAATTAACTTTTTTATCTGAAAAAATGAATTAGTTCTTACATTATGTATAAGAAACTCATAATATGAATTCTAAAATTATAAGGATTATATATAGTTCAAAATTCAGTTAATACTATTCATAACCGCTTTTGAACGGCTAGTTTGGTAAGTCGTGGTGCGCTTGAACTCGATGTTGCGTGTAGTGTAAGTTATTGAATTACTTTGAAGAAATAACGTACTATGAAATCTTGGGGTGTAACAATGATAAATCATAGAAGATGACAGTGTTTGATTTTTTTCAGTAGAGATTATTAATATATTGGGTGGACATCTTCTATTAAGAGAAAAAATAGTGGCTAGAAGATATTGAGATTTCATTACATCTAATCTTGTGTTAATGAAGTATTGCACATAATTTTATATTATTTTATTGATGGGTGATTCTTATAAGTAGTGGATCATGTTACGTGGATAACATGGAGAGTTTTTAGTCTTTTAAGATTATTTTCCAATGAAATTTCATGAAATGTTACTTTCATCGGAGATATATGTTAAAGTGGGTTGTATTGTCTCTCATTTTTGAGGGGGAGCTTCATCAAACAAAATAAAAAAAAAGAGATTCAAGAACCATCTTCATTTTTCGCTTAAAATTTTCTCATATAATGAGGCTTTGTGTTGGTATTTTGAAGAATCACTATGTTCATTAATCATGTTCTAGTTTACCACATTAAAATTACTAAAATATCCAAAGGTTCTGGATAATTTATAAGTGATAGGGAATATGACTGCATGTACTATACCATATCAAGATGTGTTTCATCATAAAAAAAATACAATAAGGTTATAAATAGATAAATTTTTTTATATAGGAATAAAATGCTCTTATAGACATATATTTAGCTTTATTCATTATTTTCTGAATTCTATGGGGTTGGTAGGTCTAAAGAATCCTGCAGAAGTTTTGTTCTAGTGTTATTTTTTGAAGATCATGATCAATAATAGTTATAGAGACTGATCATTTTTTTGTCCATAGAATAGGGATGGTGGTAAATTTCTACTATATCCATGGTAGAAATTTCATTCAAGGTGATAACATCAATAGATAAAAGTAAAATGGGATAAAATAAAATGTATGGGAGATGAAGTATGTAGATGATAAATAGTAAAACTTTCATATTCTCAAGTACATATTTCCCTGTGTAGTGGTTGAGGTGGACATCATCATGGAAATAAAAGGAAATTAGAAGGCTATAGTCAGTTGAACAACATGTATTTTCCACTACTTGGAGGGATAAAGTTCGTGCGAGATGTTGTATTTTTATATACTAACATATCTTATGATTTTTATGATTTTGGAGATTCAAACTCCTTAATTTCACTTACAATGTTTTATGATCTATGAATTAATTTGGGGAATCTTATAATTCCATTTGTGTTATCTATTATACTTAAAGGTCAATCCAATTTTCTTTTGGTGTTTTAAGGTTGTTATATGGTAATGATGTAGCCTTAGTTATTAAGTTTCATTTTCACACTCTAGATATAGAAATACTCTATCATCCTTGTCTTAGATTGGGGGTATTCAATTTTTATTATTGTTTATTGTTTATGTAGGAGGGTTTTCTTCCTTGATGTGGAAGATAAGAACATAATGTTCAATGGTGTATAAATATATTATCTTCTCAGCTAGTAAAAATAATTACAGGACTAGAAAAGAACTATTAAATTGTGTTTTAAGAGTTATTGTAGTGTTTCATGATGTATTTATTAAAGATATTGTTATTTCCCCGCTTAACATGGTATTAAATATGAGAAAATGTTTTAAACCTATGTCTCATTGATTTTAGTGGATCCTTATTTGTTGAAACATTTTTAATTGAGATAGTTTTATATTTTGATCAACAACTTATTACAAAAGGTTATCATCCCAACCAGTGTATTTCATTAAAGTGATTTTATGTCATTAAAAAAGAAGGTGAAAAATAATATTTTTATTTTTATTTACATTCAATTGTTAAAATAGGTAATGGTGAAGAACTATTATCCCCTCTACAGGACAAATGATATATTCTATTAGTGGAAGGGATCTAGTTTGTTCTAAAATATGTTTCTATAATTTTGGTATCATTAGATATGGGTAAAAAGGATGATATCCCAATGAAAAAATTCATTACTCATTATGAGAACTTGATGTTTGTAGTTATATCATTTAGTATCATAAATGCTCCATATATTTTCATGATTATTATGAACTAAGTGTCCCATATGTTCCTATATTAGCTCTTGGTTTTGTTCATCAAATAAATTATTATATAAAAGATGTTGGAATGGAATCAAAATAATCATATAAGATCTACTTTTTAGGTTCTATAATATCATTATATCAATGGTTTTTTTTCAATGGTCAAATTTTTAACCTCTTAGGTTCATTTACTTTTGTATGTGGTATCTAGATAGGGAGTTGTGGTGGACCCCTTAATGAAAAATGTGGTCATTTAAAAGGTTTTTTCCAAGAATGTATCAAATATTTTTAGGTTCCTCGAATTTCAAGGATATTATAGGAGGTTAATTTATAATTTATTATGGATTTAGATTCCTTTAAAAACTCCAAATGACTATTTCATTGTTTGTACTAATCATTGTTATTGTTTTTTGAGTAATAGAAAGAAAATATGGTCAGTACTCATATTCTCCTATTTTGACGTGAAGAGATTTTGTTTAAGGTTTTCAATGATTATTATTTTCATTGTATACTGTGTGTTTTGGTGAATCAGATAGTAGTAGTCTCATATTGATATCAATGGTAATATCTCCGTGGAAATAACTACACAATGAAAGACATTGAGTTACTGGTGGTGATGTTGATTCTAAATTTCTTCTGGTATATCATTATTGGAAAACACTTTATGGTAATCTATAATCGTAATATAATGAGGTATATTTTTTCTTAGTAGGATTTGAACTGGTCTTAGTGATGTGGGATAGTTTTTATAGGAATATAACATTGTTATTTACGATAACCCAAGGGAAAAATGTTATATTTTCTATTTTTGGGTAAGAAGTCTTGTGTTGGTGTTTTTATTGATTCCATATATGTATAGAGAGTTAAAAAGGATATTGAAGATATTTATCTCTATTATTATTAATTTAATGGTAGAGTGTTCTTAAACAAGATGACTATATAGTCATCCATAATTTAGTAGCTTATGGAATCAAATTTGATGGATCCTGAGGTGATATTTTGAATGATCATGTCATTTTTTGGATTCTTCATAGAAATGTTCAAATGATGATCATTTTTTGTGTAGAGACCCATGCTTGATGTAAATGGAAATTATGTTTATTTTGTGTAATCCTTAATATATGACACAAAAAAATGCCCAAAGATCGTATTAGTTTAGTGTCTTTAGAAACATGGAACATAATCTTCTAATAATGGTGAATGATATTCAAAATCTCCTTTAAATATCTTCCCCTTTTTTACTACCTAAAACATTTATTTACATCATGGTGAAATGAAAACATTGGATGGTTGTGCGCAAATTCTCAGTAAAGTTAAACATGGAGGACATAAAACAAACCCTAAATATTTGAACATAAAGTTTAAACACCAAAATCTTGAGCAATGTCATAAACCTTGTAAGTATGTAAAAAATATATCATAAAGGATCATTAATAATGTTAAAATAAAATGGGAATAAAACATGGAATTGTGTAAAATAATTAAGCACATAATATGATTTCTATATTATCGAAGGCATTGCTTCCAAGATCATCATAGTGGATAAAGGTCATTACTAAACCAAGTTTACTTACCATTCCAGCCATATATTACGGAACCAAATTTACCTACAGTTCTAGTCATGTTTATATCATGAGATATAAATCATTACCCAATATATTAGAGGGACATATTGGTCCCTCCCATCTCATAATGAAATATTTCTTACATGTTCCAAAATAGCATATATCATTCATCATAGCACAACACATGAAATAAAATGTGTTTCTTAAACATCATTCCATCATAACATAGTCTATATAAAATACCATTTCATCATTAACACAATAAAATATGAGTTATAATATTGATTGAAACATAACACTATTTAAAGAGTGTCATATTAGATGGAAAATAATTTTGATAAACCACTTGAACTTAGTTCTTGAGGAAAATATCCTTTCTTCTTCAATTCTATTTCTTTTTCTCAAAATTCCATGAAATTTTTAATGAAATGAATTCCGTTGAAAATAAACTTGAAATAGTGTAGAGGAAGATTCATGTAAATAAGAAATCATGAAGAAAAACCCATTCATTCCATATAAGGAAAAAAACATTCTCCTCGTACTTTGGCCGAAAGAGTCAAAAAGTACCTCGTATGGAAAAAAAGAGTGATTCCTTCCAAACCATGTAGTAAAATTCAAAATGTGTAAAAAAAGACTTAAAAAATACATAGAATAATATTAAACATTTTATGAGATTTATTTTATAAAATATGGACCGAGATGATAAATATATTCCTAGAATATACTTACAAATAAACAATCTCAGATAAAATCAGAATAGAAAAGTTATCCCTTTCCTTATGTACAATTTATTCCATATGTGTCTGAAACTCATGTATAGTGGGTTTTATAATATTATTACCTTTTGACAGAACCATAATAATATTTATGATATCATATATGATTCACTTATGACTTTATATTTCCCGTTCATTTTTCAGTTCCATGTTAAAGCAATGATTTGGGTAATAATCGTTTTATTTATTTTACGTGTTTGGAATTGTTATTATTGATATTATTACATAGATCATGATTTAATTACTTAAATAATGTAAAAAATGTTTTATATATCATATATATTAGGAATATAAATATATATAATATATATCTAAATGGAATGGAATACACCATTCACGTAGACGGTAGGCCGTACGTATGCATGAAAGTTGTTTTCGTTTCTTTATTGAATTTAAGGGAAGTAAGTAAATGACAAAGATATATATATATACACACACCTAAATAAATTATCATAATTATTTAATATATTTCATGATTATTTATTAATTATTATTTATTATCATTGTTGAATGGTTAACATGGAGAAGTAATCACATCGCGTCGTGTAGACGGTAAGTCGGACATACGCAGGATTGATGATATCATTCCCATAATTGTTGAATGGTATTGAAGTTGATGGAGTATAATATATCATAATTAGTATAATTTTATAATAATCATATATATTTATTATTTCCACCATTATAACCATCCAATTAATGTGGTGGTGAAAAATATATTACACCACGACGTAGAGACGGTAATCCATACATATGCACATGTGGTGATTTATTTATTCATAGTTCATAAAGAAGGTGAAATAGGGTTGATTCATATTTATAATAACATATCAGTATATGAGTGATGCTTATTTTATTACTTTATAACAGAACAACTAAATAAGAGGAATTAGTAGAAGAAATAGATTTGAAAGAATCAGTAGAAGAGATTACCTCTTCTTCGACATGCGTCCTTTAAATTTCCCCTTAGGAAACTACAATTGGTCTTTTTAGAGTACCATAACCTCTAGAATGCAACTGAAGAAGTTGATAAGAGAAATTTTCAGGGGTTGGATGAGAATTAAGGCTCAAAATGGAAGGAAGAGGAAAGGGAGTAGGTGACCTTTTTTAAGATAAGAAAGGGGAATTTTAGGAAACTCTCAAAAATATTAATTTATAATAAAATAAATCCCTACCAAAAAACCCAAAAGTATCCCAAGTTTATATATAAGATGATATAGGGTTGTAATATCATAAACCAATAATGAAAAATTATATGGAAATTTAATTCAATTAAATATAGTTACTATGAAAAAAATATATCCATGGGTATTAAATAAACCATAAAAATAAAGCATGGTGTAAAAAATTTAATCTATATCAAAGAATTATAATTGACACCAAGAAAACCTGAAAAAATTTATAAATCTTCAAATAAAATCTTAAATAATGTTAGGGTTTTGAATTTAATGTCAAATAACATGACTAATACATAATTCATTATATTATATCTCGACTAGGAGTTATTTGAATCATATTAATTAAATTACTTTCATAATACCAAACATGTCTTAAAGAGATGAATTTGAAATGAAAACTCATACCATATATTATTAATTACAGAATTGTGATAAAAAATCATTAATAATGATCATAAATACCTTATTCACATATCTAGAAGTATTAAATTACATATATTAACCTTTTTATAATTATTTTATAACCATATATTACAAATATATACATATTAAAATTTATTTTCATTATCATGTGTTAGATATTTTGGTTCCCTATTTTGTGTAAACACTATAAAGATGAGATCAATTCTAACTATGTTTTTTTTGAAGTTATTTATTCCTATAATATTAAAGATAAAATAATAATTTTTTATATGATTACTTTGTGTCCATTTTTATTTTGTGAATGGAATGAATACAACTTGTGAATATGGAAGATGTGATAAACTGGTTTCGTCAAGTTTAATGATCGAAATGTGATACATTAATTAATAGAAAAAATATTAATAAAACCATTCTAGAATCAGTAATACATATATAATTAATTATTGAATTTTATTTTATTTATATATAAATCCTTGATCACTTGTGACATAAACATTATAACATCATTCACATAGGTGAAAAAACTGACCCAAAAAGTAATGTTTTATAATGTTTTCTTGAGTAAGGGAATGTATTTCGATAAATATTGTAAAATAAATTACTACTATTAAAAATTTTCTAATTATCATAAATCCTCCATTTATATATTATTAATAAAATCCATGATGTGTGGTGATGAAAAATGTAATTCAATGTTCAGGGAGCCGATAATCCATAGTAAGCATAATTTAAAATCCCATTTATCAAATATTGGATGGAATGATGGAATATAAAGATGATAATTTAATAATTTTGTTTGTCAAAAAAATATTATTTATTCATAAAACCCAACATTTATATCATTCCTAAGAGTATGTTATGAAATATAAATAGCATCATGTCGTGGATATGGTAGTCCGCACTTATACATGAATGATTATCTCATTTTCCTAATGGATGGAAGAAGTCAATATATAATTATAATACCATTAATATAATAACTTTATAGTTTATAAATGAAACTAATAAAATTACATTATTATGTCTATAATAAATTTTAATTAAGAAACTAATGAAGAAAATCTAGGTAGTTGAAAACACTCAAGTCGAGGACTTCAATTCTCGTTTCAATTATCTTTAAAAATGATGACCTTATGAAAACTAATAGAGAAAAAAATATTATGAATGTTGTAGAAGGTAATATTTGGGGTAACTACTCATATTTTCATGGATAAATTAAAATGATATGTATTTCTTGGAGTAGAGAAAGTGTAGATTCTTTATAAGTAAAGAGTGGGGCACTTTTGGAAGTAACCTTAACATTTTAAATAATTTCCTATTATTATTACAAGTTAAACAGATTTAAAATGGAAAAATCACGAAGGAAAAATTATTTGGGGATTAAATTCACCTAAATTACTCATCTGGGGAATATTTTGAATGTTTTAAGTATTTTTTTATATTTAATGTACTAACCAAAAAAATTTATTATAGTAAATAACTTATAGCCTTAATAATTAATATTTTTGTGAAAATTAAAAATGAAATATTTATATATTTCTAATATTATTATTTTATAATTTGAGAATAATTTTATCAAATAAAATTTCTAAGGATTTGAAATTTTTATTTTAAGATTAGTCAGCATAATTCTTAAAAACAGTTCTCTAGAAAAGTGTGTTTTAATATTAAAAAGTATATGAAAGAGATAGTTATTAAAATTATCTATTAAAATTTTGGTTTATTAGAAAATAAATAAAATTAATGGTTATTTCATGGAATGAAAAAACCTAATTTCATTTTAGAAATAATTATTTCGAAGAAAATACCAAATTTTTTGATTAAACTAACATTTTTATTTAGTTCAAAAATGATGGACATTATATTTTTTTTCTCAAAAAATATAATTTAATGCATAATGAGATTCCATAAATAAATATTTATTATTTAATTTTTTTTACTCTTATAGGATTGTTGGCGCCAAAATTCGGGACAGAGAAGAAGCTATAAAGGAGGCACCGGTGACTACCTCGCGAAGCTATTCCATAGAGTCCCCCCAAGTACCGCAGCCACCGAGAAGCAATGAGGCAAGATTCTTCGTAAATTAATTTGACATTCGTGAGCCTGCCACGAATCAAGGAGGCAGGATGCTCCACGAATGAATTTGACATTCGCGAGCCTGCCACGATGTAAGGAGGTGGGACGCTCCGTGAATGAATTTGACGTTCGTGAGCCCACCACACAGAAATGAGGTCGGATGCTCCGCGAATGCATTTGATGTTCGCGAGCCCTCCGAGAAGCAACCAAGTCCCTCTAAAAGCCGTGTAAGCTCCGCTTCGCAGTGCCTCTTGCATATAAATATTGGGCTCTCCCTGAGACCAAAGGAAGGACAATCTGACCTTTTGACTTCCCAGATCCCGAATAGCGACACATCCTTCTGCTCTGTGAACTGTGAGCTGTGCGAGTTACTTCTACTCTGCAAAGTTCCACCCCTTTCTCTCGTTTTGATCCCCTCTTCTAAGAGGGATTCCATTTGTGAAGCCTAAGGGCCTTCGCGAAGGAAGGGGATCCCCAAGGGGACCCAGTTTGTCGTGGATGATATATGCTTCACGAAACACCCTTCATGCACACACAATCCACATGATAAGGTAGGGTCACTGTACTTCACGAAGCACATTTCTTCACGAAACTTTGATTTATGAGGAACCTTTTCTCTACGAGGCAGTGCTCCGCGAATGCCTTTCCACTTCGCGAGGCACCTCATATATGCACCTATGCCCCATGCCTAAGCTAAGGCACCCCACATCGCGAAGCACACCCCTTTGCAAATTCCATCCTCCACGTGGAGCAACAGATATTTACAAGGCCCCTGCCTATGGACCCCTCCGCTTGGAAATTCCTTTTCTCGTACGACCCTCCAGGTTTTCATGATGTGACTTCAAAGTCCCTTGGATTCTACTGACCATTGCGTTGCTTCACCTCATGCTTCTTCGCATTGGCATGATAATGGCTATTGGTTCTTCGTATAGTCATGGTAACGTGGGCCCCTCGATGGTTCACTCCATGACACCACTCCACCATGGCTTTTCTTGTCCCCTCTCTACACCCAGAGTAGTGGGTACCAGTTATGTAAGTCCTAGGGGTGCGGAGCAAACCCACCTCATCCGAGCTGCAGGACGTTAAACTGCCAAGCACCTTCATCCTCAGCACATGATGTTAAACTGTGACCTCGCCCTGTTCCTCACACATGGGGTCCCCCCAACATGGAAATTCTCCACGCCCCTTGGTCTCCAAAGGGGATGATATCCTCCTTACGAGAGTGGAATTTGTCCGCGGGGGAAGGGCGACCATCTCGGTGTAAGCCCCTAGCCTTCTTGTAGGGGGAAGCATACCTGTTCCTCCTTTCATCTTCGGTCCCCAGGGCCAGCGCAGGGCATGATGGGGGATGGTGCTTCTCCTTTATTCAGTCCCAAGTCCCTCTCCCACTATGCTATTTCGCCATCATGCCTCCATCTTGGAGTAGGTCCTAATATTTCTCTCCCTGGGCCGCCTAGAGCGTAATCCCCACTCCATTTCACATGGATACACCTCTCACGACGTGATTGTTAGGTCTCTCTTATCTCTTTTTTCTCACACCGAGCATGACTCACATGGGCTTAGAGTGAACACCGACTATGAAATCTACCCTGGGTAGCCTAGAGTGTAATCCCCACACCATATCTGAACTACGTGGTCTTTAAACCATGTCAAGACATTGTACGTAGAAAGCCTCCATGAGGTTCAATCCCACCACCCGGTCATTCTGACCATTTTCACATCAGTTCACCATCACCTTGGGCAGCCTCATAGTGTAAGCCCCAACCCATATATGAACTACGTGGTCTTTGATCCATTTCAAGGAATGGTGTGCATGTATCCTCCACAGGGTTCAAGCCCACCACCCAGTCATTCTGACCATTTTCACGTCGGTTCACCAATACCTTGGGCCACCTCAGAGTGTAAGCCCCAACCCATATATGAACTATGTGGTATTTTATCCATGTCAAGGAATGGTATGTAGGAAGCCTCCATGAGGTTCAATCCCACCACCCAGTCATTCCGACCATTTTCACGTCGATTCACCAACACCTTGGGTTGCCTTAGAGTGTAAGCCCCAACCCATATCCCAAACTACGGGGACATTGATCCATGTTAAGTCATGGTACAAAGGAATCCTTCACAAGGTTCAATAGCACACCTTAGGTATCCTTATAGTGTAAGACCCAACCCATATTCTAAAATATGAGGACTTTGATCCTTTCCAAGGCAAGGTACATAGGAAGACTCCATGAGGTTCAAACCCACCACCATCTATTGGTCCCTAGGTCTGCCTCCACATCGGTTCACCGATACCATAGGCCACCTCAGAGCGTAAGCCCCAAATGAAACCACCTGAACAACATGGTTTTTGATCATTTCCAAGGAAGGGTACATAGGAATCCTCCACGAGGCTTAATCCCAACACCCAGCAGTTCCGGAACCCTTCACGTCGGTTCACCCCCTTCCCACATGACGTTAAACTATGGCCCCATTCCAGTGGTAAGTCGTTGTAACCCCATCAAGCGGTAAGCCATTGTGACCCCATCCGACGGTAAGCCATTGTGACCCCGTCCAGTGGTAAGTCGTTGCCACCCCATCCCGCAGTAATCTGTTGAAACCCCCAGTCACTGGGAATCCGTCATCAGATGAACTACATGGACTTTGATTCTCTGCCACGGGAATACGTAGGAAGTCTCTTCGAGGATCAAGACCAAAACCATCGTCACCCCATGATGGTTCCATCCCATTCACCATCCAATTCACAGAACCTTACATCATCCATTCAGATTCTTACCCGGTCCACCACATCCCAGTGGGATCATGCCACCCCATTCCCTGCTCCCACTAGCAGCATTTGGGAAGCCACCCACCTGTTGGCCCCAATATAGGCATTCCCTCTAGGTGGTTACTCCATCTGATCCACTCTAGCCAGTGTTCTGATCTGATCGATCTGTCTCCTATAGATGTTAAACTTGTGGCATACCCTGTGTTAAACATGGGAAGCTAAGGAAAAACTCAGATAAATGCCCACAGAATGTGATTCCCCATGTTCGATCTGGGATTCCTTGGGCTTCCGCGCCCTCAAGAAGCCCTATAATAAGGTACAGAAGATAGACACACCAATCCCCCAATGTCTAGACATGCCAGTGATACCCCATGTGACTACTCCCCTAACCGATGGTTGCTGCCCTGACCAAACCCCTTGGAATGTCCTAATAGAAGCAGCATAATTAATGGGTGTCCATGAAGATATGGCACCAAGAAGAGTTTCATGAACAACGTCTTAAGTCTATGAGGGAGACCAAGATTAGGTGATGAGTTCTGAGGTGGAATCCATTGAAGGAAGAACCTAAATCCCATCATCCCATTTCAATCAAGGAGAAGACGTCCCTAAATAAGAAATGGATGTCTCCCACCTTTGGAAAGCGGGAATGCGAGGCAACAAATGCACGTCTTACACAAACAGATGCGCACGCCCAACTGAGAGTGTCAGAAACTGAAATGCTAAGCCCAACTTGAAATTATTTTCCTCAAATATGGAGATTAGTAGTGCTCGGGGCATCAATAGATTGACGTGTCACGGGATCCAGACATCCAGCGCCAGGTCCCGCCAAGCAAATAGCAGGCCTGGTGTGAAACTCACCCGAAGGTGGGGCAGTAAAATGTTGTACATACAGTTCTACAAAGTTGTCAGCGTGGATCCCTCTTACTGATCAAGGAAGATAGGGGTGGAGCTGGGGCATTGGTCATCAATTCCTTTTTCATTTAGCACTGACGAGTTCATCTCTCTACTTCTCAGAAATCAGGTTGCTACTGCCGGAACGCGATCACCACCCACTCGTCTATGTAGTGGCAGGGGAAACACCAGCATAGTCTCTCCACGTGGCATTACCGCTTCCACGACGGCCTCTGCATCCACGACTGTGGGGGTGCCCACACCCAATCTCCCCATCAAAAGTTATCCAACGAAGGGTAATTAACAACCTCGTATGTCATTATGAGGAGGAGGGAATAATCCCTACCCAGGATATGGACTGCCTAGACCTGGAGGTATCCCCACCTCGCCTCAACGCCATCCCCGAGGGATGCGCAGGTAACCACTACTCCCCACCCTGACATACAACCGCTTTGGGATCCTGCTCCTGGAGTGCCTTGATGACTCAATGCCTTATGATAATGATGTGGGCGATGTCTGGCCCATCCGGGTCAGTGTCCCAATCCAGGGGCTCCTAGAAAGGAATCCCACTCGGCTACGCTAGTGCCGCCTTCCAGTCATACTGAAGGAGGAGCACGTAAGATATGCACCTGCACTCCCATCTCCGGCTCGTCCGACCTGATGCCAGCATCGAGAACGAGCTTAGGAAGAAACCCTCAAAATGGCGTCAACATCGAAGACTACTGTGGCCCGATCCACCATCGACACATACCATCAAGTCCCTGTATACACTGAGTAGGGGTGCTTATATGCCCAGCCGGGATCGAGGCCCCAACCACCCCACGGGTAGGCTCGGTCGACTCCCCTGGTCGCAGGTACGAAAAGTGGTCACCACGAAGCAACCCGTAGCGATGCCACACCATACGGAGGTCCTCCACATACCCTTAACATAGGGAGCGTGGGACTTCCCCAATTCGAGGCTTATCATGGAGGTCTTCCCCATGCCACCCCCAATTAGAATTAGGGTCTACCCTGCGGCAGTGATACTGAGTACAGAAGCCTCTCTCGTGCCCATTACACTGGGTATGGAGTCATTTATCCTGCCCCTGACCATCGATGTGGAGACATTTCCCATATTATACCTCTTCAATGTGGGGATCCTCCTTACGTCCTCTCTATAGTTGGAGAAGGTTATCCTCCCCCGGAAACCAGAGGGGTGAAGGCCAGCCTCGCTCCACCCGCACCAAGCATGGAAGTCCTCTTCATGCTCCTACCGGTTCCAGTGGAGGTTTTCCCCCTCTAGTGTTGTTCATGGAAGTCCTCCTCATGTAACCTTCGATATTTGTCCCAGTTCTCCTCTCACCTCATATTTATCAGGTGGAAACAATCTCTGCCCTAGCACCAGTGCGGTCGAAGGACCCCATGTCAGAAATCAGCCCTATTCCAAGGAGCCACCTAGGGGTAGGAAGGCGGGTCATCGCTACCACAAGTAGAATCCTGGGAAGGCCAGGAAGGAGATCAAACTAGTATTCTTCTCAGACTCTGAAGCGGAGTACGACTCAGATCGAAAACCCTCCCCCCCGCTCATTTGATTCAAGGGTCAGGGCATGGAAAGGTCGCATCAGCCTGGAACTCCCAGACTACAAGGTCCATAGGATTCCTGCCTCCCTCCATAGGTATATCCAGGAGGATGAAAACCTGGTGACCCCACAGGATGTGGTTGTGTAGTCACCACCATTATCACCTGAAGCGCTTTATGCCTCCACAAGAGATCACGAATAGCTATTCTGGGGACCAATGATAGGCGAGCAACATTGCGGCCTATCACAAGCAGCCCTGTCCCCTGATCCAGGAACGAGGACCCCCTGCCCCTCTTACCGCGGCATAGTAGCCAGGTCACTACACTATTCGGAGGACAACTTGAGAGTTGGTGACCAGTCAACCCACTCGCCGTACTATCCACTGGCCAGCTTGTAGTCCCAGCGATCTACCTCAATACCGCTGCCAGTTCCATAACCACCCCCAGTTGGTGAGTGGGGAAATCAAGGGCCAGACCCTGAATTTGAGCCAAGGAGCTTCTAGAGCATCCTCAAAGCAGACCACTTCACTATGAATTTTTGGCCCGTGGCAACGCAACATTTCTGCATACCGGAAACCCTCACCATAGAAGAGGTTTAGTGTTTCTTCTACACCCTCTGTGTAACAAATTTCAGTATCCATCATTAGTGCATGGATTTTTCAAGGATCCAAAGGCATTTTGAATACATCAGTGATCAGTGTCGTCTAGTCGATCTGGCCGCACTCCCTGTGGCCCGACGCCCTGAGTCACCAGGTTTTCGTGAGGCTCTTTAGCAACAATGCATTCAGAGTATCAAGGTACTCCACGAAATTATCAGAGAGGCTACCCCCACGTGAAGATATGTGGCTAGGGGAAGTATGCTTCCCTCCTCTCCAGCCCTATCCTTCGGCAGCCTGACTTGCTATGCGATATTGAGGACATGAACCCAGAAAGGGTCACAATCAATATGGCCGACATTGTGGACAAGGAGGACAGGCCATAGCTTCTCGATGGAGACATACTCCCTAAAGGTGTGCCACCAATGTTTGACCCATTGGGGTGGATTAATCATTAGCAGATAAACCTCCTAGGTCTCCCTATGCCCACTGGGGCGTTGGTACTCTGCAGGAATTCCAGTAAGGTAAAAGAGCATGTCGGAGCTGTCAAGAACTCTGACCCATCCGCCTCAGTGTAGAAGATGGAGGAGGACCCCGAGAAGGCCATGTTGCGCCAAAAAAATATTGAGAAGAAGAGGTTGGTCAATGAACTCCTGGTTGAATGCGTTGTATAGCAAAAACCTGACTACGACAATCCTAGGCCGGTACAGAAGGGGCAGGAACAAATTTCTCTCAGCAAGCTGCCCCCAAGAATCCCAGATCATGCCGCTCCTGCGAATAGGGATGAAGCTGGCAATCATGGAAATAGGGTGCGGTATGTCACACCAAACCCTCCGGAATGACGCGAAAATCCAAGGAATCTAGCCCGGGTTCCCCCAGCTACACCACATGTTGCTCCAACAGCCGCTCCACTAGCCTCTGAGCCTGTCTAACCTATTGAATAACCCAGCAACGCTCTTGTGGTTAGGGATCCCTATCAAGACTCTCCAGCAGCCGTTCCATGAGCTGATGAGCCTGTATAACGTGTCGAATAACCCAGCAACGCTCTTGTGGTTAGGGATCCATATAAATATAGGGAATCCCACCCAAATGATCCTATGTTGGTGCTCATATCCTGCCTTGAGGTGTTGGGAATGTGACAGGTTGCAATCCCACCAGATGGCAGGCCATATCAAGTATGGGTGGATGATATGTCGGCACCTCTGGGTTTCAAGAATCATACCTTCTCCCCATTTAATGGGATGTGGGACCCACCAAAGAATCTATCCCACTTCAACTCATGGTGTGGGCCGTGTTGGGGACTCCAAGGCAGCCGTAGGTTTCCAGGCTCCGCTATTTTGTTCAAACATTGGAGGGGCTGGCATTCGTCTAGTACAACCAGCTCCCAGTCGGATCCATGACCAGCTGGGAGGACCTTCGAAGGAAATTCCATTACCAGTTCAGCTCTACCACCTGGAAGGCCAGCATCACAGACCTCTTCAAGTGAATGAAAAGGCATGATGAGCGAGTCATGGACTTTATCACCCGGTGGAAGGAGGTCACATACTCCCTTGACATGCCAATGAATTAGGTGAAACTACTGATGATGTGCATGGGGAACGTCAAGATGGAACTGGTTCCTTCACTTATCACCCAGAACAACCTTGTAGGATTCTGAGACTTCTCTGACTTGTCCCGACGCCTTGAGAAAGCCCTGCAACAGGCCAGCTAGGCACATCTACTGCCGCATGTAATTCTAGCAAGGAGAGCTGCCAGAGCTGAGCCCACCACGATGGCCCAAATAGAATCACCCAGATAGATGGAGTTTCTACTAGTGGCACTGGACCCGCAACATCGTAGAGGCCCTCCTCCTCAAGCACAACCTCCTACTCAGTAGCATCCTCAGAATCGGAAAGCGCCTCCACGTAATGCACCGCCACTTCCCAGGCAGGACAATCAGGGTCCGCCTCCTCGACAAGACCCTCCAGCTCCTCATTAGGGCCAGGATACAAGGGCCCCCTTTCTGGAAATAAGACACCAAACTTACTCGTTCAGTGATAGTCAAGTCCCTGGTCACTTCTGCAGTTCCTTAGAGCAGGGAATTGTACGTTTTCCTAAGTGCAAAAGGTCGGATGAGGCAAATCTCACTGATCGCCCCAACTACTACCCCTATCATTAGATTCTAGGGAACACCATCAAGTAGTGATATGTGTTTAAAGATTGGATCCAAGACCTGGTCGATAACAACATAGTCAGGCTGGGCCCAACCCCGACACAAGTAGCAGGTGTCTTTGTAAGGCCAGAGAGTAGTAGCAACAGCGAAGGCGAGTGACAGTAGGTTTGCAGTCGCAGATCCCAGAAGTACGATGACTGGATGGCTCGTATGATGGTTTCTTGCACCCATGGTATCATTCAGGCATGACTAAATTAGCCGAAGCCTTTAGATGCTATGACCACCACTTTTGCATCATCATCTCATCTGGTGTCTTCCCCAAAAAGAAAGCATCGATGGCGCAAGAAGAAGCAACGTGGCCGGCCAATGCCATCATCATCCCACACTCTCGATGAATTCATGCCCCCTGAGATAGGGATACCTCCCAGAATCCACCTAGTGGTGGACGACTCATCAAATTACAGTCAAGGGTATGCTTCAGATAATATCGTGGAGTTGGTAAATCTTTATATGACTCCCGATGAGGGGGAGTGCGAGAGGAACCTCCCCAACGTCCCTATCCAATGCCAACATCGACGGAGCCATGACAATATCAGTCATCAAGGAACATCGGTTGGAACCTCCAGCCAGGTTTTTCATTCCATTGAGACCAGGCAATAGTCCCAGTGTAGAGCTTAGCACTCACAGCCTCTTCATCGGGTGTCATCAAGACCGCCTCCACCACCGTTTGTGCTACTGGACCAGGAAGAGTTACCTCGTCCAGACCACGACCATCCTCACCCATCTACAGGATGATCTTAGTCATATGAACCTCATCTAGTAGCTACTCTTCATGCTTTGACTAGTGAGCTGTGAGATATGCCCAGTATTAGCCAGCCATCGGTCCAACCAGCAGGGCCCTCCATGATTCCAATTGCAGAGCGGCCTCCTATAAGAAGAATTTCTCACCTGGCGCACAAGTACAATGTCCTCAAGCACCTTTCTGGAATCCCAGCAAGGATTTACATCCTTGAATCCCTCCTCATGTCATCAGATATGCACGAGGCCCCCGCTGAGGCTTTAAGAATCCCCCTCTAGTTTGAGATGGAGGTTGTAGCTACAAAAGCCTTTCATGCTGAAGCAGTTGAGAATGCTGAATGCCATACCATCATTTCATTATCAGGAGAAGATTAAGACTCTCCCATATAGGGTCAAATTCACCCGCTGTACATCATTTTCCAATTTAATGGTGTGGAGGTTCATCACTGTCTCATTGACACCGGCTCCAGGATCAACCTTATCCTCACACGGACACTACAGAAGCTGGGGTTATCCGAGGATGACCTGACTCCCTCCGATTTAAGGATCCAGGAATAATATAGGACAGAGAAGTCCCCGGTCGGCATGATCCATTTGAATACCCAGTTTGGTGGCCTAGTTTCTAGTACCGAGTTTATGGTTGTCTCCCAGGACACCATGTACAATGCATTGATGGGAATACCATGGCTCCACCTGCACGTAGCGGTCCCCTCATCGTATCACAAACTCATAAAGTACTCCCTTATTGGTCGAGTAGATGTACTTCAAGTTGATTCATCTCCTTTTTCCTCTTGTGAATCCCATTATCTGGACGCTGACCATTACAGGAGAAAGGATAAGCAGATTCTGGAAAATGAGGTTCAGCCCGCCATGGTCACAAATGACCCCTGGGCAAGTCTAGATGATGCCTACGTATTCCCAATCGATCGATTAGAGGCCACGACCCCCAACATGGGGCGATTATTTGTTGTATTTGGTAAAAGAGGAAGGCATATTTGTAGGTCCAAGTGACGGTAGAAAATCACCTCATACTTCTACACAAACCAGGATCGGGTGATCCTAGAGCCTCCTACCCCCGTACGGTATTGGGATGTCCACCACATGGGAACAAAAGTACACCATATGTGTCTATTTTTCTAGGATGGAATTAACCACCTCAAGCCGACACGCCACTATTTCTTCTATATCATCATGTGTGGCCCCTTGGGATGAAGACCAGATGGGATTGGATCGACTTCCATCATCGCTATGGTCTTAGTGGAGCATGAATCTCTTGATATGTTGTCCACTACTATCCAGGCTGCTACCAGCCACCCGTCAGGTTCTTCCGACCTATGAGATGCTCCACCTGCTAGGAATCCCTCCTCCGCAAGCGAAGATGTGGATATGGAGGATGCTCCCCCTGCCTTTGAAGAAGGTGTCTCTGGCACGGTCGACGAACTGGTACATGTGAACCTTGGTAGCGAGGCAGATCCGAGACCCACATTGATCAGTGACGCCATGTCCCTCGGGAAGTAGAAATGGTACATGGACTTCCTTAAGCTGCATCGTGACATGTTTTCCTGGTGTTACAATGAGATTCCAGGACTAGATCCTCAGGTAGCCATCCACCGCCTTGGTCTCCCGAAAAATCATCATGGGTGCAGTAGTCTCCCAGAAAGATGTACCCTTCTCACGGTGCCATGGTCAAGGATGAGGTTGACAAGCTCATCAGAGCCAACTTCGTCAAGGAGGTCCAGTACCCCAAGTGTCTATCCAACATTGTTCCAGTCAGGAAAAAGAACTGATAGATTAGAGTCTTCATCGACTTCTGGGATCAAAACTGCCACTGTCCGAAGGATGATTTTCCCCTTCCAGTGACAGAATTGTTGATCGACACTACGACTGGGTTCCAAGCCCTCTTCTTCATGGATGGTTACTATGGATATAATGAGATCTGAATGGCCACCGACGATGAAGATTCCACCACTTTCAGGGCACCCTAAGGTACTTTCTATTACCAGGTTATGCCCTTCGGCATGAAGAATGCAGGTGCCACCTTTCAACAGGCCATGCACCGTATATTCATGTCAATCCTCTGGAAATTTGTGGAATGCCATGTAGATGATCTGGTGGTCAAACTCACCAATGTCGGGACCATCTCAAGGACCTTGAGAAAGTGTTCGGCTTCCTCCGTTCCCACCACTTGAAGATGAACCCATTGAAGTGTGCCTTCAGAATCACCTTCGAGAAGTTTTTTGGCTTTGTTGTCAGGTACTGGGGCATTTAGATTGACCCAGAGAAGATTAAGGAAATAATCCAGATGCCTCCTCTAAGCAATATTCGGGTGCTCTGAGGTTTTAAAGGCCACCTATCCTACAAACTCTGATTCATTGAGAATTTGGTCGGAAAGTGTAACCCCTTTTCCCAGATCATGAAGAAAGTCTCTGCCTACTAATGGGACGAAGTGTGCTAGACTGCATTCGAGGAATGTTTTCAGTATCTACTCCATACTCCAGTCATGATTTCACCTGTATCTAGAAATCCAATGATCCTATATGTGACTACCCTGGAACGATCCCTCGGTGTCCTTCTCGCACAGAAGAACAATGAGGGGACAGAGAACAACCACTACTACCTCAGTTGCATGCTCCTTGATAATGAGACCAGATACTCCCCCATTGAGAAGAGCTGTCTTGCGCTCGTGTTTTCCAAATATAAGTTGCAACATTACCTGCTGCACCAAGAGGTATAGCTTGTCTCTCGGGTAGACCCTATAATGTAAATTCTGAACCGCCCCATGTTGACTGGGCGTCTAGCATGGTGGGCAGTAATCCTCTAACAGTTCGACATTAGGTTGGTGCCTTAGAAGGCTATCAAGGGATTGGAATTGTTAGACTTTCTAGATTACTATCCAACCTCTACAAACCAATCACTGAACATGGATTTTCCTGATGAGGCAGTCCTCTCGGTAAATCATGCCATCCCATGTTGGATGATACACATCAATGATACCTCCTAGAGCCCCACCAGCCGGAGTCTCAATGATTCTCGACTCAACAATGTGGCCCTGGGTATTGTCTTCATTACCCCGATGCAAGCCATTCAGCTATAATAATTCTTATTGTCATAAGGTTGTACCAACAATGAGGTAGAGTATCAGGCTCTAATCACTGGCCTCGAGCTGTCCCTCGAGATTTATGTACCCCATTTTCATGTGAAAGTAGATTTCGAACAAGTCCCCATGCAAGTCAATGATGGCTATGTTTCTAGAAATCCAGAGCTCATACCATTGTTGGAGTGCCCCCTCTAGTTAATGGACCGGTTTCTATCTTGGACAGAAGTTACTCATGTCCCTCGATCTCAGAACGGTCAAGCGGATGCCCTGGCCAGCCTGGCTGCATCACTTGCATAACTCGAGCAGGATGATCTAATTATACACGTTTCACACCGGAGAGTCATTTCCCCCGTCACCCCAGAGTATGACAATGGCCTACGATTAAGCCATCTTACCTCCATATCCTCCAAGATAAGACACCTAGGTTCTTCAGATGCAATGGTTGATGTGAATCCCGACTAGAGATCCCCTTTTGTCGAGTACCTCCAAAATTATTGCCTCCCGACTAATCAGGTTGGGCGTGAGAGAATCTGATGTTGTGCGCTGTAGTTTACCCACTAGAGTGGTCCCAGTCTCGAGAAGATACTCTAAAAGTGAGGGTTCAATGGTGTTATCCTCCATTGAATCCAAGGAGTCGAGATTTCTCAGGTCATGTAGGAGGTTCATTATAGTTCCTGTAGCTCCCACCAGGTTGGGCTAAAGCTATCCCATTAGATCTGGAGACCGGGGTACTTCTGGCCCTCTATGATCCATGAATGTATCAAGTTCTCAAAGAGATTTCATACATGCCAAATTCATGCTAACATCATGCATAGACCTCCATAACCTCTCTACTCTACCAAGTACTAATGGTCATTTGAGGTGTGGGGACTCAATGTCGTGGGACCATATCCACCAGAGACAGCTCGCCAATGGAGGTTCATCCTGACCGCCACAGATTTATTTTCCAAGTGGGCAGAGGCAGTTCCACTCAAGGAGGTCAAGGCCCGTTCTATGGTTGTCTTCGTGAGCTCCAACATCATCCACTATTTTGGAGTCCCCCATGCTTTCCTCACTGATAAGGACACCAACTTCCGAGCATCCAAGTTGACGAAATTCTACGCCATGTAATACATCCATTCGAACCAAGCCTCCTGCTATCACGTGCAGGAAAATGGGAAGATCGAGGCATTCAACAAAACCCTCTCTAACATCTTGCAGAAAATGGTTGTTCATAACAAGAAGAGTTGGCCAGAAAAGCTACTCAACGCCCTCTGGGCTTATCAGACGATGACTAGAAATTCCGCCCAGGAGACCCCATATTCCCTAGTGTACGGAGCTGAGGCCGTCCGGCCCATCGAGATCTAGCTGCCTTCTTTACGCACAACAGTCTATGACTAGTAGGAACCAGATAAGGTGGCTGAAATTCATCTGGCTAAATTGGAAGTACTTGACCAGAATAGGCTTCGTCCCCTACACAATCTAGAAAGGCATCAGAATAAGATAGCTAGAGCCTTCAACAAGAAGGTTTGCCTCCCCTCTTTTCTACAAGGCAACCTGGTATTGGTCCTCCAAGTGCCAATGATCCCTGGAAGGAAACCACCCAAACTGGAGCCTAAATGGGAAGGACATTACATAGTTCACAGGGTTTACCCCAGTGGAGCATACTCCCTGGTGACCATGGATGGTGAGCGTATAACTCCTCCCACCAATGCCAATTTTCTCAAGCAATACTTTGCCTGAGCCTAATGGTTCTTCATGAAATTAAAATGGCTGGTCCTACATGAACCTAAATTGAACGCCAGTCCCGAATGACCTTAAACTGTCCAGTACTACATGACTTTAAACCACACATCATCCTACATGACATTAAAGTACATTTTGAGAACTATTTATGGCTTGATTCCCATCTGTATGGGATGTGTAGGAGTGCTCAGACACCCCGTCTTGAGCCCAGCCCCAAAACTCTCCTTTTCACCTATCCCCCTTGGGTATAGTCCTCTTAGAGGGTCCTCTTATGGTGTAGTGGAGGCCTCCTAGGCCTCATTCATGTGGTAGTTGTGATGATTGCGCCATGTTCTCCGTTGTTCTTTTATTCTCCCACGTCCTCACCACATGACGTTACACTGCATGGCCTTCAAGAACTATGCATGGCCTGATTCCCATCCGTATGGGATACGTAGGAACGCCCAGACATTTCGTCTATTGGCCCAACCCAATCGCCAGAGTCCTCCCCTTGGGTCAAGACATATGGTGGGGTGTAGAATTTTTCCCCAATTCACGTCGATCTAACCTCTATCCGGCTAGACATCCCGCTCCCAGGAGATGTTCGCCTCTTTCATAGATGGGTACAACTATTCTTCACCCACTCCGTTGATTATGACTCCATCATCTTCCCTATCCAGAAGGGCCCACGAATGGTATGAATGCTAGGACTAAGGGCTCTCCTACCACTTCTGGCCAATGCCCTTGAGGATGTTGAGAAATAAGCTGATACAAGTCCCGCATTTTGAATATGGTCAGTAGTCGATGCTCATTTGTTTCTCCCATTTTAGGTCACTATAGGGACGCTGTGTTTTGAACATGGTCAACATTTGTCATGGATCGTTAGGACCGCCCCAAGATGTCCCAAAAATCGAGTGTAGTGGTTCATTCTACCCCGTTGTCTCTCCAAGAGATGAACTCCCTTCGGGCAATGGCATCATTCAGGAACCATATGACGGGGAGAGCTGAGACTGAGTCCTTGTTTCCCACACTGAGTACTTCTCACGTGGGATTATGAGCTGTGATGAGGTAGTAACCGTATAAGGGTGCATATGGCCTCCCCCTCCGAGGTGTAGCCTCAGGCCCCTTGGTCTTTTCGGGCCCTCGTCCCAGGTTCTCTCTTATGGGATTATACGGTGTCGTATAGGATTGTTTCCTCATTCACATCAAGTTACTCGTTGTGCTGTACACATGAAAACTGGTTGGGGCTTATTGACTGAGGCTTAGCCTCATGCCCCATGGCCTTCTCGGGCCCCGACCCAAGTCCTTACCTTGAGTGTGAGGTGTGGTATGGGATTATGTCCTCATTCTCAGTGATGACACTGAAACCCTAGGTTTTCCACTGGCTATCCTCCAAAAGCCAACTGTAAGAGTGTTCCTTACTCCGGGACCCCTTTGGGAAAGTCTGAGGCCTCACCAGAATCTTCCTATTTTCTGGGAAATTTAGTAATTTCTTAAACCACCACCTGAAGTGGACATCCCTCACTGCCTACTTGTCCTCCCCGGGCACAAGCTCCATTAATTCCATTGCTAGACGCAACATCTATTTCGGATCCTCCCATGCACCCGTAACTGGGACAAATTCGTCTTACATTCCCCCAGTATCGGGACCCTTGAGATCTGATGCACATCCCATAAGCTGATACCAACCTCCCCGTGATACAAGTGGAATGTATTAGTCCCCGGTGATCATCAGCTCAACTGCTCCGGCATTAGCCGCTTTGGCTAGTAGATGTGAAAATGGGAAGCCCAAGCTACCTCATACAGGCCCACTCTTCTCATCTCCGCTCTGAACTCCTCACACGAGGTGCCTACCTAGTAGGCCCCGACCCAATCATCCATTAAGTTGCTACCCCGGAGTAGGTCCCATTCATCAGACCACCCCTTCTTTGGGTTCCCCAGCACTACCTTGAAGATAGTTCAGTATAGAGGAGGAGACGTCTCTAGCTGCAATGTATTCATATTGACGTTTTTCAGATGGCTATATAAGTAGTCGTCAATGACGGGAGCAAAGTCCTCCAGGGCATGACCATCGGGCGCCCTAAACCATCAGTGCTTACACGGTAAGATCTGGAACTAGTAAGCTGGCTCATCCCTACTTTCTTTAGGGATGAAGACGTCATCCCTCATCTCGAAGCCATAAAAGGGAAACCTCCTTCACAACCAGTTGTTATTCTATATTTCTGATAGAAGCTCCACCAATGAACGATGGTCCTAGTGGGTACAGACTAACTCCCCTATTCCCAGATTGTTCGACATATCATCCCTCTGGGCGCATCCGTAAGGACCCCTTGGGAAGCTTCTTGGTGGCCCATTATGTTCTGAAATATGGATGATTTTCAGGTTGGTTCAAAAAGCTCATTCACATAGTGCGTTCATGAAGACTATTCACGAATGATTTTTAAGGAGCTCTACCTAGGCATTCAGGCACCGGATCACAGAACGAAAATGCTGAGTCGAGGACTAGTTGTGCACCATGAAGACTCGATTCGTAGAGAACACTCGCGAAGTACGTGGAGCTTCTCCAATCGAGAGTGAAAAAATAACAATTCCTAGATAAGGGAAAGGAAAAAAGTGATGGAATACCCCCTATTTATAGGTGATGACAATCGAATCTTCGCGACACATCTAGTTCGCACCAAGCTTCACAGTGCGATTGGCCCGTGAATTACCTATCCGACTCACGGGCCCTCTTCACGAGCCAACATTGTGAATGACCGAGGATTTTGGCGATTACCCTTAGGCGTAGACCCTTGATCTCTCCGCGACTCCATGTTTGAGGGGGGGGGGGGGATTTTTGCGACAAAATTTGGGATAGAGAAGAATCCACAATGGAGGAACTAGTGACAGCCTCGTGAAGATATTTCGTAGAGTCCCCCCAGCACCGTGACCGCCAAGAAGTAAGGATGCAGGACACTCTGTGAATGAATTTGACGTTCATGAGCTTATAACAAAGAAAGGAGGCAAGATGCTCCATGAACGAATTTGACGTTCCCCAGACCACAGCGAAGTAATGAGGCGGGACGCTCTGCGAATGAATTTGTTGTTCGCAAGCCCACCGTGAAAAAATTAGGCCGGATGCTCCATTAACGAATTTGATGTTCGCCAGTCCTCCATGAATCAAGGAGGCATGACGCTCTGCAAACGCATTTGACATTCGCGATCCCACCGTGATGAAACCAATTCCCTCTTCATGCTTCATAAGATCTGATTCTTGGAACCTCTTTCCTATAAATACCAGGCCCCCCTTGATCCCAAAGGAATGAAAATCTGACCTTTCGACTTCAATACTCCCAAATCGTGAAGCATCCTTCTGCTCTACGAACCATGAGCTGTGCGAGGTACTTCTGCTCCTCGAAGTGCCGCCCATTTGTCTCGTTTTGATCCCCACTTCTGAGATGGATTCATTTCGCGAAGCCTAAGGGCCTTCACAAAGGAAGGGGATCCCCAATGGGACCCAGGTTGTCATGTAGCATTTATTCTTTACAAAACACCCTTCATGTACACATGATCCACATGCTAAGGTAGGGTCATTGTACTTTGCGAAGCACATTGCTACACAACACTTTGCATTGTGAGGCACCTTTGCTCCGTGAGGAATTGCTTCGTGAATGAATTTACACTTCGCGAGGCACCTCTTATATGCACCTCTTACCCATGATTAGGCTAAGTCACCCCACTTCGCGAATCACACCCCTTCGCAAGTGCCCTCTGCCAAGCGGAGCAACATAGATTCACAAGGCCCCTGCCTATGGATCCCTCTGCTTGAAAATCCATTTTCTTGTGTGACCCTCTAGGTTTGCACGATGAGACTTCAATGTCCTTTGGAAGATACTTCCCGTTTCATTGTCTCGCCTCATGCTTCTTATCATAGGCACACTAATGGCTATTACTTCTTAACATAGCCACGCTAATGTGTTCCCCTCGATGGTTTGCTCCACGACACCCCTCCACCATGGGTTTGCATGTCCCCTTTCTGCACCAAGGAGAAGTCGGTACCCATTTTGTAAGTCCTAGGGGTGCGAAGAAAACCCAATTCATCTGATCCATAGGACATTAAACTTCAAATAAACTTCTTCCTTAGCACATGCCGTTAAATTGTGACCTCACCCTGTGCCTCATACGGGGGGTCCCCCCACCTTGTACATTCTCCACGCTCCCTGGTATCTACATGGGATGATATCCTCCTTATGAGAGTGGTGTTTGTCCATGGGGGAAGGGCGACCATCTTAGTGTAAGCCCCTATCCTTCTTTTAGGGGGCAGAATCTCTGCCCCTCCTTTCAACTTTAGTCCCCAGGGCCAGTGTAGGGCGTGATGGGGGATGGTACTTCTCCTTTATTTGCTCCCAAGTCCCTCTACTATTGCACATTGTCACCATTGGGCCTCAATCCTGGAGTAAGTCTCAATATTTCTCTCCCTGGTCTGCCTAGAGTGTAAGACCCACTCCATTTCCCACAGACGCACCTCTCGTGACGTGATCATCAGGTCTACGTTATCTCTTGTTTCTCACACCGAGCATGACTCACGTGGTCTTAGAGTGAACACAAACCATGAAATCTACCCTGGGAATCCTAGAGTGTAATCCCCACATTGTATCTGAACTACATGGTCTTTGATCCATGTCAAGGAATGGTACAGAAGAAGCCTCCACGAGGTTCAAGCCCACCACCCGGTCGTTCTGACTATTTTCACGTCGGCTCACCACCACCTTGGGTAGCCGCAGAGTTTAAGCCCCAAACCATATCTGAATTACATGGTCTTTGATCCATGTCAAGGAATGGTACATAGTAAGCCTCCATGAGGGTCAAGCCCACCACCCGGTCATTCTGACCATTTTCACATCGGTTCACCAACACCTTGGGCCGCCTCAGAGTGTAATCCCCAAGCCATATCTAAACTACGTAGTCTTTGATCAATGTCAAGGAATGGTACATAGGAAGCCTCCACGAGGTTCAATCCCACCACCCGGTCGTTCCGATCGGTTTCACATTAGTTCACCAACACCTTGGCCCACCTTAGAGTGTAAGTCCCAACCCATATCCTGAACTACGGGGACTTTGATCCATGTCAAGACACGGTACCTAGGAAGCCTCCATGAGGTTCAATACCAACACCTTGGTAAGCCTCAGAGTGTAATCCCCAACCCATATTTTTAACTACAAGGACTTTGATCCTTTCCAAAGTAAGGTACGTAGGATGCCTCCATGAGGTTCAAGCCCACCACCATCTATTGGACCCCAGGTCCTCCTCTACTTCGGTTCACTAACACCGTGGGCCGCCTTAGAGCATAAGTACCAAATGACACCACCTGAAATCCTTGTAAAGGTAGGGTACGTAGGAAGCATCCACGAGGTTCAAGCCCAACACCCAGTAGGTCCTTCTCCCTTCACGTTAGTTCACCCCCATCCCGCATGATGTTAAACTGTGTCCCCCATCCAATGGTAAGCCATTTAGACCCCATCCAGTGGTAAGATGATGCGACCCCATCTAGCGATATGCCGTTGCGACCCCATCCAATGGTAAGCCATTGCGACCCCATCAAATGATAAGTCGTTGAAACCTCCAGTGGGCGACAATCCATCATCGGATGAGCTACATGGACTTTGATTTCCTACCATGGGGATATGTAGGAAGTATCTTGAAGGCTCAAGGCCAAAACCCTTGTCACCCCATAATGGTTCCATCCCATTCACCATCCAATTCATAAAACCTTCCATCATCCATCCTGATTCTTAACTGGGCTGCCACATCCCGGTGGGATCATGCAACCCCATTCCCCGCTCCAACTAGCAGCATTCGAGAAGCCATCCACGTGTTGGCCCCAATATCGACGTTTCCCTAGGGGGTTCCTCAATGTGATCCACTATAGTCAGTGTTCTGTTCAGCCCAATCCATCTCCGCTGGAATTTAAGCTTGCGGCATACCCCGTGTAAAACATGGGAAGCTAAGGAAAACCTCAAATACATGCCCATGGCATATGATTCCCCGCGTTTGATGTGGGATGCCTCGGGCTTCCACGCCCTCGAGAATCCCTATAATAAGGGACATAAGACAGACATGCCAATCCCAAGTGTCCAGACACGCCAGTGATTCCCCATGTGACTACTGCCCTAACCGAATGTTTCTTCCCTAATCAGACCCCTTGGAATGTCTCGATAGAAGCAACGTAATTAACTAGTGTCCATAAAGAAATGGTTCCAAGAAGAGTTTCACAAACAATGTGTTAAGTCTATGAGGGAGACCTAGATTAGGTGACAAGTTATGAGGAGGAATCCATGAAAGGAAGAACCAACATCCCATCATCCCATTTCAATCAAGGAGAAGATGTCCCTAAATAAGGAATGGATGTCACTCGCCTTTGGAAAGCAGGAATGCGGGGCAACAGCTGCGCGTCCTCCACAGACAGATGCACGTGCCCCGACGAAAGCGTCGGAAACAAGGATACTCTTACAAATTATAACATAGAAAATTTATAATTTTCTTAAAAACCATACCATTAAACTACAAATAAACCATTTAAGATAAAATTAAAAATTTAGTATTAATATTTTATTTTAAATCTAAATAAAAATATGTTTTAAATATTTTCAAATTAAAATTCTAAAATTCTAAAATTCTTTTCTAGAATAAAATTATAAAATATAATGAAAACCTGTTTTTATTAGAAAATTATATTTTCCAACATTAACTATTATTATTCTTATTTCAAATTATTTACAAACTAAATTCTTATATAAAAATTATAAAATATAATATATCATCATTAACAATTTTTTCAGGAAATGGAAATTCATATGGAATAAAAAGGCACTTTTTTAGAAAAATGATTTTATAAACAATAAATGATCTTATTAGTCATTTTAGGTAACTTAATTGAATTATATTCATATTAAATGTAAATTTTATTTATTTATAAATATATTTCATAAATAGGTTACTAATATGAATTCCCACCAATTTAACGACTATGTTTTAATAGTCATTCAAAAATATTTATATTTCATTAAAATATATCATGGTTTCTTTTAACTTCATTGTTACGTAAAGAAAAAATATCCAACACATTTAATTTTTTATTGAAATTCATATATTAAAATCACGGTGTGTAATTGTTCTTAATTTTAATTGGTTTTAAAATAAGGGTATGGTCAGTCTAGTTTAAACATATAAAATACATTACACATTAGTGAATTTCAATATATAGACACATTCATGAGTTTAGGATCCTTAGACATAACTCAATGATGGTGAACCAATTAATGTTTTTCCCACTTGTATGATTTTATTTTCTATATATATTATTATGAGATAAGGAGAGAATAATATTTCATCTAATAATAGGCCAAGATCAATATGGGAATTATTTTAATCTTCTATACCCAGATTCACCCCACTCCTCTCAATATATTTTTCCTAGTGTATAAACAATGGATTAACTGGATATAGAGTGGATAAGATAGTAGAGATATATATTATCATGTAATGAGAGTGACTATATCTATCAGGATGTTTCTTCCAGGTATCAACATGATATATGCTATTTATATTATGTTTTTGTAACTTTATTAAGATGTTTGTTGAGGATGGGCGGTATTTGAACTATAATAGGTGACATATGTGTTCAATTATTTATGAAATATGTCATTTGGTTACTTCTTATAAATCTTGATGATAGTTTTTATGGAGGATTATAATAAGTATACTTTTATACTCACCCTTGTGTGTGTGCATGTTATGTAAATGGAATTATAAGGTAAATACATTCTATATGTGTGTTTTCATAACCTTAGTGCTAGTAACCAACCTATAGACTATTTTAGGTAGGCTTTGTCAGTCCCTCTCATATTCACTAGATACCCATGAGTGGCCTTATTAGGGTTTGGTAATGATAATAAAACAAAAAAAACATTCATAAGTAATTATTCTTGACTAAGGAGTTCAAGGAAATATATAATGAATTGGGTTATAGTACATGAATGGGGATCTATCTAATGATATTTTATTCGGAATCATCTATACCATTTATAATAATATTTTTTTTTAATTTTTTTTTTGTACAAGTGATGTATCCTATGAAGAAATTTTCGTTTAAAATGAATGTCTATAGATTAATGTCCTTCAAGGAGAGTGTAGAGAAACTTCTATGGGTGGAGGTCCTCTTATATGATATTGAGTACTAAAAATTAACCTAATTTCATTCTTTCTTTTACATCTATTATGTTTTTATAAATATTTTTAATTAAATTAAATACATATTTTGGGTAAACTAATGGAACTATACAAGATAATTTTAGAATAAACAATAATCATCATCGTAATATTTGCATTTTGTTTTTTAGTTATTTTTTTCATTACTATTTTTTCATTTTATTTTTTATTTTTTGAACTTTATTTTTTCACTAAATAATGTTTTTTTAATTTGTATGTTTAATTTTATTGATTTTAAATTAATAAATTTAGATAATTACTATTATGATCATTTTCTTTGTACTAATTAATATCGAATTTATATATAATCTGAAACACATGGTCTGATCACATTCCAATGTAAAAAACATGGAATAGAGGATTATAAGGCATATTTACATATTCTCCCCATATATCATTGTTCATTAATAATTTATGATTCATTTCAAATTAGATATAAATTACTACCCTATATTACTATGAAAAAAGAGATTGTAAATATTAAAATGCTAAAGGTTATTTTATCATTGAATGATAATTTTCATTATAAATTTCACCCACATTTACATTTATCCTTTTTCTATGTCATTCAAATGAAAAATGGAATATAATTCCCAAATTTTAAGCCCTCGTCTATTCCCATATTTTTATTTGTCTAAATATATATAAATAGTAATAAATGACTATAAAGGGAAATCCATGGAATAGTGGAAAAAATTCATAATTGTCAATATTATTAGAGATATTAATATGAAGAATGTGATAGTCAAATTAGATATATTAGATAAGAGTTTTTATTCTATTTTCCTATATAAAGGCAGAAATAGGAAAAGTAAATGGATGTTAGTAATGGTGAAAATGATCGAAATAGGGAAATAGGGATGGAGAAGAAATAAAGTCAATTTTCCTTTTTCAAATATAAAATAAATGAGATTGGGGTTTTTTCTAATGAATAATAATTCTCATAGGGGATTCATAGTGAGCTTGTGTAAAACCCCAAATTTCAATTCCATGAATACAGTGAATATATTTTCATACATGTAATTACAAACTAAAATTGAAAAATGATAAATTTTATCAAATAAAATAATTATACCATAAGAAGAACATTATTAATTTTTTAAATGAACTATGAAACATAAATATGATAATTACATGAGGATTAATACTACAAGTAAAAAACACCAAAAATATTAAAACATTATCTTCATGGGATTCCATGAAAATCATATTTTTTTAATTATAACTATTTATATAAATAAAATTATTATAAATTCACTAGAAATATAGATAGATAAATAAATAAATAGTATGAATGAAGATTAGATAAGTGTTTAAGGTTCTATAAATGAGAGAAAATGTGTAATATGACTGTTATCTAGCTGTTAAAAATATACACAACTATTGAAAATGAATATTACAAATTGGTATATTGAAAATATAATAAAAATAAAAAATATAAAGGTAAAATTTATAATAAATAACGTATTCAACATGTTTTATAAATATTTAATATCTATAAAATAACTTAGTATTGTAAATGTGTAACATATATTATTTTTCTATTGAAGAATTTCTTTTATTAATGTAAAATTGTTTTACTAATGTATTATGCAGTTTTATTTAATAAATAATTTTTTTGATGTTAAATTTCTTATGATATGTTTAATTATAGAAATCATGGAAAAAAATTAGGTTAAAGGGTTAATATTTATTTTTTGAGAAGACAATATGTTGGAGTTAATATTTAAAGATGACTATAAGCTATAAAAATTAGTATAAGGTTAAAATGATTTATAAGTATTAAAAAATAAAACATAAATTTTATAATGGATTTAATATATAACCTCCAAATTATTTTGACTTATGTTCAAGTTTTCATGTAAAAATGACTTTCCTTAACCATTATGTATTGAGAAATTGAAAAAGAGCCTCTCAAAATCATTTATAAAAACACCTCCTCTACCATTCCAAAAAAACATCCCTCTTTTGGTTTCATTTTTAATCACTAACCAAATTACCCTTTAATAAAATATTCTTCCACAATGGTTAGATTTTATTCCAAAAAGGGGTTTTGAAACCATTATTATGAACAAAGTTGTTACAAGGAGAAAAGTTAGTATCAACTGCTACTCTATATTTTCAATTACCATATCATTTACACCTCATATAAATATTATTATTGACTCTAATTATATAATATTAACATAAATATTATTCTAAAAAATTATATTATAAAAATGAAACTTTATACACTTACTTAATCATTATTGTTACATGTTTTTGTTTTGGTCGGTCTAACAGACTATATGAATGATGTTAAACCATCTTCATAATTTCCATATTGGATGATTATAAATTCATATATTATGGTAATATAATATATTATAAATTAATCTATTTTATGATTATGGTTTAGGAAGGGTCACAAAAATATAAATTATCATTATAATGTAACTCGTTATTATCAATAAACATAACAAAAAACATACACACTGTGAATTCCATTCCTTTAAATAATCCCTATAACTTCCATAAAATGAACATGGGACTTTATAAATCATAAAAATACCATGATTACAATACTTTAATAATATTTTATGGATTAAATGGATAAAAAATATCGAGGATTGACATTTCTATATGAAAATATCAATGAAGAAATCCAAAATACATGTATTCAATGATGAAAATAAACAACTAGATAATATATAAATAAAAATATTTATAATTTAATACTATAATAGGTAATAATTATTTTATGGTTTCTGAATAAGTGATTAATTTGAATTGTTTTTTCATATAGGTTGACAAAGCACATTCATAGGAATAAAGAGTAAAGTTATGGGTTTCTCTTCCAACATACCATTTAAAAGGATATTGTCAATATATGACTTTCCATTATCTAATTTGTTTCTACTTTATATCTAAATATAAATATGAACACTTTTCCTCTAATTATTTTTGGAGTTTACATGCCTTATTACCATTTTCACACTCATTCACTGATAATTAATTTAAGAAAATGTGGACTATTGGAACAATATTTACAACTTCTAATCAGAAGGGAATATTCCTCGTACATGACCATATTCTTTATTTTTTTAGTAATGTTTTTTTTAATTTTATGATTTATTTGGGCCCATTTATTCTACCATTTAATTACAACCAATGATTTCAATGGAATCATTTTTATCAATCCTCCATTATTTAGTCTTCCTAGACATTTTCCCCATTGCTTTCTTAATAATTATTTTTGATGTTTCCTTCACATGTTTTCATATTTTTTAAATGTAAAATTTAATTAATTTCATAATTTTTTTATAACAAATGTTTTATAAAATATTTATTTGATTTTTTTTTTCAAATTATATAGAATATTTGTTATGATTTTATAAAAGAATCTCAAATTTTCTTCTAAATTGTTATTAATTTATATAAATATTTATTAATATTTCATAAATTTTGTAACAGATATGTTTTAATATAATCAACCACTTTATTTCTCTTGATTATTAATTTTTACTCATAATGATTTTCAAAAAACCTATTTAATTATTTTGAGTTAATTTCTCTATGATGGATTTATAAGTTCTTCTATGTTCATGTGGCGCAATGGTATTTCATTATTTTATGAGTGATCATGGAATTAAATATCCATCCAATGAAATGAGTGTACCTTATATCTCATTATATACTATATTATGGGACATGATATTTTATCCAATTCCACTATGTTTTGTGAAATATTTTTTACAATATGATGATGGAATTTGTAAAGATCCTTAATATATGGTATGATTTTATTTTCATATTAATGTTTTATATTTTTTTATATTTTTATATACATAATGTTTTTTTGGACCTTTTTTAAAAAGGTACAAAATTTTTATAATGAATTAATAATCATTTAAATAACATATTGATAATGGGATAATTACAAGTCACCTCAACCCATAAAGTGTCTCATTGTCTTATCCAAGGAACACTTTTTGGATTTAATATTATTCATGAAATATATAATAGTAAACATTTTGGTAACCCTTTTCATGAAAGTGAGTAATTGACACCAAGAATTCATTGAGAACATGTATGAGAGGTCCTCCATATGTTCTAAAATTGATAAATTATTCTATGGTTTAAATTTTTAAATATGGGAACTCTATAATTTATGCCTTGTGAGGATATTTTAAGGTTTATAGAATTAGAATTAATCTAATGAAAGGGGATTCATTCTATTGAGCCCCTTGGTATTATTTATATTTATTTTCAATGAGATTTTCTTTCAATATGTTATTTTCATTGATGAGACTATATTAAAAAATCATGTTTAGAAATAGAAGTGAATAATAATCTTGAGGGATAACCATGATGGATAAAAGATCCAATGAGAATGTATCTTCAATTAAGTGAATAAATATTTGAAAACAGGTCATGGAAATTTCATTTAATGTTTCTTTTCATGATCGATATGAAAAAGGAAGGAATGTGTGCCTTTGTAATTATGATGATTCATGAACTAGTCTTAATTTTTAATGAATATATGCTAATTGGTAAAATGTTGTATAATACAATGAAAATTATTGAATCCCTTAGAAATATTCATCTTCCAGAAGAAAATTAAAGATCATTTAAAATTGTGTTTATTTTTTTAGGACGATGATTTGAGAAGATATATTGATTGAATAATTTTTTTAGATGGCTTGAGATCCTTTTTGGTATATATAATTATTGTAATTATTTTAGGGTGTTCCTTAAAGACCATCCATGTAAGGAATAAGGGGGAATCTTGATCAACCACTTATATGGGATAAATTTCACAACATTTCCTAGTGGGTCCCATACTGTGACTCCCTAAGCCCACCTCCAATAGGCTAGGGGCTGGTGACTATCACCAGGTAGGCATATCACTAACATGGGAGGAATTTCCGAAGTACCTGTACACATGCACGCATCTCCAAGCCCACATATTCTGTAAATATCTGACCCTAGTTACCCAGAGTTGGTGATTTATTACATAGCATTGGCATGATACCAGGAGTCATGTCCCAAAAGGCTGAATAGTTTAGAATTATTGGAAACAAGATACATAAATAAGTTTAACATTACAACTTGGGAAGAAATTCCACACTAATTTATTCTATTAGAAACATCCAAGCCTCCTAGATTATGCCTAAAAGTCACTCATAACTAACTTATTCATATCTTGGAAAAATGAAACATAAGAAAGGGGTGATCTCAAACACTCAGTAAAAGTGAGAAGTACAGTGAAAGATGACATAAACATTAGGCATGTTGAATAATTGAAAACACATGCCTTTATAAATAGCAAACATGAAAACTTTATGGATAGAATATGAAATAAGTAAATATTGCCATAATAAAACATAGTATTGGGTATTCTACGAGTCGAGTAACCACATGAACCATCATTATTATTTTCATTTTTAAATAATGTATAATGTCAGACTTTCAGAAACATCTTCTCAAGGCCTTGGACAAGAAGTCTAAAAATGATTTAGGCCTTAGCCAAAAAAATATATTAAATTAGGAAAGGCCTCATCCAATTTCATGTAAAATTGTCTCATGAGACCTACCGATTCACCATGGAGATATAACAGGCTCCACCCATCATATAATAAGTCCAATACATTCCTTATATAAAAAGGTTGAAATATAACATAAACATTCATATTAGAACTAGCATACAAAATTTAAATACTTTAACCACAATCCATGAATGTTATAAAAATATAAAACATTCATAGTCAAACATATCACAAAACCTTAAATATAATATGGAATATTTGTATCATAATGAATCAACTTCAAACAAGTGTAAATTTTTTCAAAGGATGCTGACATTGATTAAATCAAAACTTTTTGAGAGAAATATCTCTTTCTATTTTGAAATCATTTATGATTCACATAAATACAAAAGAAAACACTTATTTTTAATGTATTATAATAATATTTTAAGGGAATCTTTGATGATGTTATAACGGCGTAAAATAGTTTCACCCACTTTATATGTTAAAAAACATTCTTACCTTAATTTTGTCGAAAAGGTCATAAAGTACCTTGTTTAGAAAACGACGAAAGGATTCCATTTAAAACATATAAGTTAAAATAAGGGTATAAATAAATTTAACACATAGTCTTGTAAATAGTAAAAATGTTGTGAAATACCATTTTAAGAAAACACGGATGTGGATGATAAAAAGGTCCCGGTAGATACTTACATAAAAATAACCTCAGATAATAATGAGATTGTGAAATTAACCCTTACATTGTACTTCTCCTTAGATGATGGTATGTTAACCTCTTGTATAATAGTTAAAACATTGTTATTAAATTATAGAAGAATCATATACATAAATATGATATCTTATATGATCTTATAATATTTCTTTATTAATAATATTTTAGTAGTATCATCGTTTCAGGTGTTAACTGATTAATTTCCCTTTATATGATTTGGATACGTAAGTCAGGTTTTATATGGATAGGATGTATTTGATTCATATATAGAATTATATTATATTAAGAACAATTATTTTTAATCATAAAATGAAAATTATTCTTGAATGATTACGATGGGGAATGAATCTCAACGAGTTCGTGGAGATGGTAATCCATACATATGCATTGGTGAAAATATCATTATATTGATGGTGAAATCGTATGTAATTAAATGTTATATCATATATAAAAAATAAAAAAAAAATTATATTTATTATTTACATCATTTATACTCATTATTATACCCATCAAAATAATGAAGTGTTTGAATAACAAACTACACCACGACATGGAGACAATAAGCCATATGTACGCACGTATGGTGACTTTTTCATTCATATGATGGATATAATAATGAATATGGTTGTATAATTTCTATAATAACATCACAGTGTATAGATGATACTGGATTTATTATTTCAGAATGGAAACAACAAAGAAAGAGGAAGTGGAATAAGAAAAGAACTTGAAAGAGGTGCTGAAATATTTACCTCTTCTTTGCGTTCTTCATTATGATTTGATCAAAAGGGATAATTAGGTTGGATTTATAACCAAATTAAGGCATCTAAGATGAATGTAGGAATGTTTTTAGAATATTTGGGTAGGGGTTGGCCGATTCAAATGGCTTTGGAGGTGTGAAATAAAGATAAGGGTAAGTACCCTTTTATAAGAGTGATGAGGGTCACTTTAGGAAAAGCTTGAAATATTATTTTATAATAAAATAAATTTCTTTTTCTAATCTCTAAAAAAAGAATTATTTCGAGGATAATGTGTGTTTGGGTCAAAAAACTCTCAAACAATAGGTTTTGGACTAGTTTAGGTCACCATATTAACCTTATCATTTATATTTAACTCTTAGTTAAATAGTTTGGTATTTACCATGTCTATTTGTATTTTTATATTATATGGTTAATAAACATACTATAAAAATCCAAGAGAACCCCTAGTGGGTAATTATTATTACATATAACCTTATCTAAGTCCTTTGGCTGAACTGTATATTTTTAGGAATATTATATCAATTAATAATATAGTATTGGTTTAAAAACCTCAATTATGTCAATTTTGACACTATTTAGTATTTTATTTTTTTTAAATCCATTAAAACTTTATCACATTGAATAAATTTTCTTTAATCAACCCTAACATGTCATATTAATCTGCGAAATTAGTTTAATTCATCAGAAGTCTCAATTTACATTTATTTTGATATTTATAGTATCAATTGTTTTAATATTTCATTATAATGTAATTACTGCATCATCATTATGTTATATATAAATTAAAAAATTTAATGACTAAAAATTATAAATAAAATATCATTTTTTAGAAAATATTTTTATCTTTCTAATTAATAATTATAGTTAAATTTATATTGTGTGTATCCTGATATTAAAAATAGTTCAGTGATTAAACGTTGAATTTAACTCTTTTAACTCCTCTTTAAATAAAATAATAATAAATGTCCTAATCTAATAAAAGTGGACCAACGCGATCATATTTTATTCCTAAGGATTTTTTGGTCGAATTACACTTATAGAATAGAATTTGGACATGTTTTAAGGTAATTATAATATCATTTTTACCCTTAATTACCCAATTTACTTTTAACCGTGGTAAATAAAAGTCAAAAGTTACTATTCAACAAATTTTTTTCATATTATTGAACCAAATTTTACTTAATGATGTCAACTAAATCTCTTTTATTTTTTAAATTCAACCTACAGAATCGGTAAAAGTATGTTTTATACAAATTTGTAAATCCTCCTAGAAGGTGGGTAAAAGACGGTAAAAAGTTCAATAAAACTTTTTATATCTAAAATTATTATAAAATGACTCCAATTAATTACATTGAACATATATAATTATTATGTATCTATTTTGACCTAAAATAAATTAAAATAATATAACTAATTATTTGAAAAAATTTCGGTTTTAAAAAATAAAGCAATGTTTTTCTTTATTCATTAAAAATTGATTGTTTTCTGAAAAATAAAACAAATTCACCCAAAGCTAATTTTGATATTCCTAATTCAAAAAATGAAGTCCGTTTTGAAAAATAAAATTTATAAAATTTCAAATAGTGGGTATTACTATTCATAATGGCTAGTTTTATTGGTCGTGGTGTGTTAAAACTCCAAGTTGCGTACAATGCAAGATGCTGCATTATTCAAAGGGAAAGGTACTATGGAAGATTAGATTGTTACATTCTACCCTCCTTAAAATAATTTCATCCTATAAATTTCTAGAAAATAACTGCATAAAAAAATTATGGTGGTTCTTCATCATAAGTTCCCCAGGTTCCCACGTTTCCTTTTCTATCTTATGGTTTCTCCACAGAACTTTTACCAAACGAGTCGTCCGGTTTCTCAGTACTTGTTCTCTTGTATCAAGAATCTTAAGAGGCTCTTTAAAATAATATAGATCAACTTCTAGTTCAATTTCCTCATAGGTGAGTATATGCATTGGGTCAAACATATATTTTCTCAACTGTGATACGTGGAACACATCATAAACTTTTGAGAGACTTGGAGGCATTACCAAATGTTAATACACAAATCTAATTTGTTATAGAATTTTGAAAGATCTGATGTACCTGGGACTCAATTTTCCCTTCTTAATGAATCATATAACACCCATCCATGGAGATACCTTCAAGAGAACATGATCTCCTACTTGAAATTCCAAATCCCTCCTCTAATTATCAGCATAGCTCATTGGCCTAATTTGAGCTATTTTGATGTGGGTTTAGATGATCTTCTCATTTTCCATTGTTTCCTCAACAAGTTATGGGCCTATGAGTTTTCTTTCACCAACATCATCCCAAAAAGTTGGTGAGAAACATATATTTCCATACAACACTTCATATGGTGCTATCTGAATGCTTGAATGGAATATATTGTTATAGGAAAATTCTACCAGAGGTAAATATTGATCTCACATACCTTGAAAGTCAAGTGAGGAAGATCTCAACATATTTAATAAAGTTTGAATAGTCCATTATAATTCTCCATCAGTTTGAGGGTGGTAGGCAGTGCTCAAGTTCATTATCCAAGGTATTCTGAAGAATTTTTCTAAATCTTGATGTAAAATAAGGATCACGATAAAAAAAGATATGGGTACACCCTGGAGTCTTAAAACTTAATTAATATATAGTCTTTCCATACATTCAAATGGTAAATCTTCTCTTATAGCAAGAAAATGTGCTGACTTGGTAAGATGATCAATAATTACCTATATTGTATCATTCCTTCCAGGAGTCTTTGGTAGCCCCATGAAAAAGTCAATGGTAATATTATCCCATTTCCACTCAGGAATGGGAAGAGGTTGCATGACTCCTCTAGGTTGTTTCCTTCCAAATTTCACTTGTTGACAAACCATACATATTGACATAGAATCAGCAATCTACCTCTTCATGTTGTCCCACAAAAAATGTTCATTCAAATATCTATACATCTTGGTGCTCTTAGGGTGTATAGTGAAATTGGAGGTATGAGAATCATCCAACAATTATCATTTTATATTAGGTATATCATGAACACAAAGCCTCTTCCCAAATTTCAAAATTCCATCTTCATATATGAAGTCACTCAATCTCCCACCATTTACAACTTTAATCTTCTTTTGAAACTCCTCATAATTAGTTTGATTACTTTTTATCCTTTCTAGTAAATTTGGTTTGGGAACCATTTAAAAAAGTATTGATGTTTCACCTTCCATGGTTATTCCTATATCCATATTTACTATATCCATGAAAATAGGACCCCTTTCAACTCTCATCTTGTTAAAAAATCCACGATCCTTTCTATTCAAAGCATCTACCACCTTATTTTCCTTCCCTGAGTGGTAGTGTAATGTGAAATCAAAATCCTTGATTAGTTAAAGACATCTATTTTTCCTCCTATTGAGTTCTTTTTGTGAGAAAATATAGTTCAAAATCTTATGATCAGTATAAATCTCACATTTCTCACTATAGCGGTAGTGTCTCCATATATTCAAAGTAAAAATCATAGTTTCTAACATAAGATCATGAGTCAGATAGTTTTTGTTATGAATTTTTATCTTTCGTGATGCATAGGAAATAACTCTATCATTCTGCATAAGGACACAACCAAGTCCTTTCTTTAAAGCATCACTATAAATAACAAACCCATAGTTCCCTAATGGTATAGTCAAGACAAGAGCGTTGATTAATATTCTATTTAATTCTTCAAAAAATTCTTTATACTATTTGGTCCAAACATATTTAACCCCTTTATGGGTGAGCTTTGTTAATGGGTTAGCCAGCCAGAAAAAATTCTGGACGAAACATCAATAATAACCTATAAAACCAATAAAACTGTGTACCTTAGTTATACTCGTCGGTGCTGGCCATTCTTGGATTGACTTGGTCTTTAAAGGATCAACATAGATTCCATCCTTATAGGTAATATGGAAAAGAAAAGAAATCTTTTGATGTTGTAATTCACACTTTCTGAACTTCCCATACAATTCATTTCTTCTAAGGGTTTTCATAATAGTGCACTAGTTATTTTCATGATCTTTGTAGATTTTTGAGTATACCAAATATCATAAATAAATTACACTACAAAGTCATCAAGATATTCCTTGAAAACTCTATTTATTAAATCCATGAAGACTTAGGGGGAATTAGTCAATCCAAAAGGCATTACCGTAAACTCATAATGCCCGTACCTAGATCGAAATGTTGTTTTTAGAATGTATTCCTTGTTCACACACAACTAATGATATCCAGATCGAAGGCCAATATTTGAAAAATATTTATGTTCATGAAGTTGGTTGAGTAAATCATCAATGCATAGTAGGGTATACTTGTTCTTTATTGTTATAGCATTGATCTCTCTATAGTAAATGCACAAACTCATAGATCTGTCTTTATTCTTAGCAAAAAGGATAGGAGAACCCCATGAAGAAACAATAGAGTGAATAAATCAATTATTACTCAATTATTCTAGTTGTTTATTTAGTTCCACTAATTCCACAGTGGCCATTCTATAGGGGGTCTTCAAAATGGGTTTTAAACGAGGAATTAAATCAATGGAAAACTCAATTTATCATTCTGGAGGATGTCCAGGTAAATCCTCTAAAAACACATCAATATATTCTTTCATAATATGTACATCCTCTATTTGAACATTCTTTTCCTCACCCATAATTATTTCATGCTCTTCCTCCCTAATAATTGAATTTAGTAGAGCTTTTGGGGGTAGATCTAGATAAGAATCAGGTTGTGATGTTTCTTCTCTAAAGATAATCATCATTGAAAATTGTGACCTCCTTCTTCTTACAATAAATTCTCACCTCATGGTCTGAAATCCAATCCATTCTAAGGATTATATCAAATTAAATCAAGGGTATGATGATGAGATTAGTAGATGAAGAACAATTATATACCTTAATGGGAATTGATTCCCAAATCTTTTTATCGATGATACTTCCCTTATGAGTTTTTACTGACAACTCCCTTGTTATGTCAAATTGAATATATCTAATTTTATTAGAAAACTGGGAAGGTATGAAACAATGTGATGATCACAAATAAAATAAAGCATTGAATAAACTTGAATAAACCATTAAATTACCTGCCACCACGTCTTTCATAGCTTTACCCACAACAGTTGTGATCTCATAAGCTTGGCCATGATCCCTTGGCCTTTTCTGAGGTAAGTTTTGCTAACACTTAGAACATTCATTTTCATAATGTCCCATCTTCCTGTAATTGTAGCATTGAACTTTGGTAGTTTCTTTATTCCCCTTAAAATAACCAGTAAGATTGTATTTCTGTTCACATTTATAGCATACTCCTTTTCCTTTTAGACAGGAAACATGGTTCTTCCTTCCACAATTATCATGGGGTGGAAATTCAACTCTTCCCTTATGCCCTATTTCTCTATTTCCTTTCCCAGAGTGTTCAATAGGTCTCTTATTCTCTTTATTTACTTTAAAGTCGTAAGACTTAGATAATTCCATTTCTGTCTTGATGGCACATGAGACAATATCTTCATACAATGAGAAGAATTGTGTGGCTAATTCTTGATGGATAAATTGTTACAACCCATCAAAGAAACAGTCAATCTTACTTCTTGGGTTACATATATAATCTGCAAAATGCCTTTCTAACCTCGTAAAGTTATCTTCATACTTTGAGATATTCTCATCCTCCTTCTGTCTCAGACTCAGAAATTGCCTTTCCATATCCACTCGATGGTCAAGAGGAAAGTATTTTTCTAAGAAAATATTTTTAACTCCCTCCATTCCATGTTTGATACTTCTCCAAATTCCTTTGTGTTTTGGATTAATGACCACTATTGATCTACACCCCCCGTGATGTGATAAACTTCTATGACAACATTCTACCTTTCACTACTCCCCAAAGCAAGCAATAAAGAATTTATCCATTTCATAGATACTAATGGATTTGTATTCCCATTTAATGTTGGTTTTTTTGCCTCATGAAGCGGTCTAATGTTGATCCTCTATGTTTTGGATCATGGTGCTCCATATGGATAAGGTTATTATTCATAACCTGAGTGAGTTTTCCCATTATGGTGATAAGTTGATCATCACGAGTTGCATCACCAGCTCCACTATAATTATCTTGAGTAGGAGGGAAATCCCTACAAAGATTATGTGTGTTTATATGGTGTCCATTCCTTCCACCGTGTTCCATTTCTAAGCAAAATCATACACTTGATTATTTTATGAATCACAACACATAATTTCAAACTTTAAAAACACTTAACATAAATTGAACAGTTCATGGATATAATCCATAATCATAAATTTTTTTTTGAGGAGGTATATACTCGTAAATCCTTTATAATGGTTTGTAAGGAAAATGTGAATTATCCTAAGAATATCCCCCGAGAGATTCACAATCATGAATGCAGTAAGGACCGTTGTCATATACTAGGATACCCCAGGTCAAGCCCGAAACACCTTGTTAGAGTTTTCACTCCTAGGTATATCTGTGTCAGAGCAGCCTCTACCTGATCATATCCAAACAGGGATGTATTTCTTGGAAAATACACAAAATATGTACATTACCAAAATTATAGGATGTTCTTATATACAAATCCTGAAAGTCTATATTAGGATAATGTTCTCTAATCAGATTTTATCTAAATATATCTTCCAAGGATTGTACTAAACTTCCCTTGATACCAATTGTAACACCCCAACCCCAATTACCCAAAGTCGGTGTTTTATTGCATAGCATTGGTATGATACAAGGAATTATGTCCTAAGAGACCAAACAATTTAGTATTATTGGAAACAATATACATACATAAGTTTAACATTACAACTTGAGAAGAAAGAAAACACTAATTTATTCCATTACATACATCCATCCCTTCAAGATTATGCCTATAAGTCACTCATAAATTACATCTTCATATCCTGGGAAAATGAAACAAAAGATAAGGGTGAGCTCAAATGCCCAGTAAGAGTATGAAGTACAGTGGAAGATTACATAAACATTAGGCGTGTTGAATAATTGAAAACACATGACTTTAAAAATAATAAACATGAACACTTTATTGTTGTAATATGAACTGAGTAAATAATGCCATTATAAAACATAGTCATGGGTAATCTACTATTTGAGTAACCACATGACCATCAATATTATTTTCATAATGAGGCAATGTATAATTCCGGACTTTTTGAAACATCTTGTCAAGGTCTTGGCCAAGACGTCTAAAAATGATTTAGGCCTCAGCCAAAACCATATATCAAATTGGGAAAGGCATCATCCAATTCCACGTCAAATTGTATCATGAGACCTACCAATGCACTAAGGAGCTATAGTGGGATCCACCCATCACATACTAAGTCTAATACATTCCTCATATGAAAAGGTTGAAACATAACATAATAATTTGTATTAAAACTAGCATACGAAATGTCCATACTTTAACCATAATCCATGAATGGTATAAAAAAATAAAACATACGCAGTCGAAAAAATAAAAAAACCTTAAATATAATATGAAATATTTTTATCAAAATAAATCAACTTTAAACAAGTGTAAATATTATCAAAGGATGTTGACATATATGAAATCAAAACTTTTAGAGAGAAATATCTCTTTCTATTTTGAAATAATTTAAGAGTCACAAAATTATAAAAGAAAAAAAATATATTGAAAATATTCTAATAAGATTGTATGGGAAGCTTTGATGATGTTATAAATGTGTAAAATAGCTGCACTCACTGTATAAGTTAAAAAAACATTCTTACCTTAATTTTGTCAAAAAGGTCATAAAGTACCTTATTTGGAAAACGGTGGAAAGATTACATTTAAAACATATAATACCTAAAAAGGGTATGAATTACATTAACACATAATATAGTAAATATTAAAAATGTTTTGAAATACATTTATATGAAAACACGGATGTGGATGATAAAGAGGTCCCAATAGATACTTACATAAAAACAACCACGGATAATAAAAAAATTGTGAAATTAACCCTTACATTGTACTTTTACTTAGTCAATTGTATGTTAACCTCATATATAAAAGTTAAAACATTTTTATTAAATTATAAAAGAATCAAATACATAAATATTATATCATATATAATCTTATAATATTTCTTTGTTAATAATATTTTTGTAGTATCATCGTTTCGGGTGTTAACTGATTCGTTGTACTTTATATGCTAGGATACATAAGTAATGTTTTTTATGGATTGGATATATTAGAATCATATACAAAATTATATTATGTTCACAGACATTATTTTTAATTATAATGTGAAAATTATTCATGAATGATTATGATGGGGAATTAACCTCATCATGTTCGTGGAGACGGTAATATGTACGTACGCACCAGTGATAATATCATTATATTAATGGTGAAATCATATGTAATTGGATGTTATATCATATATACCGAATAATAAAAATGTTATATTTATTATTTAGATAATTTATACTCATTATTATACCCATACAAATAATGAATTGTTTGAATAACAAACTACACCACGATGTGGAGAAGGTAAGTCATACGTACGCACGTATGATGACTTTGTCATACAAATGAAGGATAGAATAATGAATATGGTTGTACCATTTTTATAATAACATAAAATTATATAGAAGATACTGTATTTATTATTTTATAATGGAAACAATAAAGAAAGTGGAAGTGGAAGAAGAAAAGAACTTGAAAGTGGTGATGAAATATTTACCTCTTCTTTAGGTTCTTCCTTTTGATTTGATCAAAAGGGATACATAAGTTGGCTTTCTGATGAATGCAATACCTCTAGGATTAATGGAAGAAAGTTGGGAAGATATTTGAGTAGGGTTTGGCCGAGCCAAATGGCTTTGGATATGTGAAATTAAGAGAAGGGAAAGTACCCTTTTATAAGAGAGGTGAGGGTCACTTTAGGAAAAGCCTGAAATATTATTTTATAATAAACTAATTTTCGGTTTATAATTGATAAAAAATGATTTATTTCATGTAAAATGTGGGTATGGGTCAAAAAACTCTCATCCAGTAGGTTTTGGGCAGGTTTAGGTCACCATATTAACCTTATCTTTTAGATTTAACACTTAGTTAAATAGTTTGATATTTACCATATCTCATTGTATTTTTATATTATATGGTTAATAAACATACTATAACAAGAGAAGAGAACCTATAGTGGTTTATTATTAATATATATATCATTATATAAGTCCTTTTTATGAACCATTTATTTTTAGGAATATTATATAAACTAATAATATAGTATTTTTTTAAAAAACTCAATTATGTCAATTTTGACACTATTTAGTATATGATTTTTTCTGAAAGCCATAAAAACTTTATAACCTCGAATAAATTTTATTTAATCCACCCTAACATGTCATGTTAATGGATAAAATTAGTTTATTTCATCAAAAGTATCAATTTACCTTTATTTTCATATTTATAATATGAATTATTTTAATATTTCATTACAAGGTAATTACTACATCATCATTGTGTCATAAATAAATTAAATTATTTAATATCTATAAATTATAAATAAAATATCATTATGTTGGAAATCGTTCAAAATTTCTATTGAATATTTATAGTCGAATTTATATTGTGTGTAACCCTATATTAAAAATGGATTAGTTATAAAACATTGAATTTAACTCTTTTAACTCTTCTTTAAACAAAATAATAATAATTGTCCTAATCTAATCCAAATGGACCAAAAGTATAATATTTTATTCCTAATTTTCTTTGGTTGAATTAAACTTATCCAATAGAATTTGGACAGGTTTTAGGGTAATTATAATATCATTTTTACACTTAATTATCAAATTTACTTTTAACCGTGGTAAATAGAAGTCAAAAGATACTATTCAAAAAAATTATTTTCATCTTATAAAACCAAATTTTCCATAATGATGTAAAATTTGTCTCTTTTATTTTTTAAATTCAACCAATAGAAGCTGTAAAATTATGTTTTATGCAAATTTGTAAATGTTCCTAGAAGGTGGGTAAAAGACGGTAAAAAGTTCAATAAAATTTTATATATCTAAACATATAATAAAATGACTCCAATGAATTACATTAAACATATATAGATATTATGTATCTATTTTTTACATAAATATATTAAATAATATAAATAATTAATTAAATAAAATTTCGGTTTTAAATAATAACGTAGTGTTTTTCACTATTCATCAAAAATTGAAAGTTTTCAAAAAAATACAAAAAATTCACCCTAAGCTAATTTCGATATTCCAAATTCAAAAATGAAGTCCATTTTTAAAAATAAATTTATTAAATTTAAAAAATTGTATATTACTATTCCTAACGGCTAGTTTGATTAGTCATGGTGTGTTAAAACTCTATGTTGCGTATAATGAAAGCTACTGCATTATTCAAAGGGAAAAATACCGTGGAAGCTTGGGGTGTTACAAATGATTAAATGTAAAATCAAATAAGGAACAAAATACATGAATATAACTAAAACAAACCAATAGAGTATGATGGAATGTAAAGCATGGAATGTAATCTGGGCCAGAATACAAGCCCACGAAAAACTAGAGTTTGAAAACTACAAAGTCCAACCTGTAAGCACAAAAAGGTACTGGGACAACTTCTCGTAGCCGTAAGAACACCTTGGATTGTAGGTAACTTAGAAATATTGGTCTGGTCCTGATCTACCCTGGATTCCGTCAAAGGGCCACTCATCAGCACAAGACATGACACGTGTGGGAAAGGCCCACACAGGGGTGAGTATAACAATACTCAGAAGAGGAACTCAAAAACCACAAAGAAATATGCAAAGTAAAGGTGTAATCAGATCTACACAGTATATGTCTACTGACAACATAACAAGTGAAACACATCTATATATACCTGAAACCTGGACTTGTAGTCTAGAGACATGTCATATAACTGCATACCCCTGCTATGGACTCAGACTGAAGGTTCCGAAAAGAAATTGTTTGGTAGAACTCACTACACGAGTATGATAGCTCTGATGAAGTCCATCCAAGATGTGTCATTCATCACAAAAATCCAAAAGAGATAGATACACTCATTCTAGGAGAACACACTTATGAGTGGGGAAAGATCACGATACCTAGATGAGGATCATTCCCAGGGTCTTGATATATATCACGACTCATATGGATTGACCTACTAAGTAATGGATTGACATCTTGTAGGATTAGTCATGTTGATACCAGAATCTATCTAGGGTCAGGAATGGATAGAGGATCACACTTTATGCCTCTTGGAGGGATACTTGACTCTATCTTTGAATGTCTTGCTAAAGGGATCATACTTCTCTAGATGGAAATGATACCTGGCCTTCAGGGGAATGAGAAAAAAGGTGAACTAAAAGAAACTTGTCCAGGTAATGATGGAAAAGATGATCAAGCCATGTCCCATGATATAAACGACGTGTAGAAGGGGTCACACACCGTGTCTCGCAACTCTATGGACCGGCCGTGTGTTACAGATTGAGTTAAAGGGTACATTCCATGTATAAAGGTAAGTACATAGCTTGTAGGACAGAACAAATGATGTGTCCGAGTAATCGGGGTCCACTCTATGTACGCTGGCCATGTGCCCATACATAGCTTCAACCCGTGTAGGCCATCCTGAGTAACTAATGCATGGGGTAACCCATGTAACTGGCCTGATCTGGCCATGTGGTGGAGTACATAGCCGTGTACTCCACCTCGTGTCCGTGTATCCCCAATATACACACCGAGTCCTACGTAGCCGCCTCTTCCATGCCGCACAGGGTCTAAAAGCTGTGTTACAAAGCCGTGTAGTCCATCTCATGTCTGATTACTTCCCAGAATACATTCTGAGCTTTGGGGGAGGGCCCACATGCCCTGTGATTGGGGTCACATGTTTTGTGATACACGTTTGTATCCCGAAACCGTAGGAGCTTCGGAGTCAGTCCCACACGACGTCTTCTTCAGAATACATGTCATGTTGATTAAAAATTTCTAGAATCTCTCTCCTCTTCCGGCACACCTCCGTTGATTCTTCCATCTTCAATTTTTCCTTATAATCACCATGAAACTTAAGGGTTTAGGTTTCTCCAACATTAGGAAGCCGATTCTATTGGTTTTGGGCCTCCGATTGGCCCTGAAAACATATTTCAATACACCATCATGAAGAACACTAAAATAATGAGAACTCCCAAACCATGTTGACTCATTTTCCGCAATGGTTGTCACACCTCTGCTAGGTCATCATGATGCCAGATCTCTATTTTGGGATTGTTACACCAAGTAATGGGAGTGTAACGATTCCTCTTTCATATCCACACAAACAACAAGAAGAACATGGGAAAAAAGAGGGAAGTAATCCAATAAAAAAAATTGGGGAACGAACCTCCTTTTTTATTCTTAACGGCATTGATCCACTCCCGTTAGAATGATTAAACATGGAAAATTAAAAATAATCAAACATGAAAAACAAAATATGATGAAGAAACTTGATAAATCCCTCCCCACAAAATGATGATGTGCGGGTCAAATAGTTCATGGGTTATCCGTGATCGCCGTTAAATTAAAATAACAAGGAAGAAAAAAACTTTAAAACATAACCCCTACCTTGAAAAGGGATCGATTGCTAACGAAGTGATCCGACTGTCGTCTTCTCCAAGATCCTTCACTCCGTTTGTGCAACGATTCACACTTTTGATTCGTCATCATTCGTTGTCAAGAGTTCTCTCCAAAGATCCAATAATTCTCCCAAGTTTTTCTTAATTTTACACCAACAACCAATATTTGATTAACCCATTAAAAGGAAGGAATGCATTCTAGCATTCCATTATGCTACCAAATTAATGAGTCATCATTTCTATTTCAGAGCCATTATGTTGTGTCATTAATTATCAAAATAGCTTCCCTATCATTGCACTGAAGCTAACATTTCCAAATAAAATAAAATAAACTTTTCAAATTATTTTATTTTATTTTTCTTTAGTAAAAACGTCTTAAAATTAATTTTTTCCCTCAACTCATGCTGATCAAGGTTAGTCCCATTCTTAGGTAAAGTTGTCATCCCTGACACAATAGTGACCTTGACTTTTTAATCCAGGAATCTATTTGGAAAATACAACAACTATGCACACACTCGAACTATCTTAACTTAGAAAAAGTTAAAACCAACATTCCAAGCTCACAAGGACTCAGAATAATGTTCCGTATCCATTATTGGTCTCAAAATAATTCTATATAATTTTTAAAAATAATATATAAAAAAATATGATACATTATATTCTCCCCACCATGGGGCTTTCTGTCCTTGAAAATTCAAAACAAGGGCTACTAAAAAAGATGTAGTTACTGGGAAGATATTTGAGCCTCCCACTCTCACGTGCTCTCTTAAATGTTCCCATGCTACCACCAAATGCACACAACAAGAATTGATCTCCCACAAAGGATCATCTCCTGCTGATCCTCGATCTCTAATAGGTACTCAGAAAAGGTCACTCCCTCCATGATATCCATTGTGCCCTAGTCGAGGATGTGTGATGGGTAATGCACAAACATCCTCAACTATGACACATGGAAGACATCATGTACCCAGTGAAACTACGGTGGTAGAGATAAGTGGTATACCACCTCACCAACTCCGTGTAATATCTAGAATAGTCTGATGAACCTCGGAGATAGCTTTCCACCCCAGCCAAATCACCACAATCCTCGTCGAGGTGAAACCCGAAGGAGGAAATGGTCTTCCTCCTTGAACATCAGTGGTATCCATAATCTATCAGCATAAGACTTATGTCATCTCTGTGCAGTATTCATCCACTCTTGGATGATCTACACCTTATCAGTGGTATATTACTCCAAATATAGATCCATGAGTGGTGACTCTATGGGGTCGATCCAGCAAAGCGGTGACTAAGAGAGTATCCCATATAAATCCTTGAATGATTCCATACCAATGGTGGAGTGGTTGTTTTGTTGTATGCAAACTCTACCAGTGGTAGGTGGTCCTACCAACTGTGACCAAATTCCAAGATACAGGATCACAACATATCCTCTAGAACCTGAATAGTCTTCTCCGTCTGACCATCAGTCTATGGATGGAACGCCGTGCTCAAGCGTAGTTGAGTACCAAATGCCTCTTATAGTCCCTTTGACAACTAGGATGTGAAATGAGCATCGCGATTTGAGATTTTCATTGAAGGGAATACATGAAGATGAACTATCTCATGCATGTAGAGGCGTCCCGAGCTCTCTACGGAACTCTTCTCCCTAATAGATAGGTAGTGGGAGGACTTGGTGAGTTAGTTAATGATCAACCAAAGGGAATCATGTCCTCTGTTAATTATTGGAAATCACATCACAAATTCCATTTATATCCCATAACACTTCGACTCTGGAACTTCTAGGGGGTGAGCTAACCCCACTGGAACCTAGTTCTCAGCGTTCACTGACTGGAACATAAGGAACCAAGAAACAAACTCTGCTATTTCCTTCTTCATGCCTAAACACTAGAAATTTTTTCAAATATCCTAGTAGATATTCTCCATGCCAGGGTGTACCACCAAGGGGGTGTTTGAAAATACCTTAGTACCTCCTCCAACAATAGCAATGGTACAATATTATTCCCTCTAAAAAGGATGACATTCTCCCCACCATGTGAATATCCATCAGGATCGTCTCCTATGGATAATTGAGCACATAAGGTCTCATAGTTAACATCCCCTAGATGTGCCTCCCTAACTCTCTATAAGGGTGGTGGGGTGATGATCATCGATAGAAGGTGAGATACATCCCCTCTTTCCAGGAAGGATAACTGTAACGAGGCCAAGTGCTCCATCACCTCACTCAACAAATGCGAGCTTGATCTCCTACTAAGAGCATCGACCACCTTGTTCCCCTTCCCAAGAGTATAGATGATTTCAAAATCTTAGTCCATCCTCAGATTCATATACTTCTCCAAGAAGATGTATTTGAGGCTCTTTTGTTAAGAGTAGACAATAAATCGCTCACCCATAAGGTAGTGTCGCCACATATTCCACATGAAAACAACCACTTCCAACTCAATATAATGGATCAAATAGTTCTTATCATGTGGCCTTATTTGGAATGAGCCAATAACAATCACAAGTTGTCTCTAACTCAAGACATAGCCATGATTGATCCCTAATGCGTCGCAGAAAACTACGTAATCAACACTCTCCTTCGATAATCTCAGGATCAGGGCACTCCTCAATCTAAGTCTCAACATATCAAAATCCTACTGGGACTTTTCCGTCCACATGAAGGGTTTCCCCTTATAGGTCGAGGCTTTCATTCATGATGATATCTTGGAAAAATCAGGAATGAATCTCCGATAATATCCTACCAACCTAAGGTAGCTCCACACCTCCATTATGTTCCGAGGTGGCTTCCATGATAACACTACCTACAACATGGATGTGTCCATAGATATTCCATATTTTGAGATGAAATTTCCCAGTATGTAGACATCCTAAATCCAGAACTGACACTTTGAGATATTCCCATAAATCTAGTGCTCTCAGAGTATGTCTAGAACCATTTGCAGGTGTCTCATGTTCTCCTCCTATAATGCTGAGTACACAATTCTTCCATCAACAAAGACTAATATCAAATAGTCTAAATATGGCTGAAATATCTAGTTCATAAGTCCCATGAACACTGTGGGGGTTTTCTTCATGCCGAAAGGCATCACCAAGTACTCAAAGTGACCATAGCATCATTGGTAGTCCATCTTCAGTATATCCTCATACCGTACTCATAACTGGTGGAAACCTAATCGAATTTCAACCTTTTAGAACCATTGTAACTCTCTTAGATGATCAATAGGTTGTCGATCCTCGGTAGTGGATACTTTTTCTTCACCATTACCTGATTTAGGGGCTAGTAATTCATGCACAACCTGAAACTCCCATCAGCCTTTTTGGATAACAAAAACTGGGGCTGTCTAGGGTGAAACACTAGGTCTTACAAATACCTTTCTATGTAAATCCTCCAACATCACCCTTAGCTGACGAAGCTATGCAGAAGACACCTGATACGCTAGCGGGGATATCGGTGTCATCCTCGGGTGTAAGTCAATGCAGAAATCAGTCTCCTAGTGGGGAGGTAGTCCTGGAACATCATTGGGAAAGACATACTCATACTCTGCCATAACTATTGGGATCTAGAAGCTCACAACATCTACTACTGTGATGGTAAGGCTAGTCAACTCATGAGTGATTGGCTGCACCCACCTATGCATGAACCCATTCGGTGCTGCTTGGGACTCTTTCTCACTTACAAAGGAAAACCTCATCCCATTGCTGCAGACACACTGCACTATTTTCCTAAAGTATTCAATTTAGGCATGGACAAAAGTTAACCAATCCATATCGAGAATGACTTCATAAGGCCTCGATGATTCAACCAATAGGTTCCAACTAAAACTCCCACCTCCAAGGGTAACATCACAATGTCTACAAAGGTGTGTGATCATCGAGTATCCTCACGTAGGTGTCTCCAAGTGTAAGGGTTTAGTCAAAAGCTCAACCAAATCTCAAGGTTTCACACAAGACATAAGTTGAGGAAGGAATGACTAGAACATGTGTATATAAGTACGGTATCTAAGGTAGATAAGACATAGATTGAACCTCGGATAATCCCTTGAGTCCCTGGGATGTACGCCTCGACTTCATGTAGTTGTCCCCACCCCTTTCCCCCCAGCTCCCTGAGCATGGTGCAGACCCCCTTGGGGTGGTGGTGGAAGTTGAATGAAGCGCCTTCCACCACCTACAAGTCTCCATGTTCTTCTTCTACATCTGCAACCTGGTGGGTCTGCCTGCTCCACTCCCAGCCTCTACCTCGGTGGTCAATCCACCATCTCTCTATCAGCAGCTCAACGGTTCGGACAGTCTCTGGCAAGATGTCCCCTACCGTCACACTAGTAGTATTACCTCTCCCTAGGCTAACTAGATACATTATGAGAGCCTTAGACTATCAATCCCTTTTCTAGGATCCTCTTATCATGTCTCCCATGTCTGTAATCCTATGCCTAATGTCAGCTCCTTACTGCCAAGGTCTCTACACCTGTCTGCCTGCTGCGGACTGCCACTGGCTATCTCTTCTCTACCAAGAAGCTCTCAATCACCAAGGCCCTCTCGAGCACTCCAGTAGAAGTCAAAATTCATAGAGGCATGGCACTAGATTTGATGTCCAGTCATAGACCATGATCGAAGGTTCATGCTCTAAAGTATTGATCCCTGACCATATCCATTGAGTACCAAGCAGGGTTAGTGAACCTTGATGAATAGTTAGCCACTGTCAAACTACCCTATTGAAGTTGTAGAAGATCTTGGATACACACTGATCTCAGCATAACAGAAGATAAATCCTCCCTAAAGAGTTACTCAAACTCCTTCCATGAAAGGGTCTCTTTGTCGTGAGTATGTGTGGTCAGACTCCACCATAAACCCACCGAACCCCAAAGAAGGATCATTCCTTGGATCACCATCTAGTCTGCTGGTGTCCTCACTAGATGGAAAACTCTGGACACTGCCACAAGCCAGTCCTCAGTCGCCTAAGGTTGTGTCTCACCTCGGAACAAGATGGGTCTCTATCTATGGAACTCATGGAGTACGCTCAGCCTGTGCCCCTCGTTTGTCAATGCTACAGGTACCACAGGCTTCTCCACTGGTTGTGGTATTGTATGTGCACCAACAGGAGGTAACAACTGGGTAACTAATCCCTATATCTATTCTCATCACTGAGGGGGTCATCCTCATGATTGTGCTACTAATTCTAAGATGGTATGCACTGCAGAGGCATCTTGTATGTAAATAAGATGTTCTATGGTCAAGAATTATATCTGGATAACTGACAAAAATTATATGGAAAACACAACCCATTCTTATATGATGCATGTACCATTATTTTAATTCCCCAAAACTAGTGTTTTCTTGTACCAAGTCAAAATAAATGTTATCAGAGTCTTGATAAATGGATATGTTTGACGCCTGCACCAACACTGGAGTCTCTGACATGAAATCTGAGCTCGAAAAACTTAACACTATTTCCCCAAACCAATATCATAGACTCTTGGTCATAAGGTATAACCGACCACCTATGATACCACTCTGTCATAACCCGTCCCAGCGGGGCCTGCATCACGACTCCCCAAACCCACCTCTATTAGGCCAGGGGCCGGCGATTAGCACCAAGTTATCATATCACTAACATGGGAGGCATTGACTAAGTACCTGTACAGACACACACATCTCCTATCCCACATTTGCTAAAATGTAAAAACCATTAAGGTACAAAATGCATGAATACAACTAAACCCAACCAACATAGTACGACATAAAGAAAAGTATGAAAAGTAAACTGGGCCAGAATACAAGCCCACAAAAAAAGAGGCTACAAACTATAAATTCCAACTTGTAATCACAAATAGGTACTGGGACTACTTCTTATAGATGTAGGAACACCTAAGCCTATAGAGAACCTAGAAAGCTCAGTTTGGTCCTGGTCCGCCCTACACTCTGTCAAAGGGCCACTCATCTGCACAAGACACGACACGTGTGGGAACAACCCATGTAGGGGTGAGTATAATAATACTCATTTGAGGACCTAGAAAAAAACAAATCAATAAGAAATGTAAAGGTATAGTTAGCTCTACACAGTATATGTCTACTGAATATATAACAAGGGAAACAGATCCAAATATAATAGAAAGCCATACTCATTGTCTAGAGACTAGTCATACGAGCACATACACTTGATAGGGATTCGGTCTAAATGTTCCACAAAGAAATAGTCTGAGAGAACTCACTCCATGAGTCTGATAGATCTGATGACATCCATCTAAGAAGTACCATTCATCAAGAAAATCCATGAGAGATAGATGCATTCATTCCTATAGAACACACTCTAGAGTGGGGAAAGATGATGATACATAAATGAGGATCACTGCCAGGTCCTTGGATGGTACCACGACTCATCCAGACTCAACTTCTAATTAGAGGATCAACATCCTATAGGATTAGTCATGTCGATACCTGACTCTACCTAGGGTAAATAATGGATATAGGATCATGCTCCGGGCCTGTAGGAGGGATACCTAACTCTATATCAGAAAGTCCTAATAAAGGAAACATTCTCATGTGGATTGAAACGATACCTAAACTTCAAGGGAATGAAAAAAATGGGAACTAACCCAAAAAAACTTTTCCATGAAATGGTGGATAAGAGGATCAATCCTTGTCCCAAGATATACACAGCGTGTAGAAGGGGTCACATTCCATTTCAAGGGACACTAGGTACTTCTCGTGTGTAAAAACCTGATTCATACGGGATGTTCAACATATAAAGGTCATTACACAGCATGTAGAATGGACTAAAAACCGTGTCCATGTTACCAGAGTCCACTCTGTGTACGCTTTCTATGTGCCCGTACACAACTTCAACCCCTGTAGGCCATCCCGTGTAACCGGTACCTAGGGTAACCCACGTAACCAGACTAGTTAGGCCATGTGGTGGAGTACATGGATGTGAACTCCACCCCTTCTTCGTGTATCCCCCAGATACACACCGAGTCTTGCTTTGCTACATGTGCCATTCCATGTAGGCTCTAAATGCCATGTTGTGAAGTTGTGTAGTCCAAATCATGTCTATGTAATTACCATAATACACACTGAGATTTAGGGGAGGGCCCAAAAACTCGGTTAAAGGGTACCTATGCTATGTGACACTTGTCTATCTTCCGAAACCATAGCTACTACTAAGATGGTCCCACATGGCATGTTCTTGGAAATAAATGTCATGTCGTTCGAAAATTTCCAGAATCTCTCTCCTCCGCCGGTGCGCCTCCTGTGATTCTCCACTATTTGATTCAGCCATCTAATATCCATTAAATTCAAGGGTTCAAGTCGACCCAACATCATGAAGCTAATTTCGTTTGTTTCGGGCCTCTGATTGGCATAGAAAACACATTCTGATTCACTCCCATGAAGAACGATCAAAGAAAGAGAACTCTTAAACCATGTCGATTCATCCACCACTATCTCCATCACACCTACACTAGGTCATCATGAAGATAGATCTTCATTTTGGGATCATTGAGCCAAGAAATTAGTGTGAAAGGATTACTCATTTGTATTCCCATGAAGAATGCGAAGAACATAGGTAAAAAGAGGGAAGAAATCCAAAAAACCAAAATTGGGGAACAAACCTCCATCATCATTCGTCAAGGCATTGATCCACTCCCATTAGAAGGATTAAAAAGGCAGAATTAAAAACATCAAATGTGACAAAAAAATCTCAAGAATGAACACAATAAATCCCTCCCGCAAGAATGAAGATGCATAGGTCAACCAGTTCATGGGTTGATCTGCGATCGTTGTTGTATTAAATGAATGGGGAGGAAAATAACTTTAAAAAAATAATCCATACCTTGATAAGGGATTGATCAATGATAAAGGAATCTCAATCCCATCATCGCTGAGATCCTTCAGTCTTTTGGCACATCTATTTTCACTTTTGATTCATCATCGTTCGTTGTTGAGAGTTCTCTCCAAAGATCCAAGAATTGGTTGGAGTTTTTCTCAGTTTTCCACTAACAACCAAAATTCGAACAACCCATTAAAAATAGGGAATGAGTTCTAACGTTACATTATTCTATATAATTAGTGAGTCACTATTTTTGTTTCAGAGTCATTATTTTGTGCCATTAATTATCAAAATTGCTTTTCTGTCATTGCACTACAGAATACATTTCCAAATAAAATAAAATAATCCTTTCAAATTATTTTGTTTTGTTTTACTTTACTAAAAAATTCCGAAAATTAAAATTTAACCTCGACCCGTGCAGGTTGAGGTTAGACCTGTTCTTAGGTAAAGTCTTCATTTCAGATTTAATGGTTCCCTAAAATTTTTAATCAGTTAATCCATTTGGAAACTACCGCAAATGCGCACACACGCCAACTCACATAGCTTAAAAAAGTTCAAACCACCATTATGGGATCACTGAGCCTCAGAATGACATGTCGTCTCTTCACATGGTCTCGAAAAAATTCAATATAATATTTAAAAATAATACACAAAAAAATATGAGACATTAGAAGAAATATAAACCAAAAGGTGAAGATAGACTAAAGAATATATCATTGTTGAATTAGGATATAGGAGCACCCATGGATAGACATGTGTTCATAGAGGGTTCATAGCGACTGTAGGGTGCAAGCAATGGGTGTGAAAGGGGTGAGATTGTTTGAATGACACATATGTTTGTGTTATATTATATTCAGGTGCTAACCATTGTTTTATCGCAATGGATCCGCATGAATGGGATGGATAATTAATGAGAACCTACCCAATTGGAGAACTGATGTGGGACTCATAGAGTGAGAAATTATATCTCTTTCTTTAAAATTACATGAATTTCCTTCACCATATGATCTATTTTATATGGGAAATTAAAACAATGGTGTAGTATATCCTTCAACCTCAACCACCCAATAATTATCTTCATGTACCTGAGTACATTGGATTCTTCATTTCATTTCCATAGAGATCAGATAGATCTTTCACCTATCATCTGATCAACCATGTGAGATTGTTTAAAACTAGAGATAATTTGAGTGTGAGATTCAACTGAATGAAAAATAATGTTGCAGTAATCCATCATGAGTAAGTGAACCATTATAGTGAAACCATCCCTACAAATTGATATTGTCTAAGAAGACAAATATACCATAAAAAATGATATTATTCATGCATTTTCTGTATTTCATTTATACGATCATTCAATGTTATAAATTATTTCTAGGATAACACAAATAAATATGAATTCAATCATGAATTTGATATGTTGTGATATGTTTTAGCTATAAAAGAGCATGTGGTTATCATCACCTTCATATGATGAATGATAGAATAAAAATGGACACCATAAAATTATTATCACACGATGTGGTAATATGATTAATGAATCCTATGTGTGACTATTTCAAATACTGTTATCTTCAGGTATTAAATTTTTTTTTACAGAAAATAAATATATCTCAAGAATTTTAGTCAATGGAAGTGTAAAAGTAAGGCGTTTATTATCACCTATAAATATTGAGGTATGTAATAGGGTTTGTGGTAATGCCACTGATGATATCTGAGAGCTCACATTTCCCTTAAAGAAGATAGCACATTATCGTGATTACACTAGTGAAAAATAAATAAAAACATAATTCTATAAGGTTCTGCAAAGAAATAGAGGTCCTCCCATGAGCCTTAATTACCTAAAACCAGGATAAGGTTTTGTGAAACACTTTTTTATGGAGAATAATCTATGTATAAGTGTACATTTCATTATACATCAAGACCACATGAATGATGTATTAGTTCTTATAAATCATAGTGGTTAAAACAATACTCAATAGTGATGTGATGGTTTCTATATGTTATATGTCTTGTGAAGAATGATGTTTTTTTCAATAAATAAATAGATGAAAAGGACTAATATTTTTTTATGATAAAAAATTCTTAATGAAGTTTATATCTCATGTAAACTTATGAAAGATCGTAATATAATACCAGGTACTCTATTGGTACATGAAGAATAGTGATACTGTTCTGTGAAAAAAGTAGGTTATGCCAAGAATTATAAGTGGTGTCACATGATAATATTTCATGAAGGTATCTAAAGTTGTGATACATGGAGAATTTTGATTCAATGCTCATATATGAATGATATATATTGATCTTGTGTGTGTGTTATTTGAAATATGAAGAAATATAATGAAATTTATTGAGAAATCCCCCTTTGAAGATATAATTTCAACTTCTGTGCATGAAGAACATGAAATATTTATGTGTTACTATTCAAAGTAATTGCTTGAACTTAAATAGTATCTTTATGTAAGAAAGAAAAAGGACAACATGTAATGTGTAGAGGAATGTTCTGTTGTTCAATATAATATAATAGTGATATATTGTGAAATTTATATCTTCTAATCATTCAAGAAGAGTAAACTGAGTAAACTTAAATAAAGTTATTTATAACAATCAGTAGTAGTAGAAGATTTTATTGAATTTGATAAAGACTTGTAGTTAGTCGGAATATGATTTCACTAAGTAGACATGAAGTGGAACAATTAAAACTTGCATACTTTATTGGTAGGTACATTCAGTTGAGGAACTATTCACAATTTTTTTAAGATTAATTATAGAACTGGTTGTTCCAAAAGAAATAATTACATTTATCCTTTGTAGGGTGTGGATAATACCTATCTAAAATTGGATGAAAACTATTCAACACTTTTGATCAGTATAATTAATAATGATAATAATATAAGTGAAACAAACATCAGATGTTCATGGTAAGGGGTGGGTTCCCATATCCAAACTAAATATTTTAAAAACACTAATTCTCTTTTCAATTCATCCATTTATTTAAATATTATAGAATTAAGACATCAAACAAAAAAAGACCAAGGATTTAGCTGACCATACAAGTTGAATTAAAAATTTACTTCATAAAAATTAACCACTTATTGACCCACACTCCCCCTATTAGATCTGACTTGGGCATCTACCTATAGTATCAGAGTGCAAGGTTCCCTATTTTGGATTCTCCCCACTGAAGAGGATCATTTTGAAGTTTTTCATTTCCTTCATTAAATCATAATGAAGTCAAATTCTATAAAATTTATATCTATTTAAAATCAAAACTTAGTTTCTTCCATGAAAATTATTAATAAGAAAAAAAAGAGAAGAATAAGTTGATGAAGATGTCCCACTTTTCAAGAGATAAAAAACAAGTTTCGGTCCCCCCAAGCAATGATGAAGTCATATCTAAATTTTTTTATGATGAAAAAATTATTGTTTCAATAACCAAGGATATGAATACACTGTTAACGTGGTGGGGTCGAAGGATCCAAGTGATTATGTTGTATGTTATAATTTTTATCCTAAAGATGATCCCATCATTAGTGAATGTGATAATATGATATTTGATTTTTCAATTATTGATTTAAGAGATATGATGCATTGATTTCCCAAATATCATCTTTCTATCATCTGTTTCATTTTATAGAACATGATAAATGAAATCAATTCTCTTGAGGATAAGTATGTAGAAGTATAGAAGATTTTGATGAGAATTTCTAACACTTGTGAAAAAATCTCTATAATAGATGGAGTCACTATAGTAGAGCATGAGGAGATTAATGGAAGATAATCTAGACATGAATAAAAGTGGATAAGAAAAATCCAAGTGAAGTAATATGATAATATATAATATGATAACTGGATCCCTTAATTTGATATAAAATACAAAAAATATCATTGATGAAAAGAATTCAAAATTGAATATTAAATCTAAGAGAATAATAGAGATTGACTGTTTGTTGTAAGGTAAGGTTATAATGCATGAATATGGTGTTGATAATATAAAAAATGGTTGTGATGGGATATTTTTACTGGAATAAGTTCATAATAAATCCGTTAGTATGATATGTATTTTATTAGAAATCAAAATGTCCATTCTTGAAAAGACTTGTGTTAAGACATAACAATTAAATAAGTAAGGATTCATTGCCACACAATGTTATTTGTAGAATTATAATAACAAATATACTCTATCATATATTAATAGGATCATTTCATCTACAAATTATCCATCTCAAAATTTTTGACGAAAAAGTTACCAACCATATCTTAGTGTAAAAGAATTTTAGAATCTGTTAATATAAAAATTTCATGTTTAATTAAACAATTTGTACAAATATGGATGGGGATAAATGGAGAAGATACTTCCACAATGTCTATGGAGGTTAAATGAAATATGGAATTTGGATCCATAGGAAGAGCACAATAGGTGGTAATGAAGACTCACAAGAATTTTAATGAATATACTATAAATTTTAGGCATTATATAAAAGAATAAAATCATTATTTTTGGGTAAATATTGGTGTTGAAATATATTTTGGAATTTTTCACTCTATTGTTGGTATAATACACTAAATTATATAGAAAAAAATATGCATATTCTAATTTGGAGCAAGTATGTGAATATGGAAAATTCACAAAACAACATGAATATGTCTACATCAAACTTATTTGATGCACTAAAATATTCATGTGATGTTGGAAGTTTTGGTGGTCACAATAGTGATAAATGTATATATTAACAAGCATCAAAGATTAATGTGAAGCGAAAATAAAATAATATATAATAATAAACCATTTTTATAAATTAGAAATAATTTATAAACCATATTACACATATTAATCATAAAATTAAGTCAACCTTGGAAACAATGCATGATAATGATCATGCTCAAAATAACTCCAAGAAAATCTTTTATAGGAGTGCTACATCTCAATAGAGAGTGGTGAAGAAATTCACTCATGGAAATACATATTGAAAATATTAGAAGGACTCTAATGACTATAAAGATATATTTTTATTTGGACATATGATTTATAGAGAGAAATTTTTTGGAAGAAGTATAATAAAAAGATTTTGAAAAATGTAAATGGATGATTACACTTGATGAAGAGTAATTTCATGAGATTTTTCCAACATATGATGAATAATTTGTTAAATAAGTTATGTGGGGGAGTTTCATCCTAGTTGGAAACAATCCTAATCAGTGATCAATAATAATTCTATCTCTATAATAGTTATTATGAAGGACAAAAGTTATACTAAGGGATATAGGTTCATTCAAATATCTTATGAAGTGAAATCCAATACACAAGGAAATTGAATAAGTGATTAGTTCCATTATACATAAATAAAAATCATAATTTATAATCAAATATGAAAGATTGAAGAATAGAGAAAACGAATTAACCTAGTGGGAAAAATATCATTCTTTCTGTTCACATTAACGAGTAAGAATTCCAACCTTATTCCATTAATATTTTTTGGTAATTATTCTTATAGTATTGGGAATTAAAGGTGAAGCATGTTATTAGGGGGGAAACCTAAGAATAAGTAATAATAATTAATTCATGATAGAAAAGATGAAGAAGACACCATCCTTATGTGATTTCTAATTTAGTATTAAAATACAAATATGATTTATGACCATCTTTGACGATGTTGGAGAGTGTTCAATCATATCTTAGGTAGAAATGATGGTGATTATATCATCATTGTTTTATTTTATAGTTGGTATAATGAATAAGAAAAATTGAATAAGATTATCCTTGGTAATGTTTTGGATGTTTTAAAATCTAGAAATCCCCAAGTATAAGATCAATTTTGGGTTATTATCTAAATTAGAACATCTTGATATTAATTCATAAAGATATTTTTTTATTGTAAAGATGTTAAGGAGTGTTTCCCATTCGGTGGATGAAAAAGAAATTTTGAATATGTAAGAATTATTTACGCTATTCAAATTTAGTCATTATGGAAGGTGATTTATTGGAAATGTTAGTTAAGTGGTATGTATTCTTTATCTCTAATCCTATATAACAAAACATTAGATTCCTAATCAAAGGGGGAGAAAATGGCTGTATCAATTACATAAAAAATGAATATATAATTAATTTAAAAATGTGTTATAAAACTATATAATTTATACATTAATGTTATTAATTTGTTTTTGGAAATAATTATAGATGTTTTTTATTGATATTTTTTAATTTATGTTAATATTTATCATTTTTCATAGTGGGGGAGAGAAAGTGAATGGATCGTTTGATAGGAAAGGGGGATAAGGTATGAGAATATATTGATATATCATTATAAGATGGTATTACTGTGTAAAAAAAAAATAAATATAGGGGGATATTGATCACACTTTATATAATCTCTATTTATTTTCAGTCGTATTTTCAATGAATAAGATGTATTCATTGATGTAAAAATATTGAAGAATATTGGTGAGGATATAATTTGAAGAATAATCTTGATGGATTAGTTTTATGTTGAAAATATTATAAGATAACGACTCTCTGATTAATTGAATAAGTAATATATGACACATCATTGAAGAATGATGTGAAGATACATTTCATATTTTAAAATATAGATGGAAGGAATTTTGTCCGTTGTTTTTTTGATGATTGATGACATGGAAAAAATTATTAAAGACCATCTGTTACTAGGTAATACATTGTTTAGTGTTTGGGTATGAAGGGTCCTTTTATTATTAAAGAAAATACCTCTTGTGACTGGGTAGAGGGAGACCAATTACATAGCCCGAAGGCCCAAGACCAAGTGGCCTGAATATAAGGATTGAAATCCCATTTTTTGGCTCAAAGAGCCCTTTGGTGAATAGTTCTGCTACAATACATGAGGATCTATTATTGTACCTACTACAATACAACACTGGTATTGTTCCTACTATAGTGCCTCCACCTCTATAGTGGCACTGTAGCTATAGTTCCACTACAGATACAGTACTGCTACAATGCCCTGCTATGGTGACCACATTAATTTCCCTTCCTAGATTTGATATTGGGTCTTTTGGATGCCAAGAAGAAGCTTGTACCACTTGAATATAGGCATGTTGGTGAATTGTTAAATCCAATGAAGATGATTGAATCAAATTAAAATATTAATTTTTAGGAAGATAATTAAATTTCATTAAAAATAGTATTTATCTTTCATGGTGTAGATTTGAGAAGATTTATTTCATGATGAATATTTGAGGATGGATTGTATTACAATTTTATACTTATAATTGTTCTAATTATTTTCTGGGGGGGGGGGACTTATACCCAAAAAATTTCCATTAATGAAAGACACAATGTTACAGATCAATCAACCTTCAATATGGGAAAAATATAAATGAATAAAGAGATCTAGTCCCAAAAATATAGCACAATGAAATGGTGTTTGAAGTGTTCCAATAAGTATGCATGTGTGTAGATAGTTTTCATAGCATCCGTTGGGTGAGAAAGATGGGTACACACGAGAGGGAGAGTGGGCCAGACATCCCCATCTGTCAATGTGATAATGTATCTTAGTGCTGACCATGTTATCAATATAAACGATTAGTATGAATGAGATAACTTATATTAGAATTCCATCCTGATTCTAAAACTGATGTGGGAATCACAGAGTGGGACACTATAGCCCCATCTTCAAAATATTTAGAAATTTCCTCCACCGCATGCTCAGTTTTCTCTAGATCATTGGATTCACAATATAGAACCATCTTCAGTTTCATCTACTCTAGGGTTTACTACATATTTTGGATTACATAAAGTTCTTCATCCCATTTCCACTGAGACTAAACCATGCCCATGATTTTGTTGTGGTCAATCTTACGTGATCATTTGAAACATGTGATAAATTAAAGTGTGATTTTGGGATGAATGCAAAGAAAATTTGTAGTTGAACATTTCAAGTATGCATACCTCACCGATTAAGTGATCTATAATGATCAATACTAGCTCAAAAGAAAAATATAATTGATGTCTCAAAATCATGCATGAAATCATTGTATTTCAAGCATGTGATAATTGGAAGATATAGATTCTATTAATGACAACATGAATAAAATGTTGGTCAATCATTCATCTAATATGAAAATATATATTCAATCAATAAAGATAAATGTGATTATCATCTCACACACATGATGTGTCATCACATATGAAGATATTTCTTAACACTCGGTTCCACACAGTGGGCGAATCAAAATAAATAAACCCATGTGTAACTATTTCAAATGCTACCATATTTAGGTATTGAAAACAAGTTTGAAAGAACATATTTATTGGGGATTCAAGTTAGTGTAAGAGTATAATAAAGGTGTTTATCCTCACTAATGAATATTCCGGTAAGTCATAGGGTTTGAGATTTTACCTCAAGAGATATGAGAGAAGTCTAATTTTAATCAATGAATAATGGTCATTCTTACACATAAACATACATGAAATGTAGAGTACAGTGATCCACTGAGGTTTAGAATGAATAAGAATGCATCTAATTAGTCTTTCTCATCAATGTGAACAAAAGGGTTCCACAAATATCTGTATTCATGAAGAAAAATATTTTTTTCACTGTGTTGTCCTTCAGACCTCAAGGCCCCATGAAGTATTTTATAGTTCCCCAAATTTCTAATAGTTTGAACTATACTAAATATTTTTTTGGGGTTATCTACATATTATAAGTTTCACAAAGAATAAAATTTTGCTTCCATTTAAAAAACCTTATGTGAAGGTGTACTGTTGTAAGGTATGATTCAAAGCTTCATAAATATTTTATACAAATATGTAAATATAGAAAATAATATTTCAGACTCCTTTTATAACATTAGTAATAGTGATATAGTTGTATGAACCAATTAATTTTCCCTTAGTAGAGGAAGTGGCATCATGTAATGCAGTTGTGTGAAGGGAGGTGAAGTTGTGATATGTGAATAAAATACATCCAACATGCATTCATGAATGATATAAAATAATCTCCCATGTGTGTTATAAAAAATAGTATGTAGTATGATTAACTATCTTGAGAATTCCATGTATAAAGAAATATTTGAAACTTATATTCATGAAGAACAAAAAATGTTTATGTGTTTAATAGTTATAGTATTTGTTTGAACTAAAGTGATATCTTTTAGTAAGCGAGGAATAATAAAACATGTGACTTGTTTAGGGCTCTTCCAATAATAATTCTAATATAACAATGAGATGTAGTGTAATTTATATATTTTTCTCATTCTAAAATAGTGATCTAAGCCTAATTTCATACAACTATTGATGTTATTCAGTTGAAGTTGAATATTTTCAATGAATTTGAACATGAAAAATAGTTAATAATAAGAATATTTGTCTAATTTAACTTGAATTAGAATAAGACCATTATTAAGACCAAGTCTATAATAATAAGTTGTTGATGTCTTATTTAGAAGGTTTTTTGAAGATATATTGAAGAAATAGTGGATTTTGTTTAAATAATTACATTTATCCTTTATTGGGAATGGATATTACATGTATAACATAGTGTGTGAATTCTTCTGAACTTGGGATCAATAAAATTAATATATATATAAAAATACATAAAATAAACATGTTTTGATCATGATAAGAAGTATGTTCTTTAGTCAAGAAAAATCATTTTAAAAAAACTTGTGTTATTTTCAATTCTTTAATTATGTTCTTATGGAATAATTTGGACTTTAAATAATGAGAGATTGGGGATTAAAAATTATACATAGTATGAATTAAAAATAGAATTCATAAAACATAACCACTGATTAACACCCCCCCACAGTGGATCTAGAATGGTTCTCTACAAATATCTCTTTTTATGAATGCAATTGGAATCCATGTTATTTGATGTTTGATAAAGTGGAACCTAAGAAAATTATAAGGTCATGCATCAATGACCAATGAATTTAAATTTATGCTCTTGCATCTAAAACATTAATTTTTTTAGAGTTTAGGGTTATATGATAAATACCTATTCTAATTAGTATAAATTCAAGTGGAATATACTAAGTGTAAGATAATAGTATTGTCTTGGTGTTGGAATTACACTAAATTTACCCATTCTAGTTTGACATCATAGATTGGTCATGAGAGGGTAGGTTGAGGAATAAATAAGGCCAGAGTCAAAATGTATGTATGTCTTATTGGTTGGTAACTAGATGAGGAGAAAGGATGGAAAGACACATAGGTTTTACAAACCATTAGGGAATGTTTAGGGGTTACATGATGATGGTAAACCATTTACACCCATGATTTATTTATTGGACTATGATTCTAAATGAAGAGACTAAAAATAATTGTTTGATATTGTGTCAGCCTAGAATATCCATGGGAGAGGAGATTGGAATGATTTATTGAGTAGGGATCCCCTACGTCTCATTAAGTAGATACATAGAAGCATATCTTATTCTTGGTAGCTATTAAACCTTGGGTAAATTTACATGGATGTGTGTCATGATATAGGATAAGTCCCACTAATTACCTAGAGAGATTGGTTCTTATTATCAAAGGAATGCCTGAATTACTACATTCTAAGTAGCTTCTTAATTGGGGATGATAAAAAAGGGAATTCCTTTAAAAAAATCCCTATTAATATTTTCAAAGGAATACATGATCGAAATGACCTCAAGGAGGTGGGTACTGATCAATCATGTAAATTGGGTGGCTTTGGAGTATTCCCTAATGAAATAGGGTTCTTATGTTTTTTAACTAGGAATTATGAGGCTATTGGATATATTAACCCATTCATATGGATAATATACCCATTTTATGCAACATTAGTAAAGGGTGTTACCCTTATTCTAGTCTTTTTTGGAGGTGAATGATTTTAAAGAGGGAAAATTACTTTATTAATCTGTAAGTTTTCTTATGATTTGGGATTTTATGAAATCAAATGGGTTTTATAAAGGGTTTTTTAATTTATGTTTGGCCACTATTTAAGTTTTATATAATATGAATACCTATAATAAATTTTTATTTCATACACTTTATAAAAAACATTATATAGAAATGAAATAAGAACATTATATAGTGGATTTTTGGTCCTAATATATTTAAAGAGGAGATCCCTTCCTTTTTCAAACATGGATTTAGATACTACCTAAGTGTATTATTTGTTCAATGAAATATATAAAATTAATTTATTTCAAATGAAGTTATTTTTATCCATCTTAATTGTCTAAAATTTTCTACATGTATTGAAATGTGTGTAGAGGGTTGATCTATAAGAAATAAAACAATTAACAACCAATGTATTTTTGGAACCATCACAATATAAAACATTCATGGGTGCATAAAATTAGTTCCCTGATACTGTAAATGATGCACCTATATAATGAAATTTATCAACCACATAAAAATAGCACTTATAATAAAATGATTCCACATTCATTACCAATTCACATAGTTACTAAACTAAACCAAACCACCACCACAATTATTTTTCCCTACTATCTGGGTAACCATAAAGGGTGTTTTTATTCTCTCCAAAAATGAAACTACACCACATAGATTCATGACCACAATGGTAAGAGAATACACTAGTTGAAAATTATACAATGTAGAATAATTCATTCATAGATAGATGATGGTATGCATAGTTTTTAGTTTAAGTAGAGGGGACATTATTAATTGATTACTAATAAAGGAGGCAATGTTATATTCTTAATAACCCACAAAATTTACACATGGTTAAACAACTTTTTTAATAAAAGGTTTTTTTATGTTGGCATATTTTTATTCCAATATACATTGCAATATGTTTTTAACTTTAATAAAACAATAAAAAAATCCCCCCCTTGGAATTAGATCCATTTAAAAAACAATAATTACATTTTTATGAAGAATAACCCCTTCATGTAAGATTCTTCGGCACCGAATCAAACTCACATAAGAAAAATTGGATATACCCCTATTTATAGTGAATTGGAATAATTTTTTCATTACATTGTTAATATTTTAGGAATTTTTAAGATTCCATCCATCAATATACAAGTATCACTCCCTACTATATAATTTTCCTTTTTATCATGGTTACAAGGATCATCAATTAAACAGGTGATTTCATAGATGTTACATGAACCACTATCACTGCGATCTCTTTAGAAATTATTTTTTCCAATAATATACAACTTATATGGTGTAACATCCCATTATCATATTCCATGAACTCTTACCCCTTTTATTTGACCATCCTTTGTTCGAGTCTTGTTATAGGTTATTATTTAAAGAATGTTTGATGTTTTTGGATGTTTTTTAGGCAATTTACTGATTGGTGCGTGGTTAGGGAAAACCATGGGTTTTAGCCCAAAAATCCATGCACCATATCATGAGGTTTTAAAAGAGGGTTCATTGTAATTGATAACCATGTTACATCTCAAAAAAACTGTGTGGACTGGTATAATGGGGATTTTCATGGTTGACAAATGGTTAGTATAACCATACAATGAAACCATGCACCATTATAAGTTACCTAGGGAGAAGTGAATGATTAAGGGACAATTAGTATATTCATGGGGTCAAATCATGATGGTCTCCCATAATACTAATGATGTTACATAGTTAGGTGCACTAATTGTACCAACCATGAAACATAACCTAGAAAACTATGAAAATGGGATTTTATCTCACATAAATTGTAAACAAATTTCTAAAACACACCTTATAAGTTTTAACCTCCTACATATCAAACATAATTTGACCATTATGAATTTTGAGGCTCCCTTGATATGATTTTTTCTCTATCCACCCATTCCCTATTAGATTAAAGTATTAGTGTATGTGGTCATTCTTTCTATGATAATTGAAATTTATCTTAGTGGGAATAATCATTTCAACCCTTCCCTACTCCTTTGAGATTTATGGATCTTCATGTTGTTGGTAGATCTGATCCTTTATTTAATGAATTATAATTATAGTTATTCATCTTCTATCTTCCTCACCATCGACTCTCCTTTTGTGATTCCAATTTTAGGTGATTAATTGATTGTGTTAAAAATCATGATTATATAAGTCATTACATACACTTGAAAACGTGAATTTATTTCTTGAATTGAAATTTAACTTCAATTCATTTACTAGAATTGATTGGATTTTATGTTTTTGTTAAAAATACATTGATTTTTTAAATAAAACGTTTTTTCAAATGAATTGAAATTATTGTGTGGATTTTATAAAATGTGTCTTGAAATGATTATTCATTTGGTGAAATTATTTGATTATTATTATTGAGAAAAATTCCATCAAATTAATGTTGATTTTGAAACAATGATCTTTATGAAAAAGTATGATTTGGTATTGAAATTTAAAAATTCACGTTGGAACTTGATATTGGGAATTTTAACTATATATGATGATTTGAGTTAGAAATAATTATGTTCCCATGATTGATTTATTTATTGATTGATTGACTAAAATAACATATGAGCCTAAGTAATTAGTGGGTGAATTAGAAATTAATACTAGGACTCAGACTCCATAGTAATATATTGATGATGAAAATATTAACTAAACCTAGATTTGAATTACTTTCCCTAATGGGGTATTGAATGATTATATATCAATGGTCTGTGACTTGTGGACAAGTTCCAACACCATGATCCAAGATTTATTAACTAAGTAGAGTGAGGATCCTAAATATGGTATGTAACTAACCTCAGGTTATATGATCATATTGATTTTCTTATTTTAATATTACATGCTAGTGATTGTAGAAAAATTTTATCACACCCTATCTATTTTTATGAAATTATATATTTATGAAAATTTTGATACATTTGAGATATAAATCATTAAAAACATGTTTTGAATAAAAATATGAAATTAATTTTCCATGACCTATCATTATTTAATACTAATGAATAAAAGATTTATTTATTATGAAATTTTTTTGTGAGTCATTTTTTGAAATTCTACTGACATATTTTTCTCATTTTTACCCTTTTCCTTTCAGAGTGAGTAGATTTTTTAATTCCAAGTCTAGGAAAAGGGAAATATCCACGTGGAGGTAGAATTTGTACTTGATTTTTGGGACCTACAGTGATGAAAGTGATAGGTGTAGATGTGGTCTGATAATTTCACAGAGAATGTGGGGATTATGTTGATGGATTTTGTGTCATCGTTTGGATGTTATATTTTTTAGGATTAATATATATATTCTCTGGTAATTACTCCTTGATAAGTTATTTTAATACTAATTATTAATTGACTTATCTTATGATGTTATATTTTCAATAATTTTTCTTGGGATTACATTTTTCTCTCTTTCCATTTATTAATTCCCTATCACTGGTTGCTAGCCTATGGGGTTTAAGAATTCCTTTAGTGTTTTTCATGCCTGAATCAAGCATAAATATAAAATAGTATCCATAATGGTTCATAAAAAATGGTATCAAAGTACCATGTAGTTGTGTGAATATCCATGATGTTGGTATGGAATCATTGTTGTCTATATAGACATGATATAGGATTTTTGGGATTTAAGGGGTAGTTATAAGAGAGTAGCTAGCCAACTCTCATCTTATAGAGAATTATGTTACCATGATAGTGTGTGAAAGGATTATTTGAGGAGTGAATTTATTTTATTCCAACATTTTCTAAGTTTTATTTGAGTATTATAAAACCCAAAAATAATTAATTCTATCTAATGGAATTTATATTTCTATATCAGTTGATTACAATAATGATATGAGTACACTTGATGATGTTTTAATATTTTGTATTGATTTATTATAATACCTACCCCAAGAAGATGTTTTGATAGAACATAGGAGGGATATTTTGATGAATCATGTAAATCAAACATTCCAATTTGTGGGATCATTGTTGAGATATTAGTGGGATTTGATGGTTACAGAAATGAAACAGATGTCCTGTAGTGGAAAGTATTCAAATACCTTTTTATGTAATAATTATATCTTGAGTGGATATTTTTTATAAAGTTTACAAAAATTATCTGCCTCTAGTTGGATGATATATCTATGACATGGTGTGAAAACTACTTTGTTAAATCTATTCAGTTTTGTCTAGATGTGGTGAATAATGATAAGTAGAAGACATAAATATTTTAATTTGTATTTCAAAAATATATTAAATATTAGGTGTTCATACTGAATCTCACTTCTTATGTGGATTCTCTTGATAGTTATTTCAGGGTTAAGACTGGACTGGATGGAAATTTAAGGTTAATAGGAGTTCTTCCTACTCTTATTATTAGTTATTTTAGTTCATTAAATAGAAATTGGAAGCGTGATGAGTTGCATGGTATATCATGATATAAATAATCATCTATAACTTCTACAGTGTTAGGAAGATTCCCATTAAATTTCTTCCAATGATTCATGGTCAGGCATTCAATGTAGGATTTTTCTAAGGCACCAAATAACTGTAGTTTATGAAGTCACTCAAGACAGTGTTATAAGTTATGTAATTTTTTTTCTACACCACACAAAGTGGAAAGTGAACATAATCACCTAATAGAACTGCATTGTAATCATATACTTTAGAAAATAATTCATTCCAACCATAGGAATTCAGAGTGGTTCTTCATCACATAGTGGATTAGTCCCCATAAAAAGTTGATGCCGGTCCAGTGATAGTTAGTGGTTCTATATCTATAGCATCTTCATTAGTGACTACATTATTTCAGACTATATCATCTCATTCATTCAAATAGAATAATTTTCCGGACCTTTTAAACTATAATATGGATCTGTTTATGTGTTGGTTATTTTTAGAGGCTATAAAATTAAGATAGATAAGGGTTTCTAGTGTCCCTCTAGTACATTCTCTTTATAATAGATTGATCTTAACTTTGAATATTTTCATCATGGAACTAAATATATTGATTTTATTCTCTGAATGTATTGGTTGATTACCCTTAAATCATTGATTTATTATAATATTTGATGGGTCGCCTTTATAAACCCTGATAGTGTGTGCCATGTTATCCTTGGATAATGGGACACAAGGTCGAATAGAGATGGACCACCACTTATTGAGATGGTTAGGGTGATATCAGTTTTTTATTTTTCCATAGAGAATGGATTATCTTACATTGACATTCATGTAGTAATCATTGAGTTTCCCAATGACATTCCATATTACTTTTCAAGATTTCTGTATGTGAGGGAGGTATATTTCTATATTGATATAGTTTCATGTACCCATTTTATCCTTATTCCCTCATACCATATGGAACTAGAAGAATTGAAATAGTCAAATACCCAATTGTATTATTTATTAAATGAAGTCATTATTCACCCATGTGTGTCTCCTTGGGAATCTCCTTTTCTTCTGGTAAATAAAGCTAATGGGACACTTCGCCTTGGCATTGATTACCATAAAATCAATCAAGTCATGGTATGGGAAATGAATCACATACATTAGATTAATAATATGTTTGAATACATAAATGGTGTAAAATAGTTCTTGAAGATTTATCGTTGGTCTGATTTTCATGAGTTTAGAAATAAATAATATGAAATCTTGAGTACCACCTTCCAGAGTTAGTATAAATATTTCAAGTACCTTGTTATGAACTTTGGTCTAACCAAATATCCTACATTTTTTTTGGAATTGAATAAATATATATCCATTGAGTATCTAGACTTGATTATAGTTGTAATTGAGGATTACATCCTGGTTTACTTATAAATGATGAAGATCATGTGTTTCTAATGAGGCCAGTTATGTAAACTTTTAGTGATCAACAACATTTTATCAATCTACTGAAATTTGATTTCTGGATTCTGGATTTCAATTGGATGGTACATATTATCTTGGAAAATGTTATTTCATTTGAACCTAAGATGGTGAAGGCTATAATGACATGGGACCAATTATACATTGTTTTCAATATATGGATCTTCTTATGTTTAGCGTATTATTACCACCGGTTCATCATGTATTTCTCAGATTTGGTTCTTTTATAACTGTAACCACTTGGAAGGCAGTAATGGTCTAATGGGATTTGATGTGTTTGAATTATTTTTCTCAGTTTATGGTACTTTTTTATTCTTATCTAGTGTCTACTCTCAAATAGGATAGTTAGGGCTTTGTGGTTCTTTGTGAAACATCGGGTTTGGGTTTGGGTTTTCTTCTAATTAAAGGTGATCAAGTGGTGGTCAATAGATCCCATTAACATATGAAACATTACGAAAACTATCCTACATGTGAACTCAAGATATCAACCATTATGAATTACATTAAGATTTTGTACACTTACATTTTTAGAAAAATGTTTACCATTTATTTTAATTGAAAAATCTTGAGTTATATCTTCTAAGAAAATATTTGAATCTCTATCATTGGTGATGGATGAAGTACCAGATATAATTTGATTTTAAATTTTCTAACAACCCTGGAAAGGTAAATTCCATCGCTGATTCTTTATACATCAAATGTATGACTCATTTTGTTAAATAATCATTAGAAAAATGGAACATAATGGGTCTATATTATATTATATAATTGGGAGTTTGGGAAGTTGATATTATGTTTGTTCTCAAAAGCGTACAATTGAACTCATCTCATGTTAGGATGATTCGTCAGTAATAGCATCTTGATAAAGAGTTTCATGGAATTAGTGACTCTATTTATTATAGGGAGAGTCCAGTTGAGTGGTCATTCACTTTTTAAGAATCTCATTATATTTTGTAGTAGTTACATCATACATTTTCCTATGATAAAATAAGTGATTGGGGACTGCCATAGTTCCCAGTGCTCAATTCACCCTAGAAAAATGAATATGTTATATGATATATGGTTGTGAATATGGTTTCAAGGTATCAGATGAGATATTTTTGATATTTTTCTAAATTTTATAATGTTTAGGGGGGTCAAAGAAGAGTATCAAACAACATTAGGTTAACTTCACCCCTTCCTATGAAAACGTGGGAGTGGGGTGATTTTTATGTATTTCATGGTTGGGTTCCCACATAAACATCAAGGGAAGAACATGAAACGAATAGTGATAATTTGGATGAAAATAACACAATTCATCTCAATTTGAGATAAAACCAATATTGATGAATTGGGAAGATAGTACCTGAAAGAGATCATCATAATTCACATAATTCCAACTATTTTAGTTATGGATAAGGATCACTAGTTTATATTTTATTTACTAGGATGACTCTAGGAGGTGATGAGATCCTAGGTTGGTTTGAGAAGGGTTTATCATCCACAAATATTTCGCCAAACATTAATATCTTTACAAATTACTTAATACACACTCTATTATTGCATTCTTGACTTTGGTGGAGCTTGGAATAACCACTTTGTACTGGATGAATTTTCCAATAAAAATATTTACAATCCATATATTTCAATGGATACCTTTTAGGCCTTCTATGAAAATTTGTATATGCCTCCATTATATTGGTATTAGATAGGTGAATATTTCCTGGTTAGACCTAGTTTGTTCTAAGATATGACATAAATGATTTAGTTGATTCAATATATAATGGTAATGGATCAAGGTTAGTTTAAAACATATCATGATTTTCATCGATTCCCTTTGGATTTTAGAGTTGGTGTCCATGTTTTTTTTATAGTTTCACTTTTTGTAGGTCACCAACATCTTGTAATATTAGAAAATTAGAATCAAGATACATGGGCCTATTTGATGTTGTTGAGAAAATTGGAAATGTGATGTACACTTTTTGTTTCCACCCCTTTTGATGCTTATTCATAACGTGTTTCACATATTCAAGCTCAGAAAGTATCACTATGGAAAATTTCATTTTTTTAGTAGAGAGGATCTTGATGTGGAACCTAATTTATCATTTATTTTGTAATGAGTTCATATTGTTTACTTTGATATTAAGGTTCTTCAATGTAATTCTATACCTCTTGTTTGAGAACTGTGGAATCATGAATCTGCTTCACTTGATACATGGGAGTATGAGGCGCTGATGAGAGAGAATTGGACTTATCTCTCCAACATGGAGTATTTTTACATCCTTTATAAGGTAATAAAATATCAATGGTGAGGAAATTGTAACATATTATTATCAACCTTTATGTACTTTTGTCCCTTGTATTTGACCATCCTTTTTAGGTAATGTTCTATATTGTTATTTTGGGTCTTTTTTATATATTTTTATATTTTTTGTGAAGGTTCATGGTTGAATAATGGTTAGGGAAAACCATATAGTTAAAGAAAAAAAATCAATGCAACATATCTCAGGTTTTAAGGGGGTTCATGGTTATTGAAAAAGGTGTGGCTTCGAAAAGTTGGGATTTTTATTTCCAATGCCTAATTAGTCTAACCATGTGACCAAACTAAGAACTCTTCTTAGTGTCCTAATGAGGATTTAATTTTTAGTGTATTATTAGTCTAAATATGTGGCCAAACCATTAAACTCTTCAAAAAGACTAGTGAGGCACTGGGTTAGGTTCATTATCAGTACTAACTAGGAGTCCTGACCCAAAAAACGTGGCGAATGGGTTTTCAATCCGATGAAAATTGAAATTAAAATCCCAAACACTCTAGTATAAGTGATAAAAACCTTTTAAAAAATCATAATTCAACCCTTAGAGTTTTGTAATATCCCTATAGAAAATTCTAGATCTATTAATGTCTTTCCACTTAGATTGAAATTTTAATGGATGTGATTGATCTATCTATGGTAAGTGAATTTTGTTTGATTGGGAGTTAAAATTTTGTCTCTTCTATCCTCCATTTAGAGTGAATAATTATTATGTTTTTGGTGGATCTAAACATTTATTTGATAGATTTTAATTATTTGGATTCTTATTTGATCTTCTTTTCCTTTGAATCTATATTGGAGGTTCACATTTCAGGTGACTGATTGGTTGTGTGACAACATTTATGTGGTTCTATTAATATTTTCCTTAAACATGAAACCTTGAACTTCATCCTTGATATGAAATTTAATTTCCATTAATTTCAATTAATTGAGTGGACATGATGTTTTATTTCAAAAAGCTTGTATTTTTGAAATAAACCCATTTTCAGAGGCTTTTATAAAATTGGGAAGATTTTGGAAAAGGTGTCTTGGAATGAGAGTTGATTTCATGAAATGATTTGATGAAGATCCATGATAAAATTGACCTTAAAGGAAATATTATTTTTAAGGGAATTAACTTGATGAAAACCTAAGATATTTTTTAAATTGAAAATGGAGTAATGAAACATGATATTGGCCATTTAACTTTTAATAATGATTTGAATGGAAAATAATGGTTTTCCCCTGATTGATTGATTTATTGATTGATTGAAATAACACATGGGCCTGATTAGTTTGTGGGTGAATAGAATAAGGACATGATGAACTTGACTCCATAGTAATGTATTTATCATTAAAACACTAACAAAATCAATTTCTTTATGAATTTCCCCAGTGATGTTTTGATTGATTCTTTGCAAATTTAATGAGCCTTAGGAAAAGGGAATACACCTTTATCTTTGATTTATTTACTACTTACTCTGTAGAAGATAAATCCAAGAACAAACTAAATTCATGGAATATGACCATGGTGTGTTGTTTCAATTTTATTATTACATGAATGTTATTATATTACTATTTATCATATTTATTCTATTTTTATAAACATTCTTATTTAATATAGTTTTATACATTTTCCATATACTTGATTCAAAATATATTTTAAATAAAAATATGAAATTAATGTTCAATGACTTATCATTATTTAAAATATAGGAATAATTCTTTTATTTGTTATATAATTGCTTATGGAACATTTTTTCGAATACTACAATGATATTTTTCTCTATCCCTAACTTTACCTTTGTACGTTTTTTATTATGTTATTCTAGGCCCCTGAAAATGAAAATCCTCACTTAGGGTGGTGGGTGAACATGATTTTAAGGACTTAGGTAGATGGTGGTGATTAGTGGATATGTAATATACTCATTACATAGAGATTGTGGGACTTTTTATTTATGGATTTTGTGTCATGATTTTATTGATATATTTCATTGGGATATTTATTTGTCTTTTTGGGGTACTTTCTTCTTATGGAGTGTTTGACATACCAACAATTCATTAACTTATCTTCCACTATTTTATATTTATTTTCTATATATGCGGATAAATAATTCTATATAACTCTTTATTGATGCTCTAATAGTGATCTTTGGCTTGCAATGATTGGGAACACCCTTCAAGATTGAAAGGACAGACTTAGGTACTAGTGTACAAGGGTATCTAGGTTAGTTTGTGACATATTATTTCCTCTCAAAAAACCATGTCAATGAAAATTTTTATTTTGTCAACATTTTCAATACACATGTGTAATTGAAATACATTTCTTAAAAATACCTAATCTTTTGGGGTTTCAATTTTTTATCTACATAAAGTGATCGAGAACATGTTTCTTAGCCTTCTTCTATGAGGTGGATAGAAGTGGATAATAGTTTTAATGGAAACCAGTAACAAAATTTTCACCCATGGAACATAATTCACATGGGTTATAAGGGATCAAGTTTGAAAAGTTACTCAATTTGGTAAAGGATACCTATTTTTAGGTTTCTTTTTTCATGTGACACATCCATCCCTCACCCTCATCATTTTTAGAACTAGTAGTAAATTATGTCACCAATTATGATGAATGTTTATGATCCATCATGTATATTAATATGAGATTAATTGAATATATCGTCCTTTAATTAAAGTAAATTTCAATTAATTTTAAGGAAATTCCTTGTATTACAATACTAGGAATCTATAGGTTATCATCAATTTTATGTATATATATCTCAAAACAAACACATGAGTGGAACTCAAGCTATGACATTTGACAAAGGATTTTTGTTGCATATAATGGGTTGGACATACAAGGTTCACCAAAGCTATTAAAATGATGAGAGTGAAAAAAAGTGGTAATATGGTTTGATTTGGTGTAGTTTTTTCAATCATTATCCAAATAGAATATAAAAAACATCTTAAAACAAATCAATAGGTATCTCCTTAATGACAACACATTTTTTCTTATGTGTATAGAATTTGGGCTTACCAAATGGATGAAAACATGATATGTAGGGCCATAATTTTAGGAGTAATGTATGATGATTTTATCCCTATCCATAAATTAAGGGATAATTCAATGTGTAATCCACTACTTGTATGGGAGTTACTATAATTGGAGAGTGATATAATGGAATAGAACCTCTAAACATATTCTAATATTCCATTTGTTGGTCGAGATATTATTTTAATTATTCCAAATAGAAGAGGAATATAGAAATATAGGTCATGTATTTCCCAAAACATAAGCCTCATGAACCTATTGGTGACTGCTAGAAAAAATTAGAAGACGGAAAATATAACTATTTTGATAGGGAACAAATTCTTAGGATGTGTCCAGTAGTTTTTGTAAGAATAATGTGTAAAATTTTAATAGGTGGATCGCTGAGAAATATGTATTATTTATATAATTGGTACTATATTACAACTATATTTTTGGAGAAATAGTTAAAAAAAAATAACTTGGTCTTACCGGTGTTAGCTATGCTATATTGACAGCTTGTGCATATTAACAGTGGTAAAGCACCATTCAATATTTTCGGCCACATTGATATTCAATATGGGTGGGTTAAAACTCTCCTTGGGGTATATGAGTTAATCAGTAATGAATAAATACTCAATTATTAGTTCCAATCATATCTATAAAGCAAGTCTAGAATTGGGACACTATTCCTTAGAAAAAAAGTTGTTTGCAAAATGATAAAATCCCTTAATTATTTTTTCCTCATAATTCACCAATCTATAACTATCAAAATTATTGAAAACTATACAACAAATCAATAAAAAATATCTTTAATCATGTTGATACAAGAGATTATTCTTGTAAATATAGTCAATGGTGAGTCTATCTATGTGCATTTTGATCTTTTTATTTTTTTCATCAATTGTTTATATAATTTAAATCCGCTTATCCACCTCATAGTTTATAAATCGTGTAACATCCTATGGTTGAATTTAAATTTATATTGACACTTGTTTGGGAGGATATGGATATGAATGTTACCTTACCACTAAATTTGGATCATATATATCTATCCACTGATTATGCTAGGACCAAGATCAGATCATACTACAATGGATAGTTTATAGATTTGGTGGTACATGTAAAAGGACCACAAACATCTAGTGATTGATTTGAGTAGGAATTTTTATGATAAAAAGACCACATCAGAGGTATAAATTATGAAATAATCAAGTATTTAGATTAAAATAAAATATCTAAGGATATTTTATATATCTTCTCAAGGGTTTTTGGAAGAATCTCGAGAAACTATCACATAAAATAAAATGTTTCAATGAGCATGGGAAGAGTGAGATTCCTGGAGAAGAATATGATCCATAAAATAAAATTTTGGATTCTTTATAAGAGGATGATATTCCTTTAGTATATATTATATAGATAAATAAACCATTACACATGTTATATGAGAATCAAATTAATGAAGTTGAATCCCACATTAAATAATTCAAGGAATTATTTAATTCTATAGATAGTCACGATTTATATACAAATCAAGTTATCAATATTATGGGTGTTGAATTAAGTGTTCATGAAGATGATGACAATAATTATGTTAGTGGTAGTGGTAAGGATGATTATGTAGGGTATGATGGTGATGACAGTGGTTAATAATTAAAGATGAATGGAACAATCAATAAGTATAATTTTGGTCAAAACTCTTCTCAGGGGAAGGTAACATAAATTTTAATTTTCATATATCTTACTAGTATTGATATTTACACTGATATTTTTAAATGTATTTTTTAGGAATATAGGGATGTTTTCTTGCCTATGAAGTCCCCAAAGTATTTCTCAATTGAACAATACTTAGACTGGGAGTAAGCCTAGGTAGTGCAGTACGGGAGAGTATATCACCTGGTCGTATGACAGAGCTAGGAACCATTAATTCCAATCCCTTGGAGGTTTTCCAAGTGACACTATTATTGGCTCCCACTATATATACTTCTTTAGAAGAGTTTAACTAGAGAGGGAAGGAGGTGATACTAGAATTACACCTTTACTCAAGGACCAAAGTTTAACCATAAATTGATGTATTTCTTAATCTTAATCCACTCAAAAATCATTTACTAAGACATTATTTTTAATAGATACTAGGACAATCCATTAAATGGTTGAGTTATCTGCTATACGAGAGAAGGTATTTCTATATTTCTTAGAACAACCAAAAATCATGATCGTAACAGGTGATTTATAGGATAAGTAATGATTAATATTTTCATTGAATGTCTAAGATGAGTTGAATTTATTTTGGACAACAATACGATCTTATGGTGGATTTTATACATATTTGAATTTATTAATTCAAAATTTGTTCCATTAAATGAAATCTTGGAGTAGTGTATAGTGATTCAATAATTTTATAGTTAATATTTATAAATTTATAAACTATATTGATTAATCATCACTCTCTTTACTATAATTTACCTTATATGTTACTTAAGAAATTCAATTATAGAAAATATTATGCTATGAGATTATACCATCAATATAGGGAACTCTAATTTTAAGGATATATTTAGATCCCAAATATTTTATTTCAATGTTAGTTCAATATGTCAATTAACTCATACAAGATAATGAATCAGTGGTGTCCTAATAAATTTATATTCCAATGAGTGAAATTAAATATCTATATTTTTGTGCATTAAATTTGATAAATCATAATTTATATGTTATTTCATTATTTTTTGGTAGAAATAGCTCTAATAATAAATGTTCACAAGGTCATGGATTTATTTTCTCACTCATAAGATGTTTCAAAGGAAAGGTATATCTAGGAATTGGACCATTCATGGAATACTGAAATCAGAAATAATTTAAGTGATATGATTCCAGATTAAATCACAATTCCTATGATGGACACTAAATTAGACTAATAATTCCATTCTTCAATGAGGAGTATGTAAATTGGTATGGTGGACCAACCATAGGATGATCAATTACATATCCTTTAACATGGTTTCATTACTCTATGATATGAAGAAATTGATAACCATGTAATCCATGTTAATATGAAGATAATAAGAGATACATGATAGAAGGAATGGTAACTTCATTCAAACATTTTTCATATAGATGTTGTAGACAACTCCTCATTACTCTAGAATTAGCAATTCAATAAGACAATCACCATATAGTAATTGTGGTAGAGTAATAGTACAAAATTATTGATAAAATGACCCTATTGAACCATCTAAATCGTGATATGGTTGTTTATAAGAATGTAGTGGGGTAGTAAAAAATGATGGTTGAGGAGGAATAGAAAGATATAACAAATTTTTTTATAAGCGAAAAAAAATTACCCTTGATAAAGGAGTAAAAGAAGTTATGTTGGTTGAGCTTAATAAAGAAATAAATGACTAAGAACAATGAATTAGTAAAATTAAAGATTCAATGAAACATTCCTCTATATTTAATTCCCATCCATTACATTCTCTCTATATTTGTTAGTTATTAGTTACAAAGATACTACATGCCTTGAATGTTTTTTTCCAATTTATCTGGACTTGTAATAAAATATTATTACTTCCAATAATCCTTAAATTCATACACCTTCACCACTTCAAATACTACCTCTTGATAACTCATGAAAACCCAGGAATATTAATTATGATAGTATACAAATCCATATATTCATTGAATGATAACTGTTTTCTATAGATAATAATTTGATTTTTTTTGATAATGATGAAATATTGGATCGAACAATTTTCCTCAAAAGTGGGTGTTATTGTATGAGTATTGAAGGGGTTGATATGAAAGATATGTATTTTCCATATAATCCATGATAAAACTATTTAATAAATCATTAAACTGGTTTAATATTATATAGGAAATTTTCTATTGGTATGATATAGAAAAGTTGAATATTTAGCTTACACACCATCACTATAAACATAGGATATTCCATTTGAATATGAGAGAGCGTGTTTGGTCCACATGTAATCATTATAATTTTTTATTTATTTTCAATACTCAAATTTTTTATTAATCTATGAAGGGAAATTGTTACTGATAAAGAACATAGATTTTTCAATGATTTCGCTTTGTTTGTTTTTAATCATACAAGATTTATGCTTTTTTATATTTTAAATAATCTCAATTTTATTTGAGATATGAAAGGAATATCATAGTGACTAGAGACTCCCCTTATTCATGTATTCCCTTTATGGGTTCTATTTTTTATTATTATGGGGTCTCATTATTTTTTCATTTTATTGTTTCAAATGGTAAATCTAAAAGGTTTTACATTTAATTTAATATGGATTTAAAAAATTGGTGAGGTGGTCTTTGAAATTATAAGAGAAATGATAACTTGATGTGTATAGATATATAATTTCAAATATAGATATATTTAGAGGAAAGGTTTACAAAGTTGAATGTCATATTTATTAGATCAATGTGGGGATTGTTTTAGTTCACATAACTCTCACTAAATTAAGGATAATGTTTAAATCTATACAATTTTTACCAAATGAGAGGAATATCATATAGTTATAGGTGAATGATTTTCCTAACATGAATAAAGTTATCATCACAAATATACATTACCTCCTTGGGAGGGGAGATACAGTTTATGTTCATAGTTATCATAATACATAAGGAAACATGATAATCCAAATGAATGAGTTAAAGACATGGAATAATTTCTTTCTAAATGGAAATATGATGATTTTAATGTAAATTATAAAATCATTATTTGAATTAGTAAAAACTTAAATGACATTGGATAGTACATGAAAACCAAGGAAAATTCATAAATTCCAGAACAATTACTTTAACGTAAAAAAACCATACTGAATATTAAAATAGAACCCATTCAAATTTCATGTTCCAATGTAAGATATTAGTGGCATATAATGTTAGATGGTCCTCTATAGAATTAAATAAAATTATTTTTGTTGGTTATATATGAGAAAACTATGCAGAAAGTGTACTATCACAAAATAAAGGACTCCTTTAGAATTATATTTATCTGTTACCTATTTCCAGAAAAAATTTCTAGTTATTTAAATACTCAATGTACATATTATTTTATACGAGATTATGATTTTCCAAAGGTAATTTGAATACTCTATATAAAAACTATCCAAAATTGTGTAATTATAGAGTGTTGGAGGGGAATAGAAGTTGATGGGAACATGTGTAATGGTTTGGGAGAAAGGGAATAGGAATCACTACATATTTCGTAAGACAAATAACCAGGCCATAAATATTTTTTGAAAGATGAACCTATAAAAATATGTCTCATATAAAGAAGAGGGAGAGGGTGAAATTAATGGGTGCTCATGTTTGATAAAGAAGAGTAAATTCTGTTGTGAATTGTTGATGGTATAATCACTAATGTAAAATACAATTGTTTCATCCTATTACAAAACCATTGGGGGATATCCAATGTCAGTTAAGGAGGTTCAAAACCCATTGATTGAATAGGGAATTAAAATGGTTTAATTTTTTTTTGGGACATGGATAGTATATTTGGGCATCAAATAATATCTAGTGAGAACTAGAATCATGCCACGTTTTGTTCTTAGAATAGATATTTATACAGATATAGATCATTTTCAAGATAAGGATAGGTTGAAATAAAAGGTTATTTAGTGAGAAAATAAATAATTAACCTTGACATTAATTGGTGAAGGTTTCAACACTAGGGTGAAATAAAATGGTTATGTCCTGAAATAAGGCCATTAGAGGGGATCCAAGAGATATTTTTATAAACTGGAACACTAAGATGAAGTGAGGTATTTGAATAGAAGAAAATTTGGTTCATCTTAGTAATAGAGATCTTTGGAAGAATATATATCCAATGATAAAATGAATCAAGATATAAGTAATTCTTATAAGGGGGAGGAATTATTATCCTTGTACTATGTTATTGAAGGAATCCCAATATAAATGATGAATACTATATATGAAGATTTATAACACTGGTCTGGGTCTCATGTAGGGAGATCAGGTTATATGGGGCATACCACACTCTGGAATTTAAAATTCATACTGGGTAAAAAATCCACATTATAGTTTCTAGTCTATTTGGAAAGGACCTTCATGTTGTTTCATTTAACATCACATAAAAAATACTTTTGGGACTTACAGATTAATTCCATTTACTAGGACTTCCCACTGTGAGGTTATTAGTGGACGTGATACATTCATTGAATTTTTTTATTACGGAGTGTGTTCTGTTGGAGTAGACCTTATGAATGATATAAGGTTCTTAAAATTTTTATCCCACATATAGAGGCCTATTCTCATATATCATTAGTATTCTCAAGGTCAATACAAATACTCCATGAGTGAAAGATCAATAGTGGGGCCTCCAGTTAAAAATTATTTCAAGTTAATTTTTATTGTCTTTAAGGTTATGTAATGTGCATAAATGTATCTCACATTTCATTCCATCTCATAAATTTATATTTTAGGATTTTATTATAATACCACAACCATTATGGAGTATTATCATACTCATTTTCATTTAAACATTCCAATTTTTCATTTATATCTTGGATGGGTCTTTCTTTGGGGTTGTTTTAGGTGAAATTTGAGAGGTTTGGAAGCTAAAGGGTCTATTAAAGGTAGGTGAAAGGTTAGTGAAAACTGTGTGTCTTGAACTTGGAAATCATGCACCCTATTTTACTAAGACATGAGGTTGGACCTAGTTGGTTCATGGTTTGGCCGAACCATGTAGCCACCCACCCAGCCAATGCACCCCGAAATAGTGAGAATTTTCATGGTTGGTGTGTGGTTTGATTTTTTTTTGGCACATAGTAGAAACAGTGTGCCCCCTAAGAATATACATATGGTTAAGGAACACAATTTTTAAAACCTTTCACCCCTCCCCAAGAAACCATGCATATATGATTTAACTCCTGTGAAGTTTTTTTGAAAATTGTTTAACTTCATAGTTTTAACCTATATTATACCCAACTTATCCCTAAACAATTTTCTTCACATTTTCGATCTCCCAAGAGAATTCAAAGGCTCCTAAAATCCCATTCCCCAGAAATAAAAAATTCGACTAAAGGATCATCTCTTCTACATTATGTGCTTTCTTCCCTGATTATTTCTCCCACTCATGTATCTCTTTTTGTATGAAGAGAACTAATTTTCCACCATTTTTATGGTTTAGATCATTGTTTTAATGGATCTTGTCCCTTTGCATCTTGATCATCAGTTATAGTTCTAGATATTCCACACCAATGTTATTTTTATCATTCCACATCATATTATGGAATTTTAGTTTGGTGAACGTCTACCAAAGACCTTGAGGTAGGTGGTATAATTATTAATTCGCATTGTATTTATTATAATTGCATGTATGTGATTGTGAAATCACAATTTTCATGTCAAGAAATTGCTTCCAAATCTAAATTAATCAATTCTACCAACAAATGATTATGAAATATGTTAATATTGTTATTATAAAATTGGTAAATAATAGCATGTTGAAACTAATGAATTAATAGGTTAATGAAATTTATGGTGACCCATGCGGTGCACTGATATGATAGAAATGATGATTATTTAAGTATGCATAGTTGATAAATGGTTGGAAATATAGAACCATCTGATGTGATATTTGTAACTGAGTTTTGGGATAGGGATTACTGATCGAAATACCCATGGGGTTCCAGACTACCTCTATAGGCCCTCATTATATATATATATATATATATATTTTGTGAACACTGAGTAGTGGGACTGGGACTATTTATCCAAACACCCATGGGGTGTTATACTACGGATCTAGGCCCCCACTATATAAATGTAAAATTGGTATTAAATGATTAGTGAAATAGCATGAAGGAATGAAATTTTACATCCCTTGGTGGGTGGTTTTGAATCTTAAATGGGCTAAAGAAATATTGTAAGCTTCAGTGTAATTGTGAACCTAGTGATTTTTGTTGCTAATTAAAGAATAATTTTAATGTGAAAACTTTTTAATTTATCCATGTACACAATTATTTATAAAAATGCATTCAATTTTTTATACTGCATATTATTTGATACACTATTGGTGGTGGCCTATTGAGTTTTACGCACACCCTACTCTGGCTTCTTGATCAGTACTTGAATAGACATCATGTTTTTAGGACATGATAAAGGAAAGAGCCCTCTATTGGATGGATGCGATAGGATAGAGGATGGATGAGGGAACCAAACATGATGTCAAGACCCAGTTTGGAGTCACTAGTTTCTTTATTTTGGGTTTTAATTTGGAACTTGATACAAATTATGGCATGTCATATTTATTTCATAGGTTTAGATATTGTTTTCCTGTTTTGGGTTTATCTTGTGATGTTGGTCTTTATTAGTTATGGTATTATTCTAGTTTTTATTATTACTCTTTTTCTATTGTTTATTTATTTTTTCTATTGTGTTATATTGATAATAAGGGTATAATATCTCCATGATATATACATTATACCCTAATTGCATGTTGGAATCCTCTGGAATACAGAGAGGTACACCTGAATTCATGTAACCAACAAGATCGGGGAACCATTAATGGGAACCTAGGTCATGACATTTAAAATTGGTATCAAAGACACATTTCCCTTGATTATATTATCTTAAAAATTTTTAATGGTGGAAACGAGACTAGGATGAGTCATGCCTTAGTTATAAGATCGAAAATAAGAGTAGATTAGCCATGTATGGGGGGAAACCAAGTACCCAAGATGGGATGGATGTAATTGATGTTTGTTGTAAGTGTTGAATGTTATTTCACATTGAGTGATGCACTTCATATGTGATGTTATTATTTTTAAGATAATTTTCCTCATGAACCAGTATGGAAAAATATTTTTGTAAACATGCATCATTCTAGAATTACAAGATTTATTTTTCATGCATCATTTTAGGCACACATAGAAAAGTAGGTTTTTAATGAGTTGTTAAACTGAAATTATATTCCTTATATGAGTAGTCTAAGATTAAAAGGTTAATAATATCAAATTGAAAATTTTAAATGATTGAAATTGGAAAACATTTATTTGGATAAATGGGTTTATAATGAAAATAAATTTTAAATATGAAAGTGTTTATTCTATGTTATCCATGAACTAGATGAGGGATGGTTGAGGGTAGTTATAGTTCCTTAGTTTTGACCATGTGGAGGGGTATGGGGGGTTGAATTATTATATATTTAAGTGTATTTATATTACATATATGTGATAATAATTTTTTTGTGTCCTAATATGTGTGTTTGGAATTGCATATATATTCCTCCATGATGATTCTTATTGATAGCATGGAAGGAGTATATGGATGGAAATGATTTTCAAGTAGTGGAAACTATTGGTGAAATAGAATGGGATGAAGGAGCTGATGTTTAGTTCCAAGAGATCATTTATTGGTTTCTTCATTTTATAGAGAGGGAACTTGGGTAGGTTGTGCAAAATATTTCTGACTTGACATGGGAGTTCCAGTTTCACCACCATTTAATGTTTACCGAAGAGGGTGGACTTGTGGAAGATAACTTTTGTATTGATTCCATCCAAATGATCCATGAACATTTGGAGACTCCTACTAAGAATAGGCCCAAGTGTGAGGCTTTTATGAGACATGGTTGAGAGAAGTTCAGGTGGGATATTTAGACTTGGGATGAGCAAGTAGAATATTTAGAGTGGAATGGATTTCAAAAGAAGTTCCTGGAACACTTTTACCTTGAGATGACCAGGTAAGAAAGGGAAGTTGAGTTTTTATGGGTGAACCAGTGGAGTATGTCAGTTATGGAATAAACTAGTCAATTCACTAATTTATAGTTATTTTTTATTTCATTATATTGTGATGATGAAACTATAGAAAAGTGTTTTCAATATTGGATTAAATGTGAGACTAATTACTAGATTAACATATTTGGGATGAATAAGTTTTCTGAGGTGGTAAATTAGGTTCTAATTTATGTGCTAACCTGAAGTATTAGTGCATTGTAATGCATGTATTTTATACTGGAAAACCAATAGGTACATGTTTTGAGTGTATTATGTGTATCTATGATAATTTCACCCATGTAAATAACAACTAAATGGATAGGGAGAAGGATATGTTACAAGGAGTAACTGGATTTATTTCCACCAGTGTGGTAGGTCATGACACATTTGTAAGTAATATAAACTGAGTAGTAGTGGAGTGTTGATCTTGTGGAAGGATGGGACACTTTTACTAGTATTGTATAAATTATTTACTAATTGGAAATTATGGAGTGTCTAGGTAGATTCAATGTATTGGATGTAGGTATTTCACACTATATAAGTCGTGTAATGGTGGTTCTCATGGTTATGTCAGTCGAGGTAGTAGAGGAGGCATGTTAGGGAAATATCACCCATTACATCAGACTGATGCATCTTAGGAGACTCCGACTACAACATGTGGAAGAGGACAGTGATATTTTTATACAGTTCAACATAAATTGGTGGATAGTGAGGATAGATCATCGACAATAGAAGGTACTATTTTTAAAAATTCTACACTGTTTTGTGATTTATTTGATATAGAATCCTATAATTATTTTATATCTACACAACTTGTGAGTGTTTTATGTCTTCTAGTGGAGTTTTTGAGTTGGGTTATGATCAACACACCGTGGGAGGTACGATAGATGGACATATTTTTTTACAAGGGTTTTTTTTGAGGTTGAGGAGAATCATTTCTATTGATATGTTTGGTTGTGACTTGATTTTGAGTATGATGTTTTTGCTAGTGTACCAATCCCACATTGAATGTTACCATAGTAGAGTAACCTTTACATATTCTGAGGGGGGTAGTTATGTTAATTGATGAGAGTGGAATATCCAGGAAGGCCATACAAGATCAGTTCATCCACAACTATTGGGGCTCACTACCCATGTCTCAAGAATATTTCTTGATGATGGGGGAGTACAACCTTGTGTATTTCCACCCGTAGTGGAATATTTTTAGGAATTTTTCGTGGGTACTTCTTTGGGATTCCACATGAGAGGGATGTTTGTTTTACTGTTGAGATCATTCCTGGAGTTTAATTGGTTTCTATTCTACCTTATTGAATTGAACCAACAGAGCTTCAAGAGATTAAGACTCAACTATAAGAGTTTACAGATTAGGAATTTATCCAATTGAGTATGTTTCCTTGGGTTCTCCATTCTTTTTTTATAAGAAGGATAACAACAAATTCCATTTATGTGTTGATTACCAGAAGTTGAAACGGATGATAGTAAGTAATTGGTATATGATTACTCATATCTAAAATACATTTCAAAATTAGTGATGAGTTTTTTATCCATTATTGACATGATATCAAGGAATCTTCAGTGGATATTTATACCTTATGATATACTAGAAACTGAATTTAGAAGCCTGTATGGACTATATGAGTTTATCATGATGATTTTATGGCTTCGGAACACACAGACTGTGATTATCGAATGGATGAACCAAATCATTATCCCATACTGAGATGATTTGGTGATTAGTGATGAGGTTTTAATCTCCAATAGTTGTGGTGGGTTGAGTATATGAAATATTTTGATTTTGGTCTAGAATATATACTAGGAATGGGAAATTTTTTTCTAATACATTAACTAGGAAGACATAGACTCATATAGTTTAGGTTTATAGTTATGAGTGTAAGATGATGAACTTTTTAAGATAGATGCATATTGTGGTTTATGAGTACCAAGAGAGGATGTCCCCTGTATCAGTATCAGTTGATTCTACACTACTAATAATGATTAGGGAGAGGTAGTATGACAATACAAATTTGTTTCTTGAGTAAAATCCATGAAGGTGAGGAGTACCCTTCCTATTAGACTATAGATGAGGACAATATCATCTATGTGTGAAACAATGTTGTTATGTGTGTGTATATACATGAGGATCAAATGTTAGAGTTTCATGAATTGAAGTCGTTGGGGTTTCTAGTTTGAAAAAAATTTATCATGACCTACATCTCTAGTATTTATCAACCTACAAGAAAAAGAATATTGTAGGGTTCATGAAACCATTCTTCAATAGCCACATGGTAAAGGCTGAGTAGTGATGACCTAGTGGTTCACTATAGTTGCTTCCCATTCCATAATAGACATGGTAAGACATTACTAAGGATTTTTTTGTGGGTATTTCAACTAGCCCCTAGAAGAATGAAACTATATGGGTAAATTTGGGCATATTGAAGAAATTATCCCATTTCTTTCCTATTTGGGATACTTTGGGAATTGATCTGTTAGGGGATATATATATGTTTGTGAGATATTTCATCTTCATGAGGTACCATAGAGCATAGTTTAAAATCTTGAATCGCACTTTACTTCATGATTTTTTAATGGATTACAAAGGGAATTGGGTATCCAAGTATTTCTATGTATTTCTTTCACAAATAGATAGATATGTAGTCATAATTTACTATTCTAGATCAAGAAGATATTCTACAGGCATGTGTTCTCTATTTTTTTGGGTCTTAGGATAAGTACTTCATGCTTCATGAGATCACATATAACAATAATTATCAAATGACTATTCATATGGAACTGTATAAGGGACTTTATCATAGTCCGTGAAAATAACCCCTATGCTTGAAGGAGTTAGGAGAGTGAAAGTTTCTAAGATCGAGTCCCATGTAGGAGGCATCAGAGTATGTACTGTTGATTAAGAAATTTATAGACACTCCTCATTATAGGCAAAAGCTTTATGCTAGTTTAAAATTAAGTAACATTGATTTTATAGTTGGTGGTCATGTATTCTTTTGGGTTTCACCTAGAATGGGTAACTATAGGATTCAGAGGTAGGGAAAGTTGGTGCCCAGGTTTGTTAGGCCTTTAGAGATCGTGGAGATAATCAGATTAATGGAATACAGATTAGATCTCCCACAGAGGATTAGTGATATAAAAAATGTTTTTTCATGTGTCACATCATCGAAAGTATAACCCAGTCACTTCTCATGTGATCAATGTTGATGATGTTTATCTTGAGGCCGAATTTTACTTTTATGAGAATTTGATTCATGTTATGGATTGCAGTGTGAAAGTTTTATGGGAAAGATCATGAGAATAGTTTAAGTATTGTGGAATCATGGTCATGTTTAGGAGGAAATGTGAAAGGAAGAATTAGATATGTGGGATCAGGGGATGGAAAATTTTAACTTAGTATGTAGTAGATACTTGGTATTATAGGCCGAGGATGTTCTATTTTAATGTAGGGAGATTATAAGATCTGAATATTTCTGGAGATATCTCGTGCTCATTTTTAGGTAATATTTATCATTTTTTGGTAATATCATAGATGAGTTTTTGTTTTGGGTTTTTTCAAGTCAAATTACAGAGGTTTGGAATCCCAATTAGATGTTCATGGTTGGTGTATAGTAAGGGAAAACAGTGTGGTTTTCCCCATGAATCAATGCTCAAAGTCTTGGTGAGATGAGAGGTGGCGTACAAGTGGCACATGGTTTGGAAAAACCATGTGGAAATCCTACCAAATCATGCACCAAAAAATATTAGGGGTTTGCACAGTTATTTCATTGATTTTAAACCATGCACTGCATTGGAGAAACCATGAAACCCCTAAGAAGAGGTGCATGGTTAGCTTTCTGGTTTGGAAAACCATACACCCTTTCCTAGTAAACCCTATGTGTATGATTTAATTCCACTAATTTTTTTTTTAAAATTTCTAAACACCGCATTTTTAGCACATAATCACCCCGAATTAGCCTCAAAAATTTTCTTCACTTTTGGAATCTCTATAAAGGATTCCAAGACACCTAAAACCATGTTCTTAATGAATTAAATATATGATTTAAGGATATTCTCCTCTATGATATGTGTTTTCTTCATGAATTGGTTCTCTATCATTATATCATCTATCTTTCTTGATAAAGATGAATGATTTATCATCTATTGGAGTACATTTAGATATAGGTTTTAATAGATCTTGTTCCTATGAATATTGATCTTATATATTTGTTCTGGATCATCTGCGACATTCCGATTTTGATCATTCTACATGAAATTGGGGAATTTTGGTTTGGTGAAAATTATTTATTGACCATGAGGTTCGTGGTCAAATTGTGAATTCAAATATTCATGATTATAATTGGGTGTATGTTATTGTGAAATCGCAATTTCCATGTTGTCAAATTGAATCCAAATTAAAATTAATCAATTAGACCAATATGTAACTATTACATTTGTGAATATTGGGATTATTAAATTGGTGAATAATGGGTTATTGAAATTGATTGGTTAATTGGTTCATGGAATTTATGGAGAACCATTGGGTGTGCCTATATGAATGAAATGATGATTATCAAATTATACAGGGTTGATAAATGGTTGGAAGTATGGAACCAAGTGATGTGATATTTTTAAATGAGTTGTGGGGCAGAGACTACATCTCTAAATACCCATGGGGTTACAAACTATCACTCCAGGCCTCCATTATATATATGTATTTCAAGTGATAACTGAGTTGTGTGATACGGAAAACTGTTCTAAGTACCCATGGGGTTCCAAACAGCTACTCTTATCCCCCATTGTTTTAATGTAAAATTGGTATTAAATGATTAATGGAAACCCATCATGGAATGAAATGTGATATCCCTAGGTAAATAGTTAAAACTATGGCATGGGATACAGCTAGTATTGTTTGTTAGGGTGTTATCATGGACCCAGGGATTTATAATGTTAATTAAAGAATAATTTTAATGTGAAAACTATTTACTTTATCCTTGAACATTTTTCGTTATACAATTTTATAAACTAGATAAAATTTTATATGTCATAGGTGGTGGATTATGATGTTGTATGAAAACCCTACTCAATCACCTTGACCAGTACCAAAATAAACATCATCTTTGTAAGATAAGAAAAGGGAAATAGTCCTTTGTTATATGGATGAGATGGTATGGATCATGGATCAGGGAACCATACATAATGTCGGGACCCACTTTGGTGTTTTCAATATATTTATTTTGGGTTTTTATTTTTCACTACAAACTTATAATGGAATTTCATATTTACTTCTTAGGTTTGGATATTGTTTTTTTTATTTTCGGTTTATCATGTGATGTTGGTCATTATTGGTTGTGGAATTATTTTGGTTATTTTTATTATCATTTGTATTTTTTTAACTATTTTTGATGTTGTGATTATTCGATAAAGAGGGTACAGTCTCCCCTAGATATATATATTAGAAACTCACTGCTAGTCAACAATCTCTAGTGTATAGGGAGGTACACCATACAACCAACTAGCTTGGGGTAACAACATATGGCCCCCAATCTGGGACATTACATTTATCTTTAGTTAGGTGACTGAAAATGGTTATGTGAAGTGATGTAAGTTTAAAATATATGTTAATAACTAATAAAAACCCCTGAACTAGAGAATATGAGGTTTCCTATGTGGTAGAAAAAGACCCAATATAATCTTTCACAATCATAATTTTTTTAGGAAGAAACCTCATGCCCTTATCTACCATGTTCTTGATTATATTAAATACAATAATTTTGAACCCATTTATTTATCCTTTAATCTATTCATCCTAAAAGGATGAATGATTGAACTTTATATTTTACATTTATTACCACTTCTTCCTAGTGGATATATAGAAATTGGTTTCATTATCCATCAAGATTTTATGAGGAACTCCAATCAATTATTGATATTAAGCATCAAAAAAAATTTCCTTTTATTTATCTTAAAATCTTTTATTGGCATAAGTTATACCCATTTAGAGAAAAATAAAATAGTATAATTCATGAAATTTAAATACTTAATATTAGCAATAGGGTGTGTTCCCATGACATTAGTATCTGAAACAAAAAATATCTAGTATTATTTAGAATTGTGAAATAATTGTTGGGATTGATGGGTAATGGTAGAATATATTAGAGAATTATGGAATTTCATTTTGAATTATTTGAAATCATGAATCATTGATGGGAATAAATATAAAAGCTTTATAATCTAGTTAAATATCATGGTCCCTATTTTAGAGAAACCATCTTGATTTACATGGACATTACATAACTTTTGTGGAATACTTAATACATAACAAAAAAGACACCCAAAGACCATATTAGTTTAGTTTATTTGGAAACTCAGAACAAAATCTTCTAATCATGGTGAATGATCTTAAACATCTCCCATAAAGTGATTCCCCTTTTTATTTTACCTAAATATTTTATTTATATCCTTGGGAAAAGAAATCATAAAAAGGGTGAGCTCAAATTCCTAGTAAGGGTAAGCATGGAGAAAATAAAACAAACCATATAAATTTGAACTTAAAAACATGAACATAATCTTTAAACATCAAAATCTAGAGCAATGACATAAAGCATGGCAGTACATAAGGCATATATCATAATGGAACATAAATCATGATAAAATAGAATGGGAAAAAATGTAATTGTGTAAACCATTAATCACATGATATGATTTCCATAGTAGCCAAGGCATTACTGCCAATACCATCATAGGTGAAAAAGTCCCTTTACTGAATCAAGTTTACTCCTCATTCCAGTCCAGTATCAAAGAACCAGATTAACATACCATTCCATCCATGTTAATCAAATGAGATATAAATCTTCACCCAATGCATTGGAGGGAGATATAAGTCCCACTTATCTCATAATGAAATAATTCTTACATGTTCCACAACATAAACATAAACCATTCTTCATAACCCAAAGCATAAAATGGGTTTCATAAACATATTCCCATTATAACATAATCCATATGAAACAAATGTATATCATTTCATCATAATAATAGTGAAACCATGTAAATCATAGAGACACTATACTTGAAATATACACATATAAAATAATGTCATCTTAGATGGAAAACACTTGAAATGAATTCTTGAGGAAAATATCCTTCCTTCTTAAAATTAATTTTCTTTTCACAAAATACCATGAAATTTTAAAATAAAAGGATTTTGTTGAAAATAATCACGAAATCTTGTGGAGGAAGCTTCATGAAAATAAGGCTTTATGAAACTGTAAAAATCCGTCCATGCCGTATAAGTTTAAAAAAAATTCTTCTCATACTTTTGTAGGAAAAGTCAAAAAGTACCTCGTATGGTAAAAAAAGAAAGATTCCTTACATATCATGTAGTAAATGTCAAAAATGGGTAAAAATGACTTGGAAAATAAATGAATCCATTTTTAGAAACTAGGTACATGGATGATAAATATAACCCCCATAAATACTTTTGAATAAACAATCTCGGATAAAAATGAGATTGGGAAAGATATCCCTTACATTATGTCTGATATACTTAGTATGTATTTGAAAATCCTATATAATTATTTAAATAATGTCATTTACTTATTATAGAATCATATTAATTGTTATGATATCATATATGGTACACTTATGACTTTATATTAACCGTTATTTTGTAAATTCCATGTAAAAGCAGCGTTTTGGGTAAAATCGTTTCATTTATCGTACGTGTTTCGACTTGTTGTTCTTGATATTATTAAATATATCGTGATTAACTTAATTCTAGAATGTAAAACATGATTTATATATAATATATATTCAGAATATAAATATATATGATCGTTTGATAAATGGAATGAAATACACTGTTCATCGAGACGGTAGGCCATACATACGCATGGACGCTATTTTAGTTTCCTTATTGAATTAAATAGAGTTAAGTAAATGAAACATATATGTAAATAAATCAATTATCATTATTATGTAATATATTTCATGATTATTTATTATATATACTTTATAATCATACTTTAATGGTTAATCATGGAAAATGAATCTCATCGCGTTCGTGGAGATGGCAGTCCGTACGTACGCACGAGCGATGATATCGTTTTCATAATTATTGAATATAATTGGAGTGGATGATATAATATCTCAGAATCTATATTATGTTATAATAACCATATATATTTATTATTTACACCATTATACCCATCCAAGTAAGGTGGTCTTGGAAAAACTGATTACACCACGGCGTGGAGACGGTATTCCGTACGTACGCCCATGCGGTGATTTCATTTTCTGTAGGATGGATAGAAGGTGAAATGATGTTGTTTCATATTTATAATATCATATCAGTATACTAGTGATACTGATTTTATTACTTTACAATGATTAAAATAAATAAGAGTAAGTTGAAGAAGAAATAAACTTGAACGAATCGGTAGAATAGATAACCTCTTCTTCGACTCACCTCCTTTAATATTCCTCTTAAGGGACTAGAGTTGGTCTTTGGAGAATACCAGAACCTCTAGAATGTTACTAGGTAATTTTAGAAGAGTAATGGGCAGGGGGTGGCCGAGCTTGAATGATCAAAGTTGTGTAAAGAGGATAGTGAGGAGGTTCCTTTTTATAAGGGAGGAGAGGGGCACCTTTGGAAATCTCAAAAATATTAATTTATAATAAATCAAAACCCACATAAAATCCTCCAAAAAATTACTCATATTTAAAAATTAGATGAGATAAGGTTTTAATATCATGAAAAATAAAATTTATACATGGTTAATGTTTATTTTAAACCTTACCAACTTGATTTATCCTTATTTAATCTATTTAATTTTATTTGTGGTAATAAGATTCTAAATTTTAAATTGTTGTAAATAATTACTTATGTGTAGTTAATTGACTATTATTGGATACTTTATTACATTTTAGACTATATAAATTTTAATTTTGATTTTTTAAATATTTTTGTGATTTTTAAACAATTTTATATTATGTTATTTGTATAAAATAACAATTGTGTCAATTTTGATACTATTCATTTATTTTAATTAAAATAAAATCCATAGAGAATATATGTTAGAAATATAAGATTTACTAGATTAATAAAGTGTCATATATATCTAGAAAATTCGTGGAGAACATTAAGTAGTTCATATATTATTTATTTTAATATTTTTAAAACCATTTATTTGATATTTCAATCAATAAAATAATTTCAACATCACTATTGTGTCACCTTTAATGATAATTATTTAATCCCTAAAATTTTTAAATAAATTCAAATGATTTAGATAATTTCATTATCTTTCTGGAGACTACTAATGTTAGAAGTTTCATGAAGTTAATCACTAAATTAAAATTATTATACTTATAAGATTTAAGAGAGTGACATGTTGTCACTTTCTATGGTTTTAATAAAAATTAAATTATTTTAATGGTAAAAAGTCCATAAAATGAATATATTCTGACCCTTAGGAGATATGGTTCTTCTTTTAGTCTAATAGAATTTTAGCATCTGTTAGGGAAATTTTATAATCTTATTTTTACCCTCAATTACCCGATTTACCTTTAACTGTAGTAAATAAAAATTACCGTAGTTTCTATTCATAATGTCAAAAAAATAAAAGTAACCTATTAACATAATTTGGAACCAGTGAATCAAAATATGGAATCAATTTTTCAAAATTGAAAACATAGAAGTTGCAGTAATTAATTTAAAATTAATACCCTTGTTAAGAAAACAAGTTTTAAAAGTTAAAACATTACCAAAGATTGAAATGTTTTTACCTATGAATTCAATATAAAATTAATGGTAATGAAATTAATTATATTAAATGGTAAAAATATATTCTATTTATACTTTAAAACCATCAAATTTTATCATTTAACCATCTAAATTATCTTGATTAAAAAAGTTGTTTTTATGAAAAAATTAGCGTATTTTTAGTATTCAACAAAATATAAATGTTATCAGAAAAGTATAAAAAAATTATCTAATGTAAATTTTTGTATCCTGATTCAAAATAAGAAGTTTATTTTTAAAAATTGAACTTATAAACTTGTCAAAAGTTATATTTAAAATGGGTGCGCCATCAAAAGGCGGTGAAACTTTATTTTTTGAAAAATACTTCTTTTATCTGAAAAATTGATTTTGTTTTCATATATCATTCTAGAAAATGTGTAAGATGAATTATAATATTATAAAATTCCAAATTCAGTTAATACTATACATAACATCCAGTTCATAATAATATTATAACAAAATATCTTTGTTTAGCGAAACTCGGTATTGCGTACTACACAGGCTATCCAGGAAGGTCGTGATTGCGTGTAATGCAAGCCAAGTCAGGGCTGTGTGTAGTGGAAGCTTCCATTGGTGTTTCATATAACATAATAAAAACATATTTCATTTATACATTAAACAAAAACTTGTACTTAATTTTGGGTAGAATAGTTTCTATAAAACGAACATGAAATCATCTGTAACACGTGCCAAGAATAGTGTTGCGTATACTATAAGCTAATATGATGTCGTGTATAGTACAATCTAATCTCGGTGTAGTGTAAAATATAATAAAGAAAAGAAATTAAAAATAAAATATCTCATAAAATCTCGGGGTGTTACATTCTACCCCCTTAATATAAATTTCTCCCTTAAAATTCATCGGGGTTATAAATGGTTTATTACTTGAGAGTTTCTTTCATAGAAACCCACATCATAAAAAGGAATACCAAAACTTAATTTTAAAAGATGAATGTTAGAAACAAAACTGATACGCAAATTAACTCATCACTTGGGTTCCCACATAGGATAACATAGTTGAAAATACAGATATGGAAGAGAAATCTAACCGTCAAGTTCTGATGGACAGTGGTAGAGAACAAGGCTATGAAAAAGCCAACAATCGCAATGCCCTAAATTTGTGATGATCTAAGGTACCATTAGATTCATCGGATATGAGGGTACTAGGACAACATTTTTGGTTTTCAATATCATTTCCCTAAATATGAAAATTTTGAATTAGAAGAAATACTTACTTGATTTTGGTAAAATCTCGTCGTTGGTCATTCCACGAACAATTTCCACTTCATCAATTAATGAAATGAAGTTGACTTTGTCATTTGTGAAGTGTTAGTATATCTTGTGATAGAATGATGGGTCATTCCATATGTCTCAAACAAAAGGTTACAAAAGGTTTTCAAATATACATAAGTCCATATATGGTGAGGTTAATCATATATGATTTCAAAAATGGACTTATACTTCAACTATCATAGTGCTTAAAAAAATAAAACAAATATCTACTAACTAGGGACATCCTGTAGGCCAGTGGTGGGCAATAAAGGCTTGTTGCACTTTGGTTGTGGGTTCTATTCCCGTAGCATTTTCCGAAGTGAAGGATTGTCGCTTATCCTGCAGGTTTTCCTTTTTATAAAACTACACTATTATAACATTATAGAAATAATATCGAAAAAAAGTTCTAGACATAAACAATACTATATAATGTCTAACTTAATCCATTACAATCTTTAGGTTTATCCAAAATACTTCTATCTAATCTCATAGTATAAAGTAAAATATTACTCAAAATTTCATCTACCGAGCATGTGAATACCATCATTTATCATATGGTATATCTTGTTGGTCGAATTCCAAACATGTTAATACCTTAATCATGTATTCTCTTGAAAAATGAATACCCATTAAACCTTAGTGAAAACATGAATGTTGTCAAATGATAACTCTTTCCACATACCAAAATCCAAAAAATATCTATTTACTCAAATAATGATATTACTTTGTCCTTTTATCAGTCATGAGATCATGAATACTATAAAACATATTATTTTCTGTTAATCCCATCATTATGTGCATGTCATCCTCTTTCCAAAAATATTTCAATCACCTTTCATGGTTACCGGTATCATAATATTATTGAAAACCACAATAAACCAATACATAGATATTCCAATATTCCAAGATACTATAAATGAGATACCACAACATTATTTTGGAATCCAATTACATAAACACCTAATCATTCCACCACATCATTGTCATACTCAACATCACCAATAGTGGTCACATGTGAATTCACTTTTTTCCTTTGCATTAAGTGGTTGTTGATGTCGATCATCATTAACCCTTGGATTTGGGAATTGGTTAGCATAATTCCCTATTTCCTTACACTTGTATCATTGAAGTGTTGGTGGTGTGTTCTCTATAGTATTTTCATTATTCACATCATTAGCTACCCTTTTTCCATTACTTCAACACTCAGTTGCTCGATAACCTTCTTTTATACACTTAAAACATTTTCTAGTCCCTTTAAGACAATCTGCACCATGCTTCTTTCCACACATTGAGCATAAATAAACATTCACCTTCTTTTCACCATTGTTTTGAGATTTTTCCTTGAACTCCATCTTTTATTTCTTATAAAAACCATGAAATGGATATGTAACACCAAATTCCAGTTCTACCTTGATATCACAATGCAAAATTTCTTCATAGGTACTGAAGTCTCTTATAGCTAATGCTCTTCTAAGTCTTGGTTTTAAGCCACCGATGAATCGACCAACTTTACTTTCAAGTTGGATGATAAATCTAGATGTATACCTTTCAATCCTTGTAAAATTGGCTTCGTATATACCAACAGATTCATCATCCTTTCGCTTAATATCAAGGAACTCCTTTTCTATATTTGTTTGAATAATACGAGGGTAGTACTTACTGAAAAACAAGTTCTTGAACTCGTCCCATTCATGGATTCAATTTCATCTTTGGGCCTTGTATCCTTAATTAGAGTCCACCACTGGTCTGCTTCACCTTATAACCTGTAAACAACCAAAATGAATGTTTCATTCTCTATACAATGAATTATGGAAAATATCTTTTCAATTGTATAGATCCATTGTTCAGCAAAAAGTGGATCAGAAAACCCACTGAAAGAAGGTAGACGTTGCCTCATAAAGGAATCAATAGAATATTGTTCCTTTCTCTTCTCATTTGGAAGTCCCGAATGATTCATAGCTTGTGTATGTATAGAAATAAGATTTTTCACTCCATATATCATCACATTTGGTTGTTCGGGAGGACAATCATTTCATTGTCCATTACATTGATCAATATGGTTCCTTTGGGTTCCGGCCATCATCTAAAACCCAAAAAGAACAGTGTGAGAGGCAAAAATAATGTTAGAAAAACAACATAATAAAGGGGGATTACCTCCAATATATAACATATTAGGTTTAATTCTATGATTCTTACCATAATTCAAGGACTATAACCTATACGTATACTTATCCTTAGGGACATCCCTAGACATACCTCAGAAATATCTCTAGGGATCTCACAAATGATTTCACATCCTAGTTTCCAAAGGTTAACTAAACCTTTGCTCTGATACCAACAGTACAGACCCCATATTGATGTACATGGGCATTAAATTAATTTTCTGGAATAATTAATACATAACAAAAAAGATGCCCAAAGACCGTATTAGTATAGTATCTTTTGAAACTCAGAACAAAATCTTCTAATCATGGTGAAAGATCTTCAATATCTCCTATAAAGTTCTTCCCCATTTTATTTAACCTAAAACTTTTATATATATCTTGGGGAAAAGAAAACATCAAAAGGGTGAGGTCAAATGCTCAGTAAGGGTAAGCAAGGAGAAAATAAAACAAACCATATACATTTGAACTTAAAAACATGATCATAATGTTTAAACATTAAAATCTAGAGCAATTACACAATGCATGGCAGTACATAAGTCATAGATCATAATGGAACATAAATCATGATAAAATAGAATGGGAATAAAACATGTAATTGTGGCAACCATTAAGCACATGATATGATTTCTATAGTTTCCAAGGCATTGCGGTTAAGACTATCATAGTGGACAATGTCTCTTACTGAATAGAGTTCACTCCTCATTCTGGTCCTGTATCACTGAACCAGATTAACTGGTCGTTCTAGCTATGTCTATCACATGAGATATAAATTTTTACCCAATGTATTGGAGGGGGATATAGGTCCCACCCATCTCATAATGAAATCATTCTTACGTGTGCCACAACATAAACATAAATCATTCATCATAACCCAAAGAATAAAATTGGTTTCATAAACATCATCCCATCATAACATAATCCATATAAAACAAATGGATATCAATTAGTCATAAGAAAAGTCAAAGAATTTAAATCATAGAGACATTATACTTGAAACATACACATATGAAATAATGTCATCTTAGATGGAAAACACTTGAAATTAATTCTTGATGAAAATATACTTTCTTCTTCATTGTCATTTTCTTTTCACAAAATGCCTTGAAATTTTAAATGAAAATTATTTGGTTGAATATAATCATGAAATCTTGTGGAGGAAGCTTCATGAAAATACAGCTTTATGAAACCGTAAAAATCTGTTCATGCCGTACAAGTTAAAAAAAACATTCTTTTCGTGCTTTTGCCGAAAAAGTCAAAAATTACCTTGTATGGTAAAAAAAAGAAAGATTCCTTACATACCATGTAGTAAAAGTAAAAATGGGTAAATAGGACTTTAAAAATACATGAAATCAGTTTTAGAAAACAGGGATATGGATGATAAATATAGCCCCAGTAAATACTTACGAATAAACAATCTCGGATAAAAATGAGATTAGAAAAGTTATCCCTTACCTTTTGTCTGATATGATTTGTATGTATCCGAACCTACTATATAATGATTTAAATAATGTCATTGACTTATTAATGAATCATATTCATTGTTATGATATCATATATGGTTCACTTATGACTTTATATTACCCATTCTTCTGTAAATTCCATGTTAAAGCAGCTTTTTGGGTAAAATCATTTCATTTATCGTACGTGTTTCGACTTGTTGTTCATGATATTATTACTTATATCCTGATTTAATTAATTAAAGAATGTAAAACATGATTTATATATAATATATATTCAGAATATAAATATATATGATTGTTCGATCAATGGAATGAAATACACTATTTATGGAGACGGTAGGTCGTACGTATGCATGAATGCTGTTTTTGTTTTGTTATTGAATTAAATGGAATTAAGTAAATGAAACATATATGTACTTAAATATAGTATCATTATTATGTAATATATTTCATGATTATTTATTATATATACTTTATAATCATACTTGAATGGTTAATCATGGAAAATGAATCTCATCGCGTTTGTGGAGACGGTAGTCCGTACGTACGCACGAGCGATGATATCATTCACATAATTATTGAATAGAATTGGAGTGGATGATATACTATCTTAGAATCAGTATGATGTTATAATAACTATATATATTTATACTTTACACAATTATACCCGTCCATGTAAGGAGGTGGTGGAAAAACTGATTACACCACGGTGTGGAGATGGTATTCCGTACGTACGCACGTGCGGTGATTTCATTTTCCATAGGATGGATAGATGGCGAAATTGGGATTTTTCATATTTATAATATCATATCATTATATTAGTGATACTTATTTTATTAATTTACAATGAAACAACTAAAGAATAGAAATTTTAAGAAGAAAGAAACTTGAAAGAATCGGTAGAAGAGATTACCTCTTCTTCGACGCACCTCCTTTAAGCTTCCTCTTAAGAGACTAGAGTTGGTCTTTAGAGGAGACCAGAACCCCCAGAATGTTACTAGGGAAATTTAAGAAGAGTAATGGGTAGGTTTTGTCCGAGCTTGAAGGCTCGAAGTTGTGTAAAAAGTAGAGGGAGGAGGTTCCCTTTTATAAGGGAGGAGAGGGGCACCTTTGGAAACCTCAAAAATATTAATTTAAAATAAATAAAAACCACTTAAAAACCTCAGAAAATGACTCATATTCTAATATTATATGATATAGGGTTGTAATATAATCAAAATATAAAATTTAGACATGTTTTAAGTTTATTTTAAACCTCATCAACTTGATTTATTCTTATTTAATCTATTTAATTTTATTTGTGGTAATAAGATCCAAAATTTTAAATTATTATAAATAATTACTCATGTGTTGTTAATTGTCCATAATTGGATAATTAATGACATTTTAGACCATATAAATTTTAATTTATAATTTTTAAATATTTTTGTGATTTTTAAACAATTTTATATTATGTTATTTTTATAAAATAACAATAGTGTCAATTTTGACAATATTTATTTATTTGAATTTAACTAAAATTCACATAGAAGATATGTTCAAAATAAAAGATTTAATATACTCATAACATGTCATATTTATCTATAAAATTCGTGAATAACATTAAATAGTTCATATAATATTTATTTTAATATTTTTAAAACCATTAATTTGATATTTCAATCAATAAAATAATTTCAACATCACTATTGTGTCACCGTTAATGATACTTATTTAGTCCCTAAAAATTATAAATAAATTAACATGATTTATATAATTTTATTATATTTCTGGATACTATTTATGTTAGAAGTTTCATGAAGTTTATCACTAAATTAAAATTAGTATACTTGTAAGATTTAAGAGAGTGACATGTTGTCACATTCTTTGGTTTTAATAATAATTAAATTATTTTCATGGTCAAAAGTCCATAAAATAAATCTATTCTGACCCTTAGGTGATATGGGTCTACTTTTAGTCATCCAATAGAATTTTTGAATTTGTTAGGGTAATTTTATAATATTAATTTTACCCTTAATTACCCGATTTACCTTTAACTGTTTAAATAAAAATTACCGTAGTTACTATTCATAATGTCAAAAAAATAAAATTAACCTATTAACATAATTTGGACCCACTAAATCCAAATATGGAATAAATTTTTCAAAATTCTAAACACATAAGTTTAATTTATTAATTTAAAATTAATCCTGTTGTTAAGAAAATTGATTTTAAAAGATAAAACATTGTCAAAGATCGAAATGTTTTTACCAATGAATTCAATATAAAATTAATGGTAATGAAATGAATTACATTAAATGGTAAAAATATATTCTATTTATACATTAAAACCATAAAATTTAATCATTTAGCCGTCTAAATTATCTTGATGAAAACATATATTTTTATGAAAAATTTAGCGTATTTTTACTATTCATCAAAATATGAAAGTTATAAGAAAAGTATCAAAAATTTCTTAAATGTAAATTTTTATATCCTGATTCAAAAGAAGAATTTAATATTTTAAAATTGAACTTATAAAAGTTCCAAAAATTATATTTAAAATGGGTGCGCCATCAAAAGGCGGTAAAATTGCATTTTTTTGAAAAATAATTCTTTTATCCGAAAAATTGATTTTGTTTTCATATCTCATTCTAGAAAATGTGTACGATGAATTATAATATTATAAAATAAAAAATTCAGTTAATACTATTCAAAACAGATAGTTCACAATAATATTATAACAATATATCGTTATTTAGCGAAACCCGGTATTGCGTACTACACACGCTATCGAGGAAGGTCGTGATTTCATGTAATGTACGCCAAGTTAGGGATGCATGTAGTGGAATCTACCTTTGATGTTTCATATAAAATAATCAAAACATATCTCATTTATACATGAAACAAAACCTTTACTTAATGTTGTGTAGAATAATTTCTAGCAAATGAACTTGAAATCGTGTGTAACACGAGCCAAGAATAGTGTTGCATATACTGTAAGCTAATACGTTGTTGCCTATAGTACAAGCTAATATAGGTGTAGTGTACAATATAAGATATAAAAGAAATTAAAAATAATATATCTCATAAAATCTCGGGGTGTTACACCTATTTTATAATCATAGTATGAACCATCAAGGAATTTGTGCATAATAATTAGCGTTTCTCCTCTATGAATTTTTAATATTATAAAGGAAACAAATATATCGACTGGTGATGTACATGGTCCTTAATGGTTCCATATTTCAATAGAGACCTGTTATAAATATAATCCAATATTAGATACATCAAAATTATTTCTAAGGCGGATGATGAATATAAATACTCCCCTTGAGTCGATGAGGTATCAACTTCTCTAACTTCCACAACATTTTTTTCGATAAAAAGAGATTCCATTCTAATGTGTACAATATAGATGAAAATTTCATCCAAATATAGATATGGTATTGTGTTTAATATATTTTATAGTGTACTATGATTATAATTATACTAGTTTAAAGCACATGATTGAGTATGTTTCGAAGGAAACTATCACATCAACTCTTAAACATGATAAATAAGGGGAATCAACTACCCCCTTTTAATGATTTTATCGCTATCTATTTAAATTATAACTAGTAATAAATCACATTTTATGTATAATATTAAAATTGGTATTTATATTTCTAGATCCCAACCTATGATGAGTTCATAGTATTCCACCTCATTATTTTTATACTCCTCCAAATGAATGAAAGATTTGGTGAAGAGTTCATTTATTGGGGAAATGAAATGATCCATAGATTGGAAATGTTGTGCATCGGGTCCTCCATCCTATTCCCAGAAAATCTTTAGAAAACACCATCAATGTAAATTACGTCTTTTAGTGTGGTTTCATGGAAAAAAATAATTAGGAAGCTTTATATCCTTATACAATTCATCTAGGGTATATTGTACTACCTATAATTCTATTATCGATTGTCCTTTAATTATCATTTAAGAGAAAAATTGAATGGTAACTTGTTTTAAAGTGATATCCAACCTTTATAATAACCATATCAATAAATAACAATTGGGGATGTATTTTAGAAGATTCACATATGAAACCAATTGATCCTCATGATGTTGTAAATAATGGAAAGGGAATTATAATGTAATGATTATCCTGTAGAAATTATTATCAATGTCTGTGTACCCAGTTTGAACATCCAAAATTGTTCTACTAAGATATTATTAATTATTATCTTTACCAAAAATATATTTTTTGGAAAGTAGGGAAACAAAAAAAATTCTACAGTCACCACATAAAGGATAAATGGTTTTCTTTCTATATTAGGAATCAACACTAAAGTGAAACACCATGAAATTATAAATTAAAAACATTGTGTATCACATTTATCACCAAGTGTATAATGGAATATAATAACCAAATATTTTACATTAAATTTACTATTTCAGAAAAATATGTATTTTAATGAACATGATACTGAGTTAGCATGTGTCACACATAACAATGAGTTTCTTCATTGGCTTGTATTACACACAAGACCGAGTTTTACGAAACAACAATATATTATTAAGATATTATTATTTAATATAATAAGATATTAACAAGAAATTAAATTAGTACTAATGAAATGGGTCATATAAAATTTGTAAATATATGGTTTTTACAAAAAAATGAAATCATTGGTCACAAATTAACTATAAAAAAATATAAAAATCAATTGAATTTAAAATAAATTATAAAAAATTTTTCTCACAAAGTAGTTTTACAATATCTAATTAAATTAATTAAAATTGTTAAATGGAATTGATTAACTATTAATATTATATATTTAATCAAATATTTTTTTTATCAAATATTTTTTATAGACACAATAAAAAACAATCCCAATTTTACTCATAAAATACTGTATTTTTATTAAGGCACTTTTACCGCCCTTTAATAGAGAAACTATTTTAAATACAATTTTTGGAAAGTTAATAAATAATATTTTTTAAACTAAACTTAACATTTTAATGTGAAACATGAATATTTGATTAGGGTGAATTTTTGGTATTTTTCTTTTGCGTTTTATATGTTAATGAATAGAGAAAATATTGAAGTTTAATTCAAAATTTCTTTTTCTTCTAATTTATATATAGTATTAATTATATTTTTAATTGGTTTTAAAGTCAAAATATATCAATAATTTTTAATTTAATATAATTTATATTATTCTAACCAATTTCACGGTGAAATTGGGTTTAAAAATATTGTAAACATTTGGACATTTTTACTTTAAAAACCCGTATTTTCGTCCCCACTAGGAGATTAATTTAATATTAATTTCAACTACTTAAGTGATTGAAATTCTGAAAAGTATATTACATATTAAGAATAATAATAATATAAAAGTTATAATATGTTCAATATAGTTTTGACCAGAATGATTAGTGAATGTGATTAGAATTAATTACAATGATTAAGGAAAATGTTTTCTTAACAAGGGACTAAACCATAACCTTAAGGGACAAAATGACCTAGAATATTTTCCTAAATAAATTGGATGGAAACATTTAGATCATATAATAACTTTTATAAACGTTTTATTATTATTGGATCTACATTAATTGGTAAAAACATGGGTGGAATTCCCTTTTCCAAAATGTATAAGAGTGTCACTTCACCTCCACTATAAAAGACCTCCTCTCCTGCCACTTACTCACACCTCTCATGGCATATTGGATAGACCAAGACTTGCAAAAATATATTCTTAACATATATACCCTCATCCTAGACGAATAAATTTGGGAATAAATTCTTCCAACAAATCCCTTTGTTTCAAACCAAAAGGAGTTACCCAAAGAAGAGGTGACTTATTTCCTCAAATTCTTTAGTTTTATTTCCAATATACACACCTCAAAACTTATTATTAAATGTTTATATAACTACAACAGTATCCTAAATATAATAATATTATTTTTTTAAGTTTTATACCTTTAATTAAACACACTTACATCTAATGGGTAACAAATTTACTGTTATTGTGTACAATGAACTACCGCCTCACGAAACGAAGTTGTCCTTATTTTACTTTACCACCTATCATGATGGGGATTATTGAAGAAAATATATTTATATAAGTTATATATGATATATATTATGTAGGTATCATTATATAATTATTTTACAACACATACCCTTCTACTTTTCATTTTGTGTAAATACGATAACATTGTCTGTGGAAATGTGGACTAGAACCTCCTCAAAGCAATATGATTCATTCATGATATACATAGAATGTAAAAAAATGGTTTTAAAAAATCTATATAACATATATTAAATATACATGATAATATAATTATAATATAAACATATATAACTTCCTTTTCATTCTTTTAATATGACAAAGAGGTGAATGTAATGTTCATGTGTACATACGACATACCATCTCTATGAATGGTTCATTTCATTTATTATCTCCAAATATTATGGATAATTATATATATATATAATGGTTATATATGATATTTAAATCATGTTTTATATTCTTTATATTATGAAACCACGATCTATTTAATAGTAAAAATAAATAACAATTTAGAAAATACTCGACATACTAGGCAATTAAACACCTGAAACAGTGGATATAATAATTGATTTCTATCAAATAGTTAATAAGTTATTATAATAAGTTAATATATGATATTATAAATATGAATATATTTCAGGTTTTAGTTATTTACATTTTCTAAACCATTATAAAAGAAGTTAAATGAGGTTCACCTAAAAATTATACATAAGGTAAGGTATTTTTCCACAATTTACATTCCATTGTGACTTATTTATTGTTATCAAAAAATAAAAATTTATATGGGATATATATTACCCTTTGACATGTTATATAATAAACCTAATTATATTCATTATATTATAAGTTTTATTTAATTAATGGGAAATTATGATTCAAATTTTTCAAGTTGGTATGGGAATATTTATAATGTTTAATTATTATCTTCCTTGTGAATGTTCTCAATTATTATATTTAAAACATCACTTTATTTTGTGATTTTTAACATTATATTGAAACAATAACTTTAATTTTATCCTTTTTATTATTCATTACATTTATATTGAATATCCACATTCTCATTTAATGGATATTATTATTTCATAAACCATATACCATTTTACATATGGTGTTCACTTTGCCAGTTATTTGATTAAATAGGAAATTAATGATATATCTCTATCATTTATTAAAAAATGATATTTTATAAGCAATGTTGAAAAATCAGTTATTTGATATATAATGAATAAATTGAACACGTGTGAAACAGGTGGGGCCCGGTTATAGATATCACCTCGATGCATTAGTAGTCTTATAAGACAAATCTGTTGGCCAAATAAGAATAGTTTAAACAATCATGAGAAAAGATCTTAGAGGTATAGTGGTTCATGTTTTAGATACATGACATAAAATATTCAAATAATATCATTTATTTCATCTATAATTTTTATCCCTGAGATTTTTCATCATCATTTTTATAGGTTCATTTCATTTTCAGTTCACTGATTAAGTGGCATTGTTTTAGTTTCTTAACTTTCCATATTGATTTTTCCTTGTCTAGTTATTTGAATTGTTTGTGTTATAAGTTATTTACCATAATATAATAATTATTCTCATCAATTCATTATTTTTTCTAGTTTAATTACCCTTATTGGTAATTTTATCTCACACTTATTATGTTTCCTTTCCTTAGGTTATGGAGAAGAAATATTTTAATAATATTTCAAGGATGCAGTTTATTTTATTTTATTATATATCATGTTTTATTTTCTATTTCCCAATTCAATAAGGGTATAATGTATGTAATACGGATATCCATGACTATGAAACTAATCGTGCTTTTATATTTGGTTTCTTATAATCAAGCCAATGTAATAAAATAATGCACCAACTTAGAGCTTCTAGGGTTAGGGCGTTATAGTTGGTATCAATGAAAGTTTTGCAGAAACCTTGGAAAGAAGATTAATAAAACATGGATTATATAACATAACCCTAAGATATAATTTGGAGATATGTACAGAAAAACATCTTATAATTTTGGTAAGGTAGATACTATGTTGGTATTCCTAGCAATAAATCACCGTCTGGATACTAGAAGTGGATGTGGTTCTAGAAAAGATGTACCCAGGAGTAATAACTCTGATAAGGTGTGTCGTGCCTGACTCGGTGTAACTTGGTACCTAAAAATAGGCCATTATGCACACCTGGTTTGACACTACCAGGGGTTACATTTGGGCTAATTCACATACTTTTTTAAAAGTTGTTATGACTAATTTGAATGTAATGAAATCCCCAAAGAAACCATGTTTTTTTATAAGATTAGTTATGGAAATAATTTTCAATTTATGATTAGTGTTTCACTAGTTTTTAGATTATACATTATTTTACATAAATTTATGATGTAATATAGTATATTACATTGTTTGTAAATAGATCCTGGAATAATTTATTGTATTAATAATCTAGGAAAATGTTGATTATATCCTACATAAGAAACCAATACATCTGGTATTGGAACTGGGAATTTTATGGAAATATTTGGAAAACTCAATGAGGTTATGAAATATAACCCTTCCAAGATGGAGAAACTTGTTACACAATGAAATTGCCTAATGTTTTATTACATTATGCGATAGAGGCCCCCATCATTTAGTGGTAATACTAACCCAATAATGGTTGATCATTGAATTGTGTCTTTAGAAGAGATATTAATGACATTTGGATGTGGTGAAAGGGGAAAGGTTACACTTTTATTATATTGTTTGAATGGTGTTGAGGATAAATAGTGTTAAATTATCTAGAATACCAGGGAGGAATAATAAATAGAAATCATGGAATACACAACTTTTAAGGAGGCATTCTTCAATAAATACTTCCCTCTTGAGAAAAAAACTAAATTAAAGATAATATTCCTAATTTCAAAGAAAAAGTGGAATGAAAGTGTTACAGATAGTGAATATACATTTACCACAATATCAAGGTATTATACATATTTCATATGCAATATGTAGGGAAATATTTACCACTTCTTTCAAGGTCTTAAGCCAAATCTACAATGTTTTTTCGTTTCATAGAATCTTTCACCATACAAAGAAATAGTTTTCTTATTTTATATAGAAGGAGAAATAATTTTCTAGAATAAAAATATTTGAAGGGAAGATGAGATAAGGATAGTCCATGTAAGCACCATGAAAAAGTGATTGATTTAATAAAGATGAAGGGAAATAAGGATTTTCTTATATGTGATAACTATGGAAAGAATCACCATGGTAAATGCTTGAATGTAATGGGAGTTTTTTATAAGTGCAAAAAAATGGTCACCTAGAAAAGGAATGCAATATAAATAAGGAAAACACTACTAATCAATGATTCAATTGTAAAGATATGGGGAACTACACAAATGAATTCCACAAGTTTCAAGAGAATATACCTCAGATTAAGTTAAGGGGTTAAGGTCAAGTATATGTTATTGACATAACTGATGTGGAATGATTAATGTACTTAAGTATTAGTATATAATAAATATACTGTTAAAGTGATTTATTTATAATTTTCTCATCATGTGATTTATGAAATATGTATGGATTTTACTGCAGTACTTTAACTTTTAGGATTTGATACTGTATGCTGAATGATACCAAGAAAATATATTTAGTAGAAATTTTTTTTAAAACATGTTTGAAGGAAAGATAACCCTTGAAATACACATAATGTTCTGAAAATGATGTCTGTATAAAGAAATTAATAGTTTGGATAACGTAAAAATTGATATGTACTGACTACTTTAGAACCGAGTAATGATTTCTTAATGTGGTTTATTCTATCAGCGATAGAGTATACAATAAGATTGGATTTATTTAATATATTCATTAATATCTGTTTTACTTAAAGAATAAGAAATAATCAATGTTCCCAATAAATTATTATTATAATTTACATTGTTACCATATTTAATGAGAATTCATGATTATTATTTTCAAGCATTCGATATCTGATGATTAAATATCTACTTCATATTGATCAAGGGATAATGGTAAGTTCATTTTTGAAGTTTAGTAATATTCATTCTAAAGTGTTAGATCATAATATTTTATAAAATTTAACTATTTATAAAATGGTTTAAGATGATATTTGGATGAGGTTTTAGAGACTAATTTATTACATCACCCTACTATACAAAATATTATAAGTGATGAAGTAGGAATAGTTCAAGGTGTAATGTAAGGAAAATATTGTGTTTATATAAACATATATTTTCGTATATTTTTAGAATGTGAAGGAATTTCTCAACTCTAGGGGAAAATGGTCTTGAAAAAATGTTATCCTATTATCATAATTTTTTATGATATAAATGACCTTTATTAACACATATGGTTTATGATTTTGTGGTCAAAGAATTTAATTTCAGCATGTTCAATAGCACTCTCCCTCAGAACATGATTGTTGAATTTTTCTAATATATATGTGTTTCTATTTCCCACCTATATTCTCCTACCAGGGAACCTAGTTAAGTGATAATTGTATATTCCTTTCACTCTTACTAAGAAGATGTTTTATTAACCTTTTTTATGATGTGGTTTTAAAAAAATTATTCTCAAAAAATACAACCTTCAAGTACCGGGATCAAGCTTAAATTGTGAGGACCTAATTTAATTTAGGTGGAGACAATGTTACACAAAAAAATTCTAAAATAAAACATCATGTATCACATGAATCACTAATAACATAAGGTAATATAATACCCTTAGACTTTATAAAATATTTACTATTTTAAATAAATACATCATTCAATACACATTATACTGAGTTATCAGGTGCTGCATGTAACAACGAGTTTCTTCAATGACTTTCATTACACGCAATATCGAGCTTTACTAAACAATAATATATTATTATAATATTATTATTTAATATAATAAGATATTACCAATCCATAGAACTGGTATTTATGAAAAGGGTTATCTAAAATTTGAAAATTTATTTTAAAAAAAATATAAAATGAAAACATTGGTTACAAACAAAAGAGAAATAAATATGAAACCCAATTGAATATAAAAGAAAATATTATTATTTTTAGGTTCAAAAAGTTATTTTACCCTAATAAACTAAATTAATTACAATTAGTTAATGATATTGATAAAATATATATATATATATATTATATTTAATAAAATATTTTTTATTTTCATACAATATATTTTATTTGCATAAGATAAAAGAAAACCCATTTTTTCACATAAAATACTATATTTTTATTAAGGTACTTTTACTGATATTTAGTAGAGAAACTATTTTAAATATAATTTTTTAAACTTTTATGAATATTATATGTCAAAATAAACATAACCATTAAAATTGGAACATAAAATTTAGGTTAGGTTGAATTTATTGTATTTTTCTGTGTAGTTTTATTTTTTATTAATAATGAAAAATACAAGCTTTAAATTGAAAATTTATTTTTTGTCTAACTTATTTGTAGTATTAGTTGTATTTTTAATTTATTTTAAAGTCAAATTATGACAATAATTTATAAATTAATTAAATTTAGGTGATTTGAATCAATTTCACTTCGAAATTGGGTAAACAAACATAGCAAACTTTTGAACATTTTTCCTTTTAAAACCAACATTATCACCCTGACTACGGGATTAATTTTAAATTAATTTCTACCACTTATATGATTTTAATTTGTAAAAACATATTATATATTTTGAATCTTAATAGTTTATATTGTCTAATAAGGCCAAAATAGTATTTTTAAAAAATATTAGAGAAAGTGATTAAAATTAATTACAATGATTGAGGCAAAATTAAGCTTAACAAGGGACTAAACCATAAACATAAGGTCCAAAATGACCTATAAACCTGATCCAAAGTCATTATATGGACTTATTTATACCTTATTATCCATTTTATTAACGTAAGTACATTATTGGATCAACCTTCAATGGAAAAAATGTGGGTGGAATTCTGTTTTCCAAAATTTACAAGAGTTCCACTCATCCTCCGTTATAAAAAGTCATCATCTCTTCTCACTTCACTCCACCTCTAAAACCAATTTTTATCAATGAAAATAGACATAAATATCTCTTAAAAATACCTATTATCATCCTAGAATCATACCTTTGGGTATAAATCCATCAATGGAAGTCCTTTGGTGTAAACCCAAAGGAGTTACCAAAATAAGAGGTAACATCTTCCCTTAATCTCTTTTGATTTATTTCTATTATACATCTATAAAATCTTATTATTAAATTCATATATAAAAAATTAAAATAAAAAATACACTATTATGTTTTTATTTATGGTTTCTACCTGAACTTACACACACTTCCATCTAATAGGTTATAAATTTATTGTTCTTCTGTATGGTGAACTACCACATGACGAAACGACGTTGTTCAATTTTGTTATCACCTCTCATGGTGAGAATTATGATGGAAAAACGATTTAAATATGTTATATATAATATATATTATTCCTTTAGGCCACTTTAATTATTTTTCTACCCATACCGTTACACTTTCCATTTTTTTAAATATGATAACATCATTTGTGGATGTCTGGACTACCGCCTATTTAAAGCAATGTGATTCATTCACACTATACATGGAATATATAAAGGATGGTTTAAATAAAACTATGTAACATATATGAAATATATATGATTCTATAATTATAATATAACTTCATAAATATATTTATATTCTTTTATTATGAAAATGATATGAATGTAATGTTCACATATATGTATGGCCTACAATCTCCATGAATAGTGCAGTCTATTTATTATCTCTAAATATTATGGATTATAATAAATATATATAAACGGGATATATATGATATTAAAATCCTGGTTTACATTCTGGATTTTATGAAACCATGATCTAATAAATAGGAACAACAAGTAACATGTCAAAACATACTCGACAAAATAGGCAATTAAACATGATAAACAATGGATATAATAAACGATTTCTAAAAAATGGGTAATATGATATTATAATAAGTTAATATATGATATTATAAATATCATTATGGTTTTTTATTAGTTTTTTATAGGTTCTAAACCATTTTATGGGATATTAATGGGAGTTCACCCAAAAAGGAAATACATGGAAAGGGATTCTATCTCAATTTTCATTCCATTGAGACTTTTTTATTATTATAAACCCATGAACTTTTATATGGTGTATATTCTACCCTTTTACATGCTATATAATGAACCTCCTTATTCTAATGATATTCTATGTTTGATTTAATTTATGTAGAATTATTGTTCAAAATTTTCAAAGTTGTATGGGACACTTTGGAATTATAAAGATTATCTTCCTCATGAATGTTCCTAATGATTATCATGGAAATATCAATTTATTTTGGGATTTTAAAAATTATATTTAAATAATTCCTTCATTTTGATAAATTTTATTTTTTATTATATTTATATTGAATATCTATATTCTCATGTCATGGATATTGTTATTTCCTAAACTGTATAACACTTTAAATATGGTGTTCACTTTGAATTTTATTTGATTAACGAAGACATTATTAATAAATCCATATCTTTTATTCAATAAAGATATTTTATAAGGAACCATGTTAATTAAATTATTCTATATATGAGGAATTATTTGTATAGGTACATAATGGGTGGGGCATGATTATATTTAACCCCTAGATGCATCAGCAGTCTCATGTGATGAATCATTTGGCCAAATCAAAATAGTTTTAACTATCTTGAGAATAGATCTTAACGGTATAATGTTTTATGATTCAGATACATGATGTCCAATATTAAATTAATTTCCTTTTTTTCATTTTTCATTTTTATCCATGTGATTTTACAACGACATATTTATGGATGTATTTTATTCTCAGTTCATTGATTATGTGACATATGTTTCGGTCTCCTACCTTTCCATTTTGATTTTTTCCTAAATATAGTTACTTTTATGGTATGTATTATTAATTATTTAACATACTATGATTAATATTCTCATGAAATAATTATTTCTTCCACTTTATATACACTTACCATGTAATTTATTGCACCATTATTATGTTTCCTTTACCAAGGTTATAAAGAATAAATAATTGAATAAGATTTCAAGGATGAAATTTATTTAATTGTATTATGTATCATGTTTTATGATATATTTCCATATTTAATGTGGGTATCATGTATATAATTGTTCTTTCTAATACTAAAAAACTGATTGGTCCTTTGGGATTTGATTCCTTGTAATCATGCCGATGTAATAAAATAATGCACCAACCTCAGGATTCTGGGGTCAGGGTGTTACATAGAGGGTGTAGAGAATATTTATTTATATTGGTAGGTGAGAGTAACTCAAGAGGTGGTTAATTTAGTTAACAATAGAAATTTATGTTATTAAATTTTCCAATTAATAAAAACAGTAGATCGATATAAGATCCATCTTTTTAAAATATTTCATAAAGAATTATTAGGTCTCTGTAAAAATATGGTTTAGAAATACCTTACCTTTTAAGAACAATTTACATAGATAGAAACATATATAAACTGTAGGTATGAATAATTATCAAAGTATGTTTTTGTATGTTTAAGATATTTTATCTTAAATATGATAGAAAAAATAAACAATAGTGACACAAGAGAATAAACAAGAGGTTCTATCTCATGGTGAGACCTAATCCCTTACACATGGAAATCAGCAGCTACCATGTATATTTTAAATAAAAAGAATCATATCCACAACCAAGATTAGTTATACAATCAATAGTAACATGTAGTTTAGGCTAAATATCCTCTTCTATAGTTATATGTGGGATGAAAGAAAAGAACAATCCATACAAGGACCTCTTCAACAAACACAGTGGGAAAATGTTGAGGAACGAGGGAATAATAAGTATTCTACAAGAATATATATGAGACAGTGTGTGTTGGATAACAAGAAAACAACACACTACTAAAAAGTAAAATAGATAGATCAAATAGGGAAAAGTTATTCTATTGTGTTCTGTATGTTTTTAATCCTAAAATCAGCAATGGGGAGGAGCCTGTGTTTTTTTTCAAGAAAATTCAAACAGAATATAGAATCATAAAAATATATAGGAGTGATTTGGATGATCTATTTCTCTCATATCAATTAATATCATCAATGGTTTTAGTTCTTCTCTGTTGATTATATTCATATAATGTGAGTCAATAAGTTCAAAAACATTCAAAAATTTGATCGCACAATTTTCTCAGTCGTCAATAATTGTTGTATCTATGTATCATTATATTTTTGAGAGAGAGATTCTCCATGAATATATAGCAGCACCTGTTGAATAAGATCCATATTCCATTGATATACTTTTATTTAGTCATGAGGACACGGTCAAACCATCAATGAATAGATTTATTTATCAAACCATTCATGTTGAATATCTCAGACAATTATTGTAACAATACTGCTGGTGGTGACTCAACAATTGGTGATCACTTCAATAATGGTAACTCTTTTGGTGGTAGTGGTGACTTACTTTGGTAGGTGCATCATCCTAGAGGTAATGGTGAATCTTTTTTAGCAATAGCTCATCCTAGTAGTAATAATGACTCGCAGCCAAATAGTGTCATGCCATAACACCTAGAAGGAATATTATAAAATTAATAAGTTCATGTAAATTTCTATCATAAAACATGTGAAACATTAGTTATAAATTAATCATGGTTTATGATCATTAGAATAAGATATTTCAAACATACCCCATTCATGTAGGTTCCGACATTCTCCCTAATTTTTATTATCACAAAACTTATAATTTTATAACGTATGTTATAAAAAAGTAATCAACAATAAATAGAAATAGATGGAAGTTAGAAAACAATATGATGATAAATTAAATGCCCAAAGAAATCCCCCTTTCAGATCTACAAAAGATATATAAATAGAAAAAAAATGAAAAAATAACACAATAGATTTTCATTCTCCATGTACCAAAAAGATAGTGCAATATACCTATCAGAGACATAACATCAAATCAGATTTTCTCCATAATGATTGGTAAATGATCAGATTTCTCCTTCCCTTTTTCTTTTTCCAAATCATTTTCATCACCCTGAGAAGAGAATGTCAAAGTACAAGTTGGGGAGAAGGTTGTAACAGATATTAGAGTTGTAGCAAGGGGAAGTGGTTCTCTGAAAAGAGCTGGTCTATGTTCTCTTAGAGCATAAACAAGAGATAGAGTTAGATGATGAAATGGTGGAGGCATAATACTAGTTTACAGAGATATTAGAGAAGGACTATACTGAATTGGTCATGTTATTGTGGTTGAACAAAACTAAGAAATAAGAATGGCCTCTCGAGCCACAATAGTCATTTGATGAACATTGATGCAAGGATACAAAATATTAATAAAGTCCATAATGATGGATCCTCCCCTTTCAATGGTATTAAATAAATCTTCCTTCTCATCAATAAACATATGTAGAGTTAGAGTGAGAACCTTTAATATACTCACCTATTATTTAGTGGCCCTTGTTACTGGAGGGATCTTCAAATTCTCATAATGAAACTTGAAATTGTCTGACATATCATGAATAGTGTACAACTTTGAAAAATAATATTGGATAGTCTTTTTTATTACTTTTTTATCAGGTCTGAGATCACGATCATACTCTTCTAAGAACTGAAGGATATGTTATCCATGAATATTTATCAACCAGATCTGTTTTTAATGAGTACTAACATCACCCAAGGCATTTCAGATTTCTTATTTGAACAAATGTTGTAAAATATCCCTGTAAAATTGTACTGGAGCTGGAGGAGGAGCTAATGATGTAGTGGTGATAGAAGCCAAACTGTCTAAATTCTGAGAAGTGGAATTCAAAAAATCTAAGAGAGATTTTTTCAGACTCTATAATAAAGATTTCAAACTCATTACTTTAGATGTAAATCTTTTATTTTCAACATCCGTTAGTTCAATATGAAAATGAAATCTTGGATGAATATGAGATATGAAAAAATCTACCATATATAAAACACATTTTTTATTAGGGTGAGAAATAAGATATGGTTTATTGTTCAAGACATGTGAAAAGTTAGAGACCAAATTATTTCTCACGGTATCTATATTTGAATGAACATATTTATGTAAATAATCTAAATCATATTGGGTTATAACATTAGGAGGAAACTCTGTTGAAGGAGTGTGATGATTTCCTAGTTCATGTGATACTGTATCCTTAGCCGGTCTTTCTATTTCCAGGGGAGTGAAAGCCTGTAACTCACTAAATTCATCTATCTGATTCACTTGGAATCCTTCTCTTCTAAATTCAAAGTCATCACTTGATTCACTGTATGTCATCCCAAGTCTTAAAAAACTGAGATATCTCTCCCATTATTCAAAGGCACGAACTGAAGATATAATGTAGGGAATAATTGGAGTTTCTCTCGGATAGTGAGAGCTTTGACCATCTTCTATTATTAAGGGAAAATGAGCTGTCTCTTGCAGTACCAAATTAGATGTTTGTGGAATTTGATCTACTAAAACTGACCGATTTACTACAAAGGTAGTCAACTCCTCTTATTTGTGGCTGGTAGAAATTCTATTTGATTGGAGTCTAAGTTCTCCACTGATACTATCTTATCCAATTTAGCTAATTTATCATTATCATTGGGATTAGTCTCCCCCTCACTTGCAACATCCTTCTCATTTGATTGAATTTTTGGAAAATAAGTTATCACTGTGTCCTAAGTCTGAATTTCAATGATTAGACTAGACAAAAATGGTGTAGAGGTTTGAAGTTCAAATAACTCATGTGTAGGATTAATAATATCAACACCATTAAGTGCATTCCCCTCATGAATAGAACCACCTTCTTTGTGTTGATCAACACTGTGGTCAAAGCCACTTTCATTATATCAAACTTCTGGATTCTCATCATTATATTCATCTTCTCTATCCTTATCAACCCCATTGGAATATTCATATAGTTCTCAAGATCCTCAATCTCTATATCTACTCTTCCATAAACAAAATCATTTCCTCTATCATTACCCTCCTCACTTGAGGTCTCCGAGGTAAATGATTTATACTGAGATTCTTCATAAACATAAGTATCTTCTTCATTATCATGTTTAGATAAGAGTGTTTCTATAGAAGTTAGAGAGAATATAGAACTAACATGCTTACATGATAATCTATGTGGAGATTTTATGATCTTTAGATCACTCACTTCATTAACTGACTCAACTTCTTCCTCTAATTTATTTCTTTTAGTAATAACATCTAGACTAGAATAATTAGTAATTTCAATAGGTTAAAGACTATGATCCATGATATCCTTTTGTCTAGTTGAGTGATCAATATGATTTTAATCATCATAAATTTTTTTATTATCGCTAAAAAAACATCCCTTCTAGATATTCCAACTAACTTTCACTATTTTTTAGATATATTTGGATGGAAAAAACCACCCATTATATCCCTAGATTCTTATTGAGGTTTAACATAACCCGTGTAATCTAAAATGGAATATTTCATTTTGGGATAAATGAGGGAGTTTTATCAAGACCTCTTATTTCTCATATCATGCATATGGACCATCATAAGTATACATAGATTTATTCTTTTCCCTTCCTTCATTATATACACAAAATAGACATCTTGATAACTCATTGTGTTGAAGTCTCCTTTCCATGGACATAAAACATGTTATAAAAACATAAACAGTGTCTTTCACTCTCCATCATGCATTATATCTATTGGTATCCTCTTTTTTCGATCTCTAGTTAATTCTTAGAGAGAATCTTCAAGATTATCAACATGTATACTACCTTGAAAATATTCATAAACTCCTTTGTGAGGAAAATATAGAAATGTTTTCCATTCTCTTGAAGAGAAATAAATCTCTTCTCCATCTATATTGCTCTAAATACTATCTTCTTTCTCGCAAAAAATAAATAGTGCATTTTGATAAAATTTAAAAAATTGACTTGGATAGTACACTCGAGGATTCATGGTAAACCAAATCATCCACTTTTTTTCTATTACCTTTAACACTAGTGTGTTGATAATTGTAATCCATTGTGCATCAATCTATGTTTCCACATCAAATATATGATTTTTCATATACAAGTATATTAAAATGGATTGAAAACTAATTTTGGATACTCATCTCCTCTTGTAAGGCCTCACCTCTTCTAGATTTTATTTGGAAAATCGCTTCATATGTGCTATGTAAATTGGTTGAACGCTTCTAGTGGGACAAAGAAGTTTAAAGATAGGTTCTTAAGGAAGACATGGGATCAATATTTCATGGATTATGAGAAGTGAATAGATTTTTATTAATACCAATGTTTTTATAATGTAGGTATTCTAAAATAATAATTATAAAATTAAGAAAATAAAAATTTAATTGGTACAGGAAAAATAAAAACTGTCATAAAAATAAATGTAACATAAAAAGGAATGGTGACTCGTTCAATGTTGACTCAACAATGATGACTTGTAAAGACCCGTAAAATTCAAGGGAAATTTTTTCTTAATTTTCTTTAGAATTTTACAAGAGAGCGGTTTCTGACGGCACCTGATTCCGAGGCCCGGAGTGCCCGGAATTAATTTCCGAAGTTTGGCTCGGGTACGTTCAGTGAACGAACGAGCGGGAATTCCTAACTTTTGATCCGGTGCTCGGAATTGAAATCCGAGGGCACCGATGAACTCGCAGCGCCGATATTCGCTTAAGGAGACCTTTCCCGAAGTTGCGTTTACACGAGGGGAGTTGTAAAAAATAAAATTGTGAATGTTAAAATAAAAATTTAACTTCAATTTTTATTTTTATCTTCCTTAAGTGTTTTTATCCTTTGGGTGGAAGTTGGGTGACAATCCAACTTCCCTTGGGAGGTTAAGTGGGTGGTGGGGCCCACACGAACCCCACCCCTTCTTTTTCTCTAACCCTCCCCAACTCACAATTAATGATGTAAACTTAGGTTATAACTTATATCATTAATAAGTGAGTTTAATTAAAGTTTTGAAATTCAAACTCTTGAATTTCAAAGGTTGGTGTTGTGTTAATAAATTAAGTATGAGCTTAATTTATTATTTTTGGGTTAGTCTCTTTGTTCCTTGAGAGGTGGAGAGCATTTTCTTCTTCTTCTTCATCTCTGACGAAGATCACGAAGAACACTCAACTTCACGAAGAACGCGACGTCCTTCTTCCACGACGTCGGACTGCAACGCGTTGGTTTTCCTCCACGACGCCGCAACGCATCCTCTCCGCGACGTGCTTTCCGCGGCGAACCTACGTCCGACGCCGCAACGCACTTTCCGCGACGTGCCTCTCGCGGCGAACCCGCGTCCGTCTACCGCGATGCCGACGACGTCTTCTTCCGTGACGACCGACCTCCGTGATGTCCGATCTCCGCGACGCTCGTCCTTCGCGGATCGTTGACGAGCTCCGCGAATTTCCTTCGAGGTAGGGGTTGTTGAATATTGTTAATTTATTCCATTTCTTGCTCGTGGATCGCATGTCTACGTGAGGCATTTGAATATTTTATTTAAGTGTTATTGTTTAACGTGAGGGGGGCCGGACCGCATGAACACGGCCGAACCCCCCTCCATCGTTCATGTTGTTTATTCTTGCGGGCGGAAGCAAGGTGGCGTGGTGCCGTCGCACCACGCGGATAATTTTACGATTAACTTACGCGATGCCGTCGCGCGCGTACCATGGAAGAAACAACAAGAACGCGACCCCGTCGCGCCGCGTTGATTGAATATCAAAGCACGGCGAAGGGGCGCGGTGCCGTCGCACCGCGCCGGACGACGAACACCGCGGCCGGTTCCGGGCCGCGGCGGGACGAGGTGACCGCGGCCGGTTCCGGGCCGCGGCGGAAGAGAAGACCGGCGGCCGGGCCGCCGGCGTCGGAAGCCGAAGGGGGGACCAGAAATTTCCGGTCCCGTTGGAGAAAACCGGCCGGCCAGCTGGCCGGCTGGAAGTCATTAAAACCGGAGGAATTAATCCCCCGGCCGTAATAATAAAACCCCCCTCTTTAAGAGAGGGGGGCGGTTCTTTGAAGGAGGGGGGCAGCCGGCCCCCCTCGGTTCCGCACCAGCAGGCCCCCCACGTGGGGGGGGGGGCTTCTTAAAAAAAAACGGGCGTGGCCCTTTGTGCCGCGCCGCTCCTCAAAAACCACGGGGGTTGTTCCCCCGCGTGTGGCCTCCTCGCGGCGACAGCCGCCACGGCTCCCCGCGCCGCCGCACCGCCACGGCTCCCCGCGCCGCCGCACCGCCGCGCGCCGCCGCGCCGCCTCCGCGCGCCGCCGCGGCTCCCCGCGCCGTCGCATCGCCGCGGCTCCCCGCGCCGCCGCACCGCCGCGCGCCGCCGCGCCGCCTCCGCGCGCCGCCGCCGACCGCCGCCGCCGGCCACCGCGCCGCCCAGGGGGGGGGGGGGGGTCGGGCCGGGTCGGCCCGGACCCGGACCCCCCCGTTTCGAACCAGAATCGGTTTTTGGCCCATAACATGAGCCTCGGACCTCCGAATGACGAACCGTCTGCGGCAACGCGATCCTTGGATCGAGACGGTGGTTTCGGTATATCGCACTCAAGGTTTCGGTTTACTTTGAGTTCGGCCGGGTTGGTTCGTTCACGAAACCAACCGGGCCTTCGGAGCGGAAACGCTCATATCTTGAGCCACGAACGTCCGATTGACGTGCCGTCAGCCGTGTTGTGTTCCTCTTAGTGAGAAGGAACTTTTGGTATACTCCGCCCGAGGTTTGGACGCAGGTGGAGTACGGTCGGGTTGGTTCGTTCACGAAACCAACCGGGCCCTCGGAGCGGAAACGCTCGTATCTTGAGCTACGGACATCCGAATGGCGTGCCGTTAGTTCTGTTAGTTCCTATTAGTGAGACGAATCTTTTGATATACTCCGCCCGAGGTTTGGGTGCCGACGGAGTACGGCCGGGTTGGTTCGTTCACGAAACCAACCGGGCCCTCGGAGCGGAAACGCTCATATCTTGAGTTCCAGACGTCCGATTGACGTGCCGTCGACTTTGATGGAATCCTCTAAGTGAGACGGATCTTTTGGCATACTCCGCCCGAGGTTTGGACGCAGGTGGAGTACGGTCGGGTTGGTTTTGCCTTAAAAACCAACTGGGCCCCAGGAACGAAAATGCCAATAACTCTCAGACCGGACGTCCGATCGACGCGCCGTCTGTTGCGTTGAGTTCCTATTGACGATACGGAACTTTTGGATACATCAACTCCGGTCTTCGTGACAGTTGATGTATCAGCCTCTCGGCTCGTGGAGCGGACCCTCCGAACGAGCTTGCTGTGTGCGGGAACCCTAGTGCTGGCTGCGACTGTTACTGTGACGACTACTACTACTGCTACTGTGACTGCGACGACGACAGTAAAGAGATCCTATGTGGATTTGACGACGACGATTACAGCACTCAGCGATCCTACGTGGAACAGTGCTACCGAACATGTGTGAGATGAATCTTCTGTTGATCTTGGGTGGTGGAGCGCTTGGGTGTAGCGGCGGACCCGTGGTACTTGTCAGTGGTGGTGCGCTTGGATGGAGCAGCAGACCCTTGGCGGGGAACGCTTGGGTGTAGCGGCGGACCCGTGGTACTTGACAGTGGTGGTGCGCTTGGATGCAGCAGCAGACCCTTGGCGGTAGAGTGCTTGGTTGTAGCGGCGGACCCGCGATACTCTACGGAGTGTGTGCGCTTGGTTGTAGCGACAGAACCGCGACGGTGGGACGTGCGTGCGGAGTACGGAGACCGTGTAGCCGACTGAGACCTGATGACTGCTTGACCGACTCGACTTGGAGTGAGTCGACTAGCCCAGTGGACGGAGCGCCCGGTATTTGGCGGCAGACCCACGGTGGACGGAGCGCCTAGTAGTTGGCAGCAGACCCGCGGTACTCGACAGGAGGAGTACCTCAGTAGGCTATTTGGGTGAGCGCCCAGTAGTTGGCAGCAGACCCTCAGCGGACGGAGCGCCCAGTAGTTGGCAGCAGACCCGCAGTACTCGACAGGAGGAGTACCTCAGCAGTCATAGGTTAGTGAGCAGTACCTCGGAGTCGTGACAGGACCACTGTACACTCTAGAGACGGAGCTCTTCAGTAGTTACGGTTTCGATAATAAAAATCCTGGTTTGAGCTGAGTCAATGATCTTTGTGTTTCCTCATGATTGAGATGGGTCGCTTGATAACTTAGGTATATGCATGGGCATATACCTGGGTAATAGTTATCCGTTGATTTCATAACTTGTTATAAACTTTGTGAACTTGTACTGTTATCCTGTGTGGATTTACTGTTTACTCTTCTTGTGGATTGGGTTGTTCTTGGGCTCGGTGTTGTAGCCGAACGGAAATTGGTGACATAGGTATATGTATGGGCATATACCTAATCATTACTGGATGTTACTTCGTGATTGTATCCTTCTTGTGGTTTATCCTTTGTGGATTTCGGGAGACCTTCGAGGGTCTCGGGGTCCCTACTGAGTATCTTATACTCACCCCTGCACGGGCTATGCCCGCACTTCGTTGTGTTGGTTGCAGACGACGGACAGCGCTGACTGCGGTTGAGGCTTACGGAGTAGGTCGGTACCCGGAGGAGGACCACTGAGCGGGACGTGCTCGGAGCGGACAGTTGGACCCGGGGAGTTGTGGAGCTATCTGTACCTACCCTTCAGGTAGGATCCGTGGTGGACGATCCAGAAGCTGAGCCATCTGTACCTACCCTTCAGGTAGGAATCGAGGAGGACGTCCCAGGAGCCGCTTGTACTTCAGTTGCTGTTTTCCCTTTCGAGTTGTACTTTACTTTACAGTTGGGCTTGTATTTCCGGCCCCTTTACTTCAGCACAGTTGTTCTAGTTTTGTGTACTGCTTTACTTCCGCTTGTTACTCTGAGGTGCTTGTTTACTTTATTAAGGCAATGCCTTCCCTTTTTACTGGGATTTTACGCCTTGGTGCTAGTCGCCAGCCCCTGGCCTATGGAAGGCGGGCTTGGGATAGTCACGTCACGGGCCCCGAGGGCGGGTCGTGACAAATTGGAATCAGGGGAGTTCGGTTCTACCGCAAACTCTGATCTTTTCTATGTGAAGCAATAATGTTTAGCGTATTGAGTGTGGTTATCAGTCCAGGGAGTCCAGTGTTGGTGCGGCAGCCGACGTATCCAGACACCAGGACCCTGACTTCTGATTTCCGACTTAATGCACGAAAACATTGATTGCGTGTGTGTTTCCCAAAAGGTTTAAAGTCAGCTCAAACCAGGTCAGCTCACCAGGTATAAATCGTTGACCGTGACGCAACTGTTCAGGATGTCACCATGCAGATAGTTAGCTGGAGTTCCGAGAGAGTTCTCGATGATGGCCCACCGAGCAGCGAGACTCCGGTGCAGGGCCCTTTTTCAGTGTTGGCACCTTCGGGTGGTGTACCAGCAGCACCACCACCCGTTAGGCAGAGGATGCCACTAGCTGACGGTGCACGCTAGCAGAGCGCGATGCACGAGTTCCAGCAGTAGAGGCCTCTGAGGATACGAGGCGAGACAGATTTCCCAGGCAGCAGTGAACTGGATGGAGGCGGTTGCTAGAGTTCTACGCCTAGCTTGGATACTAGTAGAGCGGATGATGATCTTAGCTTCTGTTGTTTCCAGTGAGTGACCATGAGGTTGGTCCTTATAGTAATGAGGCTTCGGTACGCGAACCGATACCTGGGATAATACCTACGGGTAGTGCGCCAGCTATGTCACTACCTGTTGGTCAGCATACACTACCGGCGGTACCGGTAGCAGAGAACCATAGGCTTAGTGCCTTACATATGTTTTAGCACCAGATATCCCTCAAGTTTCGAGGTGAGCCTGACTCGTAGGCGGCTGAGGACTGGCTTGAGGAGGTGGTTGTGAGTTTTCTGGAGCTAATACAGCTTCGACAGTACGACATGTCGGAAGCAGAGCACTCATCGTGGCTTACCAATCAATCTTGGTACTCGTTGGTTACGTTGTGATCAGTTCCTTAGACTCGAACTTATGAGCGAAGTGTGTCTAAAGGAAATCCGAACCATTACTTTTCCTCTATGCATTTCTACCTATGCTAGGATGCTAGAGAGAACCTTTGTGGTTGTGAACGTTAGCAGTGAAAGGCAGGAATCTAGCGCCAGTCTCAGAGACTCGGGCGTGTAAAATGTTTCAGGAGGAGGAAGTGCTAAGGACAGATGAATCTGCAGGGTAGCAGACGTGGAAGCAGAGCTTAGAGAGCAGCATGTGGTGGTGTACATTTCGACATGTTACGACCACCCGACTTAGTAGTCCCCGCCAGGCTCAGGGAGCAGGAGGGATGGGGAGGAGAGTAGCTGCATTGCGGTCAAGGAGTGTGACCCAGGAGCTCTAAGAATGATTCGGGGTACGAATTATGTCTACTAAGAGCTTCCATATCTATAGACATAAGAACCAATCATTCTACCCTTCCGCGAATCATGTCCCAGACCTAGAGGTTCCGGGTAAGCCGTAGACTTGACCCTCACGTCTGGAGATACCTTTGGGAGGAGACTCGATAATCACACTTACGCCGACGGTGTGATTTGACCTCGAGGAGAGAGTTTCGGTTGGAATCTCTTAGTGGGAGCGTAGATGCCTTACGACGTTGATCTGGGTATGGTTTTGATTCCCAAATCATACCCCGGTTGACTGTTTCAGGCAAACGTCGGAATAGGTTTTCCTTGGTCGGTGAAAAGGAAACCCTGGGCAGCACATGTTAAACTCAGGCATAAGAGGGTGTGGCCGATCACTCTTGAGTTGGTCAACCCTACCCTTGTGGCAGCAGGAGTTTTGAGTTTCAGTTCTAACCTAAAAAGGGAAACCTCTTGAATTCGAGGGTGACGAACACGTTCTTATACGGTCTCAACCCGATGAGGTTTCGGAGATGTGGCCGAGGCGGCATGTTATCTCCGAAGTTCGATGGACCCTTTTGATCTTCAGCAGGGTAGGCGAGGAGGTTTACCGCTTGACCCTACCACCTCAGTCGCACCGGGTGCATAATGTCCACCACGTATCTCAGCTGTGGAGATACGTGTATGTTTCTTCACACGTCAACGACCCCGGGGAGTTGGACGCCGATGACAGGGCGACAAGCACAGAGGTTCTAGTAGAGATCAAGGATCGACAGGAGCAGGTTCTACGTGAATAGTTGCTTCCTCTGGGGTGCTTCTCGGGTAGCACGAGATCTTCAGGTGAGCATATGGGAGCGTAAATCTCAGTTGCGTGCTCAGTACTACCTTGTCTCCCTTAAGTGTGAGTTGAAGCTTTACGGGGACGTAAAGCCCTGAGGTGGGAGTAATGTAAAGACCCGTAAAATTCAAGGGAAATTTTTTCTTAATTTTATTTAGAATTTTAAAAGAGCGCGGTTTCTGACGGCACCTGATTCCGAGGCCCGGAGTGCCCGGAATTAATTTCCGAAGTTTGGCTCGGGTACGTTCAGTGAACGAACGAGCGGGAATTCCTAACATTTGATCCGGTGCTCGGAATTGAAATCCGAGGGCACCGATGAACTCGCAGCGCCGATATTCGCTTAAGGAGACCTTTCCCGAAGTTGCGTTTACACGAGGGGAGTTGTAAAAAATAAAATTGTGAATGTTAAAATAAAAATTTAACTTCAATTTTTATTTTTATCTTCCTTAAGTGTTTTTATCCTTTGGGTGGAAGTTGGGTGACAACCCAACTTCCCTTGGGAGGTTAAGTGGGTGGTGGGGCCCACACGAACCCCACCCCTTCTTTTTCTCTAACCCTCCCCAACTCACAATTAATGATGTAAACTTAGGTTATAACTTATGTCATTAATAAGTGAGTTTAATTAAAGTTTTGAAATTCAAACTCTTGAATTTCAAAGGTTGGTGTTGTGTTAATAAATTAAGTATGAGCTTAATTTATTATTTTTGGGTTATTCTCTTTGTTCCTTGAGAGGTGGAGAGCATTTTCTTCTTCTTCTACATCTCTGACGAAGATCACGAAGAACACTCAACTTCACGAAGAACGCGACGTCCTTCTTCCACGACGTCGGACTGCAACGCGTTGGTTTTCCTCCACGACGCCGCAACGCATCCTCTCCGCGACGTGCTTTCCGCGGCAAACCTACGTCCGACGCCGCAACGCACTTTCCGCGACGTGCCTCTCGCGGAGAACCCGCGTCTGTCTACCGCGATGCCGACGACGTCTTCTTCCGTGACGACCAACCTCCGTGATGTCCGATCTCCGCGACGCTCGTCCTTCGCGGATCGTTGACGAGCTCCGCGAATTTCCTTCGAGGTAGGGGTTGTTGAATATTGTTAATTTATTCCATTTCTTGCTCATGGATCGCATGTCTACGTGAGGCTTTTGAATATTTTATTTAAGTGTTATTGTTTAACGTGAGGGGGGCCGGACCGCATGAACACGGCCGAACCCCCCTCCATCGTTCATGTTGTTTATTCTTGCGGGCGGAAGCAAGGTGGCGTGGTGCCGTCGCACCACGCAGATAATTTTACGATTAACTTACGCGATGCCGTCGCGCGCGTACCATGGAAGAAACAACAAGAACGCGACGCCGTCGCGCCGCATTGATTGAATATCAAAGCACGACGAAGGGGCGCGGTGCCGTCGCACCGCGCCGGACGACGAACACCGCGGCCGGTTCCGGGCCGCGGCGGGACGAGGAGACCGCGGCCGGTTCCGGGCCGCGGCGGAAGAGAAGACCGGCGGCCGGGCCGCCGGTGTCGGAAGCCGAAGGGGGGACTGGAAATTTCCGGTCCCGTTGGAGAAAACCGGCCGGCCAGCTGGCCGGCCGGAAGTCATTAAAACCGGGGGAATTAATCCCCCGGCCGTAATAATAAAACCCCCCTCTTTAAAAGAGGGGGGCGGTTCTTTGAAGGAGGGGGGCAGCCGGCCCCCTCGGTTCCGCACCAGCAGGCCCCCCACGTGGGGGGGGGGGATTCTTAAAAAAAAACGGGCGCGGCCCTTTGTGCCGCGCCGCTCCTCAAAAACCGCGGGGGTTGTTCCTCCGCGTGCGGCCTCCTCGCGGCGCCAGCCGCCGCGGCTCCCCGCGCCGCCGCCCCGCCGCGCGCCGCCACGCTGCCTCGGCGCGCCGCCGCGCCGCCGCGCACCCTCGCCGGCCGCCGCGCCGCCCAGGGGGGGGGGGGGGGTCGGGCCGGGTAGGCCCGGACCCGGACCCCCCCGTTTCGAACCAGAATCGGTTTTTGGCCCATAACTTGAGCCTCGGACCTCCGAATGACGAACCGTCTGCGGCAACGCGATCTTTGGATCGAGACGGTCTTTTCGGTATATTGCACTCAAGGATTCGGTTTACTTTGAGTTCGGCCGGGTTGGTTCGTTCACGAAACCAACCGGGCCTTCAGAGCGGAAACGCTCATATCTTGAGCCACGAACGTCCGATTGACGTGCCGTCAGCCGTGTTGTGTTCCTCTTAGTGAGACAGAACTTTTGGTATACTCCGCCCGAGGTTTGGACGCATGTGGAGTACGGTCGGGTTGGTTCGTTCACGAAACCAACCGGGCCCTCGGAGCGGAAACGCTCGTATCTTGAGCTACGGACGTCCGAATGGCGTGCCGTTAGTTCTGATAAGTTCCTCTTAGTGAGACGAATCTTTTGATATACTCCTCCCGAGGTTTGGGTGCCGACGGAGTACGGCCGGGTTGGTTCGTTCACGAAACCAACTGGGCCCTCGGAGCAGAAACGCTCATATCTTGAGTTCCGGACGTCCGATTGACGTGCCGTCGACTTTGATGGAATCCTCTAAGTGAGACGGATCTTTTGGCATACTCCGCCCGAGGTTTGGACGCAGGTGGAGTACGGTCGGGTTGGTTTTGCCTTAAAAACCAACTGGGCCCCGGGAACGAAAATGCCAATAACTCTCAGACCGGACGTCCGATCGACGCGCCGTCTGTTGCGTTGAGTTCCTGTTGACGATACAGAACTTTTGGATACATCAACTCCGGTCTTCATGACAGTTGATGTATCAGCCTCTCGGCTCGTGGAGCGGACCCTCCGAACGAGCTTGCTGTGTGCGGGAACCCTAGTGCTGGCTGCGACTGTTACTGTGACGACTACTACTACTGCTACTGTGACTGCGACGACGACAGTACAGAGATCCTATGTGGATTCGACGACGACGACTACAGCACTCAGCGATCCTACGTGGAACAGTGCTACCGAACATGTGTGAGTTGAATCTTCTGTTGATCTTGGGTGGTGGAGGGCTTGGGTGTAGCGGCGGACCCGTGGTACTTGTCAGTGGTGGTGCGCTTGGATGCAGCAGCAGACCCTTGGCGGGGAACGCTTGGGTGTAGCGGCAGACCTGTGGTACTTGACAGTGGTGGTGCGCTTGGATGCTGCAGCAGACCCTTGGCGGTAGAGCGCTTGGTTGTAGCGGCGGACCCGCGATACTCTATGGAGTGTGTGTGCTTGGTTGTAGCGACAGACCCGCGACGGTGGGACGTGCGTGCGGAGTACGGAGACCGTGTAGCCGACTGAGACCTGATGACTGCTTGACCGACTCGACTTGGAGTGAGTCGACTAGCCCAGTGGACGGAGCGCCCGGTATTTGGCGGCAGACCCACGGCGGACGGAGCGCCTAGTAGTTGGCAGCAGACCCGCGGTACTCGACAGGAGGAGTACCTCAGTAGGCTATTTGGGTGAGCGCCCAGTAGTTGGCAGCAGACCCTCAGTGGACGGAGCGCCCAGTAGTTGGCAGCAGACCCGCAGTACTCGACAGGAGGAGTACCTCAGCAGTCATAGGTTAGTGAGCAGTACCTCGGAGTCGTGACAGGACCACTGTACACTCTAGAGACGGAGCTCTTCAGTAGTTACGGTTTCGATAATAAAAATCCTGGTTTGAGCTGAGTCAATGATCTTTGTGTTTCCTCATGATTGAGATGGGTCGCTTGATAACTTAGGTATATGCATGGGCATATACCTGGGTAATAGTTATCTGTTGATTTCATAACTTGTTATAAACTTTGTGAACTTGTACTGTTATCCTGTGTGGATTTTCTGTTTACTCTTCTTGTGGATTGGGTTGTTCTTGGGCTCGGTGTTGGAGCCGAACGGAAATTGGTGACATAGGTATATGTATGGGCATATAACTAATCATTACTGGATGTTACTTCGTGATTGTATCCTTCTTGTGGTTTATCCTTTGTGGATTTCGGGAGACCTTCGAGGGTCTCGGGGTCCCTACTGAGTATCTTATACTCACCCCTGCACGGGCTATGCCCGCACTTCGTTGTGTTGGTTGCAGACGACGGACAGCGCTGACTGCGGTTGAGGCTTACGGAGTAGGTCGGTACCCGGAGGAGGACCACTGAGCGGGACGTGCTCGGAGCGGACAGTTGGACCTGAGGAGTTGTGGAGCTATCTGTACCTACCCTTCAGGTAGGATCCGTGGTGGACGATCCAGAAGCTGAGCCATCTGTACCTACCCTTCAGGTAGGAATCGAGGAGGACGTCCCAGGAGCCGCTTGTACTTCAGTTGCTATTTTCCCTTTCGAGTTGTACTTTACTTTACAGTTGGGCTTGTATTTCCGGCCCCTTTACTTCAGCATAGTTGTTCTAGTTTTGTGTACTGCTTTACTTCCGCTTGTTACTCTGAGGTGCTTGTTTACTTTATTAAGGCAATGCCTTCCCTTTTTACTGGGATTTTACGCCTTGGTGCTAGTCGCCAGCCCCTGGCCTATGGAAGGCGGGCTTGGGGTAGTCACGGCACGGGCCCCGAGGGCAGGTCGTGACATGACTCATCAATAGTGACTTCATCAACCCAATTTTATCATTTCTAATTCATGTTTGATGTATTTTAATCTTTCAGAATTCAAATTCTTCATGAATATATTAGCTAACTGATGTTCGGTTCCAATAAATTCTAATGTTATATCACCCTTTTGATAATGATCTCTCAAAAAGTGTAGTCTTATATCAATTTGTTTTTTTTCTAGAGTGAGATGTTGGATTTTTGGAAATTTTTATTTCTCTTATGTTATCATAGTTATTATGCACGTGTATAAATTGGTGTCAAATTCAAGTAATGTATGTTTCATCCACAATATTTTTTCATAGAAACTGTCTGAAACTATGTATTTAGATTTAGTAGTAGACAGTGTAATGGAATTTTGGTTCTTACAACACCATTGTACTAGAGAGTTTCCTAAAATATGACATGTTCTTTATCTTCCTTTTATATCTAAATTGCAACCACCAAAATCACTATCTGAATAATTAACTAAATCAAAATAATGTTCTCTTTGGTTGAACAATATTAAATTTTTTGTATACTTGAGGCATTTAAAAATCATTTTGACATCGAATAAATGTGAATCTTTTTTATTTTCATTAAATAAAGAAAATATACATACACTAAACATAATATCAGGCCATCTAGCAGTTAATTTGAGAAGTCTAACAATCATACCTGTGTAACTAGTTTGATCTAATGATTTCTTAGTTTCATCCATGTCTAGTTTATAGGTGGTACTCATGGGAGTGTCACTTATTTTGGCACTTTACAGGACAAAACATTTTAAAATATATTAATTGTATTAATATTTATTTAAAATAATATCTTCTTTATTTTTAAAAATCTAAAATCTAATAAATAATTTCATTTCACCCATTAAACTCATTTAAAATTCACTTTCCAATAATTTTGAAACATCAGAACATAAGGAATATTTATTAGATCAAAAAATTACATCATCTATATAAAATTAAACTATAAAAAATCTTTGGAAATTATTTTTATAATGGGAGATTGATTATCTATTCCTTTTGGAAAACATTTTGAAATCAGGAAAGAGGTAATTCTATCATACCAAGCTCTCAAAGCCTATTTTAAACCATACAAATACTTTGTTAATTTAAAAATAATATTTGGAAAATGAGGGTTTTAAAATCCTAGGGGTAGTTCAATAAAAACATAAAAAATTATAAATCTCTTCAATTATTCACTTTTAACATAAATTTGATTTAGTTATAGTTCCATATCTGCTTCCTAGATAAGTAGTATCCTAATGGATACAATTCTTTCTATAGTTGAAAAAGTTACGTCATAATAAATATATTCTACTTGATTATAACATTGTGCAACTAAAATAGTTTTATTTATTAATATAATTCATGATTCATCTACCTTGTTTCTAAACAATCACATTGTTCTAATAGTTAAGGTATCTTTAGGTCAGTAAATAAGTTCCCAAACATTATTCCTTTCAAATTGATTAAGTTATTCTTGTTTAGATATTACCCATAATTTATAATTTAGGTCCTAATCAATGTTCATAGGCTAAATTCATGATAAGAAGGCTTAATGTTTAATTTTATTTCTCATATAAGCTCTTTTCTATGTACCCCTATCTATTTTTCCTATTACTACATCTAAAGGGTGGTTTCTATGAGTCCAAATGAGTCTCTAATAGGAGGGGATAATAGGATCATGGTTTCCTCCCTCTTCAGATTCTAGTGGATCATTAGATGTAGTTTCTTCTTGTTTAATTAAACTTTCATATGGTTTTGAATTAAAATTAAATGATTAAAGATCATCTAAATGGTCTTCTAGAATATTATTAGATTTATTGGCATCGGTTTCATCAAAATCAATATGAAAAAAAATTATTCTATTGTTCTATTTTTTTCTTTTTAAAATCTCTAAAAGATTTTCTAGATGTTGAATACTAAAGGATAATTCCTTCATCTCTCTTGGATGAAATTTTTCCCAGATTTTCATTTTTATTAAGGATAAATACTTTTTAACCAAAACTCTAATTTAATTAATCTTTTGTTTTCAATTATTCAATAACATATAAGGTTTTTTCTTAACAAAGTTCAAATCAACACTGTTAATAATATAACAGTCTGTATTAACAGATTCAACCCAAATGTAAATAGGAAGGTTGTACTCATTTAACATGGTCTAGGATATCTATTGAAGAGTCTTATTTCTTCATTCTACCAAACCATTTTTCTGTGGTGTATGAGGAGAAAAAAAGTTGTGATTATAGCCATTTTGAGATCATAATGAATCAAATTCTTGATTTTCAAATTCTCAACCATGATCACTCTTTAGGGTAATAATTCTAAGTTCACTATGATTTTCAATAGATTTTTAATACTTAATAAAGTAATTACAAGCATAAATTTTGTGACATAGAAAGAATACCAAAGTGTATCTAATGAAGTCATCTACAAGGACATATACATAATGTTATTCATTTAGAATTGAAATTCTGGAAGGTCCAAAGTGGCCCATATGAATTAAATGTAGAGGTGGAGACTTTGAAACTTCTTTCCTATATTTAAAAGAAATCTTATGAAGTGTCCATTTTTGGCCAGGATTACAAACTCTATAATTTGTGAATTCAATCCACGGTAGGTCTATAACAAACCCTTTCCTAGTTATCTTTGTAAGTGAGAGAATCATTCAATTTCCTAGTCTCCTATTCTGAATCCATGATTCTGTATGAATGGAACTTAATAATGAAATATTATAGAATTTAAATAACTTAAATAAATAGAGTAAATATTTTCAGTTATCAAATCTGTAAAAATTAAATCATTTTTATTATTAAAAACATGACATGAATTGTTTAAAAATTTCACATAATATCCATCATCACACGATTGGGATATGAAATGTATATTGAATTTAAATCTATCTAATTATAAAACTACAGAAATTTATACTTAATTATAATTTCCAATTTGTCCATGACTGATGATTTTCCATTTTTCATTGTCACCAAAAGTGACATGTCTACCATTAACTTTAATCAAATTCTTGAAGTTTGAATACTCACCAGTCATGTGTCTGGAACATCCATTATCCAGATACCATATGATTTTTTGGAGGTTATCAAGCATGTTTCCTACAATAAAAAGGTTATGTCAAAAACGATTTTGGTACCCAAATTCGATTGGGTCCATATATATTAGTAAAAATAAATTTTGGTATCCATATTTTTCTAACAGGTTTCTTATAAAATGATTGAAGAATTCTAGAGATAAAAACATTGTTAGGGCCAGTTGAGTGGGTGTTTGCTATATATGAACCTATAGTAGTGGAACATGATGTAAATTTGGTTTTTGTATATTTTATTTGTCATGGATGGTAACCTAATCCAATTAAATACTTGGGAGAAACTTATTTTCCTAGTACTTGAGTTAATATTTTCTTACCATTGGTAAAATTTTCTATGTATTTATTTAATTGATCATTTGAAAATTTTATTTCATTGTTTTATTTAAATTATTGATCATTTTTATATTTTTTAATAGTAATATAATTTTTAACATTTACTGTTAAAGCATACTATTTTTGAGAGACATATATTTATATTTTAGTTCATGAAAAGTGTCTTCCAGAATGTTTTAGTAATCATACAAATCTTTTTTGTTCATGTTTTTTATTATAATTTCTTTACTCATTTTCATAAATGTATGAAGAATAAATAGGAGACACACAATATGAATTTTTTACCTCTGATGAGTTTGCTATAAAGCACACATTGGTTCCACCTGACTTATCTACTTTATTAGTGTTTGAGTCACTTGAACTATCTTCAGAGGCACTCCATGTTTCTTTCATGTCCTTTTTGTATCTCTTGTCCTTATACTCATACATACTTTTGTATTTTAATTTTGGATAGTCAACTTTAATTTGGACTTTACTCTTACATTCACAATAGGAAACTTTTTTTTTTCAGTATCCTCCTTTTTCTAATACTATTTATACTTTCCTTTTTTATCATAATCTCCTCTAAAATTTGACTTTTGGAAGAAATTATTTTTCCTATATAATATCTTGAATCATCTAACCATGTGTTCTATTTCCAAATCACTATCATTATGAGATCTATCTTCAATAGAATCTTTTATTTGTACTTTTTATTTTTCTTTTGAGGTAGTATATTTGAAGGCTACTGATTTTATTCTTGGTTAATCTTTCTCAAAATATTTTTTGACTTTATGTTCTTCTTCATACATCATCATATTTATTATCATTTCCTTGATATGTAGTTTAAATACATCACAAGATAATATGATTGACACAGATGTTCCTCTCAATCTGTTTGGTTTGAATTTAAGCAGTCTCATCACTTGATCTTTGTCTATCACTTTCTTTCTAAGTTAGTGCATAGTATTTACTATTTCATTAAACCTGCGATACATATTAGAAATACATTTATATGATTTCATCTTAAAAGTATCATACTTAATTATATATTTATTCAGTCTCTTTTCCTTGACATTTGATGTCTCTTTATGTGAAATGGATAAGGTATCCCATATTTCAAAATAATATTTTGAAGTAGATATTATAATGAGTTCATCATCTCCCAAGGAATAGAAAACATCATTCATAGATTTATAATTATTATTATTATAAGTAGTTTTTGAAGCACTATTCCAATCACTTCTAGGAGTTTGTGGTATTTCATATTGATATTCTATTATAGTACATATATCAAAACCTATACCTTCAAAATGCATTCTCATTTCGATTTTCCATTGATCATAGTTGTTTCCATTAAAATAAGGAGATCTATTCGTAGCATATCCTTATTTTATATTATACATAAAAAACAAAAATCAAGAAATTATTGAAATTTTAAATATTTATAGTAAAACTAAAATCATAGTTAAACATGTAATTTTAAATAAACCTCCAATTGATACCAAATGTTGGTCAGAGATAGTTACTCAAGAGGGGTTGAATTGAGTACCCAATATAATTTTTTATAAATAAACTAAAAAATTAATCATAAAAAACAAATTAATATAAGATCCATACTTTTATAATATATCTTAAAGAGTTATTAGGTATTAGTTAATGTACGGTTTATAAATACCTTAACTTTTGAGATTAATTTACTTAGATAAAATCATATTTAATAATATATACAATTAATTATAAAATCAATTATTTTATTTGATAATGAAATGTTATCTTAAATATGATAGAAAAACAAAACAAACAATAGTGACATAGAAGAATAAAAAAAAGGCTCAGCATCAAGGTGAGACATAGTCCCCTCCACTTGGAAATCACTTGATTAAAAGAAGATTATGAATATAATAAAACAAATCCACAACTTGGATTAGGTATACAGTCAATAGAAACAAGATTTTCATGATAAAATCATATTCCACAGTTATATGGGGGATGATAGAAAAGCATAGGTCACATAGGGACCTCTTCCAAAAACATATTGAGAAACTTATTGAGAAAGAAGAGAATAATAAGTATTCAACTAGACTATGAAGCAGAGAGTGTGTGTTGGAAAACATAAAAAATCACACAGATCAAAAGTAAAATAGATATAACAAATAGAATGGGATGATTCTGACATGTTTTGTTTGTTTTTAATCCTCAAATTAGTAATGGTGAGAAGTATTTACTTTGTTCAGGAAAATTGAAGCATACAAGAGGAGTGTTGAAATCTATAGGAATAAATTAGATGATTTATTTCTATCATCTCAATAAATTTATGTAATTGTTTTAGTGGTTATGTGTTGTAGTTCTTCCCAGAATGTGAATTCGAAAGTTCGAGGGAATTTAAAAAATGGATCTCACAATTTTCTTGGTCATCAGCAATCATTATATCTATGAATTGTTATATTTTCGAGGGATATATCCTCCCTAAATATATGGCATCACATATTGATAGAGATCCACATTCCTTGGATTATCTTTTACTAAGACTTAAGGAATTGGTCCAACCATCTAGAAATAGATTTTTCCGTTGAACCATTCATGCATAAGATCTCAGATAGAAATAGTATCAAGAGTGCAGGTAGTGACTCGACAAATGGTGATACGTTTTTTGATGGAAAATCCTTTTCCAATAGTAGTGACTTGCTTCTGGTAGTGGTTCATCTTGGTGGTGGTAATAGTGACTCACCTTTGGTGGTATCTCATCCTAGCGGTAACAATGACTTACAGCCAAATGGAATCTTTCCAAAACACAGAGCGTAATATAATAGAAGTAATATGTTTATATAAAATGATCTAACAAAAAATGTGAAACAACAGTAATAAATGAATCATGGGTTGTTACCATTAAAAAAGAGATGCCAACCCAATCCATTAAATTTGGTTCCAATAATTTTTTTTATGAGATCCAACTAATAGGCTTCATCCCATAGATATATTGATCCTTTTATTACTAATTCTGTAAATGTACATAACATTTTAGTGTGGTTTGTGATAAAATTCCTAATGTATGTGAGTCACCCATAGATTCCTCAAAACTCTAATGGGGTTTCAAGAGGTGTATATCATACCTTATTTATCTCAGGATAAAATTTGATACCATGTTGGTGGGACATGAAACTAATAAATTTTCCTAACATAACCCCAAACACACATTTTATTAGATTCATCTTTAATTTTTTCTAATGATGTTTAATGAAAAATAACCCATGGTCAGTAAGGTGATCACTACACTACTGGGGTTTGAATACTAGATCATCCACATATAATTCCATTATCATCCCTATAAAGGGAATGAAAATGTTGTTAATTTCAGTATAGTAGGTATAACCAACATTCTTCAAACAGAAGGAAATCACCTAGTAGAAATACACCCTTTTGGGTTCCTCAAATGAAATGATATCATCATTATTAGGAACAACATTGATTTTATTATTGTCAAAATATATTTCCATGAATGAGACAACCAGGAAATTTTCCATTGTATCAATAAGTAGTTAAGTGATTGTGATCATGAAATTTTCATTTTAACAATACTAATTTAAATCCCTAAAATCAATTAAAACTATGATTTCCTTATTCTTTTTCCCTATAGAGACATTTCTCTCTTGCCACTTGGTATATTGGACCTCTAAACTGAAATTTTTCTTCATAAGTTTATTAAGCTCAACATCCACCTCAGTGGAATGATTTGGATGAATTATCCTCACTAACTATTGTAACTACAATGGTTTTTTGTTAAAACAATGTGGTGACCATATATTTTGAGATCCAGCCCAAAAAAATTATACATAATTCTATGAAAACATATCATGGCTTTTCTTATGTAATTCAATATATTCATTTGGTTTGTTAGAAATCATTGTTACACTAGTCAGTGTGGTGATTGGTTTTCTTCAGTACCTAGATTAGATTTTCAATGAACACAAGTAGTGGTTGACACATCCTCCTAAAAGGCCATGGGATCATGGTTGATCCCTTCCTCTTACTCATTTTCAAGAGTGTATGATTGAATTAATCCTTAATATGAGGGAGGCAGTATAGAAATGTAATTATCCCCATTGAGGTAAAAATCATGTGAATATAGGTGAATGCACATAATCCCTATAAACTTCTAGAATAATTTGTTTTCAATAGATAAAATAATGATAGATATGTTAATCAATCATTAGTTACACCAACATTCTAGAAGAGAATCGTGGAGGCCGTATTAATTTTTATATATTTCATTGGAATATCTTCCCATATTGTTGGAGGATTCTCAGTATAAACACATTTTTTCCTAACATATGAGATGATGTTAATTGTAGGGTCCATGTGTGTATATTTTATAACACTGTAACTCCCTAGTTTGAGAGTTTTCATATAGATGTGGTTAATAGAGATAAAAACTACTAGAAATTTGACTATTTGCGATGGGATCCCGTTGCAAAAACCCTTTTGTGGTGGGGCCCCATCACAAATAGCCTGTTGCAGAAAATGACATCACAATAAGTATTTTGTGTGATGGGCCCATCAAAAATAATATTACTTGCGATGGAAAGCAGGCATGTCGCAAATAGATGTGCGATTAAATACATTATATATAGAAGAACCATTAGTGATGAGCTTGTCACAAAAAGTATTTTCAATGGGCTGGTATCCCGTCATAAATTGCTTATATGCTATAAACCTTTTATGATGGCCCGTTGCAAAAATGTTATTGTGACGGTAAAGAATCCCATTACAAAACAATTTTAAAAAATATATATAATCTATTTGTGATGGGCCCCCGTCGCAAAAGGTCCCACTGCAAATACTTAATACAATAAAAAATATATATTAACATTATTAATAAAATAAAAAAATAAAAAATATTTAAATTCTCAATATTTGAAAATACTTAATAAAATAAAAAAATACTAAAATTCTGAATAATGAAAAAAATAATAATATTATTATTAATATAATTAAAAAACATAAAAAATATTAAAACTCTCAATATTCAGAAAAATATATATAAAAAATTATAAATTATTATTATTATTATTATTAGTAAAATAAACAAATATTAAAAAATATAATCCTAATAATAAATACTAAAATAATAAAATATTAAAAATACTTAAAAATATGCAATATTCACACCAATATAAAATACAAAAACGGTAAATAGTTCATATTACAACAAATATTCTATTCAAATGTTTTTAATAGAACAAAAAAATCCCTAGGGGGGATAGTCTTCTAGAGGAGCTCAAGGATATGGAGGAGATGGTGGAGGAAACTCCATTCCTAAACTATGAGTTAGACGACGCATGTACTCCATCTGATCGTGCTGCTGCTGCTGCTATTACTACATGTCCTCCTCATGTTGCTGCTATTGCTACTAACAAATCTCTTCCTACTACTTCTGTAAACTCTATATAAGCTCAGTTTGAGCTCACAATAGATCCTGATACTATGAGAAAAAAGATGATGCCTTTACACAAGTTTCTCTCGAGGTGGACGATGACATCGCAATAGTACCATAATAAGTCCTAGGAGTCAAATGGGAGACGATACCGACTACTCGACCCTTCTTGAAGGCATACTAGGTCACCTACATTGATGTCGCCTCATCGAAATGGTGGGCTCTAGACTGATCAGCCATCTTGGCCTGACTCGCATCCCGTGTCTGAGAGTTCGTAGCCTCATATGACTCTTCCAGTTTCAATTTTAAATTAAAATTTTGAAAATATTTTATGCAATTAATTTTCAAATTGAAAAAGAAATAATACTGACCATAATCTGACAACGGTGATCACCTCTAATCATTCCAATTGCTGGATCACTGTACATCCTCCAGTAAACCTCATACTCTGTAATATCAGGATGACAGATTGGCTATATGAATATAAAATAAACTGTTTATATGTAATGTTATATAAAATATTAAAAAAACATACTTACCAAATTCTCTCTATGATTACAGAATGTATGACTACCAGCTCGATGTGTCACATCATGTCTCCCCTGGTTCTGCCGACCTAGTGAAGATATCCTCTAAAATCCACTACCCAACCAGTGTGAACATAATCCATCCCACATGTGAGATGAAATATATTCTGGTTGGTGGGCTCTACATGAATCATCAAATACTGTCGCTCTTGCTTTCTTAATGGATATCCTTTTCAAATTGTGAAAAAACTGATGGAAACGCTCATGCATAGACATCTCTCATGCCTCATGGATAATGTCACACATGTTATCATCGATGGGATACCATAAACCCTATAAATAATTTATAATATCATGTTATTAATGAAATAAATATCTAAATAAATATTTGTTATTTACGTACTAGCCAATGATTGAACATTCTTAGGCGCACATCAATGATAATATGTTCCCATGTGATCCATGGATGAAAAAAATAATGGTGCAAGATAGCCCTCCCCTGTCCAACAATTACATGCGCAAAACTGTTAAAAAGGGAAAAAATAATAAATCAATTAGTATATTAATAAATTAATGAATGCTAGCTAAAATACACGAGTTATTAACTATTTACTAATTATTACTATTTATTACTATTAATTGCTAATTATTATTTTTTATTACTATTTTTACTACTATTTATTACTATTTATTACTATTTATTACTAATTATTACTATTTATTGCTATTTATTACAATTTATTACTATATATTATGATTTATTACTATTTATTACTATTTATTACTAATTATTATTAATTATTACTATTTGTTACTATTTATAAGTATTTATTAGTATTAATTAGATTTTATTACTATTTATTAGTAATTATTAGTGTTTATTACTATTTATTAGTATCTATTAGTATTTATTAGTATTTATTAGTATTTATTTCTATTTATTAGTATTTATTATTATTTATTAGTATTTATCTCTATTTATTTTTACTTATTACTATTTATTACAAATTATTAGTATTTATTACTATTTATTATTATTTTCTACTATTTATTAGTATTTATTACTATTCATTACAATTTATTAGTATTTATTAGTATTTATTAGTATTTATTACTATTTAATAGTATTTATTTCTATTTATTAGTATTTATTTCTATTTGTAACTATTTATTTCTATTTATTACTATTTATTACTATTTATTAGTATTTATTAATATTTATTAGTATTTGTTAGTATTTATTACTATTTATTGGTATTTATTTTTATTTATTCGTAATTATTAAAAACTATTACTATTTATTACTAATTATTACTATTATAAGTATTTATTACTATTTATAAGTATTTATTAATATTAATTAGTATATTTATTACTAATTATTGGTATTTATTAATATTTATTACTATTTATTAGTATTTTTTAGTATTTGTTACTATTTATTAGTATTTATTACTAATTATTATTAATTAATACTATTTATTACTAATTGTTAATATTTATTACTATTTTCTTCAATTTATTACAAATTTGTGTTAATTATGATTAATTAATAAAAAAGAGAGCTACTAATTACTAATTACCGCTAATTATTTATGTACATTACAAATTATCGTTAATAATAATTAATTATCATTAATTATTAAGAATTAATACTAATAATTTAATTTTATTATTAAAAATAAATACTTATGACAAAACAATTTTAATCTAACTTAATTACAATTCATCAATAATAATTAAAATTAATATAAATAAAGGAAATAAATACTAAATTAAATTAAACAGGAACACCTTTAAACTTAATCTCTTATAATTGTAGGCGGATTGAAAACATCTTCATTAGAAAAAGCTAACTCTAAAAAAATTTCACTCTAAAATTAGAGTTTATAGATGCATAGTAACAAGAAATTCGGGTAGAGAAAAGAAAAATGGAAGGGGCTATATATAGGTTAGATTAGTTGCAATAAGACTATTTTGTGATGAGAATACTGTCGCAGAAAGTAGTTTTTGCGATGGTCCCCATCACAAATAACTATGGCCGCATTAATTACCTTCGGCGGTTAAAAGGTTATCTGCGATGAGGCCCATCGCAAAAAGTGACATGCTGACACACTTTTTACGACGAGACAACACTCCGTTGCAAATATGTTTTTACCGCTGCCGGTTATTTGGGACGGGACCCATCGCAAATACACTTCAGGGGTCGAACTAGTTGGGATGAGGGATTCCCCACTCACAACTAGTACTTACCATCTCCCGACTTCTGCGATGGGCAGTGCCAACCGGTCACAAATACATTTTCAAGTGGTTTGGCGTGCAATCCTCGACAATCCAGGCGTAATATTTTGCTATGGGGCACCTATTCCTATCACAAATAGCCCATCTGAAATAATGGGTTTTCCCGTAGTGAAAAACTATTTATCTAGTATACTCTATGGAATGATTGAGGTAGATTTCAAACCATTAGTGGTGGTGATTTTGTCATGTTGTTAAAAAATGGTCAAATACACTCACTTTTTTGTACCCTATATCAATGTATAAATATTTACTAGTTTCAGAAAGAGGGATTTCACCAATGGGTACCTCATATTTCCCATCAAAAACGTACATTAGGAACTGGTGGTAAGAAGTTTCAAAAAATTCTATATTTTATTTAGTAAAAATATTAAAATATAAGGAAAATTAAAATAAATTTTTTAATAAAATATAAAACACCATTATGAAAATTTAAATATAAATAAAATCAAATGTAAATAGAAATACAAAAAACATGAAATCTTTATCCATCTGGTTTGAAAAGATCAGAAACATGAAAACATCATCCCTGTGGTGGGCCTTAAAGATCATACCTCTAATCATCATCCCCATGGTGGGCCATAAAGATATCTCTATTGCAACTAGGTCTTACCGCCTCCCGACATTTGCGACGGGCGGTGCCAACCCATCGCAAATATGCTTTCACGCGGTTTGGTATGCAAACCGCGCCAACCCGTACGTAACTTTTTTTTGCGATGGGGCACCTATTCGTGTCACAAATAATTGGTTATTTGCAATGGGTTGGATAGGCCATCGTAAATAACCTCTTCGACAGATTATTTGTGATGAAATTTATTCCTGTCGCAAATAGCCCATCGCAAATAATGGGTTTTCCCGTAATGAAAAACTATTTATCTAGTATACTCTATGAACTGATTGAGGTAGATTTCAAACCATTAATAGTAGTGGTTTGTTCACGTTATTCAAAGATGGTTAAATACCCTCACTTTTTAATACCCTATATCAATGTATTAATATTTACTAGTTTTAAAAGGAGAGATTCCACCAATGAGTACCTCACATTTCCCATCAACAACGTACTTTAGGCACTGGTGGTATGATGTTTTAAAAATTTATTTATTTTATTTTGTAAAAATAGTAAAATATAAGATAAATAAAAATAAATTATTGTAATAAATTATAAAATACAATTATGAAAATTTAAAAATAAATAAAATCAAATGTAAATATAAATACCAAAAACATGAAATTTTATCTATCTGGTTTGAAAAGATCAGAAACATGAAATCATCATCTCCATAGTGGGACTTAAAGACCATACATCTAATTATAATAAAGGAAGTAAGGGAAAAAATTGTAATATAATATAAATATTGATAGACAAATTAAAAATATGATGAATTAATTTTAAGGAAGTATGTATGAATATATATAAGAGTGATAATTAAAAATATGATCATTATATTACCAATGGAAATATATAATACAATTAGTAATCCATATAAAAAATGAGTATATTGAAAATATGATATTATAAATATAAAAATAATAATATTCAAAAAATTATAAAAAATATTATATTACATTTTTATAATAAATATTTAAAAACTATTAAATAAATAAAGATGGGTAGTACATAAAATTTAATCACTAATTATAAAATAAATTTTCTTTATTCATGAAAATATATACTTAGGAATTTTTAAGTATTTGAATTCAAAAATTAGTTTTAAAATATTTAGATATTGAACTTGATAAAAATGAATTTGATTTTTCAATAAAATCATCAAAATTATGTCAGAAAATCAGTTTTACTTTTGGTAAAAAATAAATTATGTGGATGAATAATGAATGACATCTGTAAACTATAGAAACTATTGAATATAGTATATGATTAAAATGATGAATAAAATTTATGAAAATAAAAATAAAATATTATAATGGAGTAAATATCAATATTAAATGGTTTATTACACTCATATTAATCTTTTCATATAAACAATGACCCTTATTAACCATTAATTAATGAGAAATTGTAAAAAGAAAAATAACTCAAATTTATATATAAATGGAAATCTACCTGTACCTTCCAAAAAAACTTCTCCCATTTAGAATCTTATTTATTCCTAGAATATTTTCACACTCATAATTTCCACTTACAAGTTTTTAGCTTCAATTCTCAATAAGGTGGCCGTAATCCTTTATTATGATGGAAGTCATTAAGAGGAGTGATTCCATCAAGGAAAGTATTTACATCTTCTCTATATTTCATAATTTAATATTCATATCCACTAATTATAAATCTCATTATTCACTTAAATTATGTAAAATGAATAACTTTATTCTTAAAAAAAATTAAATTACTATAATATAATTCTAAACTTCTTCTAGATCATTAAGATAACACGTTCTTGTTGGGGTAGGTCTAACCATCTACATGAAAAATTCAATGTTATCTTAATTATTTCCTTAAATCAAGAGTATTAAAACATAAAAATGGTTATATGTGAAACTAAATATTAATTTATGTTAATATTAAGGCTCAATTAAGGGTAAAAAATGAATAACCAATATAAAATAACTCATTATTATCGTTAAATCTACACAAAACAAGCCAATTCTGAATTTTATTCTTGTGAAGTGTATATGTATCTTCAATAAAATGATCATGTATCTACATAAATAATTAAAATATAATTATTCATCTAAATTTAAAAATCTATTTATTAGAAACTCATTATGAAAAATAGCAGTCGACATCACCATACCAAAACCAGTTTAAACAATCAAAAATACTAGAAAAAAATGATGAAATAAAAAATTAATAATAATATATATATATATATATATTAAATTATTATAATTTAATAGAATAAAAGTTAATATATGTGAATAGATATCATAAATTAGTCATAAATAAGGATATATTTGTTATACAGGGGGTTAAAGAACATCTATTGGATTCATCGTTAAAGGTAAGGTTTTTTTTCTAATATGTCATTGAAAATGAGATTTCCTATATCTAAATTTATATTATATAATTTTTATATATAGTATCTCTAAATACCAATTTATTTTATTATCATTGGATTGTATTTTTCAGGTATTTTTACCATTTACCATCTAATTTATTCAAAATTAACCAAAAAGGATATTGATAAGTCGAATTTCCTTTTATCACTTCTACTCAGTTGGAAATAGTTATCCTCCAGGAAGACATTCTTTTCTATGTTACATGATTTTCACACCATATGAATTTATAATTTATAAATATCCTTTTATTCTTACATTTATTTACTTAAAAAGGTTTCTAATGAATCTTTTTTGTCTCACCTTTGTTTGGTTTCATGCTCATTCATTTTATCTTTTGACTTTCATTATTCTTATTTGTAAAAATTCTGTTATTTTTTTATTATTCTTATAAGTAATATTTATTTAAAATTTATTTTATTAAAAAAATGACTTATAAATTATTTATTTTAAAAACATTTACAACATTAAATGGATATTTCCTATTATTTTCAAAATAACATTCTAATCATATTCTAAAGTGTTTTTATCGATGTTAATATTCTTTAATGATTCTTATGTTTTACAAGTAATATATTTTATCATAGTAATTCAATTAATTTCATAAGATTATTTATTTTTATATTTTTATATGATTTTTATGAAACCATTTTTTACAATGATTTATTTTAGAATTATTTTATATTTATGTGGCACATATGTGTATGGTTTATAAATAAGTGATGGGTAGTAAAAAAACTATATATCCCACCAATTCATTAGGTATAGCTTATATCTCATGAGATATTATTTAATGGAACATGGAATTTTATCACAATATATTATATTGTGGGAATATTTTTCATAACATGATGATGTCTTGGTAAAGAGTCTTTAAATAAGAAATGGTTTTTATGTTTATGTATGTATGACATTTTTATGTCATACAACATTATTATGCCTAATTTTTTTTACTATATCAAAACTAATATGTTGTATTTCATTTTTGTGTTTTATTATTCATATTAAACTAGTTTTTATTTCCTTATTTAATGGTTATATACCTTTATTAAGATCTCATACCCATGTGTCCATATTATTCTCACATATGATCCTAATTAGGGTATCTTATGTTGTTTTTATTAATATATGTTATGTGAGTTCTATACCATTAATCTAATATCACTCTTTTTGTATGTTTCCATTATCTAAGTTATAATGAGGAATACAGCCTTTTATTTGTTGATAAGAGATTTATGTGGAATGAAATTATTAATGTAATATAAATTAAGTTTTTAAATAAGTCATTTATATAGCTATTCTATTACAAAATGAAATATTTGGGTTCCAAGGGTTTCATTTATTATTACATATTGTGGATTATATTGTATAATTTTGTAATATATATATGTATGTATATTATCATTTCATCATATCTCCTTGAAAATTTCAAATATACAATAAAATAAATAGATTAACCTCCTCTTTTTAATCCTTGTTTTTTAATGTTAAACCACTAACCAAGAGGTCAACATAAAAACTTTTTTAAATTACTTTTTTATTGAAATTATAAATTATCCAATGTGTTTAAGAGTGATCGAAGAAGAAATATTATAGAAATTATGTTTTTTCAAGAATTAGTATGAGTAGCATAAAATTAAATGACATAGTTTGTGAAATAATTCATGTTTAGATATGTAAAATGATTAATGGGTGAAATAGAATATTTGATATATTTTTATATAAAATTTTGAAAATTAAAATTTGGCATAGATAAATAATGATGGATTATTTTGATGAATGAATTTCAAATTATTACTTTAAAACTCAATGAATATTTCTATATCGATATCAAATTTTACAAAGGGAGAAATATATTAGTGTAGGGGAATTTACTAAGATTAAAGTTTTTTATATTTATCATTTATTTGAAATATAAAAATACACCCATTTATTATATTAATTATTTACATTTTTTTACCTCTTTAATATTTTTAAGTAAAATGGATAATTAGTGTTTGTAATTTTAAATGGTTTTAATATTTTTTGGAATTTATTTCATTATTATTTGTTTTCTATTTTTATGAATATAGTTGAAATTGAATGTGTACCACTAGGAAATATTTTTTTTACATGGATGATCCTTTATGGATTAGTGGTAATTTTTTTTATAAAACTAAAGGTTGAAACTATAAAATCGACCTAGGGTTATTTTACCTATAAGTATTCTACTACTCTATAAAAAATTATTTTTTTGATCAATTGATTTTCCAGGTGATGGAAGAAATTGAATTCCATTTCCATATTAAACCATCTTTGAATGATTAAAGATATAAAAAAAGAGATATAGAGTAATTAAAATCATAAATTAACTCGGGATATATTTTACTACTAATAAAGATCTGAGGATATTTAGTTTATATATAGTGTGAGTGATTGAGATAGATTCCATCATCATTGGGACTATAGTTTCCGGAATCAGTAATCTAATTATTTCAATGATGATAAAATATATGTTCAATTTAAAATATTGAGTTGATTTGATATGTTCTACTAAACCATCTAGTAAATATTATATATGGAATAATTTTTTTTGAATTATCAATTGGTGAAGTTATACAAGAGGTTTTTGAATTTATTACTTTATAAGAATAGATAATGTTTGGTAGTGGTTTTGTAATGTACTAATGTGGGATACATAGAACCAATACCCAAATAGATCCACCATTATACTTGAAGGGCATCCATGATCTCCGAAGGCTAGAAAATAGTGCATGGGATCAATAAATACCCATGATTATGATTTCAACTAGGAAATAATATTAAAAAGAACCATTGGAAACTACTAAGATTACATCATGGAATATCCAACCATTATACATCCATGAATAATCTATATGTAATTACAAATAAATGACACAACCAGATAAGATATAACAAAAATAATAATCCATTAAAAAAATATACATTCGGTGCATTAAAATTTATAATTTGGAAGTACCTATAATATGAGTGGGAAAATAAAGTACACCAGGTTGAACTAACTGATAAAAAATCCAAAAATTTAAGATGGAATCCAAAAAAATCAAATAATAACAATCTAAATTTCCTATATTCACTCAATATAACAAAAATATTCCACCACTATACCTACATAAATAAATCATTAATGGGATAAAATACATGACACTTGGGATAAATAATGTAAGCTTCAAACACCCATTGGTGTATACAAGGTGTGATAAAAACATTTACAAAAGGGTTACACTATATATACAATAAATTTCACATGATTAATAATTTCAAAATTGTTTTATTGATCACAATGTAAAACCTAGTTTTCAATTTTCACACAAACAATCTTAAAGGAAACAACTAATATGTTGTACCTAATTCAAATTAGAAATTTTAAGGTGGAGAGTTTTTAGAAAATAAATTTCTAAAATTTTTAAGACAATTAATTCCATACACAATATATAAAAAAATGTTTGACATTTCAATATATTCAAATCCATTAATGAAATACCATTAAAATTCATAATCGACAAAAAATCCAAAAAATCCATATTTTTATAAAACAATTCACGAGTTCAATTTTCTAAAACAAGGCCACATTGACTTTAATTAAAAATGTACATTATAAAAAACAAAAAATATCAAGAAAATTAAAAAATTATAGAATCAATCAAAAAATTAACCATGATATTAATGATATAAGAAATTAACAACCATGTTACAATCTCATTTCATCAAATCAAGAAAGCGTATGAAAATGGTTCATAGTAGGTAATCTTCTAAAATATCATAAAATTAATCAAGGAATCATGGGTAACTGAATTGAACATGGGATTCATGATCCTAAACTGGATATTATGACCCCAATATATCCCTAAATAATCCTTATATATTCTCATTTCCTTACCCTATCTAACTGACAAACTATTTTAAAGAAACACATAATCTACACTAGGGGCTTCAATCATCCTGGTCATGTACGAAGAAATGTTGGGTTTCAATGAAATTTAAATATGTAGGTGATAAAAAATTAATTAATACAAATAACATTATTATCATATAATAAATTATAGAAAAACATTTTAAATAAACATCATAAAACCTCTTAAACTATATTAATAAAGATCCTTTGTCCACATTTAGGAATAAGCATCACATGTCTGTATAATAATGTAATAAATACCCAAAAGGGTCAAAATAAATAATGGATATACAAATTATATGGCTTTCAACCAAGGTTCTCACGTATTTTAGAAATAAATTGTATAAAATTTCTAAATGGGCCTTTGAAAATACAACCAATATGTCATTCTATTTTATTGCACTTGAAATTTCATCATAAAATCCTTTAAAACCAAATTCATGAAATAAAAAATTGAAGAAAACATCAAAAAAACATATTTTTTAAAAAATAAATTTCAAAACACTATAATACTATAATGTCTCCAAACTAATTAACACATTCCTAACCCATCACTTATTTTTCCAAAAGATCTTAAAAAAATATATTCAACCTAGGAACTGATCAATTATAAGAACCAATTTAAAATCCCAAAATAGTGTTGAATACCATTTTTAAATATCTAAAATTTATATTTAAGGTCCACTTGTGAATTTATATAGACACATGGTAGACTGTAATGTTTTTTCAAAAAGAATTATAATAGAATACATTGAAAATATTTCCATGAAAAGTATGAAAACCACTTGAAAACCATTTAAAACCCATAATGGGTATGTTATATACATATATGTTTATAATAAAAAAATTTAGGCAACCAAATATCACATGACATGTGTTTTAAGGGATATTGTGTATAAAAAATCTACCACATTCAACTAAATAATGTTACAATGTGATTCCCTCAATATAAAATTCACAACATGAGAGAGAATCCACAAAAATTGCTACATGGAAAATACCCAATCATTATATCAACCTTGAACCATAAGATAGATCCACACAGTGATTAGGGTTTGGGGATGAATGGAAATCCCAGGGGACTATAAGAAGGGAGAAGGTAGAAAGAGTGATAATAGTGATCACCTAAAGAAATCTTCATGAAATTACGGGAGATTTAATGAAAATACAGGGGAATGAATGATATGGGAACCCAACACATGCCCCTAGTCCTTAGAAATTTATTGATATAGGAGGTTAAATCCTTATACCATAAAATTATTCAAGGTATATACTATAAATTTACATATTTTGAAATTGGGTGGGTTGTATGATTTAGTTGAATGGTTAGAAAACCCTTCCACAAATCATAAAGTATCCACTTTATGGAACATAAAAACCTCTTATGGATTTCCCACATAGTCTTACAAAACTATGTAATAACCATGTTGGTCGCCCCTTAATACCAATTAAGTTTTATGCTTTAATATGAGACCTCATATGGTTTTATGAACTGTTATGTATCCCTAGAAAAATGTACTATTAAAAACTAAAGTAGTGTCACATTGAAACTCATATGGTTTTACCTAACCATGTGAAAGTCATGGTCCAACACAAAAACTGAAAAGGGGCCCACATAGTTTTTAATTCACTATGCTCTACACATGAAAACAACCATTTAGGAATAAAATGAACCTAAAAATCAAAAATATATGACTTCTCACATGATTTTCCCTTAACTATGTGTACTGACTATGCAAGAGAAGAAAAATTCCCTAAATTCTATAATATCAAACTAAACACTATAACCCTTTAATTAAAAAAATATTACAAAATATAATATAATATTGACACTATTGTGTCAAAATTCTCCCCATCATTACAATTTCTACCCCTAGAATGTCTTTGACCATAGTTGAAGGCAAAAAAGAAGATAACCCCCAGAGATGAATAAAATAGGTTTCAAGAATGGATAAAAGTATAATAATACCCTAATCCCAAAATAATCCATAAAAAATAGAATTAATCCTTAAAAATAATCAAACAAGATTAAAAAATTTCTAACCTACAACCACAAAATAAAAATCACTCAGTTGATTGATTCCAAATGTATATCACCAAACAATTAAAAATTTATATAAAATGACTATACATGTACAATAAAATATATAATTAAAGAGTAACAGAAAAGTTATGACTAAAAAATCATCAAAAGGGAACAAATAAATTCAACCAATCATAACTATCCACTAGAAAATAAACTAATATTTATTAGGAGGCAAAACTCTATGTAATGTATAAAAATTAAATGATTCGTTCGCCAAATCTTTCACATCAAAAAACAAATAAATAACAAAATAGTCAGAAACATGCCTCATTGAGAAACAATGTGTTTCTATACTTTGGTTATGAAACCTCATCAAATTCAAAATGAGTTCCAAACTCTTAAAACATCATCCTATGGATATCTATATAGAAAATTTTCAATATAGTGGTTCCTAATGACTAAAAAGAAATAAACCACACACCCAAGTTACCTATGCACATATCCAAGGATAACCATGTTCAAAACACCCAACCTAATCTTAGCCCTTAGACTATTTCCTTCAAAAGAGAAAATTAAAAGCATAAAAAATAATATATAAACATAATAAATACCATTAGTCACTTAAGTGAAATAAAAAACTCTTCCACATGGAATAACAAATGAATGTTACCTAAAAACCAAAAATACTCTAAAATCATTGACCCAGAATCTCCAAATATATTTCTATAAAAAATATATCTCATAATAGAGACACATAATTTAATGATATTATATCAATATCTAAAAAAGCCGATTCCCTCTAACATAAATACACATCCAAGGATCACTATCTTAGTCTACCCAACTAAACCAATTTAGTTACCAAATAATTATCCTATATGAGAACCACCATTAAAAAATATTAAGTTGACTGCTAAAAATATAGGGTAAGGAGGCATTTTCCATTACATTCAAAGTCTGGGAAGATTCAAAGACAGGAAAAGAATAACCCTAAAGAAAAACACATTACCATTACTCAAGACCATTCATGTAGACTTATTTTTTAAAACATGATACATGGAATGATCCTATTCATGTATCTTTAAGAACATCAATAGAACCCAAAAATCAATTAATGGATAAATTCCAATGCATTGTTACCCAAAATATAAAAAACACATCCATAAAATTCTTTTTAAAATTTCAGAACCCATAGAAATGAGGCTGAATACACATTTTTAGGGAAACTATCCTTTGAAAACCTTACCAAAACATTAATTATTTCTTTTCATTTTGGAAGACCAAAATTAATCCATTACACAATACAATTTATTATCCATAATTTATAAACTCTAAACATCCAAATAAAAACCACTCTTTATCTCAAAAAGTATACTCCTTTTAAATATTTTTAAAAACATTCACTATTCAAACACTCTCTAAGGTTTTGTCTTTACAAACCCACCCCCAAAAATATTTTACCAATAAAATTCTTTAAAACAATAAAATTTCACAAAATTCACTTGTATATTTAAATGTTTCCAAAACTAATTTTAAATATATCACTTCTTGAATGTGTATTATAATATAGTAAAATAATTTTACATGTAAATCATTAACTAATTTTCAAAACAAAATTTCTTTTCATATTTCATGATTAAAACAAATTCTCATTAAATTATTAAATAAACTGTTTTTTATAAAAAAATTACCATTTATTAATTTATAATCGATTTTTTTCAAGAAATTCACTTTTAGACAAAAAAAATAAATGTCATGACATCCACCTAAACAAAATAAAACAACAATTTAACCTAAAAATATAATTCACCCATATCAATATATCACAAGAACATCATTAATTTTCCTTCCATTAGAAAAATCTTAAAGGGAAATCTTGGAATCAATGGCTCCAAATAATAACACCAAACATTGTGATGAACTATGATTGACTTGGCTATATAGTTTTATCATTCCTGCACCAATCTAGAAATAATTCCTAAAATGTTTAGAAAATTAAGTACTCTGTAACTAAATGATTTTTAAATCTATGGATGACATCCCCACATCTCAAAATATTTTTTATTTCCATCCCAAACTGATACGAACAATGAATAATGAAAGTCATAAAATTCCAATAACAATAAAAATACCACAACTTCAAACCTTAATCTAATAAGAATAATAGAAATGGAAAAAATCCCAACTACCAAGGGTAACTAAAGGCTTGGGCAGAGAAATTGTTTTCTAGAATATACCAAAATTTACCTCTCAACTTTCAAAAATGCTATCATTATAATAATATATTTATAAAATATAACGTGATTTTTTTCATAACCTTGGTCCATATTAGAACCTAGGATCTAATACAATCTTTAATGAACTGGTCCATGATACCTTGACCCAAGACATAAAAAACCACTACTAGGCCAGATGGGAATTCCCAATATCCATAGTTCGAATAATAGTTGCATGGTTTTATGAAAACACACTTGGTAATGATTTCATCCTATTAATAATAATATAAATAATTACCATCAAATAATAATAATTCTGAATGCCCTATAAATTAATTGGACATCCCAGAATTCTATATAGGAAGTTAAAAGAAAGAAACCAAATATAAAATAATAAAAATAATCATCCCTTTATGGCATAAAACTATATCACTGAATCAAATATATTATAAGTAGTTACAATGATAGGGGAATATGAAATACACTTGGATAAACTAGTTGAAACAATATATTAATAGTAAATAAGGAACTCAAACATGTCCTACAAGAAATTTTAACATGACACATGGTTACACGCTATAACCAGACACGTCTATCACTACACCAGTTCAAACATCCACCTGAGATAAAGCATAAAGGTTGAGTACACCCATTGGTGTATATAGTTTGTGTGAAATATTTTTCCTATAGGATTACTCCACATAGTCCACGTATTTTCTTTCATAAAATATGTAAAAAATTCTACTTGGAAGATCCAGGTTCGAGATATGCCATCCCAAAAAATTATTATAAAAGAAGTTAGAATATATATTAAATCATTAAAAGTGTATTTACAAAGGTCTGAGTTAACTACTACCCTCATATATTCCTCTACTATTGGTTCACAGTAATAATTTCCAAGATTCTTCTCCTTGATACTGCATTAGCCACTGGATTTTCTTCTTTATAAATATGTGAAACTGGTAAATGGATATGATTGTCCTGATTGAGACATCTAATCCAATGGGGTATAATTATCCATGGTAAATTCATATTTCTTGATTTTAGAGCTTCAATAACAAGTTTATAATATAATTAAATTCATAATATGTTCAAGTTATGATAGGTTTCATACATGATAAAATAAATAGTTCCCCACATTTTAGTATTATATATAATTATTAACCCAATAAAGTGATGAAGGCACCATTCAATAAATCCATGGAGATTTCCTAGAATCTAGTTTTATCATATTATAGAAAATAAGTTTTCAAATTTCACATAAAAAATCATTATTTAAACAACTAATATGATATATCATATCAAATTCAAAAAATATAATGTGAAACCTTTTTATAAAATCAAGTAATTGATGGTTTAAATTCATTAATTTAAAACACAATCAATAAAATAATTTTTTAATCTAAAATATATTTCATGAATTAAAATTTGAACCTTTTATATTTATAAGAATAACCAAATACCCTTTATTCATATTTTTATAAAACAATTCACTACTTATATTACAAAAAAATGGATACTTTGGGATTCATTAGAAATGCACATTCCAAACTAGTTTAAATATATATCAAAACCATGATAAACATCGAGATAGAATCATAAATAGAAACTAAAGAATCAATGATACAAATGATTAATAACTAATAAATTGTTCCATGTGATCAAAGATATATAGGGAAGGAAAATGGATCATGTATTGAAATATCTTAATCCATCCCAAATTGGATCTACGGTTCCGGGCAAACTCTTTGGGATACAAGTAACATGAGTCTAAATTGAAAATAAGGACCCATAGTCAACCCCCAATGACCTATATGTTGACCTCAAAATATAATATAACTATCTTGGATATATATATATATATAATAAATTAAAGGAGTACTTATCTTTCATGAGAATAATATATCATGTTGCCTCACTTATTCTAGCCAAGAAACTATCATTAGGTTGTGAACAATCTATTCAAGGGGTTTCACTTATCCATGTCATCTACTTAGAAAAATACTATTCTCGTTAAATGTCAAAGTAAATGTGAGAAATAAAGAAAAATAATAATCATCACATGATTAAATTAAATAATAAATGAAAAATACTTTTAATTAATCCACATCTCACCTTCCACACCATCATGAGAAATATTTTCTTTCCATATTCATGAATAATAATGGAATTAAGTTTTAATAATATTAAACATTCACCAAGGGGTAATAATAAATAATATTTTCCTCAATTATATAGGTAATAATATAAATACTCACATGTTTTAGAAAAAACTTATTTAAAGTAATTCATTAGACTTTCAAAAATAATCTTGGGATGCCAAACCTTTTTTAATCCACGTGAAATCTAATTTAAAAGAAATACCTTTAAACAAAATTCAAAAAAAAATTAAATATATCTTATAACCAAAACATTTTTAAATGATTCATTTTCAATCCAATATATGGCTATCAAGTCTCGATACTATTTTACATGGGCCACACAGACCCATAATTCTCTAATTAACTCCATAAAAATATAAAATATTTCCCTTTGTAACTGATAAATAGAAAGAAACACTTTAAAATCAAAAACCATTGTCAAATAACCCATTTATATTTCTTAAATCCATTTTAATAGAAAAATGTGGAATATGAATAAACACTTATCATGTAATCATATTTTTTGAAAACATCTAGGGGAAAACAAAGAAAACTTTTCTAATCAATATTATAAATCCACTTGAAAACAATTTGTAACCCATCATTGATATATAATAGGAATATATATTTATAAGAAAATTTTTCAAATAACCACGATTCACATGAAAGTTTTTATAATAGATACTTCCTAGAAATTCCAACCCTATTTAAGTGGAAAAAATTTGTAACAAGTTTATTTCAATGGAAGACAACTAGAAAAGGAATGAAACATATTAAACAACACCTACACTAAAAAACCTGACATTGGATCTATAATTAACCATAAAATATTTCCACACAATGGATAGGGTTCCTAATAGATAAGAAAAATCACGGAAAAAGAGGAAGCGTTAAGGGTGGAAGATGAATATTGGTGAATTACCTGAAGAAACCCACTTGAAATCAAGATTGACGGGTATAAAATTAAAGGGAAAAGTAAGATATGATATCCCTTAATATGTCACAAGACAGGTTGAATAAGAGGGAGAGAAGGGGAAGTATAAATAATTTAAAATCAAGTAAGATTATTTTCTAAAATTAAATTTTATATAAAACTATAAGATCCATAATTTTAGGTCACACAATTATAAAATAGTGTGCTCACCATATGGGAGATGTTGGATGGAACCTACACAACTCACATGAAATTGTGTCATGGTTTTGACTAACCATAGACGCACAATGTGGGTTTCCACCATAGACCAACTAAGTGACATGGTTTACCTAGATACACTAAATAGTTTGATAAACCATGCACCAACCATTTAATAACCCACTGCAATAAATTTTTTGTACTTCCGTTGGTCTACTCACACAATTTTACCTAACTGTACAAAAGTCATATTATGACACCCCAAGCTAAAAGGGACTCACATGGTTTATATATTATTCCATATGGTTTGGTCCCAACTATGCATTACCCATTCACACTAATCATTCACAAACAAAATGAACTAGAAAATCCCACATGTAAGACTTATCACATGGTTTCACATTAACCTTTCTAACTAACCAAGTAACAGAAGAAATATTCAAAAAATTTACTTTTAAAACCAATATTTATTCAATTTAAATTAGTCTAAAAAAGATAAAAAGACTATAATAATGACATTAAGGTATCATAGTTTGAGTAGAAAACTTCACTATATTTGATGTTATGTATATTTTTCTAATCAATGGATGGAAAAATATTATTTGAATCATATTTTTTATATAGAAATATTCCACTCAAATTTAGTACATTTAAATCTGGGATTAAATTAGTTAGGATATTCTATAAAATATATTATTTGGATACCTAAATAATGAATTAGTGAAGGATCATGATTTGATCAAATAGTGATCATTTCAGTATCTAGTATTTGAGATATAATTATATATAGTTATCATTCAATTTGACTCTGAAGGAGGTATGTATATAATTATCTTGATTTCATAAAAATAAAAAATGAGAGCATTTCTAGTATTGATATTATTTTATTCTATTATGAAAATTAGTTCAGTCATTTTAGGAATTTTATTTCTATGATTATATGTAGGATGTTTTTGTAACACACTAAAACTATATTTTAGAGAATAATAACCTTGATATATTTCTTAACAAACATTATTGATCTCAATGTGAATTGAGATATATTATTAGAATATTATTATGTAAATGTTTCCTTTATAACATGATCATTGAATTAGAGGATATAAAGATGTGTAAATGCTTTGTGAAATAAATATATTTATATATAGTGGATGTAATCAATATAAATGTATTGATTAAATATTTGGAAAGAGGAAATCAATTTTTTGTAAAGTTATTTTATGCTTCAAAAAGGTATTTTTTTTCAAAAAGGAGTTTTATTTAATTTTTTCATGGAAATTATAATTAATTACTAACATGTTATGATCTCGACCCTAATAGCCTAGAGTTGGTTTGTAACATTATTATAATAGAATAGATACAAGATTCAAATCCCAAATAACCAAATGATTTAGTAGTTCTTGAAACTAGATACATACAAGATACCCATTCTATATTGGGAATAGAAAATGAAACATAATATATAAGAAATTAAAATCCTCAGTATCCTGGAAAAATCATTCTAAAAATTCGTCTTCATATCCTTGTAAAAGTAAACAAAATAAGGGAGAGGTCAAATGGTCAATAAGGGTTATGTAAAACAAAATATTTGATGAATTGATAAGAATAATAAATATGGAAAGACGAATAACTGAACACACATTCCATCTAAATAACTATATAAGGAAAAACAATATGGTACGGTAAATTACTAAAAACATATTCTATTTAATCAATAGACTGAAAATTAAATGTATCCATATATTTTTTTCATCGATAAAATCTCAGAGAAAAATAATAATAAAAATTTAATTAATAATAATTCAAATTTGGAAGTATAGGATATCATTTCTGAGGCACCTGAAAACTTATACTATCAATACCTTCCACAAGACAGTTTAAAAATATAGGTAGAAATCAGTTCCATTTTGGAAAACTAATTTGTATCATAAGAACCTTTGAATGCTTTGAGGTGTTAGATAAATTTCAGGCTCAACCCATTTTTACCAACCTAATGAATACCCCATATATAAAATAATTGATTTAATTATTGAACTATATTCCTTATCAAAAATTTTTATTGAGTAAAGGATATAGATTTATCAATATTTCCCTAGTTAATCAAATAACATTAAAATTATACAATACATGTAAAAATCATGTACAATTTAGGAAATTGTAAAATCCCAGGACCAAATAATATGTATATTTAATATAAATGATATTTAAAATGAATAAAATATTATAATAATGTGATTTTTATAATATAATGTTAAATATCAAAAAAGAAAGTGAGATTTCACAATAACTTTAATCACATGGTCATATTAAAATCAAATCCCCCTAAGATTAAAAAATTTTAATTAAAATTTATAATACCATGAATGATGATTAATTCAAGATATTACATGAAAAAGGAGAAGTATATAAACCACATAATGGTGAATTGGTGCATAAGAACAAATATGCATTAATGGAAAGTAAATTGAGATGAAATACTTTACCACTTGGTAACTTTTGAATTATATCCCCCATGAATTAAATAACTTAAAATGAAACACTAAATGCCAAAATGAAAAATTTATTCATGATAAATAATGAAATATGGGTAGTTTGTACACTCAAAAAAATATGTTATGAAAATGATATATTCCTCACAAAGGAAACAGTGAGATGGGAATCCCATACCTTGCGCTTCCTTTTGGTTGAACTCTATATAAAATCCTATATAATGGTGTTAATAATTTTATTAACATATTAAATAATAATAAAAATATTTATAATATCATATATTATCATTTTATAAAATCTTATCACCAATTTATAAATAATAATTCTTTATTTTCCTCATTTCAGGTGTTAAATGCCTTGTTTTCAAGTATGTTTTGACTTGTTTTTTTAACTCTAACAAAGATCCTGATTTCTTTATCTATAGAATATAAAACATTATATAAAATATATATATATTAAATAAATATTAATTTAGATTAATCTATATAATTTTGGTGATAAGAAGCGAAATACATCATTCTTGGAGACGGTAGGTCTTACGAATGCATAAATACAGCTTGCATTTTTTATTTTATTAAAGGAAATAACATTAAGTGATATATATGTACATTATTTTTACATTGAAATATTTATTTAAATTATATCATATATTTTTATTTAACCCATCCTTAATAAATTACATATAATGTGTAAATGAAACACATCGCTTCGTGAGGTGGTAATCCGTTGTACACACAAATAATTTTATCATATTCCCACATAAGGGAATGCATGAGGATTGGTACTATTAAATAATTTCTAAAGAATAAATAAATTATATATATGATATATATCATATATAAAATATAAATACATCATTATTTCCAACTCTAAAAGATGGTAATGGAAGAATAAACAACATTAGTACACAAGATGGTAGTCCACCGTACACATGAATGATGATTGTGTATCCCATTTGTTTCTAGTGTGTGAATTTTTAGGATGTACCATTTCTATAACACAATATAATTGTAATTAATTTACAATGTTTATCATAAAATCAATATATATAAATTATTTATGGTGTGGAGAATGAAATTAAACAAAAATGCTTGTTGAAGAATATTTCCACTTCTTCAGGTAACTCTTTTTGGTTTATAGTAAAATCCTTATCTGGTTTTATTTATATCCAAAAAAAATATTATATGAAAAGTTAGGGATGTTTTGGATTGTTTTCTTCATGTATTTATTAGACACAATGTCTTTAGAGGTGTGAAAAATTGAGGGGGCCAGTTCCGTTATATAGTGGAGGAGGAGTATCATTGTTTTAAATAGAAAAATGAAAACTATATTGGGAGGAATACCTTAAATAATGTACCTATAATAAGAAAAAATTTAAAATATGAGGTTATATTGTCTAAATAGTTTCCTTAAATGGGTTTATTTCAAGTTTATATGTCATTTTTCAACTTATGATTAATGATTTACCACTAAGTAAACCCATTTTCACCTTAATCACTATAATTAATTTTAATTACATTCACTAACATTTTAATTTAAAAAATAATTTTATATTAATATATAATATAAATTAATATTATTTAAAATATTGAATCCATTTTAATAAATTAAAATTACGTAAGTGGAAAAAATATTTTAAAATTAATCCCACAGATGAGATGAGAAAGTGACATTTTAATGTGAAAATGTTTAAAAGATTAATTTGTTTTTATATCTAACTTCAATAAAAAAATTATTTAAATAACCTAAATGGAGTTTATAGATTTATAAAATATCTATTATGACTTTAAAACTAATTTATGGTAAAAAATATCATTATAAACTATTTAGATAAGAAGTCATTTTTAATTTATAATTCAGTATTTTCCAATATTAATCAAAAAATGAAGTTTCTCAGAAAAATTCCAAAAATTCATGTTAAGATAATTATTAATTTCTTATTTTACAAAAAAAATTTTATTTTTAGAATAATATTTATAAAATTTATAAAATTTTATTTTTAAAACATGTCTTCCATTAAAAGGCAGCAAAACTACCTTTTAGGAAAATACTTTTTTTTATGTATAAAATTGGATTTGTTGTAATTTTATACGCATACAAATTATTGTATGACTTGAAAAAAAATTTTATTGAATATATAACATATAAATTACATTAATATCATTAAATAATAGTGATTAATTTAATTTATTAAGATAAAAATCATTGGGGGAAAAAAATAATTTTTAAAAAACACATCCATTTTATTCAATTGGTTTTTATTTTCCATTTATAATTAATTTGTCACCAAAGGATTAATTATATAAACATGTGTAAACAATAATTTAATAATTTAGTAAAACTTATTCATTTCAACCATTATAATGTCTACGTGGTAAATGTAATAATATTTTATGAATATTATTAATAGTATTCAATAAAACTCTATATCGTGTGAAATGAAATCCATCCAAGAAAGTTTTTGTTACATATAATGAAAGCTAACAATGAAACTCATTGTTGAGTGTGACACATGATAAATCCGTATAGTGTTCATTGTAAGCTATATAATAGATTGAACTTATTTAAAATAGTAAATATATAGTAATTTCTCAGGATGTTATATTCCATTCTATGCTTGGGGTTACATGTTATACATGATATACAATTCTCTTACTTATGAATTTTATGGTGTTACATTCTATCCACCTAAATTAAATTTTATCCGCACAATTTAAACATGATATTTAAATATAAGGTCTTATATTTGAAAATTAATTTATAGAAAAACCCACATCGCAAAAGGGTTAATAAAATATTCTCTTAATAAAAGATAAGGTAAGTTCATAAGTCATCCAGAAAAATCACATAACTTGGGCTCCAGATTAGAGAACATAGGTGGGGAAGGAAAACCAGAACATGAATGTGAATAATAACACTCAAATACTAAGGGATATATAAACATAATGTATTCAAGAGAAAATTATGGACCATAATTCCATATTATAGAGATATAATAAAGTTAAATGATATCGTCAAGAATGATTACAATAAGAAATTTTTTTGAGGACCCTTTTTCCTAGAGTTTTGGAATTATTTAACTCTTAAAGGATATAAAGATACATACTATCTTGATATGTTTTCAATTCATGAACACAATATTATCCTTTGGTTCAACCATGAGAAATTGTTACTTAATCTCCTAACACAACTGGAATCATATGTTTAATTATTACATTAATCTTGAAAAAATAATTCAAATTACAATTTAAACCATTTAATAAATGGTTATCCTAACGTCCCTTCCAAAATATCATGATCTAAAGCATTATAAGGTCTCTATATTTTCAAATTTAACTAATAATTAATCTGGACAACATAAAGTGGCTCTAAATCATCACATACCAATAATGTGAATACATTTATCATGAATTATCATAAAAAATGGTAGTAAATGAATTACCATAAAAAATAATTTAAAACAAGAATTATTCCTTATTACTTATATAAAACATATATTATTGGATATATTCCTTATATATAAATATGTTGTTAAATCCATCAATGATGGAATAAATAAATTTTACAAAAATCATTAATCATTTCTAATGTTTTCATCACTATATTATTTAATTTTCCCATTTCAATTATCTCTTTATCCTGAAATAATTATCTCGAAATATAGATCTAATCATGTTCTTTTCCAAGATGTTCAACTTTTCACATAATCAATTTTCTTGGTTATTGTAACCATTACACATGTGATCCCAAATCCTTTATAAAATTGTACTATACTTTAATACTTATATATTTCAAGACTATTTTAATGACAATATTATATATGAAATAACTATCCTATAAATTTCTAGATCTGGATACAAAGTAACTTTAATCATTCCACATCAGTAGTATCAATAGAAAAAGATTTTTCTTGATCACTTAACTTCTTCTAAGCTATATTCCCTTAAAACTTGGGGTATTCATTTTTAGAGTCCCCTATATCATTAAACATAAAGAATTGATCATTATAAATGTCACGACCCATCCCCTGGGGCCTGTGTCATAACTACCCCAAGCCCACCTTCCATAGGTGAGGGGCTGGTTACTAGCACCAAAGGCGTAATCCCTATAACTGGGAAGGCATTACCTTTATTAAACGTAAACACACACACAACCAAAGTACAAGCGAAAGTAAACACTAAGTAAACACTATATAACAAAAGATGATATGGAAAGTAAAGGGGCCAGAAATACATGCCCAACAGTAAAGTACAAGGAAAAGAAAAAAAAGCAGGAAGGTGTCAAGATACTCCTAGATCATCCTTCGGAGTTCCTACCTGAAGGGTAGGTACAGATGGACACCTCATCTCTCTACGTTCGTCTATCACCTCTGGGTACCGTCTCGTCATGAATTCCACCTTCGGGTACCGTCCACCTCTACAAGCCTCAACCATGATCAGTGTTGTCCGTCGTTTGTAACCAACAGAACGAGGTGCAGGTGTAGCCCATACAGGGGTGAGTATAATAATAATTAGTAGGGATCCAGAGACCCTCAAGGCCTCACTAAATCCCACAAGGATAAACCACAAAGAATGATCTCAATAGATAACCTTTACTTAGGTATATTCCCATACGTATACCTAAGTTATCTAGTAACCCATCTCAATCATGAGGAAAACACAATGGTCATTGACCCAGCTCAAACCAGGATTTTAATTATTGAAACCACAACTGCTGGAGAACTCCTCCTCTGTTGAGTACAGTGGCCCTGTCATGACTCTGAAGCATTACTCACTGACCTTAGACTTCTGAGGTACTCCTCATGTCGAGTACCGTAGGTCTGCTGCCAAATACCAGGCGCTCCGTCCGCTGTGGGTCTGCCGCCAAATACTGGGCACTCCCCCTAATAGCCTAGAGAGGTACTCCTCCTGTCGAGTACCGTAGGTCTGCTGCCAACTACCAGGAACTCCGTCCATCATGGGTATGCCGCCAAATACCGGGCGCTCCATCCACTAGGATAATCGAATCACTCTGAGTCGAATCAGTGAAGCAGTCATCAGGTCAAAAGCTACTAGGTGTCCGCACTCCATACGCTCGTCTCTGGGAGGGTCCAATTCATGAGCTTCTGGTCATTACTTTAAATATTCACGAAGTCTCACATAGAAGTAACACAAAGGAACTCCTCATCATAGGGGTCTCAATTCAACAGACGGCGCGTCAATCGGACGCCCGGTCTGTGAGTTGTTAGCTTTTCTGTTCCAGGGGCCTGATTTGTTTTTAATCTAAAACCAACCTGACCATACTCCAAAATAATCATAATCCCACGTAGAGTATTCAAAAAGAACTGTCTCATCAAGAAGAATCCAACATAGTTGACAGCACGTCAATCTGGCGTCCGGTTCTTAAGTTATAAGTGTTTCCGATCCGAGGGCCCGGTTGGTTTCGGGTTCAGACCAACCCGACCATACGAAAACTTCGTTAAAACCTTGAGTGTAATATACTAAAACGACCGTCTCAGTCCAAGGAATCCTACTCAACTGACGATGCATTGATCAGAGGCTCGTAGCTCAATTTATGTCTTTTTAACCGAAAATGGTCCAAAAAAGGGGGGTCTGGGCCCGATCCGACCCGGTCCAACCCACCATGGGTTGGCCCAAACCGGGTCGACCCATCCAGAGTCTGGGTTTGGCCCGGTTGGGCATGGCCCAGCCTAGCTAGGCGCGACCCGGCCCACGACCGGCTGCAGCTCGGCCAGCCTAGTTGAGCAGTTACGTGGAGCGGGGGGGTGGGGGGCAGCGCAGCCCCCCCGCTAATTTGGAACTGGCGCCACCCCCGTTGTTTACTGATCAGGCGCGGCCGCAGTATCCACCGCGTCACTACCGCGGCTATTGCCACAGTGGATCTTCTTCGACTGCATGCTGGGGCACCGCCGCCTCGGGTCACCGGTGCCGCCGCGCCCTCATGAGGTTCCACGTGCCGCCAGAGTAGCTCCTGTGGTCCGTTTTAGCTTCCGTCTGCTCCGACAGTCATCTCAGGTCCCAAATATTACTACTAAGGCTTCAAAACACCGTTGTGGTCCCGTTTATTCATCACTCATCAATCTGCGCACAAACAAACAATCATCGAAAGGTCCAGACTTGTTCGTTATCCCGTGCCCTCCAGTTTAGAGTCTCTTGCGATAGTTTACCATAAATGAACGCCCATGCTCGAGGGAACAATCACACATACAATAATATACAAATTCCCCTACCTTGATAATTTATGTCGTATGTCGGGTGTCGCAGAAGACGACATCATGGGGTGAGGATTAGAAGATGACGTCGGGGTGCGCCCGAGGAGGAAGAGATGTATCCTCACTTGTCACGGAGAAGAGGAAGGAAGGTGCATCATCATTATTCATGGAACTGATGTTCTTCGTCGAAGGAAACGTCGTTCTTCATCGTAGAAGGAAACTATTCTCTCAGGAGCTCTCTCCCTTCACACAATGAAAGATCCCCCCAAAGTAAAATAATAATATACTCTTATTATTCTATTAACACAAGACATTTAAAATTCAAACATTCAAACACTTAATTAATTAAATGAAGAGGTTCCATTCATTAATTAAGGTATGTTGGCAAGAGTTAAAGAGGGGGAGAGGGAGAGGAAAGGTCCTCATAAAAAAAATGGGGGGTTGCCAAATTAATGAAGGGGGTTTAAGGAGTTTTAGTGGAAATGAATGGTCGGGGATCGTGTGGGCCCCACCTCTCAAACATCCACACTTGGGTAGTTAAATGGATGTGGGTACCACCATTAACTCCCCTTTGTAGGATATAACAACCTCAGATATAAATAAAATTGTACACACTAATTTTATTTATTTAAATCTAGATTCACAACCATTAACATTTTCCCCACATAAAACAGAACTGCGGTGAAGGTCCCCTTAAGTGAATACCGGCGCTGCGAATTTATCAGTGTCCTCAGATTTCAATTCTGAGCACTATTTCAAAAGATAGAAAAACCCACTCATTTGTTTACTGAACGTACCTGAGCTAAACATCAGAAATTGATTCCAAGCACACCGGGCCTCATAATCAAGTGCCGTTAGAAGCCACAGACTCGTAAAATTCCAACGTATTTAGGAAAAAAAAATTATTGAAATTTACGGGACATTATATTACACCCACCTCATGGATTTGCATACCCGTAAAGATGCAACATAAACAATTGAAACAAAAGAGGGTACTGGGAATGCATTTGAGCCTCCCGCTCCCATGTTCTCTCTTGGAGCTTCATGTGCTACCAGTGAGTGCGCCCCAGAGGAATCGACTTTCCACGTAGGACCTACTTGTGTCGATCCTCGATCTCCACTAGGACCACCATAAATGTCTCCCCGTCATCTATATCCATCTCCCCATGGTCGATGAATTGAGACAGGTCATGCACATATCTCCTCAGCTGAGATACATGGATGACGTCATGCACCAGGTGCAACTGAGGTGGAAGGGACAAGCGTTAAGCCACATTGCCTACCCTACTGAAGAATTGGAACGGTCTGATGATCCTCAGAGATAAATTTCCACCTCGACCACATCTCTGTAGACTTCATTGAGGTGAGACCCATATAAAGATGTGGTCTCCAGCCTCAAAATCCAGTGGTCTTCGTCTCCTATCAGCATAGAATTGTTTCCTGCCCTGTGCAGTCTTTATCCTCTCTGGGATGATCTGCACCTTCTCTGTCGTAGCTCATACCTTCTCTAGTCAGTAGAAAGTTTTCCAACTTGGTAAGTCGGTCGACGATCACCCTTCTTTGTCTACGATCTGTAAGAGCTGCTAAGATTTATCCTTTTACAAAAATATAAACCCAGTCTCATCCCATGGATGAACCATGCCCATTGCCTAATATAGTCAATACTAACATGAATGATACATTCATGCTATGGACGATGTTGTAAGGCCTCAACGCTACTACCAAGAGATCCAACCATCACTCTCACCTCCAAGGGTTGATTCACACTGTCGGCATCAGTGTGTGGTCACTGGGTCTCCTCCAGTAGGAAGCCCTAAATTGAGGGTCAAGTCAACAGTTTTAACAGGAACCTCTCAGTGTCAACCACACAAAAATCAAGGAAAGAAAACTTCACAAGTACAAGTGTCTTTTATTACTGCAGCTCAAGTACAATGACACACAACAACCACAACCAAAAACAACATGGAAAGTAGAGGCACCAAGAACAAAGGCCTCCATGCCGGGAACTAGTCCCGCTCTTGTCCACCTACTTCCGGAGCTCCATAGTCTTATGCTTCATCTGCCTGATGTTGTTCTCTACCATATCCACCTGTTCCCTATGGTCGGGGTGGTCCTCCTGGTGGTGGTGGTGGCAACACCTGAAAGGGTCATCCACCACCAGCTGCATGGCCATCTCCTCTGCCATGGTCGCCTGCTCCTTGAGGTCTGCCTTGTTCGAACCTTTGACTTTACCTGGGAGGTAATTTGTCTATCTGTTGATCATCTATACGGCGGGTCAGATATTCACGTGCCATGTGACCAAGCCCGCCACAGGAGTAACACTGCTCACTCCTGGCACGACTGGCTCTATCTCCACTCCGGTTACCCCGCACAACTGAACCTGAGTCATGCAGTTGGCCACCGGTGGGTCTGGTCCTCTTGGACCCCTGTGTCATGTATCTACTTCCAGCTGCATAAGACTCCGCTGCAAGTCTACTTGTGGTGGGTCCCGCTACTAGAGACTACTCAGCAAGGAAACTCTCTACTAGAAGGGCTCCCTCCAACACTCCCGTTTGCGTCGGAATGTTGTGGGAGATAACTGAAGCTCTTTTCTCTCACATGAGTACCTACTCGAAGGTACGGGCCCTAAAGAATGGGTCTCATAACATATCAGTGGAGTAGCTCAAGAGTTCTGTGAACCTTGCAGAGTACTGAGCTACACTCATGTTGCCCTGCTGTAGTTGAAGTAGCTCCTAAATCCGCACTGATCGAAGGGTGGCTGGTAAAAACTCCACCTGGAACAGGCTCTTGAAGTCTGCCCATAGAAGTGACACCTCGCCATGCATCTGGAGCATCAGGCCCGACCATCTACCTGCTACGTCCTGGAGGAGGCTGGAAGCAAGGATCACCATGAAGTTCTCTGGTGTACCTACTAGCCTGGAGACTCTCATCACAGCCTCTAGCCAATACATAGCCACCTATGGGTCTGTCTCTACCCAGAACCTTGGTGGCCTCTAGCGTTGGAACTCATGAAACACACTCAAGTGGTGTGCATCACCTTCTACTGGGGCTGGTGGCATCGGTGGACCAACGGAAAATAGTACCGCTGGTGCCTCAAATGGGATGGGGCCCAGTACTGGGGCCTCGTCACTCGGCGGGCTGTCAGTATGTACAACTCTCAGGGCTCTAGTTGGTCATCTGTGGGGAGGCATCCTGAAAGAAACAGATGTGATACGGTCAAAAGAATATACCTGGTGAGTTGACTTGGTTTTAGATGACTTATTTTGAGTTGTCTTAAGGAAAACATTTGGAAACACACATGCAATCATTGTTTTCGTGCACTAAGTCGGAAATCATAATTCAGGTTCCTGTTGTATGGATACATCGTCCGCCACACCAACACTGGACTCCCTGAACTGAAAACCACACTCAGTATTCTTAACACTATTACTTCAAAAAAAAAAATCAAAGTCCTAAGTTCTACGGTAGAACCGACTCCTTTGATACCAATTTGTCATGACCCGTCCCCCGGGGCCCGTGTCGTAACTACCCCAATCCCACCTTACATAGGCCAGGGGCTGGAAACTAGCACCAAAGTCGTAATCCCTATAACTGGGAAGGCATTGCCTTTATTAAATGTAAACACACATACAACCAGAGTATAAGCAGAAGAAAACACTAAGTAAACACTAAATAACAAAAGATGTGCTGGAAAGTAAAGGGGTCAGAAATACAGTCCCAACAGTAAAGTACAAGGAAAAGACTAAACTGTAGGAAGGTGTCAAGTTGCTTCTGGATCGTCCTCTATAGTTCATACCTGAAGGGTACGTAGAGATGGCCACCTCAGCTCTCTACGTCCATCTATCACCTCCAGGTACCATCTCATCATGATGTCCACCTCTGGGTACCGTCCAGCTCTACAAGCCTCAACCACGATCATTGATGTCTGTCGTCTGCAACCAACATAACGAGGTGCGTGCATAGCTCATGCAAGGGTGAGTATAACAATACTCAGTAAGGACCTCGAGACCCTCAAGGTCTCACTAAATACAACAAGGATAAACCACAAAGAAAAAACTCAACAGATAACCTTTACATAGGTATATTCCCATACATATACCTAAGTTATCAAGTATCCAATCTCAATCATGAGGAAAACACAAAGGTCATTGACTTAGATCAAACCAGGATTTTCATTATCGAAACCACAACTGCCAGAGAACTCCTCCTCTTTCGAGTACAGTGGTCCTGTCACAACTCTGAGAGGCTACCCACTAACCTTAGACTGCTGAGGTACTCCTCCGGTCGAGTACAGCGAGTCTGCTGCCAAATATCGGGTGCTCTGTCCGCTGTGGGTGTACCGCCAAATATTGGGCGCTCCCCCTAATAGCCAACAAAGGGACTCCTCCTGTCGAGTACCGTGGGATTGATTCCAAATACTAGGTGCTCCGTCTGCCGTGGGTATACCACCAAATACAAGGCGCTCCGTCCACTGGGCTAATAGAATCACTTCGAGTCGAATAGGTCAAGCATTCATCAGGTCTATAGCTACTAGGTCTCCGCACTCCGTACGCTCGTCTCCAGGAGGGTATGCTCCATGAGATACTGGTCATTACATACAAGTGTAACGAAGTCTATTTTAGAAGTAACACAAAGGACCGCCTCATCATAGGGGTCTCAATAACACAGACGACGCGTCAATCGGATGCCCGGTCTGTGAGTTATTAGCTTTTTCGTTCTAGGGGCCCAGTTGGTTTTTAAGCTAAAACCAACCCAGCCATACTCCAAAATCATCAGAATCCAATGTAGAGTATTCCAAATGAACCATCTCATTAAGAGGAATTGAATGTAGTTGACGCCACGTCAATCAGACGTCCAATTCTTATGTTATAAGTGTTTCCTCTCCGAGGGACCGATTGGTTTCGGGTTCAAACCAACCCAGCCATACAAAAGATTCGCCAAAACCTTGAGTGTAATATACCAAAATTACCTTATCAATCCAAGAAATCCTATGCAACTGACGGTGCGTCGATCGAAGGTCTGTAGCTCATGATATGCCCGTTTAACCAAAAACGGTCTGAAAAAGGGGGGTCTGGGCCCGGTCCAACCCGGCCCAACCCACCCTGGGTCGGCCCAAACAGGGTCGACCCAACCCAGGTCTGGGCCCAGCCCAGCTTGCGCGGCCTGGACCACGGCGGGTGTGGCCTGGCCCGACAGGGCGTGGCCCGGTCCGCGGCAAGCCGCAGCCCCACCAGCCCTGCCGCATAGTTACGCAGAGCGGGGGGGGGGGGGGGGGGGGCAACCCCCAGTCATCCTGGATCACACACGGCCGCAGGTTCCACCGTGTCGCCTCCGCGTATGTTACCATGATGGATCTTCACTGGCGACACGCTGGGGCGCTGCCGCCTCCAGGCGGCCGGCCGCCGACTCCGATCGTCATCGCCGCCGTGCCAGCGACCTGCACCACTACGAGGTTCTGCGGGCCACCGGAGTTACTCCGGTGGTCCATTTTAGCTTCCGGCTTGCACCCACGGTCATATTGGGTCCCAAACGTTACTGGGAAGGCTTCAAACCATCGTTGAGGTCCCGTTTCATCGTTGCCCGTCAATCCGCACACAAAAGAACAATCATCGAAGGGTCCGGACATGTTCGTTAGCCCGTGCCCTCCGCTTTAGAGGCTCTAACCATAGAATACCATAAAAGAACACCCATTCTTGAGGGAATAATCACACATACAAAAATATACTAATTCCCCTACCTCGATAATTGATGTTGTACATCAGGCATTGCGGAAGACGGCATCACGAGGTGAGGATTATAAGATGACGTCGGAGTGTGCCTGAGGAGGAAGCGACGTCTCCTCACTTGTCGCGGAGAAGAGAAAGGAATGTGCCTCATTGTTCTTCGTGGAAAATGCATTATTAGTCGAAGGAAACACCATTTTTCATCGGAGAAGAAAACTATTCTCTCAAGAGATTTTTCCCTTCACACTACGAAAGCTCCCCCCAATATAAAATAAGAAGCTACTCCTATTAATTTATTAACACAAGCCATCTAAAATTTGAACATTCAAACACTTAATTAATTAAATGAAGAGGTTTTAATCATTAATTAAGGTATTTTGGGAAGAGTTAAAGAGGGGGAGAGGGAGAGGAAAGGTCCTCATAAAAAAATGGGGGGTTATCAAATTAATAAAGGGGGTTTAATGAGTTTAGGGGGAAATGAAAGGTTGAGGCTCGTGTGGGCCCCACCTCTCAAACATCCACACATGGGGGTAGTTATGTGGCTGTGGGTCCCACCCTTAACTCCCCTTTTTATGACATAACTACCTCAGATATAAATAAAATTTTACACACCAATTTTATTTATTTAAATCCAGATTCCCAAACATTAAATTTCTCCATGCATAAAATACCACTGCGGTGAAGGTCCCCTTAAGAGAATACCGGAACTCTGAATTCACGGGTGTCCTTGGATTTCAATTCCGAGCACCAGTTCAAAAGGTAGAAAAACCCGATCGTTCATTTACTGAACATACCCGAGCTAAACTTCAGAAATCGATTCCGGACACACCGGGCCTCTAAATCATGTGTCGTTAGAAGCCACAGACTCATAAAATTCCAAAGTATTTAAAAAAAATTCCTTGAAATTTACAGGTCATTACAATAAATTCGATTATTTCCCTTGAAATCATGATCTTGGTGGCCTTTATCTCTACACTTATAGAAAACTCCCAATCCATGAAATAATTTCCTAGGGAAATGTTTTCCACAACTATCACATATGAGAAGATAATTCTTTTAATTCTTCCCTTTATAAGTTATTTCCTGTTATATCCTATTATTCTATTTCTTCCCTTTGAATATATAAGGCCTGGATACTTATCTCTCTTTCATGATAGCTTATAAAACTATTTCATCATATGATGAAATGGTTGGACACATCAGATCCCTTCAGAGACTTGGTTTAACCCCTACAAAGAATAGATCAATAATTCACTCAATCATTCATATATAATCAAGATAATACCTAGATAACCTTTTAATGCTATCCTCATACTCCACAACACTATCATCTTTATTTTCCATTATCCTGAGGTACATTCTATTCATCTTGGTTTTTTCTCATAAGATAAATATTTATCGAATAACTTCTCCTTAAAATATTTCCATTCCATGAGATTTATTTCTTATTACTACTTAGTGTTCTAGATCAATACCACCCTTTATCGCCATCACCATTGAGATAATACACTACATAGGTAACCTTGTCATTTTCACTACATCCTAATTCCATAAATATATTTTATAATGACTTAATTCATTTCTTAGTAACCATTAGATCAGTAGTACCACTAAATGTTGGAGGCTACTATCACATAAATAGATCTAGAATTAAAGAATATCATGGTTGAACAAGTTGATACATCCAGGAAAGGTTTTTTGTCATTACATGATTAAGTATCCCTAATATATCCATAACTTTTTAAATTTTAATATATGATATATCAGCTTCCTCAACAAGGAAACCTCTACATTGTTCATGAGTATTAATACCTTTCATCCTTTTGGGTTCCATTTCTAAATAATAGAATATACTAGATTATATTATATCCAAATGAAACATAATGAATTTTCCTAAAACCAATTAAATGTTTAACATAAAATAAAAAATTTATGTGTATCCAATCTCAAAATCATAAACATGGTTTCTTGGCGATTTTATTATATATTTATCATCATAGTATATCATAAGGTTTTTTTCTATAATATATGATTTTCTAAATCTAGTTTCCATAGTTTCGGCTAAACATGCTCTGATACCACCAGGAAACAACCTGACCATAGTAGCATAGAGCTTGTGACCTACATTATTAAATTAGGATAGATATAATATTCAAATCTGAACAGTACAAAAAGTTTAGTAGTTTTGGAAATCAAATACATATATGATAACCATTTTACATTGATAATATAAAAGTAATAATAATAGATTACAAAGTAAAATTCTCAGAATCCTTGAAAACCCATTCCATGAATTCATCTTTATATACTAGGGAAATGAAAAAAATAAGAGTGAAAAAAATGCTCAGCAATGGTTATGTACAGTGGAAGATATTATGAAGAAATTAGAATAATCAGCTTGGAAAGATAAAAAACTGAAAAAACTCTATTTAAATAACAGAATATGGAATAATTAATATGACAAGGTTAATAATTGAAAAAATATGCCATTTAACCTATATATTGGAAATTAAATGCATCCATATATTTTTTTCATAGTGAAATCTCATGGATAAATAATAATAACAAAAATAATAACTAAATTCTCAATTAATGAAATGCTTAAATATTGGATATTGTGTATAACGAACATGAATGATTTTACCATCATGACCTTTCATGAGATTGTTCAAAACTACTGGTAGAATCACATTTAATTTTCACAAAAAAAATTCTCCTGAGAAATAATAAATAAATCGATGGGATATATAATTTCTAGGAACCACCTATCACTAATAGTCTAAATAATTTTTCATATATAAATAATCTATTTTATTAGTGAACAATATACCTTACCAAATATATATATTGAGTGAATCAAATAGAATTACCAGTATTTACCCTGTTAATAAAATAAATTTCATAGTAAATACCATATGTAAGGATGGTATATAGTTTAGGAAATAATTATATACATCTCTTAAGAATATTTATATTTAATGGAAATATATATCACAATGAAAAATTATAATATTATACTGATTGTTTCAATATAAATTTAAGAATCACAATAGAAAGTGAGATTTTATAATAACTTTCATTACATGGTAATATTCAAATAAAATACCATTGGATGAAATTATTAAAATTGAAACTTAAAATACCATTAATAATGAAGTATTTGGGATATTATATTTCAATGGAGTAGTATATACACTGCATAAAAATTAAATGGTTCATAATAATAAATATGTCTTGATAAAATTTAAATTGAGGTGAAAACACTTACCACTTGGTAGCTACTGAATTATAAGCACCATGAAATAAATAAATTATAATGAAAAATTAAATAAAGTGAAGATAAATTTATTCCTGATATATAATACAATAGGGTTAGTATATGCACCATACAAAATAAATATGGTGTAAAAATGGAGTATGCCTCACGGTAGAAAAAGTGAGACCATAATACTATACCTTACACTTCCTTTTGATTAAAATCTATTTAAACATTTATATAATGATTTTAAAAATGTTTTTAACTTATAAAATAACTATATTAATATGTATAATATCATATAGGAACCTTTTTAAAACATTTATCACCCATTTTTTAATAATCTCTAAGAACCCATACCGTCATTTCAGGTATGTTTCTATTTTTCTGGTGTTTTTGAGAAAAAAAGGAGTTTCTAGAAATTTTTGAAGTACACACCATGTACTTTATGAGTACACACCGTGTACTTGGTTACCGTGGGTAGCCGGGTGCTGGTCGTGTTGCGGCCATGCACACAGCTGTGTGTGGTGACGTGGAGACTGCTTAATGCAGGGGCTGGTGAAGGCAAGTACACATCATGTACTTATAAATTACACATCATGTTATTTTATTATTATTTTTCATTAAAGCATCGGGGTCATGTCTGATGGATAGAAACACCTTATTCTAGGTTTGGTTCATCTGAGAGAACCCGTACGACTGCAATCTTTTTCCGAGCCCCCCACTGAGAATCTGTTATCCGTTTAAACCATTGTTTATTACATTGGGATCGCCTGAGTATGCTCTTCCTTATTATAGTGCTTCATTTCCTATTTTTTTATATTTCTCATGTTATCCTATATTGAATGTTTTAGTCATTTCTATATATCCACAGTGTTCTTGGGATATTCAAGGCTCGAGGTTCACGTATAGCAATCTCCCAACACTGAGGTAGGTGTTTTGTGCCTTTTTGTTGAAGGTCTTTGAGTTATATATGATTTTTTTTCCAATACCCTTGAATGGGGTATTGTGTTTTTCCTGTTTTATCCCTATTAAGTGCCTTCCATGATTATTTTCTTGAGTAGAGGATAATTGACTGTGAATAGGGTAAATTTCTATGCTTTAGAGGTGTTTTCCCATGAATGTTTTGGTTATGACATTTTAGTACAGTTTAGCCTATTAGGCTGCCTTGTTTTTCCCATGCCTAGTATGGTAGGATGGTGTGACTGTTATTCTGACAATGTTGTTATATTGTAAACTGCTTATCCAAATAGTTATTGAGGATTACTTTTGTCGATACACACTACTATGCTGTCATTACTTACACAGGGTCGTGAGAACCTCGTGTAGTAGACCATAGGTAGAATGGACGGAAGGGCATCTCCCGAGTGTCTGTTTTTGCTTATGATGTGAGACCACAAGTGGAATAGACGTAAGTGCTTCCTCAGTTTGTCTGAAGTTCCTCAATACCGGCCACATGGGGAATGTGATGTATGTGCTTCCCAAGATAACCTTTAGTTACCAATACGAGACTATATGAGGTATTAACGACGAGTGCTTCCTTAGAATGTCTATTATTAAGCTAAACCAGAGGGTTTAGACTAAGTGTACTACCCATGGGGTTTCTTGTCTTTCTAGGTAGGACCAAAGGGGTTAGGCTATGAGTAATTCCCAGAGGGTTACCTTTCGTGTTTAGCTTCTTGCTTGTGTTTCTATGTAGGACTAGAGGGGATAAGCTGTGAGTACTTCCCAAAGGGTTACCTTTTGTGTTTAACTGCTTACTTGTGTTTCTAGGTAGGACTGGAGGGGATGAGCTATGAGTAGTTCCCAAAGGGTTACCTGTTTGTGTTTACCTGCTTTGGCTAGCTCTTGATTGATATGCGAAATTGAATGCATTGAAACTGTGGATTGTTTACTGTTGAGTATTTTCTTGTTAACTACTTCCTTTTACTCATTAATTTCCATATATTCAGTAACTGTAAGGCACAGATCTTGTGGTGGTTTCCTACTGGGATTTAGTCTCACACCCTGTTTGGGCCATGCTTTTGGGACCAAAATGATTATATTGTTGTAGGTATAGATAATGTAATGCCCTGACCCCAGTTTCCCAGATTCGGTGCATTATTACATAACATTGGCATGATCACAAGAAATATCAAGTCTCGAAAGAACGATTAGTTTAGGAGCCTTGGAATAACTAGATACATTCAGAAAGTTTATAGTACATCATAAAGTGAAAACTACTACAACAACATCTTGTCTTCATATCCCCTCATATATCCCTGCAGGTCATTCATAAACTACTTCTTAGCATCCTGGAAAAAATAAAACATTGAAAGGGGTTAGCTCAGATGCTCAGTAAGGATAACAATATAGCAGGAACATTCATAAATAATCATAACCATTTAAGGTAATGTATAGCTAAAACAAAATCCTTATAAACTTGAACTTCAGCATAATATGGAAAATAAAAATGAAATATTTACATTTACTTATTTACATGGATATTCTACTAGTCGAATAATTAAATGCAATATCAATAACCACTTTCATAATGATGGAATGTATAATGCCATACTTCCATAACCACATAGCTAAGGCCTCGTGCCTAGACTACACATAAGATTTTGTCAAGGCCTCATACCAAGACACTAGTTTGTCTCATAAGACCCACTGATGCATCAAGGAGCTATAGTGGGCTCCACCCATCACTTATTAACTCAAATGCATTCCTTATATGAACAGGTTTCAACATAACATACACATTCGTATTAAAAATAGAATATGAAATGTCAATACTTTCACCATAAACCACGAATGGTATAAAAATAATAGATCCAGAGTCAAACATTTCAAAAAACCTTCAATACAATATGGAATTTTTGTATCATAATAAATCAACATCAAATAAGCTTAAAATCCACCAAAGGATGTTGACATAGATGAAATCAAAACTATTTGAGAGAAATATTTATTTTTTTGAAATCATTTAAACGTCACATAATTATAAAATAAAACATTTACTTTGAAAATATCCTTATAATCTTTTAATGGAAGATTATAAGATTTTATAACGGTGAAAAATAGCAGCACCCACCGTATAAGTTAAAAAAACATTCTTACCTTAATTCTGTCAAAAGGTTAAGAAAGGACCTTGTTTGGAAAATGACAGAAAGATTCCTTTATAAACCTCTTATAAATATTCAAACAAAGCTATAAATGATTTTAACCCATATTCTATAAAATATCAAGAATATTTTGAAATAAATTTTTATGAAACATGGATGTGGATGATAAAGAGGTTCCAGTAGACAACTACGTATAAACAATATCTGATAATGAAGAGATTGTGAAATAACCCATACCTTGTAATTTTCCTTAGTTGATGGTATGTTAACCTCCTTTATAATACTTAAAATATTATTATTGAATTATACAAGAACCATATACAAAATTATGATATCTTATATGATCTTCAAATAATGCTTTGTAAATAATACTGTAGTATTATCGTCGTTTTGGGTGTTAACTTACTCGTTATATTTTATATGTTTTGTTACATAAGTCATGTTTGTTATGGATATGTTGTATCTTATTCATATCCATAATGATATAATGTTCTTAAACATTACTTTTAATTATCAAATGAGAATTAGTATTGAATGGATACAATGGGGAATGAATCTCATCGCGTTCATGGAGACGGTAGTCCGTACGTACGCACGAGCGACAATATCATTCGTTTGATATTAAAATAATATATAATTGGATGGTATATCAAATATAAAGAATAATTATCATGTTATATTTATTATTTACAGAAATTCCACATCATTATTATACCGATCCAAATAAAAATGTTTTGAATAACAATTACATGACGGCGTGGAGACGGTAAGCCATACGTACGCACGCATGGTGACATGTCATTCAAAGGATGGATAAAATACTGAATCTGGTTGTACCATATTTATAATAACATCAAATTATATATATTATACTTGAGTTATTATTTTATAATGGGAATAACAATGAAAGAAGAAGTTAAAGAAGAAATGAACTTGATAAAGGGTGGTGAAAACATTACCTCTTTTTCGGGTTCTTCCTTTTGATCTAATAAAAAGGGGTCCTTAGGTTGGATTTCTGATAAAACTAAGGCCTCTAGGATGAAGTGAGGGAATTTTAGAGAGTATTTGGGCAGGGTTTGGCTGATCCAAATGATTTTTAAAGTCTAAAGAATTGGTTAGAAGTGGTGTCGTTTTATAAGTGGGAGGAGGGGCACCTTAAGAAAATCTAGAAATATTATTTTATAATAAATTCATATTCGGTTTATAATGGATAAAAATTAGATTATTTAAAGATAAAGGTGGGGATAGGTCCAAAAACACTCAGACAATAAAATTTATATAGGTTTGGGTCATTATATTAACCTTATCTTTTAGTTTTAACTCTTAGTTAATTAGTTCGACACTTACCATGTCACTTTGTATTTTTATATTATATAGTTAATAAACATACTATATATATCCAAGAGACCCACACTTGGTCAATTAATGATACACCTATAATGATATAAGTCTTTTGGCTAAACCTTATATGTTTAGGAATTAAATATAAATTTATAATATAATATTTGTTTTAAAAACACTTTTATGTAAATTTTGACACTATCGGGTATTTTGTTTTTGATAAATTTATAACAGTATTATTACTTAAAAAATAAATAAATAAACAATACTAATATGTCATAGTAACCTAGAAAATTATTTTAATTTATAAATAGTCTCAAATTACATTTATTTGGGAATTTATAATATCAATTATCTTAATCTTTCATTAATATGGTAATTAATCCATCATCATTGTGTCATAAATAAATTAAATTATTTAAGGTCTAAAAATTATAAGTAAAATACCATTATGTAGGAAATAGTTTTCGCTTTCTAATGAATATTTATAGTCGAAAATATAACATATATAACCCTATGTAAAAATTATGGTGCTAAAAGATAGATGCTTATGTCATTTTTGTATTTACTTTAACATAATTAATATAAAGTGTCCCTATCACCTTCAAGTGGCTCCATGGGGTACCAAAATTGACCCAAAGATGCTCATTGTCGGACATGTATCTTCCAATAATGTTAGGACACGTTTTAGGGTAATTTATTATTATTATAATATCATTTTTTACCCTTATTTACCGAATTTACCCTTTAACCATGGTAAATAAAATATTTACCGAAGTAATTATTCAAAATTTTTAAAAATAAAAGTTACCTATTTAAACAATTTGGGCATACTGATTCCAAATATGGAATACATTTTTCCAAATTCAAAACACATAAGTGGCAGAAATTAACTTAAAATTAATTCCCGCTATCGAAACAAAAAAGCGTGTTTTTAAGAAATAATAACTATCAAAAGATTGATACTTGTTTATGTCCGGTTTAATTGTGAAATTATGTCCAATGATCAAAATTGAATTAAATTGTAAAAATATATTCTAAATATACATTAAAACCACTCAAATTCATAATTTTACAATATTAATTATATCAATTGAAAAAGTTGTTTTTAATTTTTTTTGTAATTTTCACTATTCATCAAAATATAAAAGTTATCTGAAAAGTACAAAAATTTCATCCTAGGATAAATTCGATATTCCGAATCCAAAAATGAAGTGCATTTTGAATGATAAAATGTATAAAATTTCAAAAAGTGAGTATGACTATACATAATGACTACTTTGATTGGTAGCAGTGTGTTAGAATCTCGAAGTTGCGTACAACACACGCTACTATATGATTCAAAGGGAAGCGCACCGTGGATGAATGTGGTGTTACATTCTCCCCTCCTTAAAATAATTTCATCCTCGAAATTTCTAAAATATTAAGCCACAAAAAGACTCAGGTGGTTCTTCATCATAAGTTCCTCGGGTTCCCACGTTGCCTCTATCATTTTATGGTTTCTCCATAGAAATTTTACCAGACGAGTCGTTCGGTTTCTCATCACTTGTTTTCTCACATCAAGAATCCTGACGAGATCTTCACAATAAGAGAGATCAGGTTATAGTTGTAATTCCTCATAGGTGAGTACATGCATTGGGTCAGGAATATATTTTCTCAACAGTGATACGTGGAACACATCGTGAACTTTGGAGAGATTTGGCAGCATTACCAAACGGTAAGATACAAACCCAATTCGTTCAATAATTTCGAAAGGACCGATGTACCTGGAACTCAATTTACCTTTCTTTCCAAAACGCATAACTCCCTTCCATGGGGATTCCTTCAAGAAAACATGATCTCCCACATGAAATTCCAAATCCTTTCTTCAGTTGTCAGCATAGCTCTTCTGCCTACTTTGAGACTCTTTGATGTGGTTTTGGATTACCTTTACATTTTCCATCAATTCCTCCACTAGTTATGGGCCCAGAAGTTTTGTATCACCAACATCATCCCAACAGGTTGGTGTGAGAAATCTCTTTCTATATAACGCTTCATATGGTGCCATCCGAATACTTGAATGTAAGCTATTTTTATAGGAAAATTCAACCATAGGTAAATATTGATCCCCCAAACCCTGAAAGACAAGTGAGAAAGATCTCAACATGTCTTCTGAGGTTTGAATAGTCCGTTCTGATTTTCCATCTATTTGAGGGTGGTAAGCAGTGCTCAAATGAAGTTCAGTATCCATGGCCTTCTGAAGACTCTTCCAGAATCTTGAAGTACAATGGGGATCTCGATCTGAAACAATCGATATAGGTAATCCATGAAGTCTTGCAACTTCATTAATATATAGTCTTGCTAGACGTTCAAGTGGAATATCTTCCCTTATATCAAGAAAATGTGCTGACTTGGTAAGATGATCAAAAATGACCCATATTGAATCGTTCCTTCTAAGAGTCTTTGGTAGTCCCATGACAATGTCCATAGTGATATTATCCCATTTACACTCAGTTATGGGAAGAGGTTTCATGACTCCTCTAGGCTGTTGCCTTCCAGCTTTCACTTGTTGACAAACCATACATCTTGGAACAATAACAACAATCTCCCTCTTCATGTTGTCCCACCAAAAATGTTCCTTTAAATCACTATACATTTTGGTGCTCCCAGGGTGTATAGAGAAATTCGAACTATAAGAATCATCTAACAATTCCCTTTTTAAATCAGGTATATTTGGAACACAAAGTCTCTTCCCAAATTTCAAAATTCCTTCTTCATACACAAAGTCTATCAATATCCCATCATTCACAGCTTTAATCTTATTTTAAAATTCTTCATCATCGGTCTGAGAACTCTTAATCATTTCAAGTAAAGATGGGTTTGAAACCATTTGAAAAACCACTGATGTTTCACCTTCCATGGTTATTCCCATGTCCATCTTCACTAGATCCATGAAAATTGGATCCCATTCAATTCTCATATTGTTCAAAACTCCATGATTTTTTCTGCTCAAAGCATCTTTCACCTTATTTTCCTTCCACGAGTGGTAGTTTATCGTACAATCATAATCCTTGAGTAATTCAAGGAATCTCTTTTGCCTCATGTTGAGTTCTTTTTGTGAGAAAATATACTTCAAACTCTTGTGATCAGTATAAATCTCACATTTTTCACCATAGAGGTAGTGTCTCCATATATTCAAAGGAAAGATCACTGCTCCTAACTCGAGATCATGAGTGGTATAGTTTTTCTCATGAATTTTCAACTGTCGTGATGCATAGGCAATAACCATATCATTCTGCATATGGACACAACTAAGTCCTTTCTTTGATGCATCACTATAAATAACGAACTCATCATTCCCCGATGTTAGAATCAATATAGGAGAATTGACTAATCTTCTCTTTAGTTCTTCAAAATTTCTTCACACTCTTTTGTCCAACCAAATTTAACCCATTTACGTGTGATATTTGTTAATGGGTTATCCAATCGAGAAAAATTCTGGACGAAACGTCGATAATAACCTACTAAACCAATAAAACTGCGTACCTCAGTTATACTCGTAGGTGTTGGCCATTCATGGATTGCATTGGTCTTAGAAGGATCAACATAGATTCTATCTTTAGAGACAATATGGCCAAAAAAAGAAATCTCATGAAGCCAGAATTCACAGTTGCTAAAATTCCCATATAATTCATGTCTTCTCAGAGTCTTCAGGATAATGCGAAATTTATTTTCATGATATTCCTAGATTTTGGAGTATACCATGATATCATTAATAAATACCACCACAAAATTATCGAGATATTCCTTGAAAACTCTATTCATTAGATCCATGAATACAGAGGGTGCATTAGTCAGCCCAAAAGGCATTACTGTAAACTCGTAATGCCCGTACCTGGTTCGAAATGCTATCTTCGGAATGTATTCCTTCTTCACACACAACTGATGGTATCCAGATCGAAGGTCAATATTTGAAAAGTATTGAGCTCCATGCAGTTGGTCAAATAAATCATCAATGCGAGGTAGGGGATACTTGTTCTTTATTGTTATAGCATTGATCTCCCTGTAGTCGATACATAACCTCATATATCCATCTTTCTTTTTAACAAAAAGAACATGGGATCCCCATGGAGAAAAACCATGGAGAATAAATACCTTATTACCCAATTTCTCAAGTTGTTTCTTTAGTTCCACTAATTATACAGTGGCCATTCTATAAGGGGTCTTTGATATAGGCCTTGATCCAGGAATTAAATCAATGGAAAACTCAACTTCTCGTTCTAGAGGATTTCCAGGTAAATCTTCCGGAAACACATCTACATATTCTCTCACAATAGGTATATCCTCTATTTGAACATTCCTTTCCTCACCCACAGTTATTTAATTATCTTCCTCCCTGATAATAGAATTTAGTTGAGCTACTGGGGGTGGATCTAGATAAGAATTTGGTGGGGATGATTCTGCTCTAATAATAAGGTGTTCATTATCATCATCATCAAAAATCATAACCTCCTACTTCTTAGAATAAATATTCACATCATGGTCCGAAATAAAATACCTAACAAGGATTATATAAAACTCAATCATATGTATGACAATGAGATCAACGGAGAAAGAACACTTATGTGCTCTAATGGGGATCGATTCACAAAAAATTGTTGCAATGATACTTCCCTTTGGAGTTTTAACTAACAACTCCTTTGTTAAATCAGATTAGAAATATCTATTTTTCTTAGAAAACCGGGAAGATATGAAACAATGAGATGATCCATAATCAAATAAAGCATTTTCTAAACTTGAGGAAACCATTAAATTACCTGCCACCATGTCTTTCAGAGCTTCTACCTCAGTAGTAGTGATAGCATAAGCTTGGAATTTATCCCTTTGCCTTTTTGCGGAAAGTTCCCCTGATTATTAGGACATCCATTTTCATAATGTCCCATCTCTCTACAAATATTTCATTCCACATTGACATAAACTCTCTTTCCCTTGCAATCATGAGCTTGGTGGCCTTTTTCACCACACTTGTAACAGACTCCCATTATTTTTAAGCAAGTACTGGCGTGTTTCTTCCCACATTTACTATAGGATGGATTTTCAACTTTTCCCTTCTTCCCCTTATTTCCATTTCTCGGTTGATCTGCAGATCTCTTCTTCTCTTGCTTTGCGTTAAAGTCATAAGACTTAGAGAATTCATTTTCTGTTTTGATAGCACATGAGACAATGTCTTCGTATAATGAGAAGGATTGTGAGACTAATGCTCGACGAAGAAATGGTTTTAACCCATCAAAGAAATGATCAATCTTACTTCTTGGGTTACAAATATAATCTTTAGCATACCTTTCTAACCTTGTAAAGTTATCCTCATACTTTGCGACATTCTCATCCTCCTTTTACCTCAGTCTCAGAAATTGCCTTTCTATATCTTCTCGATGGTCACGAGGAAAGTATTTTTCTAAAAATAGATCTTTTAACTCCCTCCATTCTATATTTGATACTTCATCATCTTCCTTTATGTTTTGAATCAATGAACACCATTGATCAGCACCTCCAGTGAGGCGATAAACTTCAATGATAACGTTCTCCATTTCACTACTCCCCAAAGCCTGAAATATTTTCTCTAGAGAACTTATCCATTGCTCACCTATGAATGGATTTGTACTCCCATTGAATGTTGGTGGTTGTTGCCTCATGAAGCGATCTAACATTAATCCTCCACACTGTTGATCAGGGTGCTTTATACGGGTAAGGTTATAATTCATAACCTGAGTGAGTTGTCCCAGTATGGGGATAAGCTGATCAGCACCAGTTACATCACTAGCTCCACTATAATTATCTTGAGCAGGATGGAAATCCCCACATGAAGTGCATTCATTGATTCAGTTTCCATTTCTTCCACTAAGCACCATTTCTAAACAATGGCATAAACTAGATCAGTTTATAAATAAAAATACATAATCTCAGACTTGTAAAACACTTAACATAAATATAATAGTTTATGGATATAATCCATAATCATAAAAATGTTTTCTTTAATGAAGTATATACTCATAAATCCTTAATAATGGTTCGTAAAGAAAATGAGAATTATATTAAACATATCCCCCGGGAGTGTCGTAACCAAGAGTGCAGCAAGGCCTGTTGTCGTGCACTAGTTCCCATTCGAGTCTAGATCAAAGCGGTGTTTTTAGGGTTTTCCCCTAGGTACATATACACCAGATCTACCTCTACCTTCTCATATCCAGACAGGGATGTATTGCTCAGAAAACTCACGAAATCTCTACAATACCAAAATTCTAGGAAGTTCTTATATACTAATCCTCAAATTCCATCTTAGCTCTATGTGATCTAATCAGAGTTTATCTAAATCTAGCTTCCAAGGTTTGTAATAAACTCTCTCTGATACCAATTGTTAAACCCTGACCCTAGTTTCCCAGAGTTAGTGCATTATTACATAACATTGGCACGATCACAAGAAATATTATGACTTAAAAGACCGATTAGTTTAGTAGCCTTGGAATAACTAGATACATTCATAAAGTTTACATTACATCATAAAGTGAAAACTACTACAACAACATCTTTTTTTCATATCCCCTCATGTAATACCTTAAGGTAATTGATAAATTACTTCTTCACATCTAGGAAAAAATTAAACATTGAAAGGGTTGAGCTTAGATGCTTAGTAAGGATAACAATATAGCGAAAACATTCATAAATAAGCATAAACATTTAAGGAAATGTATAGCTAAAAAAATCATTTTAAACATGAACTTCAGCATAATATGGAAAAGATAAAATGAAATAATTCAATTTACTTATTTACATGGATATTCTACTAGTCGAATAATCACATGAAATATCAATAACCACTTTCATAAAGATGGAATGAATAATTCCAGACTCTCAAAACCACATAGCCAAGGCCTCGTGCCAAGACTACAAATAAAATTTTGTCAAGGCCTTGTGCCAAGACACTAGTTTGTCTCATGAGATCAACCGATTCATCGAGGAGCTATAGCGGGCTCCACCTATCACATATTAAGTCTAATACATTCCTCATATGAATAGGTTTCAACATAACATAAACATTTTTATTAAAACTAGCATACGAAATGTCAATAGTTTCACCATAAAACATGAATGGTATAAAAATAACACATCCACAGTCAAACATATCACAAAACCTTCAATACAATATGTCAGTTTTGTATCATAATAAATCAACTTCAAATAAGATTTAAATCCATCAAATGATGTTTACATAGATGAAATGAAAATTATTTGAGGGAAATATATATATTTTTTGATATCATTTAAAAGTAACATAATTATAAAGTAAAACATTTACTTTGAAAATATCCTTATATGCTTGTAAGGGAAGCTTCTATGATATTATAATGGCAGAAAATAGCTTCACCCGCTATATAAGTTAAAAAAAATATTCTTACCTTAATTCTGTCGAAAAGCTTAAAAAGGACATTGTTTGGAAAACGACGGAAATAATCCTTTATAAACCTATTATAAAAAGTCAAACAAGGGTATAAATGATATTAACCCATATTCTGTAAAATATAATGAATCTTTTGAAATACATTTTTAAGAAACATGTATGTGGATGATAAAGAGGTCCCAATAGATAATTACGTATAAATAACCTCGGATAATGAAGAGATTGTGAAATAACCCTTAACTTGTACTTTTTCTTAGTCGAAGGTATGTTAACCTCATTTATAATATTTAAAACATTGTTATTAAATTATAAAAAAACCATATACATAATTATGATATAATATATGATCTTCTAATAATGCTTTGTTAATAATACTTTAGTATTATCGTCATTTCGGGTGTTACCTTACTTGTTTTCTTTTATATGTTTTGATACATAAGCCATGTTTTTTATGGATAGGTTGTATCTTATTCATATCCAGAATGATATAATGTTCTTAAGCATTAATTTTAATTATCAAATTATAATTACTCTTGAATGGATATTATGGGGAATGAATCGCATCCCGTTCGTGGAGACGGTAGTTCGTACGTACGCACGAGCGACAATATCATTATTTTGATATTAAAATAATATATAATTGGATGTTATATCATATATACAGAATCATTATCATGTTATATTTATTATTTACATGAATTACAAATCATTATTATACTCATCCAAATAATAATGTTTTGAATAACAATTACACCACGACATGGAGACAGTAAGCCGTACGTACGCATGTATGGTGACATTTCATTCAAAGGATGGATAGAATAATGAATATGGTTGTAACATATTTATAATAAAATCACAGTATATATAATATACTGGAGTTATTATTTTATAATAGTAATAACAATGAAAGAAGAAGTTGAAGAAGAAATGAGCTTGAAAAAGGGTGGTGAAAACATTACCTCTTTTTCAGGTTATTTCTTTTGATTTGATCAAAAGGGATCCTTAAGTTGAATTTATGACCAATATAAGGCTTCTAGGTATAAGTGAGGGAAGATGAGAGATTATTTGGGTAGGGGTGGGCCACACCAAAATGCTTTGAAAGTGTGAAGAATTGGTTAGAAGTGGTGTCCTTTTATAAGGGGGAGGATGGGCACCTTTGGATAAATTAGAAATATTATTTTATAATAAATTCATATTCGGTTTTTAATGGCTAAAAATTATATTATTTAAAGGTTAAGGTGGGGATGGATCAAAAACCACTCAACCAATATAATTTAGACAGGTTTGGGTTATTATATTAACCATATCTTTTAGATTTAACTCTTAGTTAATTAGTTTGACACTAACCATGTCACTTTGTATTTTTATATTATATAATTAATAAACATACTATATAACTCCAAGAGACCCCCAAGTGGTCCATTAATGATACACCTATCATGATATAAGTCTCTTTTCCGAACCATAGATTTTTAGGAATTTAATATAAATTAATAATAGAATATTTGTTTTAAAAACTCTTTTTTGTCAATTTTGATACTATTGGGTATTTTGTTTTTGAAAAATTTATAACAGCATTGTTACTTGAAAAAAAATTTATATAGAAAACCCTAAAATTTCATATCAACCTAGAAAAGTATTGGAAGTTATAAAAAGTCTCAAATTATATTTATTTGGGTATTTATAATATCAATTATTTTAATCTTTCATTAATACAGTAATTATTGCATCATCATTGTGTCATAAATAAATTAAATTATTTAATGTGTAAAAATTATAAATAAAATACCATTAAGTAGGAAATAGTTTTATATTTCTAATGAATATTTATAGTTGAAAATACAACATATATAATACGATGTAAAAAATTTTGTGCTAAAAGACATATGCTGTAACAGCCCAAGATTTTATAAAAAAATATTCTTTTTAATTTTATTAATGTCTTGTGTTGTACGCTACACCAAAAGGAGCTTGCACAACACACATCCTTGACTTAACTTGCATTACACGCAATCTCGACCTTCCTCGATAGCGTGTGTAGTACGCAATACCGAGTTTTACTAAACAACGATATGCTATAAAAATATTATTAAAACTAGCCGTTATGAATAGTAATAACCACTTTTTGAAATCCAGTAAATCTTATTTTTCAAAATGAACTTTATTTTTGGATTCGGAGTATCGAATTTAGCCTAAGGTGAAATTTTGGTACTTTTCGGATAACTTTCATATTCTGATGAATAGTGAAAATTACTAAATTATAATTAAAAACAACTTTTTTAATCGAAATAATTAATAGTGATAAATCATTGATTTGAGTGGTTTTAAAGTATATTTAGAATATATTTTTACAATTTAATACAATGTTGGTCATTGGATGTAGTTTCACATTTAAACTAGACATAAACAAGTGTCAATCTTTTGATAGATATTGTTTCTTAAAAACACGCTATTTGTTTTAACAGCGGGATTTAATTATAAAATTAATTAATGCAACTTTTATGTTATGAATTTGGTAAAATAGACTTCATTTTTGAATTCGGAATATGAAATATAGCTTGGGATGAAATTTTGGCATTGTTCTGAAAAACATCAATTTTTGATGAATAGTGAAACTACTAAGTGGTAGGTTAAAAACTGAATTTTGCATAAAACTTAATTTTACCGCTTCTGTGAATGGAATTTCGAAAATCCGAGAGACACAGTTAATATCAAGGACTAAAATGTGGTTCAATGAGATGAAAATAATTTTTTGGTGAATAGTAACTTTTTACTTTTTTTACCACGGTTAATAGTAAATAAGGTAACTAAGGGTAAATATGATATTAATATTACCCTAACACATGTCCTAATTCTATTGGACAAGTGGAATTCGACCAAAAACAAACTTAGGAATAAAATATGACCATTTAGGCCCACTTGGATTAGATTAGGACTTTTATTATTAATTTATTTAAAGAAGGGTTAAAATAGTTAAAATCAATGTTTAATAAGTAAATCATTTTTAATATGGGGTTATACATAAGATAAATTCGACTATAAATATTCATTAGAAAGCTAAAAAGATTTCCTACATTATGGTATTTTATTTGTAATTTTTAGACATCAAATAATTTAATTTATTTATGACACAACGATGATGCAGTAATTATCTTATTAATGAAATATTGACATAATTGATGTTATAAACACCAAAATAAATGTAATTTGAGACTTTTTATGAATTCCACTAATTTTCTAGGTTACTATGATATATTAATGTTGATTTAATCAACTTGGTTCGAACATGTAATTCTGTTATGACTTTCACAAAAATCATATATCAAATAGTGTCAAAATTGACACAAAATAGTTTTTAAATCAAATATTATATTATTAATTGTTATTGTATTCCTAAAAATCTAAGGTTCGGCCAAATGACTTAGATAAGGATATATATATTAATAATAAACAATTTGGGGTTCGTTTGGCATGTTATAGTAAGTGTATTAACCATATAGTGAAAGAAAACAAAAAGACACGGTAAAAGTTAAATTAATTAACTTAGAGTTAAATCTAATTGATAAGGTTAAAATAATATCTCAAACTTGTCTAAATTCTATTGGTTGATAGGATTTCGACCCATCCTTACTTTAGCTTCGAAATAAGACCCTTTGGAACCATTATAAACCGATTTTGACTTTAATATAAAATAATATTTTGAGATATTCCTAAGGTGCCCCTCTCCTCCCCTATAAAAGGACACCTCCTCCCCCTCCTCCTCACACCAATTTGAGCACTCAAGCTCGGCCAACCCCTGCCAATTTCTCCTCTCCACTTCCCTAGCAACATCCTAGAAGTTCTGGTCTTCCTCAAAGACCAATTTTAGTGCCCTAAGAGGAGGTCTCAAAGAGGCACTTCAAAGAAGAGGTAATTACCGTTACCAATTCTTTCATCTTTATTTATTCTTCCACTTCTTCTTCTTAGGTTGTTTCATTATGAAGTAATAACATCAGTATCACTCATATACTGATATGTTATTATAAGTATGAAACAACCCTATTTCACCATCTATCCATCCTACGGAAAAAGAAATCACCGCGCGTGCGTACGTACGGAATACCGTCTCCACGCCGTGGTGTAATCTATTTTCCACCACCACCTTACATGGATGGGTATAATGGTGTAAAGAATAACTATACATAGTTATTACAACATCATATTGATTCTGATATATTGTATAATCCACTCCAATTCAATTCAATATTTATAGAAATGATATCATCGCTCGTGCGTACGTACGGACTACCGTCTCCACGACGCGATGAGATTCATTCTCCATGTTAACCATTTAAGAATGATTATAATGTATATATAAGAAATAATAATGAAATATATGACATTATAAAGCTACTGGATTTATGTATATATATACATATGTATGTAATCTACTTACTTCCATTTCAAGACAATAAGGAAAGGAAAACAGCGTTCATGCGTACGTACGGACTACCGTCTCCATGAACGGTGTTTTTCATTTTATTTATCTACCTATTATATATATATATATACTGAATATATATGATATATAAATCATATTTTATATTCTGGAAGTAAGTAAATCATGATATAAGTAATAATTATGTCAAGAACAACAAGTCAAAACACCTACGATAAATGAAACGATTTTACCCAAAACGCTTCTTTAACATGGAATTTACAAAAGAACGGGTAATATAATGTCATAAGTGAACCATATATGATATCATAACAATGAATATGATTCTGTAATAAGTCAATGACATTATTTAAATCATTATACAGGAGGTTCGGACACATACGAAGCAAATTGGACCTAAGGTAAGGGAAATATCACAATCTCATTTTTATCCGAGATTGTTTATTCGTAAGTATTTACTGGGGTGTATTTTATCATCCACATCCATGTTTCATCAATATGTAATATTATTTCCATCCACCTACAATTGTTTAAATCCATTTTTACCCTTCGGTGAGTTTTTAGTAAAAGAAATGAAAGGAATCTTTTGATGTTTTTCATACGAGGTACTTTTTGACTTTTCCGACAAAAGTACGAAGAATGTTTTGTTTTTAACTTATACGGCACGAACGGATTTATACTGTTTTATAAAGCCTTATTTTCATGAAGCTTCCTCTAAAAGATTTCATGACTATTTTAAATAAAATCTCTTTCTTTTAAAATTGCATGATGTTTTGTGAAAAGAAATTGATTTTGAAGAAAAAAGGATATTTTCCTCAAGAATTCAATTCAAGTGTTTTATCAAAATTATTTTCCATCTAAGATAATAAAGGGTTCTGTTTCTATCCATATTTTTACATTGGTTTGACTATGTTGTGATGGAATTATGTTTATGAATTCCTTTATCATATATGAATTGATTTATGATGTCATGATGTTTCAAGAATCCCATTTTTGTTATATGTGTTATGCGATGATGTATGTTTTATGATTATGTGGCACACATAAGAAAGGATTCATTATAAGATGGGTGGGACCTATATCTCCCTCCAATGCATTGGGTAATGATTTTATATCTCATGAGATAGACATGGCTGGAATGGAAGGTTATTTCGGTTCAGTGATACAGGACTGAAACGAGGAGTGAACTCGGTTCAGAAAGGGACTTTGTCCACTAAGATAGTCTTGGCAATGAGTCATGACTAACAAGAAATGATTTTCCATGATTATGTGTGCATGCCACAAAGATTCAAGTTTTATGTTATGATTATGGGGATCTCATTTTCACTTCTATGATTTATCCCATGTTATGATATTATGAGCTCTTTTGCAGGTTAAGATTTCCAAAGGCTATGTTCTTATGTATATGATGTGATTGATATTTCTTTTGTTTACCCTTACTGAGCATTTGAGCTCATCCTTTTATGTTTTCTTTTCCCCAGGATATAAAGAAAGGTTTTAGGTAAAAAAAAAGGAAGATCTTTATGGGAGATTTTGAAGATCTTTCACCACGATTAGAATATTATAGTCTGAGTTTCCAAAGACACTAAACTATTACGATCCTTGTGTGTGTGTGTTTTTGTTATGTACTAAGTATTCCGCAAAAGTAATGTAAAGTCCATGTATGTCAGGCTTCGGGTCTCTACAGTTGGTATCAGAGGAAAGGTTTAGTCAACCTTTGGAAACTAGGATGCGAAAACGTTAGTGAGATCCCTAGAGATATTTCTAAGGCATGTCTAGGTATGTCTCTAAGGTTAAGTATACGTATAGGTTATAGTCCTAGAATTGCGCTAACGATCTTCAAATTTAACCTAAGATGTTAGATATTGAGGGTACTAACCCTTATTATGTTGTTTTCCCTAGCATGATTTTTGCCTCTCACACAATTCTTTTGGGGTTTTAGACGATGGCTGGAACCCGAAGGAACCGTGTTAATGCGGAATGCGATGGGCAATGCAATGATTGTCCCCCTGAGCAACCAAACGATATGGGAGCTGGAATGCAAAATCTTGTAGCCATGCTCACACAACTTTCTCAAGCTATGAATCATGCAGGATTTCCAAACGAACAAAGGAGGGAGCAACATTCTGTTGAATCCTTCATGAGGCAGCGTCCACCATCTTTCAGCGGGTCTACTGATCCATTAGTTGCTGAACAATGGATTAGTACTACTGAAAAGATATTTTCAGTTCTTCAATGTTCTGAGCATGATAAAGTCATCCTAGCAGTGTATCGTTTGGAAGGAGATTCTGATCAATGGTGGAATCTTGTTAAGAATACAAGGAAAAGGGATGAAATTGAGTCTATGGAATGGGACGAGTTCAAGAACTTATTTTTCAATAAGTACTTCCCTCGTATTCTTCGAACAAAGATGGAGAAAGAGTTTCTTGAACTGAAGCAAAGGGACGATGAATCTGTTGGTACCTATGAAGCAAATTTTACAAGACTTGCAAGGTATGCTTCTGGAATTATCATCCAACCTGAAAGTAAAGTTGATCGATTTTTCAGTGGATTAAAACCAAGTCTTCGAAGGGCATTAGCTATAAGAGACTTCAGTAGCTATGAAGAAATTGTGCGTTGTGCTATCAAGGTAGAAATGGAAGTTGGTGTTACATATCCATCTCATGGTTTTGACAAGAAACGAAAGATGGAGTTCAAGGAGAAATCTCAGAATAATGGTGAAAAGAAGATGAATGTTTCCTTATGCACAAAGTGTGGAAAGAAGCATGGTGGAGACTGTCTTAAAGGGACTAGAAAATGTTTTAAGTGTGGAAAAGAAGGTCATCGAGCAGCTGAGTGTCGAAGTAATAGAAAAAGGGTTTCTAATGATGTGAATAAAGCAAACACTGCAGAGAACGCACCGCCAACACTTCAATGCTTCAAGTGCAAGGAAATGGGGCATTATGCTAATAATTGCCCTAATCCAAGGGTTAGTGATGATCAACATGAGCAACCACTGAAGGCAAAGGACAAAGGGAAATCACATGCGATCACTATTGGCAATGTTGAATATGACAACGATGTGGTGGAATGATTAAGTGTTTATGTAATGGGATTCCAAAATAATGTTGTATCATTGAGTATTGCAATATTTATTGATGTGGTATTCAAAGTGATTGAGATATTTTTTGGAAATAACATGATATGCGCATAATGAAGATGAGAAAATGAAATGTTTAATAGTATTCATGAGCTCATGATTGATATAAGGACTAAGTGATATCATGGTTTGAGTATATAGAATTTTGAGGATTTTGGTATCTGGAAAGTGTTAACTTTTAACTACACTCATGTTTTCACTAAGGTATTCAAGAGAATACACGATTAAGGACTTTGAATGTTTGGAATGTGACCAACAAGACATATCTTATGATATGTGGGGATCAACGACAGTATTAAATCTATGGTAATCGTTGTCACTATATTATGAGAGTGGACTGCAGTATTATAAGCCTAAAGATTAGACTGGATTATGTTGGACATAAGTTAGTATTGTTTAAGGATATAAGATTTTCGATATTATTGATGGGATGTTATAGTAACGTAGTTTTAGAAAAAAGGACAACCTGCAGGACGGGCGACATCCAATCGCTTCGGACAAGGCTGTAGGAATCGAACCCACAACCAAAGTGCGACTGGCCTTTATTGCCTACCACTGGCCTACAGGAAGTCCCTGTTTAGTAGAAACTAGTTTTATTATATTAAGCAGTATGATATATGAAGTATAAGTCCATTTTAGGAACTATATATGATTAATCTCACTATAGAATGACTTATGTATATTTAATAACTTTTGCTTACCTTTTGTTTGAGACAGATGGAATGACCCGTCATTATATCACATGATCTGCTAACACTTCACGAATAACAAATTCAACTTCATTTATTTAAGAGATGAAGTGGAAATTGGTCAAGGCACGAACAACAGTGATATTGTATCAAAATAAAGTAAGTATTTATTCTAATTCAAATTTTCAACTTTAGGGAAATGATCTTGAAAACCAAAAATGTTGTCCTAGTGATCTTATACCTGATGAATCAGATGGTACCTTAGATCGTCACAAATTTATGGATTTGTGATTACTGGATTTTCCATAGCCATGTTCTCTACCACTCTCCATCAGAACATGATGGTTAGATTTCTCTTCCATATCCATATTTTCACCTATGTGGAAACCCAGTGATTAGTTTATTTGGGTAATCGTTACATTTCATACTTTAGTTTTTAAAGCCAAGTTTTGGTATTCCCTTTTACAATGTGGGTTTCTATTAAAGAAACTTTCAAATAGTAAACCATTTATAACCCCGACGAATTTCGAGGGCGAAATTCATTTTAAGGGGGGTAGAATGTAACAGCCCAAGATTTTATAAAAAAATATTCTTTTTAATTTTATTAATGTCTTGTGTTGTACGCTACACCAAAAGGAGCTTGCACAACACACATCCTTGACTTAACTTGCATTACATGCAATCACGACCTTCCTCGATAGCGTGTGTAGTACGCAATACCGAGTTTTACTAAACAACGATATGCTATAAAAATATTATTAAAACTAGCCGTTATGAATAGTAATAACCACTTTTTGAAATCCAGTAAATCTTATTTTTCAAAATGAACTTTATTTTTGGATTCGGAGTATCGAATTTAGCCTAAGGTGAAATTTTGGTACTTTTCGGATAACTTTCATATTCTGATGAATAGTGAAAATTACTAAATTATAATTAAAAACAACTTTTTTAATCGAAATAATTAATAGTGATAAATCATTGATTTGAGTGGTTTTAAAGTATATTTAGAATATATTTTTACAATTTAATACAATGTTGGTCATTGGATGTAGTTTCACATTTAAACTAGACATAAACAAGTGTCAATCTTTTGATAGATATTGTTTCTTAAAAACACGCTATTTGTTTTAACAGCGGGATTTAATTATAAAATTAATTAATGCAACTTTTATGTTATGAATTTGGTAAAATAGACTTCATTTTTGAATTCGGAATATGAAATATAGCTTGGGATGAAATTTTGGCATTGTTCTGAAAAACATCAATTTTTGATGAATAGTGAAACTACTAAGTGGTAGGTTAAAAACTGAATTTTGCATAAAACTTAATTTTACCGCTTCTGTGAATGGAATTTCGAAAATCCGAGAGACACGGTTAATATCAAGGACTAAAATGTGGTTCAATGAGATGAAAATAATTTTTTGGTGAATAGTAACTTTTTACTTTTTTTACCACGGTTAATAGTAAATAAGGTAACTAAGGGTAAATATGATATTAATATTACCCTAACACATGTCCTAATTCTATTGGACAAGTGGAATTCGACCAAAAACAAACTTAGGAATAAAATATGACCATTTAGGCCCACTTGGATTAGATTAGGACTTTTATTATTAATTTATTTAAAGAAGGGTTAAAATAGTTAAAATCAATGTTTAATAAGTAAATCATTTTTAATATGGGGTTATACATAAGATAAATTCGACTATAAATATTCATTAGAAATCTAAAAAGATTTCCTACATTATGGTATTTTATTTGTAATTTTTAGACATCAAATAATTTAATTTATTTATGACACAACGATGATGCAGTAATTATCTTATTAATGAAATATTGACATAATTGATGTTATAAACACCAAAATAAATGTAATTTGAGACTTTTTATGAATTCCACTAATTTTCTAGGTTACTATGATATAGTAATGTTGATTTAATCAACTTGGTTCGAACATTTAATTCTGTTATGACTTTCACAAAAATCATATATCAAATAGTGTCAAAATTGACACAAAATAGTTTTTAAATCAAATATTATATTATTAATTGTTATTGTATTCCTAAAAATCTAAGGTTCGGCCAAATGACTTAGATAAGGATATATATATTAATAATAAACAATTTGGGGTTCGTTTGGCATGTTATAGTAAGTGTATTAACCATATAGTGAAAGAAAACAAAAAGACACGGTAAAAGTTAAATTAATTAACTTAGAGTTAAATCTAATTGATAAGGTTAAAATAATATCTCAAACTTGTCTAAATTCTATTGGTTGATAGGATTTCGACCCATCCTTACTTTAGCTTCGAAATAAGACCCTTTGGAACCATTATAAACCGATTTTGACTTTAATATAAAATAATATTTTGAGATATTCCTAAGGTGCCCCTCTCCTCCCCTATAAAAGGACACCTCCTCCCCCTCCTCCTCACACCAATTTGAGCACTCAAGCTCGGCCAACCCCTGCCAATTTCTCCTCTCCACTTCCCTAGCAACATCCTAGAAGTTCTGGTCTTCCTCAAAGACCAATTTTAGTTCCCTAAGAGGAGGTATCAAAGAGGCACTTCAAAGAAGAGGTAATTACCGTTACCAATTCTTTCATCTTTATTTCTTCTTCCACTTCTTCTTCTTAGGTTGTTTCATTATGAAGTAATAACATCAGTATCACTCATATACTGATATGTTATTATAAGTATGAAACAACCCTACTTAACCATCTATCCATCCTACGGAAAAAGAAATCACCGCGCGTGCGTACGTACGGAATACCGTCTCCACGCCGTGGTGTAATCTATTTTCCACCACCACCTTACATGGATGGGTATAATGGTGTAAAGAATAACTATACATAGTTATTACAACATCATATTGATTCTGATATATTGTATAATCCACTCCAATTCAATTCAATATTTATAGAAATGATATCATCGCTCGTGCGTACGTACGGACTACCGTCTCCACGACGCGATGAGATTCATTCTCCATGTTAACCATTTAAGAATGATTATAATGTATATATAAGAAATAATAATGAAATATATGACATTATAAAGCTACTGGATTTATGTATATATATACATATGTATGTAATCTACTTACTTCCATTTCAAGACAATAAGGAAAGGAAAACAGCGTTCATGCGTACGTACGGACTACCGTCTCCATGAACGGTGTTTTTCATTTTATTTATCTACCTATTATATATATATATATACTGAATATATATGATATATAAATCATATTTTATATTCTGGAAGTAAGTAAATCATGATATAAGTAATAATGATGTCAAGAACAACAAGTCAAAACACCTACGATAAATGAAACGATTTTACCCAAAACGCTTCTTTAACATGGAATTTACAAAAGAACGGGTAATATAATGTCATAAGTGAACCATATATGATATCATAACAATGAATATGATTCTGTAATAAGTCAATGACATTATTTAAATCATTATACAGGAGGTTCGGACACATACGAAGCAAATTGGACCTAAGGTAAGGGAAATATCACAATCTCATTTTTATCCGAGATTGTTTATTCGTAAGTATTTACTGGGGTGTATTTTATCATCCACATCCATGTTTCATCAATATGTAATATTATTTCCATCCACCTACAATTGTTTAAATCCATTTTTACCCTTCGGTGAGTTTTTAGTAAAATAAATGAAAGGAATCTTTTGATGTTTTTCGTACGAGGTACTTTTTGACTTTTCCGACAAAAGTACGAAGAATGTTTTGTTTTTAACTTATACGGCACGAACGGATTTATACTGTTTTATAAATCCTTATTTTCATGAAGCTTCCTCTAAAAGATTTCATGACTATTTTAAATAAAATCTCTTTCTTTTAAAATTGCATGATGTTTTGTGAAAAGAAATTGATTTTGAAGAAAAAAGGATATTTTCCTCAAGAATTCAATTCAAGTGTTTTATCAAAATTATTTTCCATCTAAGATAATAAAGGGTTCTGTTTCTATCCATATTTTTACATTGGTTTGACTATGTTGTGATGGAATTATGTTTATGAATTCCTTTATCATATATGAATTGATTTATGATGTCATGATGTTTCAAGAATCCCATTTTTGTTATATGTGTTATGCGATGATGTATGTTTTATGATTATGTGGCACACATAAGAAAGGATTCATTATAAGATGGGTGGGACCTATATCTCACTCCAATTCATTGGGTAATGATTTTATATCTCATGAGATAGACATGGCTGGAACGGAAGGTTATTTCGGTTCAGTGATACAGGATTGAAACGAGGAGTGAACTCGGTTCAGAAAGGGACTTTGTCCACTAAGATAGTTTTGGCAATGAGTCATGACTAACAAGAAATGATTTTCCATGATTATGTGTGCATGCCACAAAGATTCAAGTTTTATGTTATGATTATGGGGATCTCATTTTCACTTCTATGATTTATCCCATGTTATGATATTATGAGCTCTTTTGCAGGTTAAGATTTCCAAAGGCTATCTTCTTATGTATATGATGTGATTGATATTTCTTTTGTTTACCCTTACTGAGCATTTGAGCTCACCCTTTTATGTTTTCTTTTCCCCAGGATATAAAGAAAGGTTTTAGGTAAAAAAAAAGGAAGATCTTTATGGGAGATTTTGAAGATCTTTCACCACGATTAGAAGATTATAGTCCGAGTTTCCAAAGACACTAAACTATTACGATCCTTGTGTGTGTGTGTTTTTGTTATGTACTAAGTATTCCGCAAAAGTAATGTAAAGTCCATGTATGTCAGGCTTCGGGTCTCTACATATGCTTATGTATTTTTTGTATTTACTTTAACTTAATTAATATAAAGTCTCCCTATCACCTACAAGTGGCTCTATGGGGTCCCGAAATTGACCCAAATTTGTCCATGGTTGGACATGTATCCACCAATAAGGTTAGGGCACATTTTAGGGTAATTTATTATTATTATAATATTATTTCTTACCCTTATTTACCGGATTTACCCTTTAACCATGGTAAATAAAATATTTATCGATGTAATTATTGAAAATGTCTAAAAATGAAAGATACCTATTTACACAATTTAGACATCCTGATTCCAAATATTGAATCCATTTTTCTAAATTCAAAACACAGAAGTGGCAGAAATTAATTTAAAATTAATTCCCGCTGTCGAAACAAAAAGCGAGTTTTTAAGAAATAATAACTATCAAAAGATTGATACTTGTTTATGTACGGTTTAATTGTGAAATTATGTTTAATGACCAAAATTGTATTAAATGATAAAAATATATTCTAAATATACTTTAAAACAACTCAAATTAATAATTTATCACTATTAATTATTTCGATTAAAAAGTTTTTTTTATAAAAATTTTGTAATTTTCACTATTCATCAAAATATAAAAGTTGTCCAAAAAGTACCAAAATTTTATCCTAGGATAATTTTGATATTATGAATCTAAAAATTAAGTCCATTTTGAAAGATTAAATTTATTAAATTTCAAAAAGTTGGTATTACTATTCATAACAGCTACTTTGATTGGTCGCGGCGTGTTATAATCATGAAGTTGTGTAAAACACACGCTACTGTATTATTCAAATGGAAGAGTACCGTGGAAGCATGGGGTGTCATAGTTATGGGAAAGTTCCATTCTACTTCAAGAACATGATTTTATATGGATCTAGAGAGAATGGGGCCATGTTGAGGCTTGCGATGATGCTGAGTTGTTTATCTGTTTTCTTTTGTGATTTGTCTTAGTACTATTTTGTATTCCTGTATTCTGATTTTTTGGTTGCTTTCCTAGAGGTATGTATCATGAATCATTTATATATACATGTGATCTAGTTTATTATTTCTAGACTTCCACTTTTTAATTTTTTATGGATTATCACTACTTCCGTTTTTTCCATTTTTTTTACTTCCGCGGGGATACTCTACCAATGAGGGCATAGTTTCCCCACTATGACACCCAAGGCCCTCGCAGATAGTCGACAGCCTCTGGAATTTGGATAAATTATCTTAAGGCTATGTGAACAACTGGGTATGGGGTACACCTGGGTGGCTTCTGTAACCGGGACGTTACATAACCATTCATTATTTTTCGGTTTCAGGTGTTAATTACCTTATTTTTAAAGTATGTTGTCACTTGTTATTTTTTTGTTACTATTACATAGATCATTATTTCATCATATCTAAAATTTAAAACATTATTTAAATATCATATATATTTAGTATATATTTATTTTTACTAAGTTATAAAATTTGGTGATAGGAAATGAAATACATCGATCATGGAGATGGTAGGCCATACATACGCATGAACGATGCTTCCATTTTCTTATCATATTAAAAAAAAATTTAAATTATATATATTTATATTATAATTAAAATATAATATTTATTTAATGTATCACATATTTTTATTAAAATCATCCTTAATACATTTAATGTAACTTGTGATCGAATCACGTCACTTCTCGAGATGGAAGACTGTCGTACAAATGAACGATGTTATCATATTCCCACAAAAATAGAATGCATGATGGTATGTGTTATGAAATAATTAAGTAATACTGAAATCATATTAAATATAATATATATCATATATAAAATATAAACCCATCATTATTCCAAACCTTGAAATATTTTAATGTAATAATGAATAGCATCAGTTCGTGTGGCATTACTCTGTCGTACACACAAACGATGATTGTGAATCCTATTTAATGGATGTGTGTGAAGCTGTAGGGTTTACTATTAGAATATAAATATCTAAGTAAATTTAATTTAATTATGTTATTTTGTAGTCAATAAATAATAATAATTTAAGAAGTGGAGTAAAAAATAAAACAGAAGTGCTCGTTGAAGAACGTTACCTGTTTTCAGGTAACTCCTTCTTGTTTATACCATAAGCCTTTGTTTTTTTATTTCAAAATAAAATAATCTAGGATGAAGGTATCAGTATTTTTAAGATATTTTTGTATGGTTTTCTCTATCCAAATGAATTTGGATGTGTGAATAAGTGATGGGATGAGTTCCCCTTTAATGTGGAAAATGAGTGGTATTCTTGTAAATACCAAAAACTAGACATACTTGAAAGGTATCCCTTACATCACGTGACTCCAATAATGATATAATTTATATTAAAAATGATATATGGTCTAACGAAATCAATTTAATTTGATTTTAAGAGTTTCTAGGTCATTTTCCGTCTTAATATTAAAATGTTACCAATAAGTAAACCAATTTTCACCTTAATTGCCATAATCAATTTTAATTACGTTCACTACTATTTTTGGTAAAACAATAATTTAAACATAATATATATTAAAAAAATTATTATTAAAAATATTTAATCCAAATTCATAAATTCAAATAATTGATGTGGCATAAATTAATTTAAGATTAATCCCTCTGATGGGACATGAAAGCAGGTTTTTGAAGTGAAAATGTTCAATAGTTTAACATAGGTTTATATCAATACTCAACATAAAAATGATTCTAATGACCTAAATTGGATTACTATATGTATAATTTATCTATTGTGACTTCAAAAATAATTAAAAATACAATTTAAAACTATATGTTATTTAGATGAAAAGTCATTTGGTAATTAAAATTCAGTATTTTTCATTATTCATCAAAAATAAAACATTTTAAGAAAAATACAAAAAATTCATCCTAATGTAATTTTGACATAAAAATTAAAAAAACAAGTTTAGTTTTTCAAATAAAACTTAAAACACTGTCAAAATTTAGTTTTCAAACAAGTCTTCAAGTAAATGGAAGAAATCTAAATTTTATAAAAATACATCCTTTTATTCTTAAAATTGGATCTGTAATTATTTTATGCCAATAAAACATATTTCATAAATTGAAAATTTCTTATTGAATATATAATATATAAATTTAATAAATTTCATTCACTAATTGGGATTAATTTAATTTATTATTAAAAATTTACATCGTTACAATAAAAAATAGTATTTCCTAAAAACACAGCATTTATATTCAATTGGTTTTTATTTCCATTTCTAATAAATTGGTCACCAATGGATTAATTTTATAAACACGTGTAAATAATATTTTAATAATTTATTTAATCTTATTCATTCCAACCATTATAATTTATATATGAATGATATAAAAATATTATAAAAATATTACTGTAAGTATTCAATAAAAGTCATTATTGCATGCAACACAAGACATCAAAGAAAGGCATTGTTTCTCGTAATAAAAATTAAAGAAACTTGTTGTTTCATGTGAAATAATAGGACTCAGTATTTCATACACTTAAAGATATAGAATATATAGAATATATTTAAAATAATAAATATAATTTAAAGTCTCGTGATGTTGTATTCTCTTATATGCTAGGTGTTACGTGTCATACACGATATAAAACGTTCTTACATTATAATTTCATAGTTTTAAAGTGAACCTCCAGAAATTATATTATGTAAAATAATTTTTTTTTAAATCATCATATCATAATTTAATTAGGATAAAATTTTGTGATTTTTCTAGAATTATTTATTTTTAAGTGAATTGTTAATAAATAATGCATTTTCAAATAAAATCATTTAATTTTTTAAATTAAATGAATTTTAAAGTCTCATTATAATTTTTATTTTATCTTAAAGTGAAATATTATCTATTTTATTTATAATAATATGACTAATTCCATTTGAATCATTAATATTCATGATTTTGAAATAAATTAATTATTTAACAAAAATTTGAACTTTTTATAAAAACTATTCTTCATTGTGTTTTATACATTCAAATTAAAACTGATTTCTGAAAAATATGTTGATTTAATATTGATAATTTTATACCAAATTCTTAATTATTTGTTTTAGATTTAGTAAATATTTTATTTTTATATTTGGTCATTAAGAATGGTAACCTTTTTTATTATTGTCCCCTCAATATGGGTAAAATTAGGAAAATAAAGTTAAAACCAAAGAATAAGTAATCCAAATAAATCCAAAACATGGCATTATAATATTGGATAATTATAGTACATACATTTCCATTAATTACTCAAATATATGTCAAATTGGTGAAATTTTGATTTTATTTTGACCATTATATTAATTTAATGTAGGAATAAATACAAAGTTTCACTCTCTTGACTTTAATATCTCAAATAAATTTACATAAGGGTAAAAAATAAGATAACATTAGTTATAAAGTGTAATTTTACATTTAAATTATTCTCTAATCATATTAATTTATTTATAATTTGTAGTCATTGAATAATTACCAAAATAATATTACATAACACCGAAATAATATTTATTCAATAAATATAAAGATAAAATAAATTATTTTCAAAATATTAATTATTTGAAAATGGGTATGAATTATTTTTTCCCATGAAATATTTTGAAGAGGATAACATATTATGGATATAAGAAAGGTTATTAATCAAATTCCATTATGATCATGATTTTTTCAAAGTCAAATCCTATGAATTATTCTTAAAATGACATTAATTGTATTTTATAATAAATTTTTTTAGTTAAATTTCTTAAGAATCAACAAAATATTGAAATAGTACAACTAGGATGATTAATTGTCTAAAATTTCATCCCTTAGTCATTTATAATCCAATGTTTAATTTATAATTAAAATTATAACACTTTACATTTAAAAATTTATTATCTAAATTTTATTGGATGATGTTATTTCAACATTAACTACCAGTTATTTGAATCCTGGGCCATTTGGAAGAATTTTTCACAATAATTACATAATTATATTTTTTTATTAATTCCATGTGTTTCCCTTCACCAAATAATAAATGGATACCCCTTCTCTATATCATTTACACCACATTAAGCCTTATATATTTACCAAACGCTACCCCAATATCTTATAAATTTCCCTATCAATGAATTAAAGGTGATATTATTTAAAAATACCATTCCAGTGGTCCTTATGATAGGACTTAAAGGAGGAAAATCATCAAAAGTGTAACCATATTTCTCGAACTCATTGAATTTATTTCTTTTTCTACATACTCAAAATATTTGGTATTTATAGTCAAATAATAAATTCATTATATTAAATATAATAAAATTTCTTTATTATTATAGAACCACAAATTTCCACTTATTTTTAATCAAAATGGAATTGAATGTATAGTGTGTGTGTGTGTGTGTGCACTACAACCTCCACGTAATCATATGTTTCATTTTCCATCAAATTATTTCAAGGATGGTTATTATGATAGTTTTAAAGATTATATATTTTATTTATTGAATTATTATACCTATTTAATTTTTAAATAATATCTACCTCCTTACATTCAAATCTATTAGAAAATGACAATGTCGTTTCTTCGTACGTGAGAAATACCACCACCACGAAGTGATATAATTCATTTTAAAATTTTGTATTATATGGATGTTAATAAGGATTTATTTAATGAATATATATGATATATATTATATAATAATGTTATCTCAATGGTTTATTATTATTTACCATTATTTCATTCCATCCATCAAAAAGTGAAAATGTCATTCATGCATACGTGCAACTTACCACCTACATAAAAAGTGTAAATCATTTAATTATCCATACCTTTTATGGATTACTCTAAATAAATATATAATGATTATATATTATAGTTATATCATGAATAATATTATTTATATTATTTTACCATGATCAATGTATAATTATTGTAACTACTTTGATAAAAATTTTTATAAAAAACTAAAAGGTAAAAACCTAGGAACAATGATTTTGATAAAGAATTTTTAGTAAATGATTATTAAAATATTATAAGTGTAAAATATATGATATTATAATTACTTAAATAAATTTTATATAGAAATATAATAAATTTTAATTTATTATATATAAGTTTAATGTTCCTTCCAATCAAGTCAAAGTTGGGCTAAGATATTATTGTCTTTTTTTTATTTCAATGAGACAGATTCCATATACATAACTTTTCTCTTTTATATGGTGTATATAATTCCCATGAATATATTTGATGATTATTTGCATGAAAAATATTGTGATTTATATTTCAATATATGGTTATCTTTATCAAGAGGTTTTGATTCATAGATTAATAAATTTATAAGGGTTCTTCATCTGAATATTGTATCATTGAGACATGTTTGATGTTGTGAACCAATTTATTTTAATAAGGTTTATTTAATTTTCCATTGAAATTTTTTATTTGGAATATATTTATTTTTATATATATAAGTTTTCATTTGACATTTTTTATTCATGGGGATTTCAATTCAAAAGTTAAAAGTGTCATAAGGGTTTTTTGTTATCATCTCTCTATTTATCAAGATTGTTTATGGTTAAGTTTATGATTATTAATTTAAATTATCTAACTCTAAAAAATATCTTTAATTTTATTCACCTCCAGGTAAATCTATATAATATTTTTTTTTCTTTTCGTAATCCCATTTTAATTTACTAAAGAGAATAAAATAATGTTTTTAATGAAAAACTATCTTTGTTTTTCTTTTCCATAAAATAACATTTTTATTCAATATTTATGATTTATAATAAAAATTTTAGGATTATTTTTATAATATAAAAAATATATTTTTGAGTAATATTCACCCATAATTGGATTTTTACATATAAAATTAAAATTAAAATTCTTATCATTTTTTTGAAAGTGGTACAGTTTACTTTTTATCAATAGTTTGAATGAAATGATTATTTTAACATACTAAACACAAACCGAATTTCCCACAATACTAACCACACAATTTTATGATTCTTCTACTGAAATTTTACTATGTTCATTGTAAGAACCTGGGTTTTTAGAATGGGTCAAAATCCTGACCCTATTATACTTTTTTAATTTTCCTTGAAAAAACAGGGAAAATCTAGGAAGTTCTGGAAATTTCCAGACTACACGCCATGTAATCTAAAGTACATGTCATGTATGGGTTAGGTGAGTACCATCCATGTGCTCACTAAGTAAATTTTGTGTGATGACCATCTAGAAATTTCCTACTACAAGGCCTGTAGTGCTGCTCGACACGCCATGTATTCTTTTTCTGCGTAAGGGCTAGGTCCAAGCCGTGTGTCAACACGTATAGAGCTTCAAAGACATGTGGCTATCTCTGCTTAAGTCGGAGTATGGAAAATCCCACTACACGGCGTGTAGTCATTAAATACGTTCCATATAATTTTATTTTTATTCACTTAAATAAAAGAGCGTCCTGTCTCTTATCCAGAAAAACCTCATTCTTCCCGCTTTTTGGACCTTGATGCTCTAGGAGGCCGAAAACATTTCATTCCCTAGATTCTTCAGCCAAAAGAAGTTCTTGAAACTGTCAGTGGCTATGGGATCACAATAGTGAGACTAAACCCACACACCCTATTTCATTCTTTATCTCTTGCCCCATGCATCACAGTTTATATCCGAGTGGAATTTCCGGGGTTTGACAAAAACGTAGATCTACAAAGATCATCTTCTAATTGGAGATCGATATCGTAAGTTCCTGCATTGAAGTGTCTCATGTTGGTGGTGAATATCTATTTGTGTGTTTTCATATACTTTTGGGTGGTGCGGCCAATGGAGCATTTTTGGTTATTTTGAGAGAGACCCTAATTTACCTACTATTGCCTGTTAATTGATTATTGGACCAATGGGATACCCTTGGGAATTCCCTTTTACTGTTTTGTTTGAGAGAGGTTGGGAAAGGGGCCATTTCTTAGCGGGTCATTTTTTCCAGGGGATGCCAAAGTGGTTATACTTGATTTTTATTGTTTTAAACTTTAGAGATTAGTGTATTAAACCTTGATATGAATTATTAGAGACCATAAAGACCCCATTGCTGGTATGGGACAACACTTGGTTAGCATATAAAACTATTTAGATTGTTTTTCCTATTTATGTGTTTTTTAAATATAATTGTTTAATTGCATATGATGGAAACTTTGGGTTGTGTTGGGCATGGCCCAAATATTCTTAAGTGATGATGATCACAGGCTGGGAATGACCCAAGTTACGTTAGGTGGTTCTAACTATGGGATTCGGCATCATGGACATTGTCTTGAGGCGGGATGACTGTCAGGTTGGGCATGGCCTGGGTTACTAGGATGGTGAGGCCATCATACTTGAGCGACATGGTCGTAGTGACATGAGGTTTCATAGGTGTTCTAGCTTGGGTACTATTTTGGTGATTACCTCTCACACAGAACTATGAGTTGTGTGAATATATAGGGACACCGTGATGAGGTGGTCTTGAACACTCATGTGGGTATAGGCCCCCGTTAGTTGTGATTTTGGTACTATTGGTTTATGGGTGATTTATGTAGGAAGCCACGTGGGAGGTGAGGAGCCTTCAGGGGACAGAATTGAGGCTGTTGGGTTGGGGGAAGAGGCTCACCGTTATTTGAGGGAAGACATCGTTGTCCCTCCGGTTACTTTATTTTAGTGTAGAAATTGTTGTCCCTCTGATAACTTTATTTTTAGGGCAGACATCACTGTCCCTCTGGTAACATTATTTTTAGGGAAGACATCACTGTCCCTCCAGTTACTTATTGAGGATAGGCATCACTGTTACTCAGGGTTGCTATTTCTCGGGCGTGCCTTCGAGACGTTGTTATTTGAGACATCCGATGTCAGGTGGGACATGGTGCCAGGTTACAGGACAGAGATTCTAGCGTTGGTTGAAGCTGGTGACAATCCATGGTGGCTAATAATCACTAGTGGAGTTTTTGTTTATTTTTGCAATGTACTATTTATTGTTTTTCCTTATAAATTCAATAATGTTTAAACACCTATATTAGGTATGCACCATTGGGTGGTATCTTACTGGGAATCATCTCACACCCTACACAAGCCCTTCAAGAAGTGTGCAAACTTTATAGATTTACGTGCAGTAAAGAGGCCAACTTCAGGAGCTGGGCTGCAATAGATTTTGCATGGATATGGTATGGAACTTGAGGTCTTGCCTAGCAGGAGTTACTTTTTTCCCCTTAGTTTCCTATATCATCATGCTTACTTGTTTTGTATCTACAGATGGTTATCCATTTATGCCATTCCATATGAATGTATGACCTACATTGGATGCATGTTGGTTGTTCAGTGGTAGTTACAAGTGGTAAACATGTTGTTGTGTTTATTTTCTCTACTGTTGTTTATATTTATTGCTTCCACTATTTATTGATATTGAATGTGAATTCGCTACGTGGGTCTAGTTTGAGTCTACTGATTCGTTTATTCCGCTGCATTTTTATTATTATACTTGGACTGGTACCATTATTATTACCCTCATAGAGGGTATAGCCTCAGCACTATACCTATAAGACCCTCGCTACTATTCGACAACCTTGGAAATTCGAGGAGGTACACCAAAGGTAGTAACATCTGACCCATTTACAATTGTTCGTGTGGCTGTTCAGGTTCTGGTCATTAAAAAGTGGTATCCGAGGAGTTCCCGATATGGATTTAGTGGCAGTGTTTTTCTATCTACTAATGAGATTGAGGCTTCTCCTTTTATTTCTGATTGGTTTACTATTTGGGATATAGTATATTGGAGATAGGTTGTTTCCCGAACTGGGTTTATTGCTTGGGCTTGGATTCCTACAACCCCAGGTATGATGGATGGACCAAGTTTCCATGGGTGGGAATTGGTGTTTTCTTTTTTCTAAGATTACAGTTTATATGATTTCCCCCTTGATGGCTCACTTGGTGTGTGATGTTAATGACTGTGATATGTAATACTTCACCCGATGCTGTAAGGGAGAATTGGACCTTGGCTTGGTATGTCAAGGGTTGTTTACTTGGCTTTTGATAGGCACATTTTTAGGGTATTTCAATTTCATATTAGCACGTATGCTTTGTGCAGTGATAATGTCATGTGAATAATATCAATTTCTAGGATTCATATACTTTGAAATGTGAAAAGGTGAAATTCTTGATAGAATTTCTTGTTAGTTGCAATGTGGTATGCCCTACTTTATATATTTATAGAATTGCATGTGACAAGGTATTTGGGTCTGGATCTTGTACGCGCAGGCATGTACTATTGGTAGAGGTGATTTTGATCACCATGATTGGGTGACTCGGTCGTCGGCTTGAGGCAACGTTGGCTATCAGGACGGGCATGGACTAAAGTACTTTTGAATCTTGGCTCTATTGGGGGCGGGGAAGGAGGCCAAGAGGCCGGGATGCCGTGGGGCATGGTTGCAGTGGGGGAGTGTATGGGTGGTAGTTGTGTGATATATTTACTAGTTTCCTTATCTTTGTTGAATATATATTGTCATATATATATATATATATGGGATGTCTGGCCATTTATGGTATTCAGCGGGTTCCTTTTAGCTGACTCAGATGTAGCATCAGGTGGGAGATGGTACAATACTATAGGTGTAGGATCAGGTTCGGGATCAGGTGCAGGCAGAGCAGGAGCCAGAGGTACAGGCTCAAGGATAGTATTGGGTACAAGATCCAGTGTGGGCAGGACAATAGCCGGGTTTTGCAGTGTTCAGACCATGGCTCAACGAGCAGCTCTGACCTAGCCTGGTACGTGTCTTACAAGGGATCGACAAAGGCACACAGGGTGTAGAGCCATCTATGGCATATCTAACATGGGAGTTCCAGTCATAGAACCCTCCACTTTTTTAGGGTGAGGGTGGTCCATAGGTGGCTGAGAACTTGATAGAGATCATACATATGATCTTCGAGCAGCAAGAGATGCCTCCATGATGAGTGTCAAGCTGGCGATGTACATGATGTGAGGACTGGAAAATCGTTGGTGTGATGTGCATGTTTAGGCTCACAGGCATGTGGGACTATCATGGAAAGTTTTCAAGGACAGGTTTTTCGAGAACTTTTACCCGAAGACACTGAGTGCTGAGAGAGCTCGGAGTTCTTGAGTCTTCAGTAGGGAGACATTTCCATCATGGACTCTGCCGCTACTTTCAACAAGCTGTCCCTCTTTGTACGTGGCATGGTAAGAGATAACATGGCTAGGGTGAGGCGATTTGAGGATGTCTTATGACTCACCATTAGGATCTAGGTGAATATCTTCAGGCTGGGTTCATTCATAGATATGGTAAATCATGCGCTCAAAGTAGAGGGAATCCAGAGGAATAAACCTCAGGTTAGCCGGGTAATAGTTTCATGTGACAGTTCTGATAACAAGAAGCGAGGACAAGATGAGTTTTAGTAGGCCAGTTAGGCAAAGGAATCAGCTAGACCACCTCATATCAGTTATGCAGTGGTTTACTTCCAGTGTGGACAGCTAGAACATGTTAAGAATCAGTGCGAGAGGCCTCCAAAGTAGTGTCGGGCATGTGGATAGGTCTGGAACCTTGAGAGGTTTTGAAGGAAGCCTTCTTAGACAGCCTGAAAGCAGGGAACATGAGAGATGGTGGCATCTGGAATTGGTTGTGGTTTGGTACTCAGAGAGGGTTGCCATGATTCAGCTGTATGCGGAGGATGTGATCGAGATAACGGGATCCAGATGAAGGGTCATTAACCAGTTACTAGTGCAGCAACGCAGGGAGGTCATGCATTAGGCAGTCGTACTTTAGGCCAGGTGCATGCCATGGAGCTGCCAGAGGCTGAACAGGCTGGTGAGCTGACGACAGTTAGAGGTACACCATGGGTGTGGTCGTGATTTCCATGTTTCTTTTTGGCATGACCTATAGAGGCATGCCCGTTTTGAGTACACGTGATGCACATGATATATGTGGTCTGAATAGATTCTAGTCAATGGGATTGGTGCCATATCGGGTGAGTGATATAATTATATATATATATATATATATGATAAGCGTAGCATCAGGGGAATCGAGGATGCAGGTTTGTTGAGGTACCTTGGCATGAGGAATTGAGGATGAAGATTACATGAGGTGCCTTGGTCATCGGGGCATTCTGGATGCAGGTTACTTGAGGTGCATGGAACCAGGTTCATTTTTGAGCATCCATGAGATGTAAGACCTCATAGAGGTGGACACCGATGTAGTGTAGGATACGTTTGGGTTTCGGTAATGACACGGGATAACCAATGAGGCGCAGGGGCAATGATGCATCATGAGAGGACCATGCATCTAGAAAACAGGTTGGTGAACCTTTGCTTGTTTTGAGTTTTGTCGGGTTGAGACGGAGTTAAGAGATTCCTAAGGTGGGGAGCCCTTGAGAAATTTATCGAGAACCTTTGAGACCGGGGAAGTCCTGGTTACTTTGAATGGGGAGGTATTTTAGGTTCCATTTACGAGTTTCATTTGATAGCTTGGTGAAATCTATATTAAGTTGGGGAGATTGTAAGAACCCAGGTTTTTAGAATGGATCCAAATCCCAACCCTGTTTGAAATTTTGACTTGTCCCTAAGAAAACTGTAAAATCTGGTAAGTTCTGGAAATTTCCAGACTGCATTACATGTACTCTAAATACACACTGTGTATGGGTAAGGTGAGTACCATCTGTGTGCTCTACGAGTACATGTCGTGTGATTACCGTGTATAAAATCCCTAATACATGGCATGCGGTCTTTCTTGACACAATGTGTATTCTTTTTCTAAGTACTAGGTGGGTTTGAGACGTGGGTCAACACATGTGGAGCGTCCATGCCATGTGGCGATCTCCACTTAAGTCAGAGTACAGAAAAAGCCACTTCACGACATGTAGTCCTTAAATACATGCTATGTAATTTTTTTTATCCCCTTAAATGAAAGAGCCTCGCATCTCTATTACATAAAAACCTCCTTCTTCCCCTTTTTCAGAACATGATGCTCCGAGCGGGTAAACATGTTTCCTTACCTAGATTAATCATCTGACATCCATTATTCAATCCGTCAGAGGTTGTGGGATCACAAAAGTGAGACTAAATCCACACACCCTGTTCCGTTCTTGATCCATTGCTTCACACGTCGTAGTTTCCATCTGAGTCGAATTGCTGGGTTTTGACCGAAACGTAGATCTACAAAGATCAGCTTCAAATTGGAGCTCGACATCAGACGTGCCGAAATCTAGGAGTCTCAGGTAGATAATACATAACTCTTTTTGTGTTTTTTCAGACTTTTTCGTGGCACGGCTAATTTCCCATTTTTGGGAATTTTGAGTGAGTCCCTAATTTACCTGCTATTTCTTGTTAATTGTTTATTTAACCTATGGGATACCCTTGGGTATTTCATTTTAATGTTTTGTTTCAGTGAGGCCAGGTGAGGGGACATTTCTCATTGGGGAATTTTGGAAAGGGGATGCAAAAGTGGTTATAATTTTTTGGTATTGTTTTAAACTGTTGAGTTTAGTGTACTGAACCTTGATAAGAATTGTTGGAGACCTTAAAAACCCCAGTTCTAGTATGGGACAAAACATGGTTAGCATATACAACTATTTATATTTTTTTTCATGTTTAAGTGTTTTGTTTAAATTTAATTATAGATTTTCATATACAGGAAACATTCGGTTGTGTTGGGCATGCCCGGAATATTCTTGAGTGATGCTGATCATAGGTTTGGCTTGACCTGAGTTACGTTGGGTGGTTCTGACCATGGGATTGGGCGTCATGGACGTTGAGTTGAAGCAGGATGACTGTCAGGTTAAGCATGACCTAGGTTACTAGGATGGCAAGACCATCAGACTTGAGTGGCATTGTCATAGGGACATGAGGAGTCAGAGGTGTTGTGTCTTGGGTAATATTTTGGTGATTACCGCTTACTCAAAACTATGAGAAGAGTGCACATAAAGAGACTCCGTGATGAGGTGGTTTTGACCACTCATTTGGGTAGATGCCCCCATTAGTTTTGATTTAGGTACTATTGGTTTGGTGGTGATTTAGGTAGGAATCCACAAGGGAGGTGAGGAGCCTTCCTGGGATAGCATTGGGGATATCTGCTTGGGGGAAGAGGCCCGCTGTTATTTGATTGAAGACATCACTTTCCCTCTGGTTACTTTATTTGAGGTCAGACATTGGTGTCCCTCTAGTTAATTTATTTTGATGGAAGACATCATTGTCCCTCCAGTTACTTTATTTTCCGGGCAGACATCAATGTCCCTTCGGTTAATTTTTAAGGATAGGCATCACTGTTCCTCTAGGTTACTATTTCTCAGGCATGCCTTCAAGATGTCGGTATTTGATACACACGGTGTCAGGGGGAACATGGTGCTGAGTTACATGACAGAGATTCCGGCATTGGCCAAAGCTGGTGACACTCCATGGTGGCTATTGGCCACTAGTGGAGTTTTTGTTTATTTGTGCAACATACTATTTATTGTTTTCCCTTATAAATGAATGCCTGCTTAAACACTTATATTAGTTACCCACCATTTGGTGGTATCATTCTAGGATTCATCTCACATCTAGAATATGCCCTTCAGGATGCGTTTATAATTTATGGATTTACGTGTAGGAAAGAGGCCAACTTTAGAAGCTGAGCTGCATTAGCTGTTTCAAAGAGATGATATGGACCTTAATGTCTTTCCTAGATGGAGTTAATTTTTTTTTCTTACTTTACTATATCAACATGCTTACTTTTATTATAGCTATAATTGGTTAGCCATTGATGAATTTCCATATGTATATGTACGATGTGCTTTAGATTCAACATGGTTGTTTAGTGGTAGTTATAAGTGATCAGCATGTTGTGTTTATTCCCACTGCTTTTGTTTATATTTATTTCTTCAGTTGTTTATCGATATTGAATGTGCTTCCACTCTGTGGGTCTGGTTCAAGTCTACTGAGTCATTTTTTCCGCTTCATATTTATTATTATACTCTGACAAGTACCATTATTATTATCCTTTGAGAGGGTATATCCACCCAACTATACCTATAAGATCCTCACTACTAGTCGACAGCCTTTGGCATTTGGGGAGGTGTGCCTAAGGTAGTAACACCCGACCCGTTTAGAACTGTTTAGGTGGATGTTCGGGTCTGGGTCATTACATTCATTCTGATGAAAATATTTTCAAAATATTTTGGAAATTTATATATATTAAAGAAGTGATTTCAAAATGAAAATGGTATTTCCCTCAAGAAATATTTCGAGTGATCATTTAAATGCATTTTTTTCATTTAAGATTATTTACTTTGACATTACTTACGATTTACTGGGGATATGATATAATGATACAACCCTTATTTTTTCTTTAGTTTTTTTATGAGAATGATGAAATGATTTTTATGAAACCCATTTATTTTCCCGGGGTACTACTATGATGAAATGTTATAATGTTTATGAAACCCATTTATTTTCCATGGGTTTGGTTATATGATGAATGATTTATGAAATTGTGGAACACAAATGTTTGGATTATCATTAAGTGATAGGTTGAACAATAATTATATATCTCTCAGACAGATTAAATAAAAATATATATCCCCTGAGATAATATGGACTGGAATGGGGAGTGAAACCAATTCAGTAAGGGAATCTTTCCACTATGATAGTCTTTGGAGTGAACCATAATGAATAATATTATGGAATATAGAGTGACCCCAATACAATATTATAATTTTTATAGTGATCATTAACTATGTAAATGATTTTCAATAGTTATTTCTATTCTAAAGACTTATGTTTTATAATTTTTTTGTTCTCATGGATTGTGTTTTTTGATTTCATGATGATTCATGCCTTTTGAACATCTAAGATTTACTAAATTACCTAAGACTATGCACTTTGATATACAGGGTATGGTTTTATGATGTCATGATCCTGTTACCATACCATAATTATGTTGTAATTTTTATGTGATCATTATTATTTCCTATTATTACTCTTATAGATCATATGATATCCCCAGTTTTTATGTTTACATTCCTAATGTTATAAAGAAAGGATTTAATTTTGAGTTATCTAAGAATGGTTATTATAGTGAAGAACTTGCTGGATGATTATATAGATATATTCTGAATTTTATTTAAATATCCATGCTTCCAAAGTTACAATAACTATACTATTCTGGAAAGGATCATACTGTTATGTATTGAATATTTTTTAATTATCATATAATTTTTATATATGAAACGTATGGTCCTATAAATATAGTATCAGAGTAAGTCTCAGTTACCTTTGGAATCTAGGATGGGAAAATATTAGTGAGAGCACATAGCATAAATCTATATATAGGAGAACATCATAAGTTATGTTAAATAAAGAAGTGTGAGTTTCCATAAAAAATATTCTTATCGTGATAATGAAAGTTTATAGGTTTTAGAACAGATTAATTTTGGGCTAATAATCCCAAAAAGAGTTGGATGAGTATATCTTGAACATCATTTTGGTGCATGATGTTTGCACCCTTACTGTATTCCTAGTTTCAAACTCCTGAGGTATATGATTTGGTTAACTCTATTTTTCATTATAATTAATTATAAAGGATTTGAATAGATGATTACTATGAATGTACTAGGATAAAAATTAGGTTTCATATATTTAATAGAATGTTTCATTATTTTTAAATCCTATAAATGTATTTAATGATTCCTCACAATAACTATTGTTTCTCATGCTTTGTTTTTTGGTTATAGTCAATGGATAAAACCAAGAGTAATCATGTTAAAAGATAATGTGAAAGACTAGAAAATTATTTTCTTCAAGAGTAACTCACTTACATATGATCTAGAAGAAAAAACCTGATGATTATGCCTAATTAGCTATTTTTTTATATGATAAAAAAATCAACTTTGGTTAGTTTCATAACACACCTATTAAGAGAAAAATGGATTTTCATAAAGAACATGGAGGTAAGATGATTAATTTTCCAACATGTCATATATGTGGGGAGTAGGAATCAAGGAAATTTCTCATAGAAATGATAGTAAGTTTTCTTTTTGGAAATTAATATAACAGAGAATGTAATTTATAGGGAACAATGAAGAGTTTAATGTAGGGATAATAAGTTAATCCTAAGGTGTCATTTATCATTCAATATATTTTTTGAGGATTATAAAAAATATCTAAACTAATTATAATCCATAGGTTAAGTCTTAGAACAAGGAAGGATATATTATATATGAATCATTAATGTGAAATCATTTAAATGTTTATGTATTGGGATTTAGGAATTATATTGCATATGTGTTTCTTCCATGATATTATATAAATAAGAATAAAGAATCAAATAAGGATTACTACACATTATTTTTTCATCAAGGATTAGAAAAAATTATTTTTAATTAAAACAATAACTAATAAAATTGATTTAGTGGTAAGTTGATTTAATATAAAAGTTACATAGGTCATATTGGATGAAGTTTATTTCATTTTTTTATTTATAGAATTATTTATTTATTTTATTTGATGGATAATTATTATGTTAATTTGATGAATAATATATGTTCTAATGTGGGGTAAACATAAGAGTAATGGAAACCATCCACAATTTGAAATATTATTGGTTATCACATGTTTTAAGGCATCAAAATCCCTTATTAAGGTTTTATGTGCAGGAATTTTGGGGTGATTTGAATATTTTGTTATATTCTAGAAAGAATAATCTATTGAGACTTATTTAACCATTTGGGGAAGTATATGATTTAATGTTACATTTAATATGTTCTATTATATAGTGGGATATAGATAATATTTTTGGTTGAAAATTAGTTCATTGAAAAAGAACTATTTTAAATGATATTAATTTTCCATCTAAGGATAACCTTTCATGTTAGTATATAATTTAACTAATTATATTTTGGTGATTTTAAAAAATTTATTTATCATAGTGATAAATTATATTTTTTTGAGGTATATATAACCCTATGGGTTAACATGTGATTTAAAAAGAAGGATTATTTGGTATGAATATAATTAAAAATTTTATTTTTGTAAACTAAAAGGTATGATATCACCTTTCATATTAAAACATTATTTAATATTATAGTTATTGGGGTTATTTTGGATGTAGGGTTTTTTATGAAATAATATAAGTTTAACTATTGGTATTATTGTGAAAATTTTAGAGTTATATAAATTATTTCAATATATTTAGTTTTATAGATTTTGGACATAATTCTCCCTTTTGGAAACAATTTGAGTTTTCGTTAAGTATTAGGGGAAAATATTATTATCATTTTCTGGGTTATGTGACCTATTAAAAGTTCATTTTAGTTCTTTATTCATGAAAAATATTTCTTGAATATTCATTTCTTCGAGTAAGATATTATGTCTAATTTCATTGAATATAATTAACCAAATTAAGAAATCTACATATCCTGGTCCATCTTAATATATATTTACTCTTCAATTCCTTTGAAATGAGCACTCATGTAATGAACCAACTTAGAAACCCTAGTACTATGATACCCAAGACATCAGTAACATATCCTGATAGTCATTCAAAATAATAATGGGTTGGATAACAGAACTTGGAAATTTATAAGATAAAACTAGGAACGGTTTTTCCACATAACAGATGAAGAAACAGAAACATGTAGGTATTCCCAAAAGAAAACTGCATAGAAAGTATAGTTATAGAAATCAAAGGGTATAATAAAACCGAAACAATACCTCATAATGTAATATGAAGGTAATATAAACAACAGAATTACCTAAGGAAACCAATCATTAAGACCAGAAGACCAACAAGAACTACCACATCCTAGTGGTGTTTTCCCTTTTCTCCAACCTAAGAGGAGTAAATCTACAAACACTCAAATGAAAATGTTGGGTGTGAGATAAAATCCTCGTAGGGTCTTACCAAGAGTTTCATACTAATATGAAAAAATAGATAAACCAATTCATTCAATAAATTTTAAACAAAATTAGTATGGCGATACATTTTTATATTTGAAAAAAACATGATATTTATTTCAAATGATTGAAAACATTTTGAACATGGATTAAATAAACACATTATATATAATAGTTTATATAAAACATTTTTTATAAGAAGAAGTACTTTTAAAAAATAATAGAATATATACAATAAAAAAATCACAAAAAAACATGGTCATCTTCCAAGAGTAACAATAGTTTCAAGGTATGAGATCCTTATGCACATATATCTATGATCATGTCAATGTGTTCACACATCCCTCATGCTCATTTTTAATAGAACCCATCAATATACAATTGGAGATAAGACCATACAAACTAGTTTTGTTTGATTTGTAAAGTGTAAATTAATTTCTAGGTCATTACGATCCTTGTGTGTTTGTCCCAAATAAATTACTAACTACCTAGGCTCACATGTTCTCAATAAATCAAATAGTAATGTGAAAATCATTTCAAAATAGTTACAAATACAATTTCCCCATTTCATGTTTCAATATTCCATTTTCATTACAAATAAAAATATAAAATTTCTTTTCATAAGTTCATTACTTTTCAAATAAACCCAACAATAGGTTTTCATAATTCTAATTTATTTCATTTTCTACAAAAATAAATTAATTCAAATAAATTCTCAAATTCCATTAATTTCAACTTATTCCCCAAAAATCCAAATTCCACTGGAATTGGAGGGTTTTCTCAAAATCCATACCATGTAAAATTTCAACTTTCCAATTTCCATCAACTGGGTTTTCATAATTCAATATGAAATCAATTTAAAACAATAAGAAAAATAAGGTTTAATTAATATTCCATCTTAATCGTAACCACTTATATTTTTTCAAGAAACACAATGCCTATAATGGAACATGCCAACAATAATAAGGAAAAAACATCTAGGAACTAAGAATAAAAATAGGATTCAACAACATAATTTTCACATACAAAAATCCAAATACGGTCTATCAATCTCCAAGGAGGTAAAGAGAATGATATGTAGAGTCCTGGAGACCAATTTCATGAAAAAAACACCTAAACCGTAATGATGATTAGTTGAAAAAAACAATCTAGAAGGGTTGGAGGGATCCAAAATTACCTAAGGTCTAGGTGAAGTCTAAAAATCCTAGAGGAAATAGAATAAAAAATATAGTTGAGAAACCTATTTAAAACTAACAGTCAATATTTTACATGATGTTTAACCCAAATTTAAAGATTTCAATTAACAATTATAACATACACCGAAAAATCCATCGCTTTTTATTAAAATAATCCTTTTTCATTTATTCATGATATGTAAACATTATATGATGTGTATCCTTTCATGTTGTGTACCCATTTTATAGCATATGTTGTCAATGATTTCACATCATGTAACCACATTACGCGACATGTAAATCCCTAAATACTAAAGTACTCATAGGTTTTATGCTAACAATTTTATCAAATCACATAATCCACAATTACATGTATCTTATAAATTCCTTCAAACACTACTCATACAAAAAAAAATTAAATTCACACCAATTATTAAAATGTAGTTGATTTTAATGTAATGGTATGTTACAACCTCCCCACCATAAATTCCCCCTATAAATCTAGCCAAGAAGCTTCCACATAAAAGAGGTGTGGCCAAAACTCTCTCATCAGTGCCTCACACTCAGATGTATCTTGAGAATCATAACCATGATTCCATGGAACATGGACCAATGGTATCATCCTCCCATAAAGTACCTTGGTATCATAATAAAAAATTCTAACTAGATGCTCAGTAATGAATATGTTAGGCTCACCCTCGAGATCACTCCATCTTAGAACATAAGATGGATCAGAAATATATTTTTATAACTATGATATGTGGACCACATCATGTATCAACATCTACTATAGCAGTAGTGTTAAATGTTAATCCACTTTACCAACCTTCTCAACAACCTCAAAATCTTCCAAAAAATGAGGAGCAAGATTCCCTTACCTCCCAAGCCATCTATAACCCAAACATGGTGAAACTTTTAAGAAAACCTAGTAACCGACTAATAATTCCAATGTTTTAAGGAAAAGATCAACAACGGATTTATACCATCTTTATTCCATCAACATCAAATGATGAATCAATTGAATATTGGATGTCATCTCTTGAGCCATGGTTTGTCCAACCAAAGAACATTCACAGATTTTTGTCCAAAACAATGAAGATTTACCAAGTCATATAAAAAAGAATAAAAAGGATCCATTATAATTGTGGGATGATACATATTATTATAAGAAAACTCAAATGGGACAAAATGGTCATCCTAGACTCCACCAAAGATGAGAAAGCATCCAAAAAGAATATATCATCTATTTGTATATCCCTCTCAGTCTTCCCATCCTTCTACATATGGAAGGCCATGCCAAAAAATCATGGGATCCTAGTTCCTCCTAAATTCCTCTCCAAAAGTGTGAAGAAAAATAGGGATCACTAATAGAGAATAGATCATATAGAACACAATAAAAATTAACAATATCTCTCATATAGATATTTCCAAACTCTTCAGATTTGGTTGTATCTCTAATGGTTAATAAGTGAGACAATTTAGTCAGCATATCAATCACAATCCATATTGAATTCATATGTTTCTAGATATGTGGAAACCAAACCAAAAATTCTATAGAGATGTCATCCCACTTCAATGTTGTCTCTTGAATTGGATGAGAAAAACCTGAAGGTATCTAGTTTTTGGCTTTGAACATTTGAAGCATATAACAATGAGAGGAAAAATTAGTAATTCCCTACCTCATACTAGGTATTCAGAATAATCATCACATATCATAGAATATTTTTTTAGTTACTAGGTTCACTGCCCACTTGAAATTATATTAATCCAACATTATATATTTTCTTATTAGAGAAGGTGAAACATACCTATCCAGAAACATAAAATAACCTCTATGCAGAAAAACCACTCAACAATGGTATCCCCACCATAAGGAGATTCTCTAATACTATATAACTTATAAAATATTTGATGTTCCTAGAGAATCATCTTGATAAACATAGAGGTGAACTGAACAATAGCTAAGAAAACATCTGTCACTGGTTCCTGAACTCCAATATGTAACTATTTAATAAGAAACATCAATTTCCTCTCTTATTATAATTCCTTCACTTTCTAGGTTGGAAGATTTTTTCTAAAGGAATCTATGATGAATCTACAATTCCTCAAGCTATAAGAAATACCAAATTCATAAGATTAGAGTATTCAACCCAACACTTCTAAAAGTGATTCAAATATTTTTGAGAGAAGATATAACTGAATCATTTCTTTTCTGAAACCATGGTAAATCATTATCAGAAAAGGTATTATAGCCTATTATTATGTGCCTGAATCATAGTTTCATGTTCAAGTTCATGGTTCAAATAATTATTCTCACGTATCATAAGATTCTTAGAGCCAAATGAAAAGACATGATCACCTTTCATATGAACACATCCCAAACCTGAACTAGATGCTACACATAATTCCAAATATACCTACCTCGCCTCTGGATGAGTCAACATCGGTGTGGATGTAAAAATAAATTTCATCTCAAAAAAAGAACACTCAAATTTATCTTCCTATGAAAGATTCACTCCATTCTAAATCATGGAGGTCATTAAAGATTCCATCTTCAAGAAATATTGTATGAACTAACAACAATATCCATCTAAACAAAAAAATCTCCAAATCTAGAAAACATTATGTGGTTACTCCAATGTTTTAAAAGGTTTCACCTACTTAGGATCAACTGATATAACATTTTTTGAAACCGCATGTCAAAAGAAAATCACTTTATGAATACCTAAATTTCATTTTGATATCTTTTCATAAAGCCAATGATTTTCCAACAATTTAAGAACTAACCTCAAATGATACACATGATCCTCCTCATATATAAATTATATAGAGATGACATCCAAAAAGACTACCATGAACATATCAAGATAATTGTGGAAGATCATAGTAATCAGATCGATAAAGACTGTAGGAGAATTCATGAGCCTAATTGGCATGACAAGATAATCCAAATGGATATACCTATGTTGGATGATAGTTTTCAGAATTTCATATTTTTTAATTCTCAACTGATGATAATGTAATCAAAAATTAATATTAGAAAAAAAGTTCAACTTTTTTAATTAGTTAAAATACCATCAATCCATGGTAAATGATACTTTTTCCTTACCATGTCATATTTTTTTTGATAACCAACACAATGGATAAGAAAACCATCAAATTTCTTAACAAAGAGTACAAGAACCACCTTATGTGACACACTAAGGAATATAAATCCTTTATCTAAAAGATCATAAAACTGAGACCTCCAATATTTCATTTTAGCTACTTCTATGTGGAATGAAGGACTAGATACTGGATGAGTATTTGGAACTAAATCAATAGAAAACTGAACCTCCCGAACTAATGGGAAACTATATTAGTCTGAAGGAAAAATGATGGGAAACTAGATGATAAATATAAAGAGATCACCTCTTTAATGTTTTTACTCTAGATAAAAATATAACACTGATATCACTTTCCAAAAATCAATATAATAAGGACTCATTCTACTTGACCATGGATTCTATTCCCCCAAAAAGATACAACAAGACCCATCAGGTGTAGTAAAGATGACCCGTAAAAGAAGGAAATCAATTCATGCTTTATTACCCATAACCCGATCTACACCAAATATGATGTTAAGAGGTTTCATTTATAGGACCATAAAATACCCAGTAATACCAATATTTGATAAGGATAATTCAAAATAAAGACAATGAATTCCCAAATCTATCTTCACTCTAAGGGGTGTAGTAATATCCATCACATAATATACAATCTCTTTAGTAAGATTTTCTAAATTCAAAATATGTGTTGAACAAAATTAGTTAGATGATTCAATATCAAATAAAGAAGTCACTAATAGAGAATCTATAACGATGACACATCACACAATCTCTATAACCATATCTTCCTCCTCTAGAGAATCTTCCACTATATGAATAAAATTTGTTCCAAATGCATGTGGTTGAACCCCTTAGATCTAAATGCATCTGATTTCACCGTAGTAATTTTTGTTTTTGATGAACATGTGCCACAATGTGTTTTATAATAGACATTATAGAACTTTTAAATATGACATAATCATCTATAGGAACCAAATATCATGGGCTCCTCAGTGTAAACCTATTTTGAGTTCCTGAGTTTTACACTTTGGAAGTAAATCAAAGGGCCTATGCAAGGCACTACATGAAGTCTAGAATAACCATTCTGTTGAAAACCCCCTTGATACTCATCACGATTTCTCAAACCTATATGGGAACTACTAGATATTCTAGTTTGAGAAAAAGGAACTCCCATCTACCCTAAATTACCCATCATGTCAAGTTAAACCATACATTCCTTAACCAACACATCATTATAAGAAGAGAGCTACAACAAGAAAATATGAGAATAAATATCATATAAAATTTCCATCACAAACTATCAAGTCATCATATTATCATTTTATAGAATCCTAGGAGAAAAAACCATAACCTCAAGAAAGTAATTATAATATTCAATCATGGTCCTTTCAGCCTAATCATGTAAGAATAACTCTATAGAATTATCCAACACCATAGACTATGGATGGAACCATTTGGTTAAAGGAACCACAAATTCCCTAAAATATAAACCCTCATGCTTATTCTCCATCACCATAATGTCCCACTAAATCATTATTATATTATTTATCCCTCTGAGGTTCCATAATGGGATCCTATATGGGAATAGGGGTAGGTTCTTGTCCTAGTTCTTGAATTTCATGCTCAAAAACCACACCTAGATTCTACTCAAAGGGGGGATTACCTCATTGTTATTTATTTTTATATTCCTCATGGGTAATATTAACACTTATTCTATGATGAATAATGTTATACAAGATCAACAAACAAAATTTATGATGTCAAATAATTATACAGATCAACACTCAAAAAATGAGAACTGGGGAAATTATTCCCAACAGATATTTAAACAATAATTGTATTTAATTCACTCCAAATGAACATTAGGAAAAATAATATAACCAATTCTCTGGTTTTCTTTCCCAAACCATGCCTAATGACTCATGTATCATTATAATGAGAGATGGTGCATTATTTTATTATATTGGCTTATAAACAGGGAATATTCATCCAAAAGGATCGATTAGTTTCATAGATTTATAAAAAAGATATATACTTAAGATCAACATTTCAACTTGAAATGAAATACAACATAGAAATTCATTTAAAACATCTATATCTCCTTGGTTATTATTGAAATTCATTCATAAAATACCTATACATTTCCTAGGAAAATGAAACATAAGAAAGGGGGAGCATAAATTCTCAGTAAGTGTAAGCAATTTAGTGGAAGATATCATAATCATAAACATTAGGCACGGTTAATAATTAAAAACACAGGCCTTTAAAAAGGAATTTGAACACATTATGGAAGGACTAAGAGATGAATAAATAATTATATAATCAGGCATAATCATAGGTATTCTACTAGGTGAATAAACTCATGAACATTCAATTACTAGTTTCATAATGAGGGAATTGATAATGCCAGACATCCTAACCATACCGTCGAGGCCTCATTCCAAGACCATAAACAATAATTTTTTCAAGGCCTTCTTTCAAGACCATAGTTTGTCTCATGAGAACTAACGATGCATCTAGGGGCTATAGTTGGACCCACCCTTCACTTAATATGTCCAATGAGTTCATTATTTTAATGGGTAAAAACATAAACGACATATACATTCCTATAGAAAATAACATAGGAAATGCCAATAATGTTCCCTGAACAATAAGCCTAAACACTAACCATTTGGAGTAAATTAGTGAATGGTTTTAAGATAGCATATACAATATCAAAATAATAATAAACCATTAAATTGAATATGGTATATGATATCATAAAATATTAACTCCAATAATACATAATAATAAATTAATAGTGTTAAATAAAATGATGTTACTCTTACAAAAGTAATGAGTAGTTGTTTAGATTAATACTCTTTTACTTTGAAAACAAGATTTGTTTTGGAAAGCCTTTGTATAAAACAATAAGTGAAGAAGATAGTATATTCAAAAAAATTAGTGAATTTATAAATATAATGGTTACTAAAAATAGATTATATGGTTTCTTTACAAATAGTGATGAATTTTAGAAATTTCCTTGAATAAGGGATGTATTTTGGAATGAATTTTGAAAGTTCATTTTAAAACATAAAACACCCCATAAATGAAGGCATGATTCCGATTGGTTCAAATATATAGATTATTCAAACATAAATTAAGAGGAGTATATATTAATTATTGAGAAATTATCTGGGATAAAGAGTGTCAAATAGTAAGTCGAAAGAAAATGGAGGTTCGGGTAGGAAACCCTTACCTTAAGTCCGAAGGTGTCCCTAACTTGACCTTAATGACCTGAATAATAAATTTATGGTTCCTAAATTAATGATTAAAGAACCTACTATACATTTAATTTATTTACTATAACTTTATTAGGTTCATTCATGGCATTTTTATGGGTTAAGAGATTCAATTTCATTGTTTGAGAGTTTTTTCTTACACGGTTTTCATAATCAGTTTACTTTTTTTCGTGTATAGATAATCATATAGAATGAGAATGGTTGTATAGACTAGAAGTTGTATGGTATTAGTTAACAAAAAAAATATTATGTGGTTATAAATTTTTTTGGTTATTGGGTTGAATATAAATCATTATATAAAACTTCAATGACAATTTTTTGGGTTAATTGGTAGTTCTTGATCACAAAAAACTCATTTTTATTTAAAAATTAAAATCACATGTAAAAAGGGATTATAGAATCTTAAATAAGTTATAATACCTATATTATAGTCTTTTTCTGAAATAAAAATGCTTTCATGACATGAATTAAATATGGTAATTGAAATTGAAAACCTTTTGTCCTTAAAGGTGATAAATTAACACATCTCGGATGATGTTTTCATTTCTAGTATAAAATAATGGGAAATGATAGCTGATGAAGAATTATTACTTTAACATAAAACCTTCCACTACATGAAATGTACCGGTGTCATCACAACATTTGAAGAGAAATGTCATGAGGAAATAAAAATAAATGAAAGTAACTTAAAATAAAAAAAATGAAAAGTGTAATTTACTTTTTGAAGTTATCTTCTTTGAGAGCTTCTTTATAGGATAGGTTTTTGTCTTTTCAAGAGACCAAGGGATTAGGGACATTGGGAAGTATCTTTGGGGGGATATTTGGGCCGAATTTTGTCAAGTTACAAGGCTTTAGAGGAATGCAGAGAAGAGGGAGTGAGGGGTGGCGTTATAGTGGAGGAGAGGATGGTTTTCCCATTATTTTACTCATTATTTCATTATTTTTCCAAATAAAACCAATAGTATTGATTATAGTGAGCATGAATAGTAATATTCTCATGTGATTTAGAACCTAGTGGGATTACATCAGCCTTAAATCCCTTTTTCCTAATAAGTCATGTATTTATCATTTATCATAAATTATCATATTTTACTATTCACCCAAAATTCATGTATTTTAGAAAAATCTCCAAAAAATCACCCTATCCATTTTTTGACATGTAGAATTAAAAAATGAAATCCATATTTTTTGGAAATAATTTTCTATAAATTTTTAATTTAATTTAAAATTAATAGAGTAATTTATTGGAAAGAACAACATTATAACTATAACTCGTTTTATGACACATTGAGAAATTAATCAAGGTACAATAAAATTATATTATAACCATAAGACAATAGAATGTAAATTTATGATTACATTTTATGAAAATAAATTTCTATTTTAAATTATTAAATTAATCATAAAATTTTAACTAAAATATTAATGACATAAAAAAATACCAATACTTATACTATGATCATTTCTTCATTTATAAGATGTATAAATTGTATTTATACATTCATGGTTGAAGTTTATATTTTCTTTACTTATTTACTATTCATTACTATTCATATGGGTATTTTACTATTCATAAGGGTATGTTACTATTCATCAAAAACTAGTTTTATTATATCAGAATTGAAATATCTTACTGAACGCAACTATGTATGTTAGTTTTTTGAAATTGAAATCACAGAGTTTGAAAATTATGTTTACCAGCTAGGTTATAACAAAGGGGTGTTTGTAGAGACTTAGTGGTTTGTGCATTCAATATTAAATTTATAATCAAAATCATGTGGTGTTATAGGGTTAGAGTGGTCTAAAATTAGATAATGATAGATCTAGCTGGAGAGTATGGAATCATGGTGGAAAGGAAATAAAAATACATTTGATATTCTTATTTAAAACTAACATTCGGGACTTTAGATGATGTGAAACCCAAAATTCACATCATATAATTATCAAGTCCCACATATGCTGACAAAACACATTTCCTTTTATTAAAAGAATATTTTTAATTTATAAACAATTTTTAAACTATACACGACATGTATCCTATCATGTTATGTACCAGTTTCATGGAATATTATAGGCTACAATAACATGTTGTGTAACAACATTACATGGTGTGTAAATCCCAAAAAACTGCAGAACTAAAAGGTTTTATACATAAAATTCCAAGAAATTACTAACTTCACCATTCTAGGTATCCTTCCAATTCCTTAACAACCCCACCCAGACACTGGTAGAGAAAAAACATGATAAATAAAAAAAAATACATGATATAATGTTAACTGGATGTTACAACTCATTATTTAGTAATGTCTTTTTTTCTCCAAAAAGAAATTTTTTTCTTGAATTATTTTAAATTGATTTTATGTGTTGAAATTACATTACCTTAATACCATTTTTATAAATTCTATTTTATAAAATAAGTAACATTATTCATATAATCATATTAAAAATTTACATAAGGTGAAATTTTTTGTTTTTTATAAAATGATTTATTGTTAGTGAATGTCATAAATGTAGATTTTTTAAATATGTTTAATTATTTCATTGAATAAAGAAATTTAAAAGTCTCATTTTATTTCGAATTTGGTATTATGGTGACATAAGATCCATTTTATTCATAATAGGATAATTAATTATATTTTAAACAGTAATATTCATGATTTTGATATAATTTAAGTATTATGCTTAAAGACACATTTGTTCGAAAATTGGGTTTTCATTATTTCTTATGAATTTATATGATTTTTTACTGAAATTATTCTTAATTAATATTGAAAAATGAATTCCATATTTTTAATTATGATTATTTAATTTTTAAAATAATTCCCCTTTTTTGGTAATTATGATTAGTAAACTTGGTCATTTTTGTCACCTCAGTAAATGTAAAGTGAGGAAAATAAGGAAAAACATGATATAAGGTCTAAAAATCAATTAAAAACGTGAATTTATCCTAATGGATATTATTATTTCAGACATTTATAACCAAGATACAAATATATGTTCACTTGGTGACAAAGTTCAGAGGAAAAACAAGAAATAACAACTAAAAAGGCATCAACCCATTATAGTGTAGGTATTCATACCATGAAAATTGTATAATTTTGGGAATAAATATTTATTTGAAATTTAAATTTATTTTTTTAATGATTGTAATTTTTAATTTTGATTTATTTAAAAATTACTTTAAATGTTTATGCAATGTTGACTGAATATTTATTCAATAAATATAAAAATATAAATGGTTGTTAAAAGAATAAATATAATAATATATGGTTGAATTATTTTGTCCCATTAATTTATAAGAATAATATAACATATTTGGGATGTCTGAATGGATTATATTCAAATTAAATTTCATTAATTTTTTTACATTGAAAAATTATCTGAATTGTATTTAAAATTTCAGAAATAATATTTTATGATAATTTTTTTATTAATTATTCGAAATAATAAAAATCTAGAAATTGAGCATGTAGAATTATAATTGGTTTAAAATTTCATCCCTAGTTAATAAATGAATGAAATTTTAACTCATAATTAAAATTATAACCCTTTATTTTTATAAAGTCATTACAATGGTTAAAAATAAAATTAGTCAACCAAGGGGTTAAAACATAAGATAATTTTTTATATAAAAAAACTATATAAATTTTATTGGAAGATGATATTTAAACTTTAGCCTCTTTTTTTAATATCTATTCAATTTGAAACATTTTTCTTGAGAGTGACTTATGTATATTTTAATATTTTTTATAATTCTATGTGTGTTATTTCCTTCCCTTATAATAAAAAAACGCATTCACTCATTTAATTATAGAACATTGATCATTATAGATCAACAAAACCTTAAATAAATATATTTAGAGAATCCATAGAAATTATATATAGGTTCTGGTATTCTTAGATGACAATTCCAATGGTTATTAAGAAAGGATCTAAAGGATGACAGCTGAAGGAAAAGTAATCATGTTTCCTGACCACTTTCAATTTAAATATTCTAATACATCCCTTAAATTAGTGGGATTTATATTAAAATAACAACTTCATTATCCTAAATATAATTAAATTTTATTATTATTATTTAACCACAAATATATTCCTAAATTCACTCAAATGGGAAGTGATCATATCGCTCATGCATATGTATGTACTACCGCTTCCACATAGAGATACAATTCATTTTACATCACCATATTTGATAGATTTTTATTGGGATGGATTCAATATTTATATATGATATTTATGAAATAAATATTTTTTTAAATTATTACGTCATATCAACCTTATTACTTTGTAATCCATTGGAAAATGGAAATGTTTCTTATGTGTATGTCTTGACTACCACCTCCATAAAGCAATGTGATTCATTTTTCAATTACAAATTACATGAATGTAAATAAGGATAGATTTAATGAATATATATATATATATATATATTTATATAAGTATACTTTTAGAAATATAAATATTATTTAAATTTCTTTCATTCCATCCATTTAAACATAAAAAACAGTCTTAATGTGTACGTGTGACCAACCATCTCCACGAACTGTATAATTCATATTTTTTTGCAATGAAATTTATGGATGAATTTAAATAAATATATAAATAATAAAAATAGTATTTTTACCTTTCTAAAAAATAAGTTATAATTTAATCAAGATCAAAATACAAGGGCCATAATTATCGAACAAAATATTCTCATAAGAAATGAATTAGTTAACACCTAGAAATGATGGTTTTAATAAAGAGTTTTTAATAAATGGTTGTTCTTATATTCTATGTTTATATTAAATGATAATTTAAATTTTAAAAGGGATCCATTATATAATTATAATAAATTTTAATTTATTATAATGGATTTTTAAGTGCTTTAAAATGATGTTTAACATCATTTAAGGGATTTCCACTCACTTATATTTATATTAAACACAAGCCATATTCATCACATGTTTCTTTTAGGTGATACATATACTACCAATGAATTTATTTTATGATTAACTTTATGAAATTTATTTGGAATTATGTATCCTTCTAAGTATCTCTCTTTCAAGAGTTCTTGATTTGGTGATTACCAGAGTGGTAAAAGTTCTTTATCTCAATACTACATTTTTGAGGTATGTTTGATGTTATGTAACTATTTATGTTTTTGAGGTGTGTATAATGCATAATTAACATGTTATATAATGAATTTATTTTTTTTAATTATATTTAATTTTTCATTTGAATTTCTTCATTTATGGGACTTACAATTCAAAATTTACCAAAGAGAAAAGGGTTTTATCGTATGATATTATTATTTATCCATATAGTTTATGATTAAGTTTCTAATGATGTAATTTCATGATCTGCCTCTGAATAATCTCATAAATTTTCATACAGTATATAAATTTACATAGAATACATTATTTCATTACATTTTAATATCATTTAGTTCTGAATATTCTAAAATAATGTTTTTAAGGAAAATATGGCTTAATTCATCATTTTAGTCAAAATTCCTTTTTAATAAATGTATATGTTTTATAAAAATGTTTCAAGAATATTTTATCTATTCTATAATTATTTTTTAAATTTATTTTCACCCATGTCTTAATTTTTTAATTTTTCTTAAAATGGATATTCTTTTCATTTTTAGAATTATGTACTTTTGTCTTTTCCTCTAAAATGTGAAGGAAGTCTTCATATTAACATACAAAAGATGAAACCTATATCCTACTATCATGAAAAGTTATTATTTTTAATATTCCTATTCATTTTTACATGGTTAATTAAAAATAATATGTTTTCTATAATATTTTTTAAAAAAATTAGATATTAAATAAATTATTTAAAAAATTAAAGAGTATTTTATACAAGAAATTTTCCATGTGATATTTCAAAGGATTGTTTCATTTAAGGTAACATCATTTTCTATTAATTATTCTTCAATATGGATACAGTCCAAGGATAGCATCCCTATTATTTCTCTATATGGTTTGTAAATATGTTGATTTTTTAGATGAATTTATTTCATTTGGGGTTTTCTATAACGAATTGTTGAAATTTTTAGGAAATTAATTTCTTTTATAAGGGTTATGATAGATGATATTCAATTGAAGATATTATGGTGCACATATTATTGTATTATTAATATGTGATTGGTGGGCCCAGAATTATATTTCACTCAAATACATTAGGTAAATATGGATATCTCTTGAGATAATAAGCACTAGAATGGGGAGTGAACCAAGTTTTGTAATGGAATCTATCCACTTTGGTAGTCAGGGAAATAAAACTTGACTAATGATATTATATAATGTATAGTGATCTTAATACTCTATGATATCGTGGTTAGTGATATTTGGATAATTAAATGAATTTTTTATAATTATGTTTATTCTATAAGCTTATGTCATATTCCAATATTAGGATCTCATGGATCATGTTATTTGATTTCCTTATGATTCATGCCTTAGGAACTACCATTCTTTATCAATGACTCAAGATTATGATCTTTGATACATAGTGTATGGTTTTAAAATGTTATCCTAATTTTCTCATACCCTTAAACTCATGTAATGTTTATGTGATCATTGTTATTTACCATACATACCCTTACTCAGAATCTGATCTCATCCTTTCATGTGTTTCTGTTACCCAAGTTATGAATATGTGTTTTAATTATGATAGGACTAATAAGGGTTATAGTTGTGACTAACTTAGTGGAAGATTATATAGATCACTTATGAATAAGTCTTTTATGTATCCATGTAACAAAATATACTCATCCTCTCTTATTCTAGATTGAATCATAATTTTATGTATTTAATATTCATCTATTAAAATTCAATATTTATATATGAAAACCATGGGTAATTGTAGGATTGGATATCTAGAAATGTTAAATAATAAAAAAAATATGTGTTTCAGATACCCTGTAATTATAGGCTATGATCATTGTGACTATAATAAAAGAGTGATTTTTCTTGTGTTTCCCTAAGTATATACTTTTTTATAAATTCTATAATTATATCATTCTATAACCACTTTAACATTGTATGGAATGATGGTTATTTTTATTGGTCAAAACTAGTGTAATTATTCATCATCTACTAATTATTTCTTTTATCTCATAACTATATAATTCATAAACAGTAGTTTGAAATTAATTATTAAGTGAAATTGTGTGTGATTTCATGTAATGAAAGTGAAATCAATCTAGATATTTCCCAATTTAAGTTCTACAGTTTCAATTGAATGTTATGATTGAAATGAATCTTTATGATTTTTTATTATTTTTATTGATTAATGAATGAATTAATCCACTTTTATAGAAAAATAAATCAAACAATGATATTTTATTATCTATTATTATTAAATAGTATATGATGCACAATATATGAATACAGGTTTTTTAATATAGTGATTTTATGAATGAAAAATTCATTTAAATTGTTAAAGGAGATGTCATAAAAATATCCTTCTAGATAATGTTACTAGTACCATATTCTATTTTTGTTCTACCATGTTTTAAAACTCTATTCATTACATTAAAAATGTAAATATTAAAAATTTTATTTATTCCTTTAATAAATATTAAAATAATTAAAATTAAAAAAAATTTACATCAACTTCCCCAAAAGAAAACTTTTTTCACGACTTCACAATGTTCCTTAGTAATTAAAAATATTAATTTGTATTTTATTATGAAGTTTTTAGCCATTAGTTTTAAAATTATTAATCATTTCATAGTATTTATATCTTGTAATTATTATGTAATGAATTCCCAAAAAAATGAAACATGTTTTGTTTTCTTATGAAAAATTAATTTAGTGGAATCATAGTACAAAAATATCATTCTAATTTAGAAAAAAAATGTTTCATGTCATAGAGTATATTTACAGGCATAAATGATTCTATATAAATATGTTAGAAATAATTAATAGAATCATTATAGAATGTACAATGTGAACAAAAAAATTTATATTTTTGTTTAAGTGAAAAAATGTAACTCATTGTATTTATCTTGATAAATATTATCATAAAGAAATACAATGGTCTATTGATTAATAAAAAATATAATTTTTTACCAATATGTTTATTGAGAAGAGTATATAAGTAATATTTTAAGGATTTTTTTTCAATAATAGATAAAATTAATGAAAATGATACTTTTTCTAAATTAATGAACTATGGTATGGTTTGAAATTGAAATAATCAAAAATCTTATATAATCATTGATTCAATTAAAAATTTATATATATAAATTTATTATTGAGTGTTTTAAAATGTAAATTTTTTCTTTTTAAAAATTATTAATAGAAAAATATGAAATGAAAATATTATTCCAACATATATAATTTAATTTTTTTTAATTGTATCAATATTAAATTTAGATAATTTGAAAAAATATTAGAAAAAAATATTAAATGTTGAATATATGTTAAATGTTGAGAACAATTATATTCTTTAAAATTTAATGAGAAGTATATATCCATTCGCCTCTGTGTTAGTTATTGTATAATTGTAAAGAGGTATCATATTAAATGTATCTCAAAAGATATATTTATATATTTTATGAAGGGGATGTGTGATAAGAAAATAAACATAATTTGTCACTGGGTTTTGATCTAACTTATTCTCTAAAAGATTTGAATTTATATTTTAAACTTTTTTCAAATTTAAAATTAGGATACTAAATTACAAAGATATAATTTTAGCCATATTTATTAAAAAATGATATATATATGAGGATATTTTGAAGGATTTTTCATGGTAAAAATGTTTTATATTTTACATCATTGTGCCATGAATATAGTGAAATAAATCATAAATTTTTAAGATCGTTGGGTTCGAAGCCTCATTTTGTTATTAAAGAAAGTAACTCTTTTTATTGGGTAAGCCATCAACTTGGAATGATGAATTTAATTCCTGAAAAAATTATTTGTTTATATAGATAGTTTTCTGATAAAGTGTGTGTATGGGGTGATGCTTATCTCTCATTGATTGAATAGATTATTGGGGAATTGAACTGAGCTATGTATCCATATTATATATTTTCTCCTATATGAATGTGGATAGTTGGATTTGATTAAATATTCAGGGTTTGTCATGGTGTGATTAGATTCTACTCCATGGATGGTCAGATAATGCCAGTGAACAGGGAACCATTTTCATACTACTTAGTTGGTCAAACTATCAAGTAAATTGGGCACCATTTTAAAAATATACTAATATATTATAGGTTAGATTGACATAGATATTGATGTTCCATATTATTATGATTAAGAAATCAATTCATTAAGGTTGGACCAATGTAAACATATTCATTCCATTTTAATATGATTCAAAAACTAGTCCATGATTAGTCAGGCCAACCTAAAGACCAATCTATTGTCTTCAAAGCAGTCTATTTTTGTTGAATTCATTCTATGGAATTAATTTTAGGATGTATATTTCATTATCATTGTGTTATGTTTGAACATAATGAATTGACTTGAGGCATGCATGCTCAGTATCAACATATTATTTATTTTATCTCTAATATGATCACTTGTTATATTGTTGCATCAATTATAAAACTCTTTGATATTACTCTACTTGTTTTAACACTCACACCATGAATGTGAACCTTTTTTTAAAAGCATACTATATTTTTTCTAGCCAATTAAAGCACATAGTACTTAAAAGGTGGTCTAGCTGGGGTATCTATATGGGAAATAAGAGATAGAACCAATATGTTGCTATGGATTCTTTAATTTTAATTTATTTTATTTACATTTATTTTTATTAGACCATTATAATAACGTTTTTATGGAAAATCCAATTTTTGGTTATATTATTCTCTTGTTATATCACTGTTTTATTTTGTTATTTCATTTCATGTATATTTATTTTTTTATGGTTATTTATTCATAGTAAAACTTCATTAAATTATTTTATATTAATTTAATTATATTTTTTTTAATTTTTTAAGTTATTGTATGCCTATGACATTGATGGTACAATCTCTAAAAATATATATATTGACCATCACTAATAGGTGGTTACCTCTAACATGTGGGGAGGTACACCGAAGGTCATAAGTTGTATCCAACTTAGGCTGATAGTTTTTTTGTTAATTTAGGAATTATTGGTACACTAGATTGACATTGTCCTTATGGTTAACTAATAATAGTATGGCGGATGTCTCAATTACATAAGATTTTGTATTGTTATATTTGAAAAATTATAAAGTTATTTTAATGGATTATTATTTTACACTTTAACTACAGTTGAAATAGGTGTGATTTTATACATCATACTTGGAACATATGTTTAAAAATATGTTCATGGATATATGAAGAGAGAAATGGATTTATTGAATAAAATCAACTTTTGGGAAAAAAAATCAAAATATATTTTTTGAAATACAAGTTTTAGTTAATTAAATCATCTATTATAAATTATTCTTTCATTACCAAAATAACTTATTGGGTGTGTTAATTATTTAAAACCAATGGTGAATGATATTTTCTTTTTAAATATTTGATAGTGATTGATATAGTCAAGTTTCAAAGGACAACCCCTAAGTGGAAGTGTATAGAAAATATGTGCCATGGGTATAGAGTAACGTTTGAATTATATTACTGGAGTATGGTTTATTAAGTGAATAGAGTTCATTGGTTCTTAAAAAAACAATCATAATGTATAGAAATGAATATTCATATCCATGGATAATCGATAAATCAAGATCATGGATGGTGGTTTATAAATTATATGGATTTAGTAATGAATTTGATAGGTTGTATGCCTAGAATTGTATAATATGTCTGTGATCCTTGGAATGGATCTGTTTTACTCTTGATAGCAAGATTAATGTAAATTCAATGGCATGTTCTGTACCACCACAAGATTTTGAGAATTATGTTTGTTGAATTAATTTATCTTTTCAATATTTTTCATTTCTCGTGACTCTAAAAATAGTTCTTTATATATATATATGTGTCTGTGTGTATTAAAACACTAATTCAATCATTCCTTTCACATGAAATACCAACCTGTCTTGCGCTAAAATTTAAACCAACTTGTCTTGCACTACAAGAAACACCGACTTGGCGTACTATGTTCGCAACCCTGAGTTTTTATAAAACACACACACAAATATATATATATATATATATATATATATATAATTTAAAGTCATAATTATAACATAAATTTTAAAAATAGTTATTGGAATAGTAATAAATACTTTCCAAATATTTTTTTAATTGTTTTTTATAAATAAAACATTCTGATAATGAAAGATAAGATTTTTGGCAAAGTCCTTTTTATGTTTGAAAACATCATTTTCTCGAATAAACTACTTCTAGTAATTAAATTAATTTTAGAAAATTTTAGAAAATGAAGTTGATAAATTAAAATACATTTTTTAATTAATAACATAAATGTTATCCTATGGTGGATTTTTGGGATTTTTCTGAGAAACGTCATTTTTTGATTAATAGTGAAAGTACTGCTTTTTTGTTAAAAGCTGCCTTTTAGTCTAATTAATTATTAATGTAAAATAATATTATAAATTTGTTTTAAGGTAAAATTTTATAAATTTTACATATATTAATAAAATTTAAGTCATTATAATCAATTTTAATTTTAATGTGAATATTTAATCTTAACAAGATTTTGAACTAATTCTTACTTTAAAACCCCGTTATTTTGTCACGTATGCGAGGATAGAACTATTCATAATTTTAATGCTTCTATTAAGTGAATTTAAAAAATACAACATAAAACATTGTATTCATTATAATATTTTTATTCTCATAAGAACATGTAATTTTTTTTACCAAAATGATTAGTAAAAGTGATTAAAATTAATCATACCAATTAAGGCCAAATTAAGCCTAATTAGGGACTAAATCATAAATTTAAGGGACCAAATGACATAAAAATAAGTACAAATCCCATTTTATTTCCATATTTCGTTCATAAACCTTACATTATTGAGTTTTTTTTTGTTTTTTATGAATTTTGTTAGGTGAGGACATGTGCAGACCTAATTTTTTTAAAAAAATTCCATTTAAGTCCTTTTTCCTTCCCTATAAAAGGCCACCACATGTACGCATTCCTCAAACCTCCAGAACCTTTTATGTTCATACATGTTTTTCCCAGTTATCTTACCAAAAATCATTCATTGGACCATGAATCCTCCATTCAGTAATAAAGCCTCTCAAGGAAGCCTTTTGGCATAAACTAAAAGGAGTTACTCGATTTAGAGGTAACATCTTCTCTCAAGGTCCTTCCATTTATTTTATTTCTCCACCCACTCAACTATATTATTAACTTATTATGTGAAAAAATAGTATCGTACATATTTTAATATTTTTTAAATGCAATTTTTTTGACCGACACTTACACACACCTCCATCTTATGGAAGTTGAACATATTGTTTTTGTATACTGCAAACTACTTCCTTACGAAAAGATGATTGTGCATTAATACTTTACAACAAATCATGGTGAAAATTATGATGGACACTCTTTTTATACATGAATATATTATATTTTCTATGTATTTATTCTCCTTTAATACATTTACAATATAGGCCTCTTTACATTCCATTTGGTGTTAATACGATATTCTCGTTTGAGGAAGTGTGTATTTTTGCCCCTCAAAGTGATGTGATTCATTCAGAAACCACACGGAATGAATTAAGGATGGGTTTAAAAAAATATGATATTTATAATATATTAATTATAATATATTATTAATACATATATATATTTACATATTTCATTTATATACATTCTTTTAATACGAAAAAATATAGAAATAATGCTTATGTGTATGTACGACATACCATATCCATGAACGGTGTATTCCATTTCCTAATACTATATAATATATATTATTATAATAAAAATATAATGTATATATATCATATTTATATAATGGTTTATATTTTGGAATCATGATACAAGTATAAGGACTAAAGATGTAACAATCTAAGACACCTGTGAAGAACAAAGAGAATTTTACCCAATGTGAAACATTAAGATAGGATCACAAAAACTGGCAATATAAGGTCATTAAAAACCCTATATGGTATAATGTATAAGAATATTATTTTGTGAAAAATTTATAATAAACTTTTATTTATTATATTGGAATCTTGTATGAGTACGAAGAGAGCCAAGACACGAGGTAATGGGATATCATATCAGATTTAATTTCTGTGAGATACATGTTATGTATTCCACTCTCTACTTTTGTGTGTTTTATGTACTAACCATAATTGTATTCAATGTATCTTTTTATTATATTTATTTGTATTCACATTCCTATTTGAAGAACCTTATTTCATGGGGTTTAAGTTTCAAAAGTTATCAAATTAGTAAAAATGTTTTGTCTCAATTTTCATTCATCGAGACTCATATTTTGTTTTGAACCAAACTCCTTTTCATGGTGAATATACATCCATTTTACATTCCATATAATTAATCTCAATATTTTTATTATATTATATTCTTCATGTAGTTTCCTTTTCATACATGGAGAGCATGATCCTAAGAACCACATTATAAGAGTTTATTGATAAAATCTCATTGCTTTTCGAGATTATTTATGTTTATGCTTCCTGTTATAAAATCATATGATCTGTCTCTCAAGAATATTCATGAGTTTCCTTATCCTCTATTATTTCATGATTTACTCATGTATTAGAACCATTTTTTACTCTTTGGTATATATTAGAGTCAATAATGTGTTTTAGAAAATCTAAGCTTTACCCTCTCTTTGGTAAATAATCTATGTTTTCTAAAAAGAGATTCCAAGAATATTATACCATTACCGTATAATATATAAAATATATTTTTTACCCCTTTTCTCCTTTTCCAACATCTTCAAGTGAATCTTCTTGTTACATTCTAAACAATTCACTTTTCAATCCTTTTTTACTGTGTAAAAAATATATTCTTTTGACCTTATACGACATGTATGGATTTACCCACAATCATTTCGTTGAATCTCCCTTTGCATTGTTAAATAGATTAGTCATTAATAAAATGTTTTTTAAAATTAATTTTCCTGGAAAATTGTATTTTAAAAGGATTTGAAAACATTATCAAGGTTCTTTTATAAGTTTTCACGAAAATTAATTTTCAAGACTTTTTCTATATTTCATTATAAATTTTTAGTGTATTTTAAATGAAATAGTTTTCAAAACGTTTTTAAGCTTCTATTATATGTTTTCAAGAAAAATAAATTTGAAATTTTTTTAAGCTTTCTATATTATTTTTTAGTGATTTTCAAATAAAGAAGTTTTTAATATGTTTTGAAGAATATTTTAAAAAAATTCACAGAAAATTTTTTCCAAAATGTTTTCATGTATTCCATATAATTTTTAATGATTTTTCTAAGAAAATGATTTTTAAATAGTTTTATGTATTACAAAAATTTCAAAAAAGAAAGGTTATTTTCCTCAAGAAAAAATATAGAGTATATTTTAAAATTAGTATCCATTAAGATGAAATCTATTGATATTATGCATTCCTTTATAAGAAATGATCTAATGGTTCCATTAATATCTTTTATATGAATGAGTTATGCTTAATTATATGTTTTTTATGAAAACCATTTCTCCTATAAGGGTAATATGTTTATAAAACCCATTCTATTTCATGGTTTATATGCATTTGAAACATGATTCATTTGATTGGATATGTTTATGATGAAATGATTATCAAACCTGTCTCTTCCCATAGGTTAGGATTCATTTACATGTTTCTGATGCTCATTTTATTTCATGGGTTATGATTTGTTTATTTATGACCTTATGGAACATATTTTTATGATTTAATTATGTGATTGGTGGGACCTATATATCCCTCCAATTTAATTTATGAAGATTTATATCTAATGAGATATAAAGGGATGGAATGAGGGTTTACTAGGTTTAGTAATACATGGCTAGAACTAGGGTCTACTCGATTCAGTAATAAAGGGATGGAATGTGGGTTTACTTTGTTTAGTAATACACGGATGGAATGAGGGTTTACTCGGTTCAATAATATAGGGATAGAATGAGGGTTTACTTGGTTTAGTAATACATGGTTGGAATGAGGGTTTACTTGGTTCAGTAATATATGGTTGGAATAAGGGTTTACTCGATTCAGTAATAAAGAGCTGGAATGAGGGTTTACTCGATTCAATAATATGGGGCTGGAATGAGGGTTTACTTCGTTCAGTAACACAGGCATGGAATTGGTGTTTACCCAGTTCAGTAAAGGACTTTTCCATGAAGATAGTGATGACATTGATTTCTTTTCTACTATATAAATCATGTTATATGCTTATATGTTTCCATAATTCTATTTCCTATTCATATGTTATGATTTCCTGGTCTATGCTATTTATTTCATTATGATCTATGTCTTATGAACTACTAATCATTATGACTAGATCTCAATTATGATATTTTATATAAAGGTTATGATCTTATATTTTCATGATCATATACTCATACCCTTATGATCATGTTTATTCTTACATGTCTTCCTTGCATACCCTTACTGTGCATTTAATCTCTCCCATTTTATGTTTTATTTCCAGAAAGTTATTATGATATGTACTATGTTTGTTATGTATAAGAAGGGTTCTATCCATTAAGAATATATTGGGAGATGATGTAGCTCAAATATGTACCAGTGTTTATGTTTCCATGTTTCTAAAGGAACTGTACCAACTACAGTCTTTGGGCGTCTCTTTTTACAATGTTTAAATATTCCGAAAAAGTTATGTAATGTGAATGTTTTGAAGAGAGAGGGTCACTATATTTGGTATCAGAGAAAAGGTATATTTAATCTTTAGAAACTAGGATGTGAAAACCTTAGTGATATCCCCAGATATATTTCAATGTATATGTCTGGGGATATCTCTAAGGATAAGTATAAGGATGAGTTAATGTTTAGGAAATTTTCCTGGAATTTCAGTAAAGGATAGAGAGATTGGTTTCCAAGAAATACATCCATATCTGGATACTACAAGTGGATGTGTCTCTAGCACATATATTCCTAGGTGTAATAACTTTGACAAGATATTTTGTTCTTTACTCAGGGTAATATGGTACACGACAATGAGCCTTGGATCACCCCAAGTATGACACTCCTAAGGGATATATTTTTTGGTTATTCAAAAACTCTTCTGGAACCATCATGAAGGATTTAGATATAAGTTAGCTATGAATAACCTAGGATAAACCCAAGGGGATATAGATTATGTAAGGTGTCATGATTTATACATCCTATAGGTAATTATTTTCATTACAATGTGGTTTTATCCTAAGACAAGTAATGATCACGCTATGCTTATGGTTTTATTCAATGGAGGTAACAAAAAGGAACTCTATTAATGATGATTTCCAGGGAAGATTTTCTGATGAGAAGTCAAGTTAGATGATCAATAGAGTGAAAGATGTCCTAATAATGCCAAATGATATTTCACAGAACATGATTAACAATGTTTATTTTAACCAACTCTTTGAATCACCAAAGAAGGTAACGATTTAGTTCACATAGATTTCGGGTTATGTAAAACATGGAGGAAAGAAGATTCAGCTTCCTTTGTGTAATAAATGTGGAAAAATCACCTAAGTGAATGTATTATAGGAACATGAAGGGGTTTTGACTATAGAAAAGAAGGACACAAAGCAAGTGATGATAAGAGAAAAATTATGATTTCGGTTAACAAAATGGATGGGAATTTTGGCCTCCCAAAATTTTCATCTAAGATCAAGTGTTTTAAGTTTGGATAAAATGGCCATTTTGCAACCCAATGTCCTAAGAGGAATGTTCCCTAAGATAATCTGCAAGGTGGTGCGATTAATGGTTGCATTGCTGATGATGATGAGACTATAGATAAAATGTGAAGGTAAAGAGGTATTATTGTTAATGGATTAAGGATGAAGCAATTGAAGTATTTATGTATTTATATTCAAAATTTATGAAGGATGAAATATGAAATGATTTTCTACTTATGTTTTCACTCTATATATACAAGTTTATGTCGAAAGTTCTATATGGACTAATGAAGTGATTTAAGGACAAGGTGATATTTTTTCGAAGGGTAGGTAACTCTTAATATGTTGTTTATGATACGATAATGTTGTATGGATAATGATACTTGTGATATGAATAAGTAAGTTGGAAAGTATTTATTACCTTATAACTAAGTAATGAATTGTTTATTGTGGGTTTATGCTACCACTAATGAAGTTTACAACATTTTTACAATTAAGGAATAGATCCAATACACATTGGAATGAAGAATAATGCATGTTTTTTTAAAAGGATTTATGGTAATTTAGGTTGTTATGATATTACAAGAGAATATATGATGAGGGTATTCACATGTTTGGAATGTGAAAACCAAGAGATAGTTTTTGTTAAAAAGGTGAATCAATGTTTATCTTATTCTATGAATGTCTTTCTAATGTATTTTATTTTCACCTTTGATAAGGTTTATAAGGTTAATCATTCATGAAAAGTATAACTTATTCTTCGAAGGAAGTATTTATTCACTGAGTTTTTATTGAAAAAATTATTTAAAAGGATAATCAGTGATTAACCTTATTTAAAGGATATAAATCTTATATATTATATTAGTGTGGTTCTAGAAAAGGACATCATGTATGTCTGGTAACAACCAATCAAATCCAGTAAGGCTATGTGCTTGAACCCATTACCGATGAACGATAAGGGTTTCACACCTACCAATGGCCTACATGATGTATTGACTAATGTATAATTATTTGTAATTAATAAATATTTATGATGAACTATAAGAGTTACTTTTTATTTTTATAGATTAATGCATGTTGTTATTTTAACAGACATATATTTAGTCTTCTTATTATTTTATGGGCATTGAGATTTGTGAAAATCATTTTTTGGTTCTCTATTCATCATAATTAATTTTTAGACATTCATTCCAGGAGGTAATGGATATATTATAAATTTTTCAAAGCACAACCCAAGAATTAAATTTTCTTTATATATATTTATCACGAATTACTTAATGTTGTAAAAGTGATAATTTTTTCCCTAATAAATTAATTTTCGTAGAGTTGATGGCCTTTTAAATCATAAAAATTTTATATCTTTGAGGCCCTCAAAATTCCTTTGACCATTCACTTGTTCATGACTGTTTCATCTGGAAATGGGGATTACCTTGTTTGTTTAAGGTTCAAACTTTCCAATTGGTTTCTAATGGTATTATTCGTAGAACCGAAAACACACAATGATTCTATATCCATTTTGAACTACTTTCCAAAGGTAGGTGCTCATTAGTTGTGGACCGATGAGGCTTAAGAATTTTCATTGGTCGATAGGATGGGAAGTCTGGCTGATCACATCTTTTTGGGGGGAATTATTGCCTACTCTAGGACTCTCTTATAGATTTAAGTTATGTTCATGAATCCATATTAATTCACCAAGCATGAAAATGATTTTTCCTTTAGATTAGGCAATCGATGACTGATATGTATGTGATTTAGAGAGTCATTAATATGTTTTTGAGGATTTTCATCGATGGAGAATCAACCGTAGGTATTAGAGATTCTTAGTCAATGGTATCCTTCAATAAATTATATAGAAATATCTTGGTCATTATGATGACCATACTGGTATTAAATCCACTCAATGGGTCACTTCAAGTATTCTATCATTCAGAAAGACATGGATTATTTCAAAGTTGGGATCATACCCGCAGAAGGGCTACCTACGTATCCTCATTAAAAAGGAATCAGAACCCACAAAGTTCGATAAGAAAGATATAGTTTAACATCATATGGGATGAGAACATAATTAATGAATTATGGTCTTGAACCTTATAAAGGATTCCTACATACTCTACTTTTAAGGCAGAGATCAAAGTCTACGTATTTTGGGTGAAGAAATATGGGGATTATGCATGGTTAACAGCCCAGAAAGAGATTTCATGATTACTTTTACACTCTAAGCTCAGATGAGTCATGCTCGGTGTGAGAAACAAGAGGTATCAGTAAACATGAATATTGTGCCACGAAAGAAGCAATCACAAGAAATTATGTGGGGCATATGTATGTATGACTACCCAAGTAGATGAAGACTAGGACTTACTTCAGGAAAGAATCCCAGGAGTAGGGGCCATAAAGGTATTTTTACTTTCTAGAGATTTGGAGTTTTAACCTGGGGCTTAGATATAATAAGGTTTCCCAAATTAAAGGGGACTTATAACTTAGGGCTTACTCCTAAGAAGGAGTCCTAAATTTAAATAAATATGATTGGGGCCTATTCCTGAGAAGGAGGCCCAAAAGAAGAGAATTTGGGACTTACTACTGAAGAGGATGCCAAAATTAAAGGGGACTTATAACTTGGGTCTTACTCCTAACAATGAGGCCCATATTAAAGAAATTATTATTGGGGCTTATTCCTAAGAAGGAGGCCCGAACCAAGGTAACATGGGACTTACTCTTGAGGAGGATTACATAAATCAAAAGATCTTCTCATAATAAAGGATGAGGATATATGGAGGAAACCTCTAACCGTAGTGACATAAAGCTTGTAAGTCATAAGGTTTTGGGAGAGGTTCTCATAGAATTCCTTTTAGATAAGGAAGCCAACAAAGGAACCAAGACATGAATTGCTTTGAAAAGGGGTTCGCAGGCTAATATCTTGAAGAGGGGAGATGAATGGGAGAGAGGCACACAAATGAAGTTAGTGCACATGTGTAGGTCACAATAATCATTTGGCGTGCAATTCATGGCCGCACAAGTGTACTTGCACAACATGGGTTCTCCTAGGCAATGAAGAATCTATAGGGTAATACTTGGGTGAGACATAACTCAGGCCTTTAGTTTTATCCTAAGATATTTCTAAAAGGGAGGCGTGTAAGTTCAATTGAAAGGGTAGGGTGGTGTGCAAGTGTTTACATTTTTACGGAGGTACAAACACTTAGGTGCACAAGTTTTTATGAATTCTAAACACATAGGCCTTATTCTACTAATTCAGGTATTCCATTCTAGGTAAAAAGTTACCTTAGAAGCTTTCGGAAGAGTTGAGTTGAAGACTAGGGCGACCAGAGATTGAATATGACTTTTGGAAAAATCCAACCTTGAAATGGGGGCCTAGAGTAGATATTTATTGGCCACCTTGCACCATGGGAGAAAAACCAAATATGGTGCGCAAGTGAGCTGTGTGAACCATAGGTGGCGCGGAAGTCACTCCAAATGGGCTCCAAGTCCATGCCTTCATCAATTTTTTTGATTTTCTTCAAAGGGTGACCCTCTTTGTGCTTAATGTATTCCCATTTTCCATTCGTTGGACTCTGTGATGGAAAGGAGCATCAAAAAAAGTCCCCCCTCAAAATTGGATCTGAAAAGGAAAGAGGATCCCACTCTGAGGTAAAGCTGGAGAAATCAAGGGTTTGTGGCACACATGTTCTTTGCGCAGATGCTGTTACTTGGGGGCCTGACCAGCTTTATAATTCATTGGAATAAGTCCAAGTGGATGGTATAAAATTCATCACAGATGCCAAATAAGAACTTCTTCAAGATGAAGAGAGTGAAGTTGGTCGATTAAATGAACTTCAAGTGGCTACTGATGAAGCTTGGGATGCTGTGAAATAGATGAGAAATAATGTTGAAAGTCTTCCGTAATTTCTGAAAAAAGACAAGAAACTCTAGTCTGTGCATGTTATTATAATCTTGTTCATCATTGAAAAACCATTCATCTTCAATCAACTATACCTTCATTTTCTTGATAACTTCTCTTATTTTTACCTAATCCAATTGGATTAGTAAATATAGTTTTATTTTTACTTGGGTTATATAAAAAACACCACAAACATTGCATCTTTTAATTTCACAATATTTCCTAAATCATACAAAATGTACGTTTAGTGAGTTGGGACATAACTTTTGTTCAGAGCACCCTTTTATAGGTTCCCAATTTAATGAGTACCATGTCATTTGTTATTGGAAGTTTAATGTCATGCATGTCGTACTATAAAAAGGCTAATATTTAAGGTCAAATAGTTTTGACCGAATTGATGATATTGAGTAAATTCTTGATAATTTGTTTGGAAACATATTACCATAATCATGTATGGAGGGGGAAAATTGTAAAATGTGACTTGAGAAATTTTGAATCTGAGGAATGGCATTGGAAAACAGATAAAAGGAATTAGAGGAAGTATTTTATAAAAATGAAGTTAACACTACTTGAAAAACCCATTATGGGGGATGAATTATGCAGGGGAAACTAGGGCATATGAAGCATAGTCAAATAGTAGTATCTTTTGGCTAATAGGTATGTTATGTAGATGACTTATTCCAGGCCACCTAAGGTCACGTGCTGCAAAGTCAGGAAAAAGAACTCTTAGAAATTTGACTTTCTATTGCTAAAAGCCGAAGAATGTTTTATGGAGATTCAAATTTTCCAAAGCATAGAGTCTACTTTATTGAGAAAGGTACTTGAATATGGAGAGGATATTTTCAATTAGAATTTTCAATGAATTGGAGGAATGTGACTTCTATGAAGGTCTGACAGAAACGTAGGAAAAAAGGTATCTTTGGTTTTAAATCATATGACTAAAACCAAAGATATAAAAATTATACGACATATGGTCAAGTGGTCCAAGGTAATTTCATATTGATCTGAACATATGGAGGAGGAAAATGTAAACCATAGACTTGAATACTTTCAAATCATGAAAAAGAGTATGGAACAAATATATTAAGGATGGAAGTTTTTTTTGTTCAGATCTGTACATATCATCGTTAAGAACAATAGGGAAAAAAGAGGTTTCTCTTAATAATAAAGCTACCATTACTTGACAAACCCATTATGGAGGTTGAATTTTGCAGGGCCAACTAGGGCATAAGCTGCATAGTCAAATAGTAGCATCTTTTGACTGACAGGTCTGTTATGTAGACAACTTATGCAAGGCCACCTAAGGGCATGTGATGCATATTAAGGCAGAAGAACTCTCAGGTATCAGACATTTTGCGACCAAAAGTCAGGAATAGGGTTATGGAGACCATGAATATTATTTGTATAATGTTGTGGATGGGTCGTTAATTGAGATTGTGGATGTCACTACGTATCTCCTTAGGATGAGAATCAATCCACACGTAGTTCTTGAAATACTGTTTAACGTAATGCAAGACGAGATCATAGAAGATCTTAGTTTAGGGTTGTAGAGCTTAGACCATAGTGAGGGAGGCACATCGTGAATTTGTTATAAACATGGTGTGAATAAAGACCAGGGTGTTCCATATCACACCATCTCCTCCTAGGGGGACTTATCAGCCAAGGGACCGAAAGTGGAGTTTGGGGTTAGGCCCAAATGCTCGGGGCTGGACTCGAGTAATGCTCGAGCGTTCATACGTATCCCATGAATATGGGAATCAAGCTGCACATAGTTCTTGAAATACCCTTTGTAAAGATTTGGTTTATACATGTTAGGGGTAAAGGGGACTTTATTGAAATTATGGCTGGACCCATGATTAAAGACTTGGGTGTCACTACATAACTCATAAGGATGAGAATCAAGAAATATGTAGTTCTTGAAATATAGAATGGTTGGAGACCATGTCAATGACGATTCCTCTCAAGTGAGGGTATCAAGGATTGTTTTAGTTTATTGTCATACGGTAAAAAAGTGAAAATAGTTTATGGTCATATGCATGGACCAGTGCTATGCAGTATAATGTATTGTAGTAAGGAAAATGGGGGACTCTATAGTCTAATGTCATATAGCTAGGACGATGGGACACACACAGTTTAATTTCATGTAGGATGAAGGTGAACTGATATGAATAAGATGATTTGTGGGGGCTTCACAGATCAAAATCGTATGGTATAGAGGTGAATTGATGTGAACAAAGTGGTTTCGGGCTTGAACCTCAGGAGGTTGCCTATGTACCCAGCCTAGGAGGCAAGGATCAATGTCCACATAGTTCAATTGAGAGGGATTCAGTGATCAGGATGTACTTGAGGACAACGACCCGAAGATGATATTGGGACTTCAGCACGGTTAGCGGCCCAAATAAGATGTTATGGTCTAAGATTACTCTAAGATCATGTGAGTCATTTTTGGTGTGAGAAACAAGGGGTAGCAACAGAACAGATGACCGTGTCGCAAAAGAAGCGACCACGATGGATGGTGTGGGGATTATGCATGGTTAGCTACCCAGGGAACACATGGAAACATAGTTTAAAAAACAATTTTGCATGCGACAATCAAACTTAAATGTCATGTTTCATAGACATTGGGTGCTTAGAAGTTTAATGTCCCGCAGCTCGGACGATGAACAGTTTAACATCATGTTAGAAGATATGGGTACACAGTTTAACATCATGTTGGATGATAGAGGAGGTTATGCAGTTTAATGTTCAGCAGCAAGGAAAACTGAAGGAATTTTCCATGAGTTTCTGCCGCTTATACAGTTCTAGTAAGGGCAGGATTGAAATAGTGGCTTCTAGAATATCCACATCTTCCTATGTATCCTAGACCTCCGTCTCTTCCACTAATACCTTTGTTTAGATATAGGGAACATAGGATCATCATGATCGAAACTGTCATTGGAAAAGGGATCCATTAAATAAATCATGTTAACAGAACCAAAGATCAATTATTTATCTCATGAATATTCTACATGATGAACTAGTTTAGGCTATGCCGTTTGGTGAGGTGGTGCCCATGCTTTTGAAGCAGATGACATAAAATTTTCCCGAGTCAAAGACAACTTAGGCTTTCACATGAGATCTTCTTTTTCTGACTACTCTTGTTTCTTCAAATTATGCCTCTTATTTAAGGATTTTCTTTTTAATGAAGTGGGTTTTTCTATGGAATAAATAGAAGAAGACATAATTAGTTTATTCAATTGTGTTCGTAAAATGGCATGAGTTTGGTTGATCATTTTCCTAACCATCCATTAATAATATTTCTATGCATTTTTACTTTTGACTTCGTGCCACTCACCTTCTTTCTCTGGATCAGTAGCAGTAACACATGCTACCTGGGATGAAGAACCTTTCAGTTTTACTTTTCCATAGTCCATCATCTTTTGCATGAGGTCTTTGAAGACAAAACACTCTTGAATGGGATGTCCCAACATCTGATGAAACAATAAATAATTTTGGAGGTCTTCATCTCCTTCCTTATTTGGCCTTTTGGGCCTTGGCAACTGAACCAGATTGTTTTCAAGAGCATAGAGGAAGTAACCAGGAACTTGTTCATTTCGAAAAGAATTAACTTTGTTCTTTACATCCTCATGTTTCCACCTTTGATCACTTTTATCATATTGACAAGGTGACCATTGTTATTGATGCTCCAGAGGTGGATCACTTTTATATGATGAATTTTTTGATGTGGAAGTAGGTACATGTGCTTGTTTAAGTGTAACTGTTGCAGTTTCTACTTTCCCTATTCTCCTTCCCGAATCTGATGGAATTACACGGGACTTATCCCTTGTTTGTACAATGGAATTGTCCACTTGTTGGGAAATTGAAACAAGTTCCCAAAACCCTCCTTTTTATTTCACATGGATCAATGGTGTACGTAATTCATCACAGAGATTTTCCATGAAAATGGGTAGAAACTCCTATTGAGGGAGCTGTAGATTCAAGGAATATGTAAATCCTTTCCACCATGCAATAAAGTCTGAAACTCTTTCATTCTCCCTTTGTTTACAATTTGTGAGATCAAGAACTATTGTTTTCAGCAGCGTTGAGCTGAACTAAAAATGGAATTACTGACGAAGATCTTCCCATACAATAATTGATCGGGAATGAAAACATTTATACCAGACAAAGGCTAGTACTTACAATGATTGCACAACACACCTGAGTTTTACTGCTTCTTTTTTTAGAGGAGTTCTCATCATAGGATTGCATCGAGAGATAAAATGTGTCAAATTCTGCTTTGGATCTCCTGAACCATTAAAAATGGGGAAGGCGACATTTGAAAAATTTAGATGAGGAGGAATTAGATCTACCCATTCAGGGTAAACCTTCTTCTCTGGTTATACTAGTGCACTTATTACTTCCATAGCTTCCAACCGAGCAGTTAATGATTGAATTGTAGTCATTAATACTTGAGAAACACCTGGTTGATCTTGGACCTGATAAGGTGCAATAACTGGAGTTTGGAAGGGTGTGGCGACCGGTACTGCCACTGATTGTAGTATTTCCAGTTGCTTCCACATATGACCTATAGGATTGGACCTATGATGGTGTATGTGTAAAGGGGGATATTCTTGACCCATCACAATAGCTACAACAAATTCCCTTGATTGATTAACTCCATCATGCTTAGGAGGAAGACTACTTTGAAGTAGTTCTGCATTTAACCTCTTTAACTCCATCATTTCTTCTTCTTGTTGTGCGAACCTTTCCTCTAATGAGAGTGATTGGACTTCTCCAGAGGTATGGTGGGATGTAACCTGACTTTTACCCTTTTCCTTGGTATGTGCCTTCCTGGAGTATGGAAGGGTATTACCTGAAGGAATGTCTTACCTCTGGGAAACCCTCAGGCTTCTAGTACAAACACCTCCATCATTTGTTTCTATGTATACAGCCTCTTGAACATGTAATTCTTCAACGGATTCCTTTGAGTGAGCCTCATGTTATGGGGGATCAGTGAAAACAGCATTGATGACATTTATTGATGCATAATGCATTGCAGACCTTATGTCAGCATTTCTGTGATACTATCTTCTTCCTTGTCCTTTATGAGACATTACATTTTGTTTGGTTGATCCCTCATGAACTTCTTGATTAACCATAATTTGGAGGGAATTTCTAGATAATTAGGCTCTGCGTTCCTCTTATGGCTTCTTTACTAATCGAGAGAAGACTGACTTTCACTGAGGAAGAGATTGAGAATATAAAAAATTCCCCAGTCCAATGGACTGGGGATGTTCTTGTTTTTCCAGCTCAACTCATCGAATCCTTTCTGTTTATCCTAAGGGTTGGATTAAAATAGTCCCTAGACTGGCAAGCTGAGGTGGCTCTTGAGCTTCTACATTTGAAACTTTATTAAAATCTTTTTTTATTTTGTGGATTTTAGTCCGAAAATTGGTCAGATGCATCATCTAACATCCACTCAAATCACCTGGCTCATAAGACCATTGGATTATTTCTGACACCTCTGTCACCTGATGATGTGCATGCTATAAACAAGAAGCATGTTTGATATTCTCATTTTCTTGATGAAAGAGTAATTAAACAACTTGTTATTTATATGTTTGACTTTGGTAAGAACAAGTTACGGCCTGATCTTGAGAAAGCCTTTGATTACACACAAAACCAGTTAGCTGTGGCCAGCCATGGGTAATAACATTGCATGAGACCACTTTTTGCAGGCTTTGTTAACTAGAGATCATAGTGAAATGCAATTCTCCAAGAACACCCCATCCCGTAATAGGAATACTAGATGGGGAATTGGTAATTAACTATTGTGACCTTTTTAATGTGCCATGTCATGTATGATAAAGGGCTCTCTACTACTTTTTAACCTTTGGATGTTGGGAAACTGAGAGAGATGCCAAGTCAATTTGGCATTGCAACCCTTCTATTACCTTAGCATGATTTTGATATTAATCATAAGGAAATATTTTTTCTTTTAAGTGAAAAAGTGTTTTCAATATGTTGAGATGAATATTGTGAATAAAGTCTTCTGTCAACGTTTCTGGAATATCATACTGAGAGTCAGCCAAAGGCCAAAATGTGACTGGTATTTCACCTTTCTCCAATTGTTTTTTCATATTCAGCACTTCCTCATTGACATTGGATGAATATTATTCTACCTGATTGGACACAAGTTGGTTCTTTTTTTTCTTCTTTACATTCATCAAGATCGGTAGAGAATTCATTTTTGCGGCTCACTTGCGCGCCCTATTTGGTTTTTCACTGAAGGTGAAAGGAGGTTTATAAATATCCCTAGTGGGCCCCCATTTCAAGGATAGATTTTTCCAAAAGTCAAATTCATGCTCTGGTCACCCTAGTCTTCAACTCAAATCTTCCGAAAGCTTCTAAGGTAACCTTTTACCTAGAATGGAAGACCTGAAGGAGTAGAATAAGGCCTAAGTGTTTAGATTTCATCCAGACTTGGGCTCCTAAGTGTCCGGACCTCCTTAAAAATGGAAACACTTGTGCACCGCCCTACCCTTTCAATGGAACTTGCACGCCGCCATTTTGGAAACATATTAGGATAATACTAAAGGCTTGAGTTAAGTCTTTCCCATGTATTACCCTAAATATTTTTCACCGCCTAGTTGAACCCATGTTTCATAAGTACACTTTCATGACCAAGACTTGCACGAAAACTTATTTGCGCGACCTACACTTGCGCACCAACTTCATTTGTGTGCCTCTCTCCGATTCACCTCTCCTATTAAAGATATTATCCCTCGAACCCCTTTTTATAGCCATTTATGGCATGGTTCTTTTGTTGTCTTCCTTATCTGAAAGGATTTCTGAGATAAAATCTCCCTGAACCTCATGACTTACAAGCTTTATGTCACTACAATTAGAGGTTTCCTCCATATAACCTCATCCTTTAAGAAGAGAAGATATTTTGATTTATGGAATCCTCCTTAGGAGTATGTCCCATGTTCCCTTGGTTCGGGTCTCTTTATCAAGAATAATCCCCAATCATAATTCCATTAATTTGGGCCTCATTCTCAGGAGTAAGCCCCATGTTATAAGTCCCCTTTAATTTCGGCATCCTCCTTAAGAGTAGGCCCCAGGTTAAAACTCGAAATCTCCATAAAGTAAAAATACCATTATGGACCCTGCTCCTAGGCTTATTTCCTTGAGTAAGTGCTGGTCTTCATCTACTTGGGCAGTTGTTTCGCGCGGAATCCAGGGATGACCTCCTGGACGGGAGATTCAAACGTTCCGATCGGTTTCTAACGGGTTTGTTCGTAGAACCGGAAACATCCAATGATTCCACATCCGTTTGGACCTACTTTCCAAAGGCAGGCGCTCATTAGCTTGTGGGCTAATGAGGCTTAGGAATTTGCATTGGTCGAGAGGATGGGAGGTCGGACTCATCACACCTTTTTGAGGGGAATTATTGTCTACTCCGGGACTCTCTTTATAGATTTAAGTTAAGTTCGTGAATCCTTATTACATTACCAAGTATAAAATGAGCTTTCCTTTAGTTTTAACAATCAATGATTAAATATGAAAGAAATTTAGAGAATCTTTTATATGTATTCGAGGTTCTTCATCAATATAGAATCATCTATATTTGTTTAGAGATTCTTGGTCAATGGTATCCTTCAAAACATTTATATAAAAGTCTTTTGGTCATTTTGATGACCAGGATGGTTTTAAAGCCACTCAGTGGGGCACTTGAAGTTTATCGTCATTCAGAAAGACAGAGATTATTTCAATGTTGGGATCGAACCCATGAATGGGCTACCTACGTATCCTTTGTTTTGAAAAAAGGAATCAGAACCCACGTAGTTCGAGGAATGGGATATGATGTTTTATGATTGATGGCTCAAAGATGAATGTCATAATTACTTTTACACTCTAAGCTCACGTGAGTCATGCTCGGTGTGAGAAACAAGAGGTATTGGTAAAATTTAGACAATTGTGCCATAAAAGATGCAATCATAAGAATTTGTTTTGGGGCTTATGTATAGATGACTGCCCAGATAGGCGAAGGTTTAGGATTTACTTTTAGGAAGAAAATCCATGAACAGGGTCCACAAAGTTATATGTGCTTCATGGAGATTTGAATACTCTAATCTTGGGGCTTACTCCTAAGGAGGATGCCCAAGTTAGGAGGGGACTTATGATTGGGTTTTATTCCTGAAAAGGAAACCCAAATCAAAGGAAATTTATGACTGGTTAAGAGAAATTTTAAGAGACTTGGGGCTTACTCCTGAAAAGGAAGCCCAAGGTTATGACTAGGACTTATTCCTGAGAAGGAAGCCTAGGTTAGGGGACTTGGGGCTTACTCCTGAAAAGGAAGCCCAAGGTTATGACTGATTCTTATTCCTGAAAAGGAGACCCAGGTTAGGGATTAAGGTTTGGGGCTTACTCTTGAGGAGGATGCCCAAGTTTAAAGGACTCTGATTGGGGCTTATTCTTAAGGAAGATGCCCAAGTTTAAAGGTTTTATAACTGGGGATTTATTCCTGAAAAGGAAACCCAGGTTAGGATTCTCTCATCTTAAAGGATGAGGTTGAATGAATGAACTCTCAATCTTTGGTGACATAAAGATGTTTAAATCATTAGGTTTTGAGAGATATTTCACACAATTCCTTTCAGATAAGGATGTCAAATCAAGAAATCATGCCATAAATGGCTTTGAAGAGTATCTTGAAGACTGAATCTTGAATAGGAAGGGTGAAATGGCTTAAGAGGGGTGAAAAAGGGAAAGATGGGCACCCAAAAAGATAGGGGCGCGCAAGTATTGAAGGTCACGCAAGTCCTGCGGCGGCGCGCAAGTATTGGTCGCGCAAGTATACTTGCGCGACATAAGGGATACTTGCGCGATTTTTAATCAGAGTTGAATTACTTGAGCGACTCTTTACTAAACCCTTTCCCATCCTCTTGAGGTTCTTCCAGAAGAGGGACGCGCAAGATATATTGAAGGAATTAAATCGGCACGCAAGTGTTTGATAAGTTTCAACACTTAGGCCTTCCTTCTTCCCTTTAGATCTTCCATTCTAGGTAAGAAATTACCTTAGAAGTGTTCTGGAAGCTTTGAGAAGAGACTTGGGCGTCGGGAGCTTTGATCCGAGTTTCTGGGAAAAGATCTTCTCGAATGGGGGGCCCACAGGGTCTATTTATAGGCAAAAGAAGACCCCGGGCGGTTACCAGGCGGTTACCGGGCGGTTATCACTTAGGTCGCGCAAGTCACTTGCACGACCATAAGGCGTCGCGCAAGTACTTGCACGACCACTAGGCGGCGCGCAAGTGTACTTGCGCGACCATGAGGGAACTTGCGCGACCTATGGGAAATGTTCTCCTTGTTCATCCCTTTGTTGATTTTTGATGTTTCTTCAAAGGATGAATCACTTTTTTGCTCAGATATTCCCCTTTTCCGATCTTTAGATTCTGTGACGAAAGGAGCGTCAACAAAAGTCCCCCCTCAGAGTTGGATCCGGAAAGAAATGAGTATTTGACTCTGAGGAAATTGAATACATTCAAAGGAAAAGGGGGGCGCGCAAGTCTTCAGTGCACAGAGGGCAGCGCGCAAGTGTGCTGGAACTTGACTTTTATTCAGAGTTACTTTGTCTTTTGTGGGCAGTTTAAAGTCATGCATGCCGGACATAAAGGGGCTAATGTTTAAGGTCGAAATAGCTTTGACCAAAAAAAATGGAAAAAAATGGATTCAATTCCTTGACAATTTATCTGAAAACATATTTACCATACTCAAGTATGAGGGAAAAAATGTAAACTATGGCTTAAGAATATTTGAATCTGAGGAATGATATGAAAAAGAGCTAAAAGGCATTAGAAGAAGTAGTTTCCAAGAATGAAGTTACTATTATTTAACAAAACCCGTTAGGGGGTTGAAATATGCAGGGCCACCTGTGGGCATTGGCTGCATAGTCAAATAAAATAGCATCTTTTGGCTGACAAGTCTGTTATGTGGACTGTTTATGCAAGGCCACCTATGGGCACGTGCTGCATAGTCAGGCAAAAGAACTCCCAGAAATTTACTTTCCTAGTGCTAAAAGCTAGTGAAAGTTTATGGAGATTCAAATTTTCTAAATCATAGAGTTTGTTGTATGGAAAGAGGTACTTGAATATGGAGAAGATATTTCCAAACAAGAATATCGAAGAACTGGATGAATATCACTCCTACAAAGGTCTGACCCAAACGTAGGGAAGAAGAATAAACCATAGACTTGAATACTTTCAGATCATGAAAAAGGATATGGGACAAATACGTTAAGGATGACTATTTTTGCGGATCCCTACATACTGTCGTTTAAGACAAATAAGGACAAAAGAGGCATTCTTCCCAAGAATGAAGTTACTATTATTTAACAAAACCCGTTAGGGGGTTGAAATATGCAGGGCCACCTATGGGCATTGGCTGCATAGTCAAATAAATAGCATCTCTTGGCTGACAAGTCTGTTATGTGGACTGTTTATGCAAGGCCACCTATGGGCACGTGCTGCATAGTCAGGCAAAATAATTCTCAGAAGTTTGACATTTTTGTGACCATAAGTCATGAAAAGGGGTATGAAGATCTGAAAATATTTAAGGTTAGGATTATAATACATAAAGATGGGTATTTTCCAATGTATATAGAGATACATAGGTCAATGAAAACCATAATCATGTTGTGGCTGGGTCTTGAATTGAAACTTGGACTTCACTACGTATCTCATAAGAATGATAATCAAGCCATACCTAGTTCTTGAAATGCAGTTTAACGTCGTGCAGGACGAAAGGATGAGTGATCTTAGTTTTTGGGGTCATATAATTCGGACCATAATAATGATTACACAGTGTGTGTTTTCATGAGGACTTTTCAGTCAAGGGACTGAAAGTGAAATTTGGGGTTAGGCCCAAAAGACTTGGGACTGGATTCGAGGGACACTCGAATGTTCCTACGTATCCCATAAAGATGGGAATCAAGTCCACGTAGTTCTAGAAACTACCCTTTGTACAAATTTGGTTCGTACATGTGAAGGGTGAAAAGGGACTTTAGTGCAATGATGGTTTTAACCTAAGATAAAAAGTTTAGGCATTACCATGTATGTACGTAGTCTTTTTGAAAATGAAAACCATGATTGAAAAAGAATCAATGTTAATAATGGTTCCTTCTCAAATGAGGAAATCAAAGAATATTGTAGTTTATTGTCGTACTGGACAAAAGTGTTGTATAGTTTAACGTCATATAACAAGGACAAAAGTAAATCAATGTAAAGATATTGATTCCAAGGGTGGTTTCACAAATCATCATCATATGAGATTGTGGTGAACCAATGTGAAAAGATTGTTTTTGGGCTTGAACCTTTGGGAGGTTGCCTACATACCCAGCCTGGAGGGCAAGGATCAAAGTCTGTGTAGTTCAATTAAAGAATGAATTAATGATCAAGTTGTTCTTGTGGACAATGATCTAATAATAAAAAAAATGTTGTTGGGACTTACACATGGTTAGTGGCCCAAAGGGAGTGTTATGGTTGATGTTCGCTCTAAGCTCACGTGAGTCATACTCGGTGTGAGAAACAAGAGGTAATAACAACCTTAATGATGTACAGTTTAATGTCATGTAGGACATAAAAAAGGGACATTCTGTACAGTTTAGCGTCATGTAGTTAGGACGTCACAGTTTAACGTCTTGCTGGACATATTTGCAAATAGTTTATGGTCGTATACATGGACCAGGAATGATGCAGTTTTAAGGTCATGCTGGACTGTTTATGGAACTTTTTCACAGTTTAATGTCGTGTGGGACGAAGTTGCAGTTTAAAGTCATACTGGACCATTGCTGTATAGTTTTAGCGTCATATAGCAAGGACGAACTGATGCTGTACAGTTTAAAGTCATGTAGCTAAGACTAAGGTGAATCAATATGAGGATATCAGTTCTGATCTTTTTACAGTTTATCGTCATGCTGGACATTGGAAGTGCCACACAGTTTAATGTCATGTTGCTAGGACACAATATAGTTTAATGTCATCTCGGAAAGAATACAGTTTAGTGTCATGTAGGACAATAAGGGACTTAACACAGTTTAACGTCATGCTGGACGATGAAAGTGCCACACAGTTTAATGTCATGTCGCTAGGACAAAATATAGTTTAATGTCATCTCGGACAAAAATATAAGAACTTCTATACGGTTTATTGTCATGTAGGACAAAATCAGGGACTATGCAGTTTAAAGTCTTGCAGTTAGGACTATTGGTGCTGCACAGTTTAGTGTCATGTTGCAGGGACATAAGTGCGAATAGTTTAAGGTCATATGCACGGACCATACAGTTTATCGTCATGCTGGACGTAGTTGTAGTTTAAGGTCATACTGGACCATTGCTGTATGAACCAAATGTAAGAGTCTTAGTTCTGTGAACAATATTTTGTGTTTATACAAAATACTTCTTCAGAAATCTGGCATTAGTTGGAGTCGTGATGTGTTCTCCATCCATTGAAATCAGAGAATACGCTCCATTGGAGTAGACCTTATGTACTGAATAAGGTCCTTCCCATTTTGGTTCAAGCTTGGGAGGCTTCTTTCCTGGTATCATTGGTGTTCTGAGAACCAATACCAATTCTCCCTGAATGAATGAACGAAGACGAACTTTTTTGTTAAAAGCTCGTGCTATTCGATTCTGATAGATTTCCAAGTGGTGCAAAGTGCACAATCTTTTCTCATCTAACTGTTCCAATTCATTCAACCGCTTTTGGGATTGCTCATCTGTTGATAACTGATCACAAATGGCTATTCTGAGTGAGGGCAATTGGACTTCAATTGGCAAGACTGCTTCTGTTCCATATACCAATGAATATGGAGTAGATCGCGTTGCATTGCGAGTGGTAGTCCGATAAGCCCATAAAGCATGATAGAGTTTATCAGGCCATGAACTCTTATCTTTATCCACCATCTTTTGCAGTATATTTGAAAGAGTCTTGTTGAAGGCCTCTATCTGGCCATTAGCCGCTGCATGATATCGAGATGAATGGTTGGACTTAATGTTGTATTCTTGATACAATCTCTTTACCTCAGAAGAGCAGAAGTTGGTGCCGTTGTCTGTCAATATGGTATGAGGGACACCAAATCTAGTAATGATGTTAGACTTGATGAAGCTAACAATGCATTTAGAACTGACTTCTTTGAGAGGTACTGCCTCTGCCCATTTGGAAAAGAAATCAGTAGCAGTAAGAATGTACTTAAACTGCTTGGCCGTAGCTGAAGGGTAAGGTCCCACCACATCCATTCCCCATGTGGAAAATGGCCATGAGTATTTAGCTGTATGAAGCAACTCTGGAGGTTGATGAATGAAATTGGCATATACTTGGCATGAATGACATTTCTTTGTGAAATTAACACAATCTTGTATCATTGAAGGCCAGAAGTATCCAAGTCTTCGAATTTGATCAGACAATCTATGTCCAGACTGGTGGGCACCACAGACTCCTGCATGCACTTCTTTTATGACAGCCATTGTCTCTTCACCATCAATACATCTGAAGAGAACTCCATCAAAACCACGTTTGTAGAGAATTTTCTCGAGGTGGTTTGGACCATCATAAAGAGTAAAATTGACCACACGTCGCCGAATTTGTTCTCTCTTGGCTCTATCAGGTGGAAGTGTTCCATTTTGAAGGTATTCCCTGATAGGTGACATCCATCCTGTAGTATGACCATATGGTTCAGGAATGGGACTAATTTCATTAATTTCCTCTGTTCTGACTTGAACATAAGGTGAAATTGCACGACGGTGGGCAATACCGATGGTTGTCTCGTCCCGATTTGGATCTGCTAAAGCTGTGGCTATATTAGCCAGTGCATCAGCTTGAGCATTTTTTGATCTTGGGACATAAGAAAATGTCGGTTCTGAAGGGAATTCCGACATTAACTCTCTGACGTAATCATACAAAGGGATTAATTCTTCTTTTCTGATGGCATAATCCCCATTGACTTGTTTGATTACCAGGTCTGAATCACCTTTTACCTTTAAGTGATTCACTTGTGCTTGAAGCGCTAACTCCAAGCCTGCAATGAGATCTTGGTATTCAGCTTCATTATTGGTACCCGCCTTCCCACAACAAAAAGGAATAAGGTAACACTGCCTTATCTGGAGAAATGAGCACAATTCCTAAACCAACTTTGTTGAATTTAGGATTTTCCATTTTCTTCCCTGTTGGACTTCTAGAAGCACCATCAAAATACAGTTCCCATGTTTGAGGATTCTCTTGAATTGAAAAAACTTCCTCATCAGGGAGTTCGATATCTGAATATGTGTCTTCCACTGAAGGGTGTTCAGCCAGGAAATCAGCCAGAGCTTGGCCCTTAATTGCCTTTTGAGACACATATTGAATGTCGAACTGCTGTAGAATAACCGCCCACCTTGCCAGACGTCCTGTAAGCATTGGACGACTAAGGATGAATTTGAGTGGATTATTACGAGATACCAATTGGACCTCGTGATGTTGCAGGTAGTGTCTCAGTTTCTGAACTGCAAAGATTAATGCTAGGCAGCATTTTTCAATACTCGAATACCGGGTTTCTGCTTCAAGCAAAGTTCTACTGAGATAGTAGAGACTATTTTCATTCCCAGCATCATTCTTTTGAGCGAGAAAGGCACCCAATGATCGCTCTAAAGCTGTCACATAAGGGATAAGAGGTCTACCCTCAACAGGTGGCATGAGTACTGGTGGACTTAAGAGGTATTTCTTGAGAACATCAAATGCTTCTTGACATTCTTTAGTCCACTGGTAAGTGACTCCTTTCTTCAATAATTTGGTAAAAGGTAAACTTTTGCCTGCCAAATTGGCGATGAAACGCCGAATATAGGCTAAGTGTCCTTGAAGTCCTCTTAATTCTTTCAAATTCTGAGGAGGTGACATACCAAGGATTGATTTGGTCTTCTCAGGATCGACTTCAATACCACGATGGCGTACAACAAAGCCGAGGAATTTTCCTGAGGTTACCCCAAAAGCACATTTTAAGGGGTTCATCTTCAAATTATGTTGTCGAAGCTTGTGGAATATGATTTCCAAATCAGCCAAGTGATCAAAACGTTGTTTGGATTTAACCACCAAATCATCTACATAGCATTCAACAAATTTCCCTAGAAAAGGTTTGAAGATACGATGCATGGCGCGTTGATATGTTGCACCTGCATTCTTTAAACCAAAGGGCATCACCCGGTAACAAAACACACCTTGAGGATCTCTGAAGGCTGTATATTCCTCATCTTCTGGGGCCATTCGGATCTGATTATATCCAGAATATCCATCCATGAAAGAAAGTACTTCATAGCCAGCCGTCGCATCAATTAAGAGTTCTGTAATTGGAACTGGAAAATCATCTTTGGGACAATACCGATTAAGATCTCTGAAATCGATGCAAACCCTAATTTGTCCGTTCTTTTTCTTTACTGGGACAATATTAGCCAACCACTTGGGATATTGAACTTCTCTGACGAAGTTAGCTTTGATAAGCTTATCCACTTCAGCCTCTATTTTGGAAGCATAGGTTGGGTGTGTTCTTCTCGCGGCTTGCTTGAATCCTCGATGTTCTTTTGGCAAACCCAAATGATGGGTGGCAACATCAGGATCAAGGCCAGGCATCTCTGTATAATTCCAAGCAAAGATATCTTTATTTTGCTTTAGAAAAGAAATATACATCTCTTGTTCTTCAAGGGTCATGGCCACACTAATTAAAGTGGGGCGTGGATCTTTCTCTGTACCCAGATTTACTTCTCTGAGTTCATCCACAGTGGTAGAGATACCCTCTTCAAATGCTGGAGGAGCATCTCTAAGATCTTCCTCTTCCTCTTCATCATGTGTTATATCTTCCGTTTCTACTTGCAAAGTAGATGAAAAAACGAAATTCTCATGATCATAAGAGATGTCAAAATTTTCACATTTTGAAGAAGAAGCTTCCATTTCCGTCCCTATTGATGAAAAAGGGTCTTCTTTGGGAAATAAAGAGGAGATGATGGATTGTGAATTGACATCAACATTCACCTCTGGTGTTGCTATAACTTCTTCTGGCCTGATTAGCGAAGTATAGACTTGTTGGATTTCAGCAGACGAAATGAAAACGTCACCACTTATGCTTTCATCATTGCTTGGTAAGTTACCAATTTCTCCCATGTTGTCTGGCTCGATTGCCGTAATTGACATTATGGATCTTTCCATAAGAGTATTTTGATTTGGGTCTATTTTGTCAATTTGACTGATAGGTAACACATAATCTGTACTCACATGTGAAAATGGATTTATTGGAATTTTTTCCAAACCATATGGAGCATTAACTTTGGTAATTTCCTTCATTGTAGATTTTTCTCTTCCCTTCATGTGATAAAATTCCGCCTCAATGTATTGAGACTCACATGTTTTGAACGGGGCCTTATCACCATATAATGTTCCAACTTGACCATCGAAACAGTATTTGAGACATTGATGGTATGATGACGGAATAGCTGCATGCTGATGTAACCAGGGTCTTCCAAGCAAGATATTGAAAGCTGAGTCTTGATCAACAATCATGAAATCTGAATTGGAAACAAGATCTCCAAACTGAGTTCTGAGCGTAACTTCTCCCAGTGGTTCTTGTTCATTTTTATCATATCCTTGCAACATCATGGTAGAAGGAGATAAATCCGATTCTGTGAGGCCCAATCGACGAAGTGTGCGAATGGGCATGAGGTTGACTCCTGAACCATTGTCAATGAAAGCTCTTCGAACATCTATACCATTGACTTTGCCAGATAAGTACAAAGGTTTTATGTGCCCATGCACAACATCATCCTCATCTTTATCAGTAAAAGATATCACTGCATGGCATTCTGCAGGATTATTCTCTATGTGATAAATTTCAGCTGCAGCAATCTCAGCTTCAAACTCTTGAGGACTTGACAAAGCTTCGATGAGTGCTTCCCGAAGATCTCTTGATAGATTCAAAGCATCCAAAATTGATAATTTGGCTGGTACTTGGGCCAAGTGTTTCAATATATCATACTTTTGATCTAGAGGCCTGCGTTTCCCAATAGGAATATGTGGTTTAGCAGGTATCTTGGAAGCAGATGCTTTGGAAGCTGATGCATCTTGTATTGAAGTTGGCAACATCTTAGGTTTTGGAAAATTAGACTGATTAGATCCATTTGCTTGCTGAGATAAAGAAGATGGAACCTTTAATCGGTCTTCCAAAATAATTGTGCCGAAGCTGAGTTGGCCATTAGCAGAAGAACTTGCTTGTTCATTTTGAGCTCGCTGAAGGGCTCTACCACGAGTTTCTGCTGCATATACAGTGCTAGCAGGGGTAGAATTAGAGTAGTGGCTTCGGAAAGATCCACGTTTTCCCCTATATCCTGAACCTCTAGAACTTCCTCGGGTTCCTTTATTTGATACAGGGAATTCAGTCTCATCAAGACTGGAATATGAATCTGTTAATTGAATCATATTAACAGAACCAAAGATCAATTCTTCGTCTGATAAAGACTCTGCCTGGTTGGCCTGTTTAGGCTGTGCCGTTTGGTGGGACGGTGCCCGTGACTTTGAAGTAGATGGCATGAAATCTGCCAGAGTCAAAGACAATTTAGGCTTTGATACATACTCATCTTCTCCTGATTCCTCTTTCTTCTTTGAATTATGCTGCCCTTTTGAGGATTTGTCCTTTGATGGAGGCTTTACTGCAGCTTTTGTAGGAGACACAATTGGTTTCTTCAATTGTGTTTGCAAAATGGAATGAGTCCGATTGATTGTCTTTCTGACCATCCAATCATCATATTTTTTCGCAGTTTTGCTTTTGACTTCCTGCCACTCGCCTCCTTCCTCTGGATCTGTAGCGATAATACACGCTACATGAGATGAAGAACCCTTCAATTTGACTTGTCCCAAGTCGACCATCTTTTGTAGGAGGTCTTTAAAGACAAAACACTCCTGGATGGGATGTCCCAACATTTGATGAAAGGGACAATAATTGGGACGGTCTTCATCTCCTTCCTTGTTTGGTCTCTTCGGCACTGGTAATTGAACCAAATTATTTTCCAGAGCTGAAATGAAGTAACCAGGAACTTGCTCACTTCGGAAAGAGTATGTTTTACTCTTCATATCCTCAAATTGTTTTCGTCGTTGATCTATTTGATCATTTGGACGAAACAGCCTTTGTTGTTGGCGTTCAGGAGGTGGAGCCCTTCGAGAAGATGAAGGTTTTGAAGTAGAAATAGGTACAGGTGCCTGTTTAAGCATAACTGTAGCAGTTTCTGCTTTACCCATTCTTCTTCCTGGAGCTGATGGAATTACACGAGATTTAACCTTAGCCTGCATAAGGGAATCTTCAATCTGTTGAGCGATTGAAGTAAGGTCTCGAAACCCTCCTGTGTATTTCACAGGGATCAATGGCGTGCGTAATTCGTCACGCAAATTTGCCACACAGATTGGAAATAATTCCTCCTGAGGGAGTGATAAACTCAAGGAATACGTTAATCCCTTCCAACGAGCAATGAAATCAGAGACTCTTTCATTCTCCCTTTGCTTGCAGTTTTTAAGATCGAAAACTGTCGTTTTTGGCAAAGTTGAGCTGAACTGAAGAAGGAATTTTTGACGAAGATCCTCCCATCCGATGACTGACCGGGATTTCAAGCTTGTATACCAGACAAAAGCTGGTCCTTGCAAGGTTCGCACGAAGCATCTGAGTTTCACTGCTTCTTGTTGTTCTGGAGTTCCCATCATAGGATCACAACAAGACACGTAATGCGTCAAATGTTGTTCAGGGTCGCCTGATCCATTGAAAGTAGGGAAAATAGGGTTTCCAAAACTGGATGGAGGAGAAATTGAATGTACCCATTCAGGGTAAACTTTCTTTTCAGGTTGAACTTGCGCCCGTTTCCCTTCCATAGTTTCTAACCGAGCTGTTAATGACTCAATAGTAGTTATTAACTTTTGAGAAATGTCAGGTTGAACTTGGTTTTGGGTAGGTGCAATGAATGGAGCTTGGACAGCCGTGGAGGTTGGTGCTGCAACTAATGGTAGTGCTGCCAACCGTTGTTGCGTTTGACCCGTAGGATTAGACCTCTGTGGGTGTACTGATAAAGGAGGATATTCCTGATCCATTTCAGTAGTTACAACAAATTCCTTCGGCTGTTGGACTTCATCATTCTTAAGAAGAAGACTACTCTGAAGTAGTTCTGCATTCAACCTTCTTAATTCTTTCATTTCTTCCTCCTGTTGTGCAAGCCTTTGCTCTAATGAGAGCGATTGACCTTTTTCAGAGGAAGGGTGAGAAGTAACCTGATTCTTTCCTTTCCCCTTATTGGATCCTTTTCGGAGAGGGGGAAGTGGGTTACTTGAAGGAATACCCAAATTTTGGGTAAGCCTTTGATTACGTGTGCGCACACCTTCTTCATTTAGGTCTGTGTGCGCAACTTCTTGAGCAGGAACCTCTTCATCTGATCCCTCTGATTGAGCCTCATCTGGTGAATCAGCAGCAACGGCAGTGATGACATTAATGGATGCATATTTCATGAAATCCTTTCTATCAGCATTTCTATGATATTGTCTCCTTTTATGTCCATGATAAGACATGGCATTCCGTTGACTTGACCCCTCAGGAATTTCTTTGTGAACCGTCACTTGGAGAGAATCTCCTGACATCTTGGCTCTTCGTTCCTCTTGAAGCTTATTCCCTAATCGAGAGAATACTGACTTTCTCTGAGGGAGGGATTGAAGATTTGAAAAAGTCCCCAGTCCGGTGGACTGGGGGTGTTCCTGTTGCTTCTGCTCAACTCCTCGAATCCCATTCGTTGATTCTGAGGGTTGGGTTAGAGAAGTCCCCAGTCTGGCAAGCTGGGGTGTCTCTTGACATGCTATGTCTGAGATCTTCTTGAAATCTCTCTTGATCTTGCGGATCTTAGTTCGGAAATTAGATGGATGCATTAACCTGTATCCACTTTTATCACCTGGTTCAACAGACCGTTGGATGATTTCCGAAACTTCTGTCATTTGATGACGTGTTTGCTCCAGACGAGAGGCTTGCGCAATATTCTCGCCTGCTTGATGTAGGAGTAATTCAACAACCTGTTCTCTATATACTTGATTTTGAGAGGAACTAGTTGAAGCTTGATCTCGAGCAAGATTTTGATTATGAACAAAGCCCATTGACTGTGGCCGGCCATGGGCAATAACATTGCATGAGACCATTTTCGGCGGGCTTTGCTGACCGGAAAGCACTGTGAAATGTAGTGCTCCGTGAATACCCCATCCTCTGATATGAACATTAGATGGAGCATTGGAAATTAACTGACGCAATTTTCTCAGTGCGCCAAGGCATGAACGTTGAAGGGTTCTCTGTTGCTTTTCAGCCTTCGGATACCGAGAGACTGATAGAGATGCCAAATCAATCTGGCGTTGTAACCCTTCTATTATCTTAAGATGGTTTTCATATTCATCGTAAGATAATACCTTCTTCTTTAATTGACAAAGAGTTTTCCATATGTTAAGACGAATATCATGGATTCCATCATCCGTCAACATCTTTGGAATGTCATACTGTGAATCAGCCAAAGGCCAAAACATGACTGGTACTTCACCTTTTGCCAGTTTTTTCCTCATGTTCAGCATTTCCTCTTTATCATTAAATGAAGATTCTTCTACCTGTTTGGACCAGAGTTGGTGTTTCCTTGTTGCTTCATCGGATTCAACAAGATTGGTAGAGGAATCACTATTCATGATGGAAGATGAATGACCCAGGGAAGGTTCGGAGAATAACCTGAACCCCAAGCTATCTTCTGATGGAGAAAGAGTTTAACCTGCCGATAGTAAAGCCTCAGACATGACTGGTTTTACGTTTGCAAGTGCCTCGAGATAGGAGGGCTTTCTCGTCACTACATTGCCTTCTGAAGAATTTTCGAGACAATGTGAATCACTACTGCGGAGAGGACTTTCGCAGCGAAGTTCATCACCATGAGGAGGACCTTCATGATGGGTTACAGCAAAAGATGATATCTCTTGCTCCTTGGTCTTCTGACCACATAGAGGGTTCCTGTGGTTCTCATCTAAAGAAGAAACTTCAAGATTGACCGAATTTTCATGAAGAAAGTCTTCATGAGGAAGTGTCTGTTGAAGACCTTCGGGATTAATGTTCCTGTTATTGGGAACTGAGGGAGTAGAATCTTGAATTCCGACAGATAAATGTCTGAGGGCTTCAAGAACTCCAGCATCGAGCAAGGCCTTGTTACAGATTGGCCTTTGTTCTCCTGACTGTGCTGGGCGGATCTTTTTCTTAGATGCCTTCTTACTCGCTTTAGAAATCACTTGATGATGAAAGTGATTGCTCTGAGCAGGTGTATGTTCCTGATCAGGAAAGATGGTCAGGTTAGGCTGACGATCATCGCTCAAATCAGGTGTATGTGCCTGACTTGGTTGTCCATATGATATGGGGGAGTAGGCCCCACAACCCTCTTGGACTGGAACAGATGTGTGTGTCTGTTCCGGAGTGAATTGTTGATGTGTCACTCCACTGCTAGGGATAGATTTATGTGTCTGTCCCTGAGATGATGCTGAAGATGTTATGATATCCTGGCAAGCATCCAGAATATGAGCAGGAATTTGCTTCTGCTCTTTCACCATTGATAAAATATGCTTGGTGACTTCAGCCGCCGGAACAGGGATATACGTCCATTCCGGGCTTGGAGTAGGTGTATGTGCCTGCTCCTGTCCTCCTTTTCCTGTCAGTGAATTCTGACAGTACTCAAGTGTGGAGGCAGAGAGTTTAGTCTGCCTCCTGTTTGTCGTCGGGACTTTCCGACTGACTTCTCCGGGTGCTACCAAGCGAGACTGTTGGTAGACTTGATTAGTATTAGCAGGTGTATGTGCCTGCTGATTACACTTCGCCAAACGCTGTTGACGAGATCCATCATATGTAGTCAGACGAGCCTGCTGACTAACTGCTGATGTATAAGCAGGTGTATGTTCCTGCCTATGGTACTCCGCCGGAATTGCCTGGCGGGATCGGCTTGATGCTGCCAGACGAGTCTGCTGGACAGCGGGATTAAAACGAATAGGTGTGTATGCCTGCTCGTTATTTGCCACCAAGTTAGGTTGGTGGACTTCTCCGGAGATGGCAGGGATGACAACCTGCCTATTATTAACCGGATTCCGTCTCTGGTGATTCATCTTGCCTGCTCGGGTTCGAGGAACCTGAGCTGAATGCCTGGAGCCGGTACCCTCATCATGTTGAGGGTGCACTACCGCACGAGTCTGGCGGCGATTGTTGATGGGAGCCCTTGATAAGGACTCCTGTCTCTTTGAATTAAGGTCCTGCGGGACCTGCTCATTCACTTCCTCAGAATAAGGGAGTGAATGGAAATTGCGTTCCGGGGATAACGACCCGAAACGGTTGGAGACGGTAGTCAGCACCGCCTGCTTCTTGATTGCTGGTCGCCGTTGTCCGGACGACCAGGTAGAATTGTTAACTTGGAGGGCTTGACGAGCGGCCTCCAGAGTTGGGATAGTACCGTTAAGACGGTACTCCTTAACCAGTGCATTTGAAACACAGCGTTGAAGACGCTGAGTTGGTGATGTCATCCTCAGAGCGGATGACGTTCCAGCAGGAGTAGCAGAATTGGTTTTCATGGCAGCAGACCTCACAGTAGAGGTGTTCTCAGCAGCAATATTCACAGGGGTGAATTTAAGGAAAGCCATTTTTTTTGTAGAAGATCTTGAAAAAAGAGTTCCTGTTCCATATAACAGACATAATCAAGATGAATCCGGCTACTGCATCTTTTGGATGATCATATGTCAAAGATTGCCTTGTTGGCCCAAGGGGCCTAACATCTAAGAAGAACATCACTTTAACTTGGTTAAGGATTCACGTCGGGTTCACCATTTTTTGTTTCGCGCGGAATCCGGGGATGACCTCCTGGACGGGAGATTCAAACGTTCCGATCGGTTTCTAACGGGTTTGTTCGTAGAACCGGAAACATCCAATGATTCCACATCCGTTTGGACCTACTTTCCAAAGGGAGGCACTCATTAGCTTGTGGGCTAATGAGGCTTAGGAATTTGCATTGGTCGAGAGGATGGGAGGTCGGACTCATCACACCTTTTTGAGGGGAATTATTGTCTACTCCGGGACTCTCTTTATAGATTTAAGTTAAGTTCGTGAATCCTTATTACATTACCAAGTATAAAATGAGCTTTCCTTTAGTTTTAACAATCAATGATTAAATATGCAAGAAATTTAGAGAATCTTTTATATGTATTCGAGGTTCTTCATCAATATAGAATCATCTATATTTGTTTAGAGATTCTTGGTCAATGGTATCCTTCAAAACATTTATATAAAAGTCTCTTGGTCATTTTGATGACCAGGCTGGTTTTAAAGCCACTCAGTGGGGCACTTGAAGTTTATCGTCATTCAGAAAGACAGAGATTATTTCAATGTTGGGATCGAACCCATGAATGGGCTACCTACGTATCCTTTGTTTTGAAAAAAGGAATCAGAACCCACGTAGTTCGAGGAATGGGATATGATGTTTTATGATTGATGGCTCAAAGATGAATGTCATAATTACTTTTACACTCTAAGCTCACGTGAGTCATGCTCGGTGTGAGAAACAAGAGGTATTGGTAAAATTTAGACAATTGTGCCATAAAAGATGCAATCATAAGAATTTGTTTTGGGGCTTATGTATAGATGACTGCCCAGATAGGCGAAGGTTTAGGATTTACTTTTAGGAAGAAAATCCATGAACAGGGTCCACAAAGTTATATGTGCTTCATGGAGATTTGAATACTCTAATCTTGGGGCTTACTCCTAAGGAGGATGCCCAAGTTAGGAGGGGACTTATGATTGGGTTTTATTCCTGAAAAGGAAACCCAAATCAAAGGAAATTTATGACTGGTTAAGAGAAATTTTAAGAGACTTGGGGCTTACTCCTGAAAAGGAAGCCCAAGGTTATGACTAGGACTTATTCCTGAGAAGGAAGCCTAGGTTAGGGGACTTGGGGCTTACTCCTGAAAAGGAAGCCCAAGGTTATGACTGAGTCTTATTCCTGAAAAGGAGACCCAGGTTAGGGATTAAGGTTTGGGGCTTACTCTTGAGGAGGATGCCCAAGTTTAAAGGACTCTGATTGGGGCTTATTCTTAAGGAAGATGCCCAAGTTTAAAGGTTTTATAACTGGGGATTTATTCCTGAAAAGGAAACCCAGGTTAGGATTCTCTCATCTTAAAGGATGAGGTTGAATGAATGAACTCTCAATCTTTGGTGACATAAAGATGTTTAAATCATTAGGTTTTGAGAGATATTTCACATAATTCCTTTCAGATAAGGATGTCAAATCAAGAAATCATGCCATAAATGGCTTTGAAGAGTATCTTGAAGACTGAATCTTGAATAGGAAGGGTGAAATGGCTTAAGAGGGGTGAAAAAGGGCAAGATGGGCACCCAAAAAGATAGGGGCGCGCAAGTATTGAAGGTCGCGCAAGTCCTGTGGCGGCGCGCAAGTATTGGTCGCGCAAGTATACTTGCGCGACATAAGGGATACTTGCGCGATTTTCAATCAGAGTTGAATTACTTGAGCGACTCTTTACTAAACCCTTTCCCATCCTCTTGAGGTTCTTCCAGAAGAGGGACGCGCAAGTTATATTGAAGGAATTAAATCGGCGCGCAAGTGTTTGATAAGTTTCAACACTTAGGCCTTCCTTCTTCCCTTTAGATCTTCCATTCTAGGTAAGAAATTACCTTAGAAGTGTTCTGGAAGCTTTGAGAAGAGACTTGGGCGTCGGGAGCTTTGATCCGAGTTTCTGGGAAAAGATCTTCTCGAATGGGGGGCCCACAGGGTCTATTTATAGGCAAAAGAAGACCCCGGGCGGTTACCAGGCGGTTACCGGGCGGTTATCACTTAGGTCGCGCAAGTCACTTGCACGACCATAAGGCGTCGCGCAAGTACTTGCACGACCACTAGGCGGCGCGAAAGTGTACTTGCGCGACCATGAGGGAACTTGCGCGACCTATGGGCAATGTTCTCCTTGTTCATCTCTTTGTTGATTTTTGATGTTTCTTCAAAGGATGAATCACTTTTTTGCTCAGATATTCCCCTTTTCCGATCTTTAGATTCTGTGACGAAAGGAGCGTCAACAGCAGTCATACATAGGTAAGCCCACCATCAGTTCTTGCAACTGCATCTTTCATGGAACAATCATCACATTTATTGATACCTCTTGTTTCACACACTGAGCATGACTCACGTGATCTTAGAGTGTAAAATAAATCATGACATCTCTTTTTGGGACATTAACCATGAATAAGCCACATATTTCTTTACCCAATCTATGTGTACTTTGATCTCTCCCTTAATAGTAGAGTACGTAGGAAGCCTTTCTAAGGTTCAAGCCCATCATTCATTAATTATTTTCCCGTCCCATATGACGTTAAACTATATCCTTCATATCAAACTACGTGAGTTCTAATTCCTTTTTAACGAGGATACGTAGGAAGCCCATCTGTGGGTATGATCCCAACTTTGAAATAATCCCCATATTTAGGAATGACAATGAACTCCAAGTGCCCCACTATGTGGCTTTAAAACCAGTACGGTCATCATAATTGCCACGATATTTCTATATAATGTATTGAAGGATACAATTGACTAAGAATCTCTAATACATACGGATGATTCACCATTGATGAAGAACCTCAAATAAGTATAAAAGATTCTCTAAATCCCATACATATCAATCATCAATTGCCAAATCTAAAGGAAAACCCATTTTCATGCTTGGTGAATTAATAAGGGTTCGTGAACATAACATAAATCTATAAGAGAGTCCTGGAGTAGAAAATAATTCCCCCAAAAAGGTGGGATGAGTCGGAACTCCCATCCTCTTGAACAATAAAAATTCATAATCCTCATCGGTCCACAAATAACGAGAACCTACCTTTGGAAAGTAGGTCCAAATGGATATAGAATCATTGGGTGTTTTGGTTCTATGAATAATCTCATTAGAAACCAATTGGAAAGTTTGAACCTTAAAGAAACAGTGTCATCCCCATTTCTAAATGTAACAAAAAAACGGTGAACCCAAGGTGAATCCTTAACCAAGTTAAATGATTTTTTACTTATTTTTAAGGCCCTTATTAAACTCAATATGAGGTCCAACCAAGCATTCAATAACATATGTTCTCATACAAAAGATGTAGTCTAGACAAACTTATCATGATTATGTCTGCTATATCAAAAGTCACTGTATTCCAAGATCTCTCTGCAATAGAAAATGGATTTTTTTAAGGTTCACACCTGTGAATTCCTAGGCCGCTACTCCAGCTGGATCCTCGTCCACTCTGAGGACGACATCACCTACTCAGCATCTTCAATACTGGGTCTCAAATGCATTGGTGAGGGAATATAATAAACATGGTACCATCCTGACTCTGGAGGCCACTCCACAATCCCTTCAAGTTAACAACTCACCCTGGTTGTCCAGACAGTGATGGCCAGTGGTCAAGAAGCCGATGGTTCTAACCACCGTCTCCAAATGTTTCAGGTCTTTATACCTAGAACACAACAACTAGTTCCTCCCATATTATAGGGATGTAAATCAAGAGGTCACTCAATGCCTCATTTCAAGAAGACATGAGTCATTCTGGAGGAATCCCACCAATAATTGCCGCCAAACTCGTGCGGTAGTGCACCATCAACATGTTGGGGGTATTGCCTCTAGGCGTTCCTCTTTGGTTCCTTAGACCTGAGCATGCAAGACAAACCATCAGAGGATAAATTTGTTCAATAGAGAGTAGGTTCTTACCTCTTCCCCCTTGGGAGACGTCCATCAACTTACCTTGATGGAAAAAAATGAGTGGGCATATACCCCCATCCGTCCTAATTTCACTGCCCAGCAGACTCATCTGGCAGTAACACACTAATCTCGCTGGGAAATTACGACATATTACTATAAGTTGGCACATACACCTGTTTATAAATTAGCAGTCAGTCAGCAGGCTCGTTTGACAACATCCAAAGAAGTCTGCCAACCAAATGTGGTGACCACCTGTAAAAAGGCACATACACCTACTTACACTCATCAATTATACTACCAATCTAATTTTCCAATATTGAAGGAAGTTCATCAATCATATTTAGTGGAGAAAAAATAGTAGGCAAATACACCTAAAATTATCAAGCTAACCAACAGTCTCATTTGGTAGCACCTGGAGATGTCAATTAGAAAGCTCCAATGACAATTAGGAGGCATACACAACTTTTTGACCCCCACTTGAGTACTGTCAGAATTCACTGATAGGAAAGGGAGGACAGGAGCAGGAACACACACTTACTCCAAACACAAAATGGACATATATTCCCATTCCGATAGCTGAAGTCACCAAGCACATTCTGACAATGGTGAAATAGTAGAAGCAAATCCCTGCCCATATTCCAGATTCCTGTCAGAATATAATAAAAACATTAGCAACATCACAGGGAAAGAAACATAAATCAATCCCTATTAGTGGAGTGACTCATCAACATGTCCCCTGGAGAAGATTCACACCTCTATTCCAGTCTAGGATAGTCGTGATGCATACTCCCCCATGTCATACGAAAAATAAAGTTGGAAACATACACCCAATTTAAATAGATACAGTCAGCCTAACCTGACAATTTCTCCTGAGCAGAAACACACACCTTCCCATAATAACCACTTTCATCAACAAGTGGTTTCCAAAGTGAGTAAGGTGGCATCCATGAAAAGACCCATCTAGCACAGTTGAAAAATCAAGATCCAATCTGCAATAAGGCCTTGCTCAATGCTGGAGTTCTTGAAGCCATCAGACAATTATCTGTTGCAACTCAAGATTCTACCCACTTATTTCCAAATTCTGGAAATATCAAAAATAATCCCAAAGGTCTTCATCAGACACTTCTTCATGAAGGATTTCTTCCTGAAAATTCAGTCAATCTCAAAGAATCATCTTCAGATGAGTGCCACGATAACCATATGCCTGGCCAAAAGACCGAGGAGAAAAAGGTTTCATCTTTTTCTATAACCCACCATGGTGGTACTCCCCATGATGATGAATTTGGATACGAAATTCCTCTTAATAGTAGTAATTCAGATTGCCTAGAAAATTCTTCAATGTACAATGTAGTAAGAAGAACACCCCCTTATCTTGAGGCACATGCAAATGTGAATCCCGTTATGTCTGATGCCTTAAGTCTAGTAGGTGAAATATTTTCTCAATCAGAATATATTCTGGGGTGTAGGTCATTCTCCGAACCACCCTTGGGTCATTCATCTTCTAATTTGACAAATTAATTCTCTACCAATCTTTTTTAATATGATGAAGCAATAGAGAAGAACCAGTTTTGGTCCAATCAGGTAAAATAATATTCATCAAATGACAAATAGGAAGTTCTGAATATGAGAAAACAATTGGCGAAAGGTGAAATACCAGTCATGTTTTCGCCTTTGGATGACTCTCAGTATGATATTACAGAAATTTTGACAGAATATTATATTCATAATATTCGTCTCAACATATAGAAACTCATTATCATGTAAAAGAGAAAATATTACCTTATGATGAATATCAAAATCATGTTAAGGTAATAGAAGGGTTGCAACGCCAAATTTACATGGCATATCTCTCAGTTATTCCAACATCCAAAGGTTGAAAAGAAGCAGAGAGACCTTCAGTGTACATGCCTTCGGGCATTAAAAGGTTTGCACCAGTTAATTTCCAATGCCCCATCTGTTATTCATATCAGGTAATTGGGTGCTCATGGAGTATTTCATTTCAATGTGCTCTCAAGTCCGCAAAGCCCACAAAAAGTGGTCTCATGCAATGTTATTGCCCATGGTTGTCCACAACTAACTGGTTTTATGTGTAATCAAAGGGTTTCTCAAGAACATGCCACAACTAGTTCTTCCAAAAGTCAGTCATATAGAGAACAAGTTGTCGAATTACTCTTGCATCAAGCAAATGATAATATCAAAAAAAATTCTTGTTTAGAGCAGGAACATCATCAGGTGATAGAGGTGTCAGAAATAATCCAACGGTCATTGGAGCCAGGTGATTTGAGTGGATGTTAGATGATGCATCTGACCAATTTCCAGACTGAAATCTACAAAATCAAGATAGATTTTAAGAATGTTTCAGATGTAGCATCTCAAGAGAGACCTCAACTTTCCAGGATAGGGACTCTTTTAATCCAACCCTCAGGATCAACAGATATGATTTGAGGAGTTGTGTAGGAAAAATATGAATATCCCCAGTCCACCAGAATGGGGACATTTTCAAATTCTCAATCTCTTCCTCAGCTAATGTTAGTCTTCTCTCAATTAGGGAAAAAGACACAAGAGGAAAGCAGAGTAAAATTATCAGGAAATTCTCGCCAAATTATGGTTCATCAAGAAGTTCCTGAGGGATCAACCAAACCAAAGGTAATGTATCATAATGGAAATTTAAGAAGACAGTATCACAGAAATGCTGATAGAAGGGATGCAATGAATTATTCATCGATAAATGTCATCAATTCCATTGTCACTGATCCCCCAGAACATGAGGCTCACTCAGAGGAATAAGAGGTAGAAGTTCTTGTTCAAGAGGCTATATACACAGAAAAAAATGAAGGAGGTGTGCGTACCAGAAGCCAGAGGGTTTCCCAGTGGCAATACATTGCTTCGGGTAATACCATTCCATAATCCAGAAAGTCATATTCCAAGGAAAAGGGTAAAAGTCATGTTACATCCCGCCCTATCTCTAGAGAAGGCCAATCACTGTAATTAGTGTAAAGGTTCGAACAACAAGAAGAAGAAATGAAGGAGTTAAGGAGGTTAAATGAAAAAATAATTCAAGGAAGTATTCTTTCAAATCATGGTGGAGTTAATCAATCAAGGGAATTTGTTGCAGCTATTAGGATGGATCGTGAATATCCCCCATTACAAGTACACCCTCACAGGTCCAATCCTATATGTCATACATGACAACAACCAGCAATACTACCATCAGTGGTATTACCGGGCTCCACACCCATCCAAACTCCGATTATTGCACCTTCTCAGGTCCAAAATCAACCAGATGTTTCTCAAGAATTAATGACTACCATTGATTCATTAACATCTCAGTTGGAAGCTATGGAAGGACGATGTGCACTAGTGAAACCAGAGAAGAAGGTTTACCCTGAATGGGTAGATCCAATTCCTCCTCAAAATTTTCCAAATGACACCTTCCCCATTTTTAATGGTTTAAGAGATCCAAAGTAGCATTTCAAACATTTTTTCTCTCGTTGTGATCATATGATGGGAACTGCTCAACAACAAGAAGTAGTAAAACTCATGTGTTTTGTGTAATAATTTCATGGACCAGCCTTTGTCTAGTATACATGTTTTCAATCCCAATCAATTATTGGATGGGAAGATCTTCATCTAAAATCCCTTTTTCAGTTCAACTCAACGCTGTAGAAAACAACAGTTTTTGGTCTCACAAATTGCAAAAAAAGGGAGAATGAAAGAGTTTCAGACTTCATTGCTCGGTGGAAAGGATTAACATATTCCTTGAATCTACTGCTCCCTCAAGAGGAGTTGCTACCCATTTGCATAAAAAATATCTGCAATGAATTGCATACACCATTAATCCATATGAAATACACATGAGGGTTTCAGGAACTTTCTTCAATTGACCAACTTGTGGAAAATTTTATTGCAGAAACAAGAGCTAAGTACCATGTAATTTCATCAGCTCTGGGAAGAAGAATAGGGAAAGAAGAGACTGCTACAGTTACACTTAAACAAGAACCTATACCTACATCCACTTCAAAACCTTCATCATATCGAAGGGATTCACCTCTTTAGCATAAAAAACAATGGCTAAATCATCAAGATAATCAAAGAGATCAAAGGTAGAAACAATTTGAGGGTTTAATGAATAAATTTTATTATTTCTGAAATGATCAAGTTCCTATTTACTTCATCTCGACTCTAAAAACAATATGGTTCAATTGACAAGCCCCAAAAGTCCAAACAAGGAAGGAGATGAAGACCTCCCCAACTATTTCCCATTTCATCAGATGTTGGGGCATCCCATTCAGGAGTGTTTTGTCTTCAAAGACCTCCAGCAAAAGCTGGTGGACTCTGGATAAGAAAAACTGAACGGTTCTTCAGCCCAAGTTGCATGTGTTACTGCTACTGATCTAGAGGAAGAAGGCGGGTGGCACAAAGTGAAAAGTAAAAATGTGTAGAAATATCATTATTGGATGGTCTGGAAAAAGATCAACCGAACTCATGTTATTTTATGAACACAATAGAATCAATCAATCGTGTCTTCTGCTATTTCTGCCACATCAAAACCCCCTTCAACAGAAGGAAAATCCTCAAAGAAGTATCATAATTAGAAGAAATAAGAGTAGTTAATAGTAACTACCCCACCAAACGGCATAGCTTGAACTGGTTCATCAGGAAGAATCTTCATCAGATGAGGAATTGACCTTTGGTTCTGTTAACATGATTCATTTAACGGATCCCTATGCCAATGAAAATTTCAATCATGATGAGTCTAAGTTCCCTGTATCCAAATAGAGGAATTAGAGGAAGAGACATAGGTCTAGGATATAGAGGAAGATGTGGATATTCCAGAAGACACTATTTCAATCCTACCCCTGCTAGAACTATATATGTGGAAGAAACTCGTGGAAAAGCCCTTCAGTTGTCCTTGCTATAGTAAATTAAACAGTATAGACCCCTCTATCATCCAACATGACATTAAACTATGTCCCCTCTATCGTCCAACATGAAGTTAAACTATGCATCATCTGAGCTATAGGAATTCAAGATGCCAAGCACCCCATGTCTGTGACACATGACATTAAACTGTGATCGCTGCATGCACAATTTTCTTTTAGAATTTGTTTCCATGCATGTCCCGGGTAGCTAACCATTCATAATCCCAACACCATCATTCATGGTCACATCTTTTGTGACACAATCATCTGGTCTGTTGATCCCTCTTGTTTCTCACACCGAGCATGACTCACATGAGCTTAGAGTAATCTTCGACAATGAAATCTTCTCTGGGCCGCTAACCATGGTTAAGTCTCAACATCATCTTGGGGTCATTGTCCTCAAGTACACCCAGATATCTGAATCCCTCTCAATTGAACTTCATGGACTTTGATCCTTGCCTCTTAGGCCAGGTACATAGGCAAACTCCGGAGGTTCAAGCCCAAAACCACTTTGTTCACATCAATTCACCTCCATCCCATATGTTGTTGATCCGTGAATCCCCCGTCATCCGTCTTATTCATATCAGTTCACTTTCATCCTATATGATGTTAAAATGTGTACATCCCATCATCCTAGCTATATGACGGTAAACATTACAGTCCCCCATTGTCTTTTCTACAAGACATTAAACTGCATAGCACTGGTCCATGCATATGACCTTAAACTATTTTCACTTTTGTCATGTATGACAATAACTGAAACATTCCCTGATACCCTCACTCAAGAGGAATCATCGTTGAAATGGTCTCCAACCATGCCATATTTCAAGAACTATGTATGGATTGATTCTCAAACTTACGATAAACATAGTGACACCCATGTCTTTAATAATGGGTCCAACCATAATTGCAATAAAGTCCTCTTTACCCCTCATATGTACAAACCAAATCTATACAAAGGTATTTCATGAACTACGTGCAACTTGATTCCTATCCTCATGGGATATGTAGGAACACTCGAGCATCGAGTCCAGCCCCGAGCCTTTGGGCCTAACACAAAACTCCACTTTTGGTCCCTTGGCTGAAAAGTCCCCCTCAGAGCACATGGTGTGATAAGGAACACCCTGGTATTTATTCACATCAGGTTTATAACAAATCCACAATGTGTATCCCTCACTTTGGTCCAAGCTCTATGACCCTGAACTAAGATATTCCATGATCTTGTCCTCTACGACGTTAAACTGTATTTCATGAACTATGTGTGTCTTGATCCTCATCCTAATGAGATACACAGTGACATCCATAATCTCAATCCATTACCTAGCCGCAACATTATACAAATAATATTCATGGTGTCCGTAACCCTTTTCTTGACTTCTGGTCGCAAAATTCCTCATACATGAGATTTCTTTTGCCTGACTATATAGCACGTGCTCGTAGGTGGCCATGCATAAGTTGTCTATATAACTAACTTGTTAGCCAAAGGATGCTACTATTTGACTATGCATCTTACGCCCCAGTTGGCCCTGCACAATTCAGCCTCCATAATGGGTTTGTCATTTAATGGTAACTTCATTCTTAGGATAAGCCTCTTTTGTCCCTATTGGTCTTAACAATGATATGTAGGGATCTATAAAAAAACTACTATCCTTAACATATTTTTTCCATACTCTTTCTCATGACCTGAATGTATTCAAGTCTGTGGTTTACATTTTCCTCCTTCTTCATATGTTTAGGGAAATATGAAATAACCTTTGACCACTAGACCATATGTCGTATTCTCTAGTTTTAGTCATATGATTTAAAACCACATATACCTTTTTTCATATGTTTGGGTCAGAACTTCATAGAATTTACATTCCCCCAATTCTTTGATAAATTTGATTGGAAATATCCTCTCGATATTCAAGTACCTTTCTCCATAAAGTAGACTCTATGCTTTGAAAAATTTAAATCACCATAAAACTTTCCTCGACATTTAGTAATAGAAAGTCAAATTCTTAAGAGTTTTTTTGCCCGACTATGCAGCACGCGCCCTTAGGTGGCCTTTCATAAGTTGTATATATAATGAACCTATTAGCCCAAAGCTACTACTATTTGACTATGCAGCATATGCCTCATTCGGCCCTGCATAATTCATCCCCCATAACAGGTTTTTCAAAGAGTGGTAAATTCATTCTTAGAAAAGACTTCCTCTAATTCCATTTATCCTTTTTCCCATGTCATTCCTCAGATTCAAAATTTCTCAAGTCACAGTTTACAATTTCCTCTATCCATACATGAATATGGTGATATGTTTCCAAAAACATTATCATGAATTGAGTCAATATCATCGATTTGGTCAAAGATATTCAACCTTAAATATTATCCTATTTATAGTCCAACATGAATGAATTTAATATTCCAATAACAAAATAAATGTCACTCATTAAATTGGGAACCTATAAAGGGTACTCTGAAAAAAAGACGAGTACCAGCTCCCTAAACGTACAGTTTGTATGATTTAGGCAATATTTTTGTGGGGTTCTTTATATAACCCTAGTAAAAGTCAATCTATATTTACTAAGCCCATTGGATAAGGTAAAAATAAGAGTAATTATCAAGAAAATGAAGGTACAGATGATTTAAGATGAACTGTATTTTATTGATGAACATGATTATAAGAACATCCATAGACTAGAGTCTCTTCTATTTTTTTTAGAAATTACAGAAGACTTTCAACATGATTTCTCATCTGTTTCATAGCATCCTGAGAATCATCAGCAACCACTTGAAATTCATTTACTCGACTATCTTAACTCTCTTCATCTCGACTGTAACACTCCATATTTGTTAGTATGTTATTTCTTCAAGTTAATTCAATAACTTGCACTACATGCAACGCCGAGTTCTAGCGCATCATTACTTACCAAACAAGTCGTTCAAAAATGGTTATGAATAGTATTAACTGAATTTTGAACATTATATAATCATTAGAATATTAGAATCTATATTATGAGTTTTTTAGAAATAATGTTAGAACAAATACATTTTTTCAGATAAAATAAGTATTTTTAAAAAAAAAATCAATTTTACCGCCTTTTAATGGTGAAGCCTTTTTAAATCAAATATTTGAAACTTTTATATATTAAATGTGAAAAATAAACTTCTTCTTTAGAATATAGACATAATAATTTAGTTTCGATAATGTTTTGGTGATTTTCTGATAACTTTCATATTTAGGTGAATAGTGAAAAATACTATATTTTAACTGAAAACAATTTTTTAAATCTTAATAATTTATATTGTTAAATTATAAATTTTAATGGATTGGAAGTATAAATAGATTATATTTTACCGTTTAATCCAATTTTTTTCATTTTATGTAATTTCACTTTGAAATTGGACATAAACAAGTGTCAAACTTTTGATAGTTATTATTTCTTAAAAATATTCCTTTTGGTTTTGACAGTGGGATGTAATTTTAAATGAAACTTCTATGTTTTGAATTTGGTAAAATAGACTTCATTTTTGGATTCGGAATATCGAATTTAGCCTAGGGTTAAGATTTGGTATTTTTATGAAAACATTCAATTTTTTATGAATAGTGAAAAACACTAAGTTATAGTTTTAAACAGAATTCTTATTTAAATAATTATTTATCTTATTTAAATTTAATTAATGTCAAAATAGATACATAATACCTATATAAGTTCAATATAATTAATTGGTTTTATTTTAGAATAATTTTAGATATATAAAAATTTTATTGAACTTTTCACCGTCTTTTACCCACCTCCTAGAAGAATTTAAAATATCTCATAAAACACAATTTTACCGCTTCTATGAGTGGAATTTCAAAAATCCGAGAGACACGGTTAATATCAAGTAGTAAAACTTGGTTCAATGAGATGGAAATATTTTTTGGCGAATAGTAACTTTTTACTTTTATTTACCACGGTTAATAATAAATAGGGTAATTAAGGGTAAAAATGGTATTAATATTTCCCTAACAAATGTCCTAATTCCATTGGACAAGTGTATATCGACCAGAAGCAACCTTAGGAATAAAATATTAACATTTAGGTCCACTTGGATTAGATTAAGACATTGATTATTATTTAATTCAAAGAAGAGTTAAAAGAGATAAAATCAATGTTTAATTACTAAAACATTTTTAATATAGGGTTATACATAAGATAAATTCAGTTATAAATATTCATTATAAATATACAACTATTTCCTAAATAATTTTATTATATTTTAATATTTATACGATAATAATTAAATTTATTTATGACACAATAATGATGCATTATTTTCCTTATTAATGAAAGAATCATGTAATTAGTATTATAAAAGTTAAAATAAATATAATTTGAAAGTTTTGATGACATACATGAATTTAATTGGTTAATATTACATGTTATAATTGCTTAAATTAATTTTATTATAATTAATAATGTTGTTAAGACTTTAACAAAAATCAATTATTTAATAGTGTCAAAATTGACATAAATGAGTTTTTAAAACAAATATTATATTTTTAATTAATATTATATTCCAAAAAATATATGGTTCGGCCAAAGGACTTATATAATGATACGAGTATCATTAATTGACCACTTGAGGGTCTCTTGGAGGTATATAGTTAGTTTATTAACTATATAATATAAAAATACAAAGGGACATGGTAAATTCCAAACTAATTAACTAAGAGTTAAAACTAAAATATAAGGATAATATAATGCCCAAGACCTATCTAAAATCTATTGGTTTAAATTATTTCGACCCATACCCACCTTGGACTTTGAATAATCCCCTTTGGAGCCATTAGAAACAGAATATGAATTTACTATAAAATAATACTTTATGTTTTTCATAAAGAGCCCATCCTCCCCCTTATAAAAGGACACCACTTCTAACCAATTATTCATAACTTCAAAGCCTTTTGGTTCGGCTAAACCCTACCATAATATTCTCTCAAATTACCTAACTTCATCCTATAGGCCATAGATTGATCAGAAAGCCAACCTAATGAGCCCTTTTGATCAAATCAAATGGAAGAACCCGAAGAAGAGGTAATGTTTTCACCACCCTCTTTCAAGTTCCTTTCTTCTTCAAATTCTTCTGTCTTTGTTATTTCCATTATAAAATAATAACTCCAGTATCTTATATATACTGTGATGTTATTATAAATATGGTACAACCATATTCAGTATTCCATCCATCCTTTGAATGACATGTCACCATACATGCGTACGTACGGCCTATCGTCTCCATGTCATGGTGTAATTGTTATTCTATACATTATTATTTGGATGGGTATAATAATGATGCGTAATTCATGTAAATAATAAATATAACATTATAATGATTTTGTATATATGATATAACATCCAATTATATATTATTTTAATATCAAAAGTATGATATTATTGATCGTCGTACGTACAGACTACCGTCTCCATGAACGTGATGAGATTCATTCCCCATCGTATCCATTCAAGTAAAATTCTGATTTCATGATTAAAAATAATGTTTAAGGACTTTAGATCATTCTAGATATGAATAATATACAACCTATCCACACCAAACACAAATTATGTAACAAAACATATTAAAGAAAATGAGTAAGTTAAAACCTGAAATGACGATAATACTAAGAAATTATTAAAAAATAAATGTTAAAAAATCATATATGATATCATAATTATGTATATTGTTCTTGTGAATTTAATAAAAATGTTTTAACTATTATACATGAGGTTAAAAAACCATCGACTGATGAAAATTTCAAGGTAAGGTTTTACTTCACAATCTTTTCATTATCCGAGATTGTTTATACGTAATTATCTACTGGGACCTCTTTATCATCCACATCCATGTTTCTTAAAAATTTATTTCAAAACATTCTTGCTATGTTACAGAATATGGGTTAAAGTCATTTATAACATTTTTTTTGAATTTTCATAAGAGTTTTATAAAGAAATATTTACGTCATTTTCCAAACAAGGACCTTTTTAATCTTTTCGACAAATTAAGGAAACAACGTATTTTTTTTAACTTATACGATTGGTGCGGCTATTTTCCACCATTGTAAAATCATTGAAGTTTCCCTTAAAATCTTATAATAATATTTTCAAAGTAAATGTTTTATTTTATAATTATGTGACTTTTAAATTAATTAAAAAAAAGAGATATTTCTCTCAAATATTTTTGATTTCATCTATGCTAACATCCTTTGAAGGATTTTAAGCTTATTTGAAGTTGATTTATTATGATACAAAACTTCCATATTGTATTGAAGGTTTTGTGATATGTTTGACTGTGGATGTGTTATTTTTATACCATTCATGGTTTATGGGGAAAGTATTTACATTTCTTATGCTAGTTTTAATATGAATGTTTATGTTATGTTTAAACCTATTCATATGAGGAATACATTGGACATAGTAAGTGACGGGTGGAGCTCGCTATAGCTCCTCGATGCATCCGTAGGTATCATGAGACAAACTAGTGTCATTAAATGAGGCCTTGAAAAAATCTTATTTTTAGTCTTCGCACGAGGCCTTGGCTACGTGGTTATGATAATCTGGCATTATCCATTCCATCATTATGAAAGTGGTTATTGATATTGCATGTGATTATTTGACTAGTAGAATATCCATGTGAATAAGTAAATGGAATTATTTAATTTTATTTTTGATATATTATGCTGAAGTTCACATTTAAAAGGATTTTGTTTTAGTTATACATTGCCTTAAATGTTTATGTTTATTCATGAAAGCGTCCTCTATAATGTTATCCCTACTAAGCTTCTGATCTCACCCCTTTTTATGTTTTATTTTTCCCAAGATGTGAAGAAGTATTTTATGACTGACCTGCTGGGATAGCTTGAAGGGGATATGAGTGTGGAATATGGAGACTATGTTATTGTATTTTTTCTCTTTATGATGTAATGTAACATTTATGAATGTATCTAGTGTTTCCAAGGCTACTAAAATAATCGGTCTTTCAAGACATGATCTTTTGTGATCATGCCAATGATACGTAATAATGCACCGACTCTGGGTAACAGAGGTCGGGGCGTTACAGTTGGTATCAGAGGAAGTTTAGTACAAACCTTGAGAGATAGATTTAGATAAACTCTTATTAGAGCACATAGAACTAATATGGACTTTGAGCATTAGTATAGAATAACTTTTCTAGAATTTTTATGTTATAGAGATTTTGTGAGTATTTTGAGCAATACATCTATGTCTGGATATGAGTAGGTAGAGGCGGATTTGACATAGATATACCTAGGGGTAAAACCCAAAAAACACCACTTTGAGCTAGACTTGAATGGGAACTGGTGCATGACAACAGGCCTTGCTTCACTCTTGGTTTTGACAAACCCAGGGGATATGCTTAGGATAATTCTCATTTTCTTTACAAATCATTATGAAGGGTTTATGAGTATACAATTCCTCAATGAAAACATCATTATGATAATTGATTATATCCATAAACCATTCAATTTACATTAAGTACTTTACAAATTTGGAATTATTCATTGCAATTCATAAGCTGACCTAGTTTATGCTATTGTATAGAAATGGTGCCCAGTAGAAGGAATGTAATCTCTAGCAATATGTATGATCCAAATAGTAAGAAGGATCATATCTTTCATAGTATTAAGCCAACATTTAGAAGGGAAATAGTCTCCAATGTATTCTAAACATATGAAGAAATAGTATCATGTGTTAATAAGATAAGTAAAGAATTCTCTGAGTCTTATGTCTTTTAAGAGAAGAAAGGGTAAAAAAGGATGGAAGAGAGAAATATGGATAATGGGAAGAGGGTAAAGAAAAATTTTCCCATATGTGGTAACTGTTGGAAGAAACACCCTTGAACTTTCCTGAAGGGAATGAGAGTTTGTTATATGTTTGGAGGAAAAAGGACACCCAGTATGTGACTCCAAGGGAAAGAAAAAGGTTTCAAATGTACAATTCTTCATCTGCAAGGAGTTGGGACACTATGCAAACCAATGTCCAAATAATAAGATTATACTGCAAATGATTTTATTGGATTATAATCAAGTTATGATACTACCTTATATGAAGAGGAATGACTAGTGTTCTTATGTTATTTCATTTGAGTGTTGTATCAACAGTATACTAGTTACATGAATTATGGAGATAAATAAGGTTTGAACTGCAGTACTATTTTATTGAGGATTTGAGATTATATCGTTCTATGAAAAGTGACTCAATAGTAAGCTACACTTTTTTTTGGAAAATATATGGTTGAAGGAAAGGTAATCCTTAATATGGTTCTGATATCGAGGTAGTGATTTTGGAATAATATATGATTAATTTGGATAAATCATATTGCATATTATTGACTACCTTAAAACTAATTAATGATTTGTATATTCCATCATTGTTGGAGTTTACAACATTTTTGGATAGACAGATTATATCCTGTATTCTATAAGGAATAAGGGATCATGAATGTAATCAACAAGGTTTTATGGTAATTCAGGATGTAGTAGTGTCGTAAAAGAATACATGATGAAGGGGTTCATATGTTTTTACCTGGAAAAAGGATCCTCATTATGTTTAACATCCTTATAAATTTTGGACTGAGAGTTTTGATATATGTATTTTAGATAATTCTAAAGGCTATAATGGATTAAGTTTGGAATTGGATACTATTGTTAAGGTTAGTTTTGGACTGCCATAAAAAGGACCACTCGGTGGTCGGGCGGTAACCCGTCGTGTCCAGCAAGGCTGTAAGACTTGAACCCAAAACAAAAGGTGACAAGGGTGTATCACCTACCACGTGGCCACATAATGTTCTGGATTGAATAATGTAGTCTTTTTAAAAAAAATTCTTGTAGATGAATTATAAATTCAGTTTTTTGAACCCCATACGAATAGGATAAATAGATTATTATTGTAACTTCTATTATCTTTTTGAGTGAATGATGAGTTTGTGGTAGAAATTAGTTAAATGATGGAACTTTACTTGTCAAGTATATTTCGTTTTCTCTTATTCTATGAATAAATTAATTCCTAAACTTTAGGTAAAGGATCTTAAAACTGAAAATGTTTTATCCTAATACCTTATGTTTCGTTGAACCGATGATATTTTTAATCCTCATAGAATGATGGCTTTAAGGCCCTCAATTCTACAATTGTTTGTGATTGATGATATCAATCACTCCCTATAAATATTTACGTTTTCCTCCAACTATGTGTCTCTAATTTCCACCAATGTTCTCCTAACCAATATCATAATTCGGTGGTGACTTTTTATTCCCTTTTTCATCTAATTAAGACAAAATTTTATTAACCCAATTTCCGATGTGGGTTTCCCCATAAAGGTATTTTCTATTTTCAACCTTGTAATTTTGAAAAATAATTTCAAATTGTGAGAATGAAATTTATTGAAGAAGGTAAGAATGTAACACCCCAAGATTTCTTAGTACATTATTTCTTCAAAGTAATTCAATAACTTTCACTACACAGAACACCGAGTTCTAGAACACCATGACTTACCAAACAAGACGTTAAAAAGTGGTTATGAATAGTATTAACTGGATTTTGATCTTCATATAATCCTTATAATTTTAGAATCCATATTATGAGTTTCTTAGACATAATGTAAGAACAAATACATTTTTTCATATAAAATAAGTATTTTTCCAAAAATGAAATTTTACTGCATTTTAATGGAGAAGGATTTTAAGTCATATATTTTAAACTTTTATATATTTAATTTGACAATATAAAATTCTTTTTTAGAATCGGGACATGAGAATTTAGTTTCGATAAAGTTTTGGTGTTTTTCTGATAACTTTCATATTTGGGTGAATAATGAAAAATACTATATTTTAACTGAAAACAAATTTTTAAATCAAAATAATTTAAATTATTAAATTATAAATTTTAATGGTTTGGAAGTATAAATATATTATATTTTTAACATTTAAGCCAATGATCTTCATTGTATGTAATTTCACTTTTAAATTGGACATAAACAAGTGTCAATCTTTTGGTAGTTATTATTTCTTAAAAATAAGCCTTTTGGTTTTGAAAGGGGGAATTAATTTTAAATGCAACTTCTATGTTTTGAATTTGGTAAAATAGAATTCATTTTTGTATTTGGAATATAGAAATTATCCTTGGGTGAATTTTTTGTATTTTTTGAAAACTTTCAATTTTTGATTAATAGTGAAAAACAATATGTTTTGATTTTATCTATGCCAACATCCTTTCATGGATTTTATGTTTATTTTATGTTGATTTATTATGATACAAAACTTCCATATTGTATTGAAGGTTTTGTGATATGTTTGACTGTGGATGTTTTATTTCTATACCATTCATTGTTTATGGAGAAGGTATTTACATTTCGTATGACAGTTTTAATAGAAATGTTTATGTTATGTTTAAACCTGTTCATATGAGGAATGCATTGGACTTAGTAAGTGACTAGTGGAGCTCGCTATATATCTCCTCGATGCATCAGTAGGTCTCATGAGACAAACTAGTGTATTGGGAAAAGGCCTTGACAAAATCTTATTTTTAGTCTTTGCACGAGGCCTTGGCTACACGGTTATGATAGTCTGGCATTATGAATTCCACCATTATGAAAGTGGTTATTGATATTGCATGTGATTATTCAACTAGTAGAATATCCATTTTAATAAGTAAATGGAATTATTTCATTTTATTTTTGCCATATTATTCTGATGTTCAAGTTTAAAAGGCTTTTGTTTTAGTTATACATTGCCTTAAATATTTATGTTTTTTAATGAAAGCTTCCGCTATATTGTTATCCTTACTGATCATCTGAGCTCACCCCTTTCTATTTTTATTTTTCCCAGGATGTGAAGAAGTATTTTATGACTGACGTACAGGGATAGTCTGAAGGGGATATGAGTGTGGACTATGGAGACTATGTTATTGTAGTTTTTCACTTTATGATGTAATGTAACATTTAGGAATGTATCTAGTGTTTCCAAGGCTACTAAACTAATCGGTATTTAGAGACTTGATCATTTGTGATCATGCCAATGATACTTAATAATGCACCGACTCTGGGTAACTGGGGTCGGGGCAATACATCGATTAACTGCTTCTTTGGCATCTGTGATGGCTTTTATACCATCCTATTGGACTTCTTCCAACGAATTATGAAGCTGTTCCAGATCACTAGTAACAGCATATGTGCGCCGAACTTGCGTGCCACAGACCCTTGATTTCTCCTTCGTTACCTTAGAGCTGTATCCTCTTTCCTTTTCAAATCCAACATTGAAGGGGGACTTTTTTTGATGCTCTTTTCTATCACAGAGTCCAACTAATGGTAAAGGGGAATACATTAAGCATAAAGAGGGTCACCTTTTGAAGAACATAAAAAAATTTGATGGAGGCATGGACTAGGAGCCCATTTGGAGTGAGGTGCGCAAGTAACTTTCATGACACCTATGGGTTGCGCAGCTCACTGGCGCACCCTATCTAGGTTTTCGCCCAAGGTTCAAGGTGGCCTATAAATAGCCCTTGTGGGCCAGCATTTTAAGGATGGATTTTACAAAAGTTAAATTCAAGCTCAAGTCGACCTAGTCTTCAACTCAACTCTTCAGAAAACTTCTATGGTAACTTTTTACCTAGAATGGAAGACCTGAAGTAGTAGAATAATACCTAAGCATTTAGAATTCATCAACACTTTCACACCTAAGTGTCCAGACCTCTGTAAAAATGGAAACACTTATGTGCTACCTTACCCTTTCAATGGAACTTGCGTGCTGCCCTTTTGGAAACATCATAGGATAATACTAAAGGCTTTAGTTAAGTCTCTCCCAAGTATTACCCTATGGATTCTTCATTGACCAGGTGAACCCATGCTTCACAAGTACACTTACATGACCAAGACTTGTGTGAGAAATGCATTGCACAACCTACACATGCGCGCCAACTTCATTTGTGTTCCTCTCTCCCGTTCACCCCTCCGCTTCAAGATATTAGCCCTCGAACCCATTTTCAAATCCATTTAGGGCATTGTTCCATTGTTGGATTCCTTATATGAAACGAATTTTGTGAGAAACTCTCCCAAAATCTTGTAACTTACAAGATGTATGTCACTATATTTAAGGGTTTCCTCCATATAACCTCATCCGTTAAGATGAGAAGATCTTTTGATTAAGGCATCCTCCTTAGGATTAAGTCCCGAGTTCTCTTAGTTCAGGCCTCCTTGTTAGGAATAATCCCCAATAATAATTCTTTTTAATTTGGGCCTCCTTCTCAGGAGTAAGCCCCAAGTTATAAGTTCCCCTTAATTTGGGCATCCTTCTTAGAAGTAAGCCCCGGGTTAAAAATCCAAATCTCATTAAAGTACAAATACATTTATGGACCCTATTCTTGGGATTCTATCATGATATATGTCTTGGTCTTCATATACTTGGGCAGTCATACATACGTAAGCCCCACATCATTTCGTATGACTGCATCTTTCATCGAACAATCATCAGGTTTACTGATACCTCTTGTTTCTCAAACTAAACACGACTCATGTAAGCATAGAGTGAAAAAGTAATCATGACATCTCTTTTTGAGCCGTTAACCATCCATAAGCCCCATTTTTCTTCACCCGAACTACGTGGACTTTTATCTCATTCTTAAAATTAGAGTATGTAGGAAGACTTTATATAGTTCAATCCTATCATACATTAATTCTTTTCTGTCCCATATGACGTTAAAATATATCCTTCTTATCAAACTACATGGGTTATGATTCCTTTTAAACGAGGATACATAGGTATCCCATCTACGGGTATGACCCCAACTCTGAAATAATCCCTGTCTTTCTGAATGACAATAAACTTCAAGCGCCCCACTGAGTTTCTTTAAAACTAGTATGGTCATCATAATGACAAAGAGATTCCTATATAATTTATTGAAGGATACCATTGGATAAGAATCTCTAATACATATGGATGATTCTCCCTCAATGAACAAACTTAAAAACATATAAAACATTCTTTAAATCCCATACATATCAATCATCAATTTCCAAATCTAAAGGAAAACTTGTTATCATGCTTGATGAATTAATAAGGATTCATGAACATTACTTAAATCTATAAGAGAGTCCCAGAGTAGGCAATCATTCCCTCCAAAAATGTGTGATGGGCCTGACCTCCCATCCTCTTGACCAATGGAAATTCTTAGTCCTCATTGGTCCACAACTAATGCTCACCTACCTTTAGAAAGTAAGTCAAAATGGATATAGAATTGTTGGGTGTTCCCGTTTCTACTAATAAACCTGTTAGAAACCGATTGGAATGTTTGAACCATAAACAAACAAGGTCATCCCCATTTCCAGATGAAACAATGATTGATTGCCTTAATCACACCCTAGGAATATTTACGCTTTTCCTCCATGTGCAATATTCTCTCCCAACCTATGATCTCTTATATAGAAATCTAGTAATATGTTACATTGAGTAACCATTATGGTTATAAATTTATTTTTTAAGGGATGTTTTAGTATTCATTTTTACTATGTGGTTTTCTATGAACTAAAAATTCAATTAATAAAATTTGTTAACAAATATTAATTTTGTGGGCGATATTCTTTTTAAAGTGGGTATAATGTAACACCATGGGATTTTGGGAATTATTTTTTCGAATTAATTTATCTTTTATATGTTTTTCATAACCCATGAAACTAAAAATAATTCTTTATATATATATAAAAAAATTGAAATACTAATTCAAACATTATATTCACCTGAAATTCCCACTTGGCTTGCACTACATGCAATACCAACTTGGCTTGCACTACAAGCAACACAGACATGGCGTATTATGCATCAAAAAATGAGTTTCTATGAAACATATATATATATAATTAATTAAATGATATAATTATAACCTAAAAGTTAATCAATGTTATAGTAATAGTAAAAAATATATTCCAAATATTTTTTAATCGTTTTATATAAACAAAACATATTCATAACCAAAGATAAGATATTTGGTAAAGTCCTTTTTATGTTTAAAAACATAATTTTCATGAATGAACTAATTATAAGAATTTAATTGTTTTTTGAAACATTTATATGTTGAATATGATAAAATAAAATATGTTTTTTGTATTAATAATGTCGAAATTATCCAGGGTGATTTTTTGGGATTTTTATGAGAAACATCATTTTATGATGAATAATGAAACTTCAGCTTTTTAGTTAAAAACCATCTTTTTTTATAATTAATTAATAATTATAAATTATATTATAAATACATTTTATGGTCAAATTAGATATTTATTAAATCTATTAATACAATTTAACTCATTATAATCAATTTCACTTTTAATCTGAATATAAAATCACAACAAAGTTATGACATCCTTTATACTCTAAAACCTCCTTATTTCACCATGTTAGTGGGATTAACACTAATATTAATTTTTCTGATTTAGTGAAGTGAATTTAAAAAATCTAACATAAACTATTGGATTTAGTATAATATTTAGAATCTAATAATACATGTTAATTTTTGATCAAAATTATTAGAAAAAGTGATTAAAATTAATCACAGCAGTTAAGACAAAATTAAGATTAATTAGGGACTAAAACATAAAATTAAGGACCCAAACGACCTAGAACTAATTACAATACCCATTGGATTTCTATATTTCTTCCATTAACTTTATATTCTTGATTTTTGTTGGGATGGTAATAATTTTTTTTGTAAGTACATTTGCACGACTAATTTGTTTTAAAAAAATTCCATGTGGGTCATTTTACTTCCCTATAAAAGACCACCACCTCTACCCATTACTCACATATCTCAAACATTTTATGTTAATCCAATATCTTCCCAAGTACCCTGCCAACAATTCTTTCTTTGATCTTGAATCCTCCCTTTGGGCAGAATGCATCTTAAGGATGACTTTTGTAATAAACCAATAGGAGTTACCCAATTTAGAGGAAATATCTTCTCTCAAGCTCCTTCATTTTATTTTATTTCTCCACCCCCTACACACTTATTCCATTATTGTGTGAAAAAATAGTATCCTACATATACTATGATGTTTCTATGAAAATTTTCTTGAAATGTCCCATAATTTCGATATAATTTTTTTATTATATGGAATTATTTCAAGACTGCAAAATTTGACGACATCTAATTCTGTGGCCCGGAGTGTCTGGAATGATCCGCTGAAAAATGTTAAGCCACACATGAGCAGTTTTCCTAAAAAACGGGAATAAAACTTAAACGAGTGTCCAAATAAAAAATCCAATGACACTGTTGCATTTAGGATGGTGGGTTTACCCTAGTCATGACTTAAGTTTACTCGGCACATGCCTCTAGTGAGAAAACCTAAAAATGGATTAACTGTAAATAAAATTATTAAATAAAATTGTTTTATTTTTTAAATGATTAAAAGTAATGAACAGTGACTCAAATTATAAATCTGAGACCATCGTTGAAGTCGTGAGGGTATGATTTCCTTAGGAATACCCTAACATTGGTCGGCGTAGGCCAACCGTGGATGTTATTTTTTGGATATAAATAAAAATAAGTTTGTAACAATTATTCTAATGTTAAATCCATTAAATTATAAATGGTAACTCTAATTGAATGTTTGAGACTACCTTTGGATTTTTTGGGGTGTGTTTCCCTTTGGAAGAGCCTAACATCAATCGACGCTGGTTGAGGGTGACTGTTAATAATTATTTGAAATTTTTTTAGGTGTGTTAAATAAACATGCATGCAAGATTTTATATCTTTTTAATCGTCATTGTTATCAAAAATATGAGGGAACAATTGAATTTAGAATGCCGAGATTTTCCTAAAAATTAGTTAACTTTGGCCAGTAATGGCCATGTTGAAAATTTATTTTTCATGGTTTTTGAGAAATAAAAATAACTTAATTTAAATGGATTATTTTATTTCCTTTCTCCCTTTATAGTGGTGGATGACGACGTTTCTGGGAAATGACATGGCAGTGATAGGGAGATGAAGATGTGCATCAATGTGGCTCATTAATAGCTCGTTAAACTCATAGTGTAATGAAGCTTTAATGACAAAAAATAGGGATGATTTTTCGTAAATAAAACAGCCTAATGACGTGACATTGCATCCTTATGGGAACACTGCAATGTGATTCTATTTATAACTCGATGCACAGAGAAAATGTGGATAATGTAAATTGAAGGATTCTTTGGTGAACCTCTGACAAAATTTACACCCCATCAACAACAAAGAATGACAACAAATATTCTTCTTCTTCAGCCCCTTTTGAATATCGGACCAGGAAAGCAATGATGGCATCTTAACCCCTTGAGGACGAACGTGTGACAATGAACTTCAAAGAGGTATAGGTTTTTATTTCAGGGTTCTTCCCCATCCTTTTATAAATGAAAAACATGGATTATCTCTGGAACAGGTTAATCTATGGATTGTGAGTTATAATGGGAGGGTAAATTTTCTTTTGGGGTGATTATTCGGGATTAAACCGTGGTGTGCATAATTGAATGCAAACCTCCCTGAACCTCCCCTTGTTTTAATTTCTAACACAGAGGGCCCAAGCCGACAAGAACAAGGCCCGAGATATCTGTTCATTTGTTCTTCATGGACAATCATTCAAATCAAATACCAATAATTTTTTAGACTGTCGGGGTAGAGAGGAGGATCCATGGAAAATGAAAGCTCAAGAGAGATGAAGAACAGACAACCAGTGTGGACCCGGTGGTCTACAGAAGAATGTGTTAGTGCACCGGTGCTGGTAGTGGCACCAACGACTGCCAATGGTGGCCCACGGTGGCAGCTGCATGTTGGAGGCTGTGTGTGACGATGGCGTGTCAGACGAAAGGTTGTGGCTGGACCGGGCCGCAGTGCAGCAGGAGAAGCCACCGGCCGAGCCGACAGATGAGGTGTCTTGACCACGTTGGAGTGCAGCAAGTGGTGGTCAATTCATAATGGAGGAGAAGGTTCCCCATGGTGACCCAAGGGGTAATGGAGGGTCACATACGCAGCTCCTGACCATGTCCATCTAGGCGGAACGGACAGGGCGAGGACCCCAGCAGCCCCGACCCACATTGCTGTCTGGCCCCATAGCTCACCAGCTCGGGCCAGCCCTGCTTCCCAGAAGACTGACCTAGAGCCCAGTGGGCCAGACCCGCACTCCTTCCATCTAGGCCAGACTAGACCAGGTCACTGGGCGAACGAATGTGCTGGAACCTCTGCAAACGAGGCGAGGTTCAGCGAGGCCTATTGGGCCTGGCCCACAAGCCAAGCCAAACAAAACCGACCCCAACCCATACTTGGTCATGTCATGTCTATCAAAATGAATCGAGGTATGTGGAACCCCTGAGTTGGTGTGGCTAGGTCAGTCCGACCTGGCCCCGTCACAACCGGTTCCCTAGTTACTAAAATTCTTGTATCTTGTAATCTGTATGTTTGATTGATGAGCTATTTCCAGCATTGTGACTCTCTCGACACGTTAGATCTTTTGGTATATTCTATGGTGACTTTCATGGAAGTCCAGATGCAAAGAATGGATTGAGGAGTGGTTCTCCCAAGCATGCTACATGATGAACCATACGACTAGCTAAGACCTAAATACTGCTGACTTCTGACTCTGTGTGACTTGAAGGCCTAGTGGGAAGTAGCTCTATGTGACCCGATAGGCCCACGGTTGGGAGAAGATCTGTGTGACACGATAAACCCATGGTACTCGACTGGAGGAGTACCTCAGTAGTCCACGGTGGGGAGAAACTCTATGTGACCCAAAATACCCATGGTACGTGTTGGGGAGGGGTACCTAAGTAGTTCAAGGTTACTGGGAAGCTGCTCTGTGTTACCTAGTAGGCCCACTGTACTTGATAGATGTGGATTTCTCCAGTAGCCAAGGTGTTCAATGATTATGAATGATGATGCTATTGTTACTACTATAGAATATACCAAGTATAAGTTCTCTTTTGTTTCATGATTTACTTTGAGTAATTTCTATGTTATATATGTTTATTTTTGGGGTCCCTACTAAGTACTATGTTACTCACCCCTGCATGGGCTCCACCAGCACGTGTTGTGCCTGGTGGAGATGACTAGCGTTTCGACTGGGGTGCCCAGGGAGATGGGATGGACAGACGCTATGACAGTGGACTTGGTGGCCTAGAACATGGTAGGACCCAGTAGGACTAGGCAGACATGATGTACTACTTCAATTTCTGTTAGATTCCTTACTCTCACGATTAAGTGGGGTTTACTACGGATGTCCATCAGAGAACTTTTTGTAATTTATAGTTTTTAGTACTTTTTCTTGTGTTTGTATTCTAGCCTATCTTCTTTCAGATATAATTGTACTCAATTATTAATTGGTATGTTGTTTTCATTTTTTGGAGTTTGGACTTGGTTGGGCGTGTGTGTGAATATAGGTATCCAGGCTAATGCCTTCCACTTGTAGGTTGACGCCTTCAGCACTAGTGACCATCCCATGGCCTTCGAAGGTGGGATTGGGGTTGTCACAACACAGGCCCAGAGGGAAGGGTCATGGAAAAGTGATTTTAGAGGGTGGTCGGTTCCCCCTCAAAGATCATGAGTCTATTTTTTTGTTGGAGGAAAAATGTTAAATGTTGTGATTCCAACTTTCAGATTTGGGGAGCCCAGTGTTGGTATGGCTGTTGACGTATCCATACACTAGGACCTTGAATTATGATTTTAGGCTCAATACATGAAAACAGTAGTTGCATAAGTGCCTTGTGATTTTTAAAAAGAGTCAGAACACCAGGTATAATGTCTTAAATGTGGTATATCTTGATCTATCTCAGGATTCCTCCACATAGACGATGGGCTAGGACCCCGATACGATGTCATGAGGACATCCCTCCGAGCGATAAGGTGTACATTAAGGGATTAGTGCTTGAGATGGAACCATCAGGTGGTGCACCAAAGCTACCACCAATCAATGGTTAGAATATAATGCAGGTGGCTCTGATAGAGGACATTCGTAGGCTCAGTGCCTTACATGAGTTTCAAAGACAGTGACCTCCCAGGTTCAGGGAAGAGATGTATCCTCAAGTTACTGAGGACTGACAAGAGGATGTGATGCGGGTCATACGCTTAGTGAGAACACCTCTTGACCATATAGTGGTCTAGGATAAAAGCCTTCTATAGGTCTCGGTGGAGATATAGTGGAGTTTGTCCATCTAGACTCACGATGAGGCGACCCTCAATTGGGTTGACTTTGAGAGGCTTTTCTGGGAGGAGTTTTTCCCTGCAACATTACACTCTTGCGCATTCAAGAGCTTCTTCACCTACAGCAGGACAACATGATGGTGGAAAAGTATTTTTTAGAGTTTATGGAGCTTTACTAATACTCTATAGATATGGTGTGAGACCCTTTCTTCAGGGATCAAGCCTTTGAATAGGGACTCATGCAGGAGATCATGGCTTTAGTGGTGTCTCTTAGGATCCTTACCTAGGATGGGGTGATGGAGCAAGCCATTTGGATGGAGAGAATATTGGAAGAGCAGGTGCCCATATTTTGATCTGTTATCAGACTCCAGGTGGTAGAGTCTTTGGAAGGTAGCAGACAACAGAAGCATGGGCCCAAGTGGGCACAAAATTTCAGAGGCCGAACCCAGGACTCAGGGTCGACAGTGTGAGGATCTCAATACAGAAAGAGTTATATGGTGGGAAAGATTTTCTTTTCATGCGGTAGGAAGGGACACATGGAATGCGACTGCCCGACCAGCTGTACAGATACCCAGCAGATGATTGAGGGGATTCTAAGACAACGACAACAGTTTGAGTGAGGAGGTCTATTGGACATTAGACGTGGCATGGAAGCTGGATGAGAAATAGGCGGACAGGGGTGAGCTCAACTTCAGGCACCAGAGGCTTACAACCATGACACCCCATGGATGATCTGAGGTATGATATGTGTCTTCTACACCCTAGTTTTAGTACTTATAGACACATGTTCTAGTCAATCCATCCTTGATACAACTCTTGTTCGGAGGTCGGATATTCCAGTAGAGCCATTGGCTCGATCCTTACAGCTAGAGACACCTACAGGAGAGGATACGACAATTACACACAGGTTCTAGTAGTGTGAGCATACTCTAGGAGGCGAGAGCTTCAAATGGGATCTCCAAGTATCAAAATCAAGTCCTTATGATGTCATCATGGTTATGGATAGTTTATCCATAGTCCATGCTTAGGTTGACTGTTTTAGGCATAGGGTGCGGTGTTTCCACATAGATGGGACTGAGTTTTCCTTCACCGACAAAAAGGAAACCCTTTTAGTGCCAGACATACACTCTCAAAAGAGGGTGCAACCAATCACTCAGAAGTTGGCTAGCATCACCCTCGATGTAGTAGAGGAGAATAGTCTATGTTTTCCTGTAGTGGTGGACGAGTACAAGGATGTTTTTCCTGATGAGGTTCTAGGAATACCACCTCATAGAGAGGTATACTTATACATTGACCTATACCCCAGGACTGCACATATATCCACAGTACCGTATCGAATGGACCCCGTAGAGCATTTCTAGCTGAGTGTATTGCTATAGTACTTGCAAGAGAAGGGGTTCGTAGGCCCAACATTTCACCATGGGTAGCCCCGGTGCTTTTTTCCAAGATGTCAGTTGGGAGTTTGAGGTTGTTCAAGGATTATCGGTACTTTAACCAAGTGGTTGTGGAGAAAAATTATCCCACCACCAAAGGGTCGATGGGCACATAAATTAGTTAAAGGGGGTAGCATTTCATGAGGATGGAATGGTGCCTGTAGGCTTTTCAGTAGTTGAGAAAATGGAGATGGTTGGAGTTTCTCTAGGACTATGTCTTTGAGATAGTATATACCCCTAGTAAGTGGGAACGTGGTGGAAGGAATGCTCAGTATGAGGACTGGGTTGCATCTGCTAAGTGAGGTGACAAAGAAGTTAGTCGTGATGCAGGTATGCCTTAGGGATAATGGTGAAGATATTTACCTTCAGTCTAGTACTATTAATACCCCATTCATACAGAAAGTCAGGGAGGCACAACGAGAGGACATTGAATGTGAGATCTGACGTGCTCAGATATGCTCAAGACATGATCATAAAGGATTTTTTGAAGGTGGGGAGCACACCATTCTTTTCATAGAGTGTACCATATTACCAATGGTGTTGTGGGAAGAGTTATTGAGGGAGTTCCAAAATTCCTTTTTGGTGGTATATCATGGAGTGGAAAATATATACAAGGACCTACGACATCACTACTGGTGACCAGTGATGAAGAAAGAAGTGGCTGAGTTGGTTTCACAGTGCCTCACATATTAGTGAGTGAAGGCTGAGCACTAAGTTCTGGATGGCTTGAATCAGCCACTCGAGGTACCATAGTGGAAATGGGATGGTATCTCAATGGTCTTCGTGATAGGGCTACAATGTATGTCTAGAGGTCATGACTCTATTTTGGTGATTGTTGAACATCACACCAAATCAACTCACATCCTACCCATCTAGGAGTAGGGGACGGTAGAGGTATTTGGATGCCTCTACATCTAGGAGATAGTGCGACTTCATAGGCCTTCAACTATCATCTTAGATAGTGACTCATAATTTACATCCCTGTTGTGGAAGGGATTACAAGAGGCATTTGGGACACAACTATTCTTGAGCACAATTTCTCTTCCCAAGACAGATGGTCAGATGGTTCCGACCATACAGACCTTGGAGGACATGATTTGTGCTTGTATCCTTGACTTTGGGCATGGTTGGGAGGAAAAACTGCCACTGATGGAGTTTTCATACAAAAAAACTATAACTACACCATTGGAACTGCACTGTTTGAGGGCTTGTATGGGTGACTTTCCCGATCACCCATATGCTGGATTGACCCAGGGGCGTCGGCATTCATGGGTCCAAAATTGGTAAGGACTACCACTGAGAGGGTGCATATCAGCCAGGAGCGAATGAGGACTATACAGAGTAGGCATAAGTCTTATGCCGATAGTAGATGGAGATCCTTGGAGTTTGAGGATGGAGATCATGTGTTCCTTCGGGTCTCACCCCGGTGAGGATTGTAGAGATTTAGCTGGGGTGGAAAGTTATATCTGAGGTCCATTTGAACTTTTAAGTTCCCGAAAATAGTTGGTGAGGCGGCGTACCACATAGCTCTCCCCCCACAGATTCACCATGTGCATGATGTTTTCCATGTGTCGCATATGAGGAGGTACACGCATGATCCATCACATGTCATCAACTAGGGCGTGCTGGATATCGACGCTGTGGTGGCATTTTCAGAGTTCATAGTTGAGATATAGGATCAACATGAGTGGTTCATAAAATTCCAATGATTCCACTATTTTATATTCGATGGAATAACAAGAATCTCCAGGAGAGAACATGGGAGTGGGATGCTTAGATTTGTGCTCAGTACCCCCATCTTTCTGTTTTGTTGTTATTTTGGATTTAAGGGACAAAAATACCTAATGTGAAGAGATTGTAATTTCTTGAAATTTACATATTATTTTTTTATAATATGTAATTATTTCAAGATCGTGAAATTTGACGGCACGCAATTCTGAGGCCTGGAGTGCCTGGAATGATCCATTGAAAAATGATAAAATTTAAATAGAACATGTGACAAGTTTTCCTATAAATGTAGAATAACTCTTAAATGAGTGCCTAGATCTAAAATCTAAGGGCACCATTGCATTTAGGATGGCGGTTTTACCCTAGATGTGACATAAGTTTTGTCAGCGCTGGCCTCCAGTGAGAAAACCCAAAAATGGCATAATCGAAAAAAATAGTTTTAATTTCCAAATGCATATAACTCATGAACAATGACTCAGGTAAAAAATTTGAGACAACTATTGAACTCATGGGGGTATTATTTTTTTAGGCAGACCCTCACATTGGTCGGCATGGGTCAACATTGGATGTTAGTTTTTGGTCGTAAATAAAAATAATTATGTAACAATTAAATTAATTTTAAATCCTTTTAACATATAAATGGTAACATGGATTGAAACACTGGGAGTAACTTTGGATTTATAGGGGTATCTTTCATTTAGGTGGATATTAACCTCGACCGATGCGGTTTGAGGGTGAATTTTAATAATTTTTTAAACCTTTTTAAGGTACATTCAATAAATGTGCAAGTGAGATTTTCTATCTTTTGAACAGTCTCTCAGATAAAAAATATGAGGGCACCGTTGAATTCATAATGTCGAGATTGACCTATAAATAACTTAACTTTGGCCGAAAAGGGACAATATTTAAAGTTATTTTTCATACTTTTTGCGAAAAAATAATAATTTAAATGAATTATTTTGTTTTCTTTCTCCATTTAGAGTGGAGAATGGTGATGATATGGGGTAGCAACGAGGCATCGATGATGCACATCAATGAGGCTCATTAATGACTTTTTAAACTCAAATTTTAACAACGCTTTAATGAATTGAAACAACAACACCATTTTTTAAATAAAATAGTTTAACGTCTTGACATCATATCCTTATAAGAACGTTGCATCGTGCTTCTATTTATAATTAAACATGCTGGGAAAATGTGGATTAAAGAAATTGGCATATTCTATAGCAAATCTCTAATGGACCTCCACCCTAGTGAATAATGAGGAACGTCGATAGAACTTCTTCTTTGAGGCCTTTCGAATATTGGAGCAGGACAGTGATATCAATGTCTTAACCCCTCGAGGAAAAACGTGCGGAAACAATCTTCAAAGAGGTAGGGTTTTATTTCATTGTTCTTCCCCATCCTTTTCTAAATGATGAACGTGGATTAACCCATGAATATTTTAATATATAGATCATCTGTTATAATGGGAGGGTGACTTTTCTTTTGTGGTGATTATTCAGGATTAAACCATGGAATGAATGATTGAATAAAAACCTCCCCAAGCCCCCTTGTTTTAGCTTCTATCATGGAGGGCCCATGCCGACATGAAAAAGGCTCGAGAACCTCCATTCATGTGTTCTTCATGGAAAATATTTTGAATCGATGACAATGAAATTCTCATACCGTCGTAGTGGAGGGGAATATTATTGGAAAACGCAAGTGCAAGAAGCACGAAGAACAGAGCATCGGTGTGGACCTGGTGGTCTGCAAAAGAATCTGTCGGAGTAATGACGTTAACGATGGCACCAGCAATTGTCTGTGATGGCCCATGGTGGTGGCTGTGGGTGGGAGGAAGTGCACCATGTCAGTGCACTAGAAAAAAGGTTGCGACCGAACCAGGTCGTGGCGTAACAGGAGAAGCCGCCGGCCGAGCCGATGGCTGGAGGCGGCGGTCGCTTGACTGCGTTGGAGAGAACTGAGCCATGGTGACTTCACTATGGTGGAGGATTCACCCTGCGGTGACCCTTGGGGTGAGAGTGGGGCACTGACATAGCTCTCGACCGCATCTAATATTGTAGACCGATCCGCCTCTTGCAGACCAGAGGAGGAACAAACCCCTAGAGAGTCTGACCTGCATTGTAGGCTAGACTTGTATCTCAACGGGCCTGGCCAGTCCCAAGCCCAACGGGCCATACCCTCTCCCCTTTGGGCCAGGCGGGACTAGACCGGGCTGCCGGGCGACCTATCAGGCTTGACCCTCTGCCAACCGGGCCAGGTCTAGTGAGGCCTATTAGGCCTGGACCATTGGCCAGGCCAGACCAGATAGACCCCGACCCAATACTGGTTAGGTTGGGTCCGTCAAAATAGACCGAGGTATGTGGAACCCCCAGGCTGTGGTGGTTGGGTCAGTCCGACCAGGTTGGACCAGGCCCCGTCGCTATCGGTCCCCTGGTTACTAAAACACATGTATCTTGCAAACCGAATGTCCGATTGATGAGCTGTCTGTAGCATTTGGAATATATCTATGAGGTATATGTTTTTGAACATTCAATGGTTACTTTAATGGATGTTGAAATAGGAATAATGGCCTAATGAGTGGTTCTCCCAAGCGGGCTATGTGCAGAACCCTGTGGATTGATAAGACATGAAGACAATTGAATTCCAACTTTGTGTGAATCGACGACCCAATGGAAAGTGGATCTGTGTTACCTGGTTTTCCCAAGGTGGGGAGAAGCTCTATGTGACCCGACAGACCCACGATAATATATGGGAGGAGTACCTCTTCGGCCATAGTGGGGAGCAGCTCTGTGTGACCCGACAGACTCACATTACGTGATGGGGAGGGGTACCTAAGAAGTTCAAGGTTAGTGGTAAGAGACACTGTGTGAAACATCATTCCAACAATACATGATAGAGGAGGATTTATCTAGTTTCTGAGGTGTTAAATGATCATGTCTGATGGTGCTACAGTTACTACCCTAGAATATACCCGGTCTGAGTTGTCTATTGTTTCGTGTTGTACTTCGATGAATTATTGTGTGTTCTTTATTTTTTGTTTTGGGGTACCTACTAAGTATTTTGTTACTCACCCCTGCATGGGATCTTCCTAAATGTGTTTTCTCTAGTGTAGACGAATGTCATTTTGATAGGGGTTCCCAGGGATATTGGACAGATAGACACAATGATAGTGGACTTGGTGGCCGATGAACTTGCATGGACCTTTAGGACTGGGTGGATAGGATGTACGACTTAAGCTTCCAATAGGTTCCCTACTCTCACGATTATGTGGGGTTTACTACAGATGGCCATCAGAGAACTTTTTTTTACTTTAATGTTTTCATTACTTTTTCTTGGGTTTGTATTCTGGAACACCTTATTTCAATTGTACTTGTACTCAGTTATTCAGTGGAATGTAATTTTCATTTTGGGAGTTGGGACTTGGTTTGGCATGTGTGTGCGTATAGGTATCCAGGTTAATGCCTCCCACATGCATGTTGACACCTTCAGTGCTAGTTGAAAACCCCTAGCCTTTGGAGGTGGGCTTGGGGTAGTCATGAAACAGGCCCTGGGGGACGGGTCATGGCATTTCTTACCTAATCATCCACACACCTCTGTCTAATAGATGTTGAACATACTATTTCTACATAAGGAGAACTACTGTCTTATGAAACAATGGTTGTTCATTTCTCCTTTAACACAATCATGGTGGTCATTATGATGAGAAATATAATTATATATGTCATATATTATATTTAATTTTTATTTGAGATTATTTATTCATTTTATAACACACATCTCTGTACTCTCTATGTGGTGTTAATATGATAATCTCGTTTGAGGAAGGGTTGACTACCACCCTGTAACGACCCGACCCCAGTTACCCAGAGTCGGTGCATTATTACATAACATTGGCATGATCATAAGAAAGATCAAATCTCGAAAGACCGATTGGTTTAGAAGCCTTGGAAAATGCCAGATATATTCATAAGTTTTACATTACATTATAAAATGAAAAACTACTACAACAACATAATGTCTCAATAGACCACACTATTATCCCCTCATAAAATACCTGCAGGTCATTCATAACTTACTTCTTCACATCCTGGGAAAAATAAAACATAGAAAAGGGGTGAGCTCAAATGCCCAGTAAGGATAACAATATAGCGGAAAGAATAAACATTTAAGGCAATGTATAACTAAAACAAAAGCCTTTCAAATATGAACTTTCAACATGGTATGGCATAAATAAAATAAAATAATGCCATTTAATTATTCACATGGATATTCTACTAATCGAATAATCACATGCAAAAATCAATAACCACTTTCATAATGTTGGAATGCATAATGCCAGACTATCATAACCACATAGTCAAGGCCTCGTGCCAAGGCTACAAATAAGATTTTGTCAAGGCCTTGTGCCAAGACACTAGTTTGTCTCATGAGACCTACCGATGCATTGAGGAGCTATAGCGGGCTCCACCCGTCACTTATTAAGTCCAATGCATTCCCATATGAAAAGGTTTAAACATAACATAAACATTCGTATTAAAACTAGCATACGAAATGTCAATAATTTCACCATAAACTATGAATGGTATAAAAATAGCACATCCACAGTCAAACATATCACAAAACCTTCAATACAATATAGAAGTTTTGTATCATAATAAATCAACTTCAAATAATCTTAAAATACATCAAAGGATGTTGACATAGATGAAATCAAAATTATTTTTAAAGAAGTATCTCCTTTTATTTTGAAATCATTTAAGATCCATATAAAATAAAACATTTTCTTTGAAAATATTCTTATAAGCTTGTATGGAAAGCTTCGACGATTTTATAACGGCGGAAAATAACCGCACCCGCCATATAAGTTAAAAAAAACATTCTTACCTCAATTCTGTCGAAAAGGTTAAAAAGGACCTTGTTTTGAAAACGACGGAAAGATTCCTTTATAAACCTCTTATAAAAAGTCAAACAAGGGTATAAATGACTTAAACCCATATTCTTGTAAAATAGTAAAAATGTTTTGAAATACATTTTTAAGAAACATGGATGTGGATGATAAAGAGATCCTAGTAGATTATTACGTATAAACAACCTCGGATAATGAAGAGATTGTGAAATAACCCTTACCTTGTACTTTTCCTTGGTTGGGGTAGGTTAACCTCCTGTATAATAGTGAAATAATTGTTCCTAAATTATACAAGAATCATATACATTAATATGATATCATATATGATCTTTTAATATTGATTTGATAATAATATCTTAGTATTATCGCTGTTTCGGGTGTGAACTTACTTGTTTGCTTTTGTATGTTTTGTTACGTAAGACATGTTTGTAAAGGATAAGTTGTATATTATTCAAATCCAGAATGGTATCAAGTCCTTAAACATCATTTTTAAATCATCAAATGATAATTATACTTGAATGGATACGATGGAAAATGAATCTCATCGCGTTCGTGGAGACGGTAGTCCGTACGTACGCACGAACGCTACTTCCATTTAATTTTTATTTTAAAAGAATCGAATACAAATGATACATAGGTATATTACTATTCCAGTATAATATAATATTTTATATATGTTACTTAAGTTCATTAACACCATCCTTTATACGTTCCATGTGTGGTATGAACGAGTCATATCATTTTAAGGGGGCGGTAGTCCGCACTTCCTCAAATGAAATTATCGTATGTATATACAACATGAAACGAATAATGGTATGAAATAAAATGGAATTACAGAAGCTTATATATAAAATATATATCATTAACATCATATTTAATTACAGTGCCATCATAATGGCCACCATGAGAGGCGGTAAGATGTATTTGAACAATCATCGTTTCGTGAGGCGTTAGTTTTCCATCCACAGAAACATTATGTTCATCATCCATTAGATGGAGTTGTGTGTATGTGTAGTTTGAATACTTCTTATAACAACATCCTAGTATATTGAGGATACTTGTGTTGTTACAAAAGAAAGGAAATAAAAAGAGTTTGGGGGTTGAAGAAGCAAAATAAATGAAAATAATTTAAGAGAAATCGTTACCTTTAATTTAGGTAACTCACTTTGGTTGGAACCAAAGGACTTGTTGAAATGCTTTCTGCCTAAGGGGAAGCTTCAAGGAGGAGGATAGGGATGTGGGGAGCTTATTTGGGCAGAGTTTGGACGAGCCAAGTGGCTTTAGAGGTGTGAGGAATGAGTAGAAGTGGTCTCCTTTTATAAGGGGGAGGAGGGGCTCTTTAGGAAAGAGTGAAAGTATTACTTTATAATATAATTATATTCGGTTTATAATGGTCCAAAAATCATTGAGGTCGAAGATAAGATGACTCATATTCTAAATAACATCAACCAATAATAATTGGACAGGTTTTAGATAATATTTTAATTATTATAATCTTATTTATTTAAATGATTTATTAATGAGGTAAACATTGCATCATTATTGTGTCATTAATAATTTACATTATTTGATGTCTAAAAATTATAAATAAAATATCATTATTTAGGAAATCTTTTTAGCTTTCTAATGAATATTTATAATCGAAAATTCAACATGTATAACCCTATGTAAAAATTGTTCTTCTAAAAGATGTAAGCTTATGCCATTTTTATTTTTATTTTAACTTTATTAGTATAATGTGTCCCTACCACATACAAGTGGATCCAAGGGGTCCCCAAATTGACCCAAGGATTCCCATGGTCGGGTATGTGTCCACCAATAAGGTTAGGACACGTTTTAGGGTAATTTTGTATTATTATAATATTATTTTTTAACCCTTATTTACCGGATTTACCCTTTAACCATGGTAAATAAAATATTTACCACAGTAACTATTCAAAATGTCTAAAAATAAAAGTTACATATTTACACAATTTGAACATCCTGATTCCAAATATGGAATCCATTTTCCTAAATTCAAAACACAGAAGTGGCAGAAATTAATTTAAAATTAATTCCCGCTGTCAAAACAAAAAGCGTGTTTTTAAGAGGTAATAACTATCAAAAGATTGACACTTGTTTATGTTCGGTTTAATTGTAAAATTATGTCCAATGACCAACATTATATTAAATGGTAAAAATATATTATAAATATACTTTAAAACCACTCAAATTCACAATTTATCACTATTAATTATTTTGATTAAAAAAGTTGTTTTTAATTAAAATTTAGTAATTTTCACTATTCATCAAAATATAAAAGTTATCCGAAAAGTACCAAAATTTCACCCTAGGCTAATTTTGATATTCCGAATCTAAAAATGAAGTGCATTTTGAAATATAAAATATATATTATTTCAAAAAATAGGTATTACTATTCACAACGGCTAGTTTAATTAGTTGTGGTGTGTGTTAGAACTCGAGGTTGCGTACAACACACGCTATCACATTATTCGAAGGGAAACGTACCGTAGAAGCTTGGGGTGTTACATTCTCCCCTCTTTCAAATAATTGCGTCCTCGCAATTTCTAGGGTATTATCATCATAAGTTCCTCGGGTTCCCACGTTGCCTCTTCCATCTTATGATTTCTCCACAAAACTTTTACCAGACGCGTCGTCCGGTTTCTCAGTACTTGTTCTCTCGTATCAAGAATCTTGACGGGCTCTTCGCAATAAGACAGATCGGGTTCCAGTTCTAATTCCTCATAGGTGAGTACATGCGTTGGGTCAGGCATGTATTTTCTCAACAGAGATACGTGGAACACATCGTGAACTTTGGAGAGACTTGGCGGCATTGCCAATCGGTAAGCTACAGCCCCAATTCGTTCTAGAATTTCGAAAGGTCCGATGTACCTGGGACTCAATTAACCTTTCTTACCAAAACGTATGACTCCCTTCCATGGAGATACCTTTAGGAAAACATGATCACCGACTTGAAATTCCAAATCCTTCCTTCGATTATCGGCATAACTCTTCTGCCTACTATGAGCTGCTTTGATGTGATTTTGGATTACTTTCACCTTTTCCACCGTTTCCTCCACCAGTTCTGGGCCTACAAGTTTTCTTTCACCAACGTCATCCCAACAGGTTGGTGTATGACATCTCTTTCCGTATAACGCTTCATATGGTGCCATCTGAATACTCGAATGGAAGCTATTGTTATAGGAAAATTCTACCAGAGGTAAATATTGATCCCACATACCCTGAAAGTCAAGTGAGCAAGATCTCAACATGTCTTCTAAGGTTTGAATAGTCCGTTCTGATTGTCCGTCTGTCTGAGGGTGGTAAGCAGTGCTCAAATGAAGTTCAGTATGCAGGGATTTCTGAAGACTTTTCCAAAATCTTGAAGTAAAACGGGGGTCACGATCAGAAACAATCGATAGGGGTACTCCATGATGTCTCACAACTTCATTAATATATAGTCTTGCTAGACGTTCCAGGGGTAGATCTTCTCTTATAGCAAGAAAATGTGCTGACTTGGTAAGACGATCAACAATCACCCATATTGCATCATTCCTTCTAGGAGTCTTTGGTAGCCCCATGACAAAGTCCATCGTAACATTGTCCCATTTCCACTCTGGTATGGGAAGAGGTTGCATGACTCCTCCAGGCTGTTGCCTTCCAGCTTTCACTTGTTCACAAACCATACATCTTGACACAAAATCAGCAATCTCCCTCTTCATGTTGTCCCACCAAAAATGTTCCTTCAAATCTCTATACATTTTGGTGCTCCCAGGGTGTATAGAGAAATTGGAACTATGAGCATCATCCAGCAATTCCCTTTTTAGATCAGGTATATTGGGAACACAAAGTCTCTTCCCGAATTTCAAAATTCCATCTTCATACACAAAGTCTCTCAATCTCCCATCATTCACAGCTTTAATCTTCTTCTGAAATTCTTCATCATCGTTCTGAGAACTCTTAATCCTTTATAGTAAAGATGGTTTGGCAACCATTTGAAAAAGCATTGATGTTTCACCTTCCCTGGTTATTCCCATGTCCATCTTCACTAGATCCATGAAAATTGGATCCCTTTCAATTCTCATCATGTTCATAACTCCATGGTCTTTTCTGCTCAAAGCATCTGCTACTTTGTTTGCTTTCCCCGGGTGGTAGTGTATCGTGCAATCATAATCCTTGAGTAATTCAATCCATCTCCTTTGCCTCATGTTGAGTTCTTTTTGTGAGAAAATATACTTCAAACTCTTGTGATCAGTATAAATCTCACATTTTTCACCATAGAGGTAGTGCCTCCATATCTTCAAAGCAAAGATCACTGCTGCTAACTCGAGATCATGAGTAGGATAGTTTTGTTCATGAATTTTCAACTGTCGTGATGCATAGGCAGTAACTCTATCATTTTGCATAAGGACACAACCAAGTCCTTTCTTCGATGCATCACTATAAATAACGAACCCATCATTCCCCGATGGTAAAGTCAATATAGGAGCATTGACTAATCTTTTCTTCAGTTCTTCGAAACATTCTTCACACTCTTTTGTCCAAACAAATTTAACCCCTTTACGTGTGAGCTTCGTTAATGGGTTAGCCAATCGGGCAAAATTCTGGACGAAACGTCGATAATAACCTGCCAAACCAATAAAACTGCGTACCTCAGTTATACTCGTAGGTGCTGGACATTCTTGGATTGCTTTGGTCTTAGAAGGATCAACAGAGATTCCATCTTTAGATACAATATGGCCAAGAAAAGAAATCTCCTGAAGCCAGAATTCGCACTTGCTAAACTTCCTATATAATTCATGCCTCCTCAGAGTCTTCAAGATAATGCGCAAGTGATTTTCATGATCTTCGTAGGTTTTGGAGTATACCAAGATATCATCAATAAATACCACCACAAATTCATCGAGATACTCCTTGAAAACTATATTCATCAGATCCATGAACACAGAGGGTGCATTAGTCAATCCAAACGGCATTACAGTAAACTCGTAATGCCCGTACCTGGTTCGAAATGCTGTCTTCGGAATGTCTTTCTTCTTCACACACAACTGATGGTATCCAGATCGAAGGTCAATCTTTGAAAATTATTGAGCTCCATGCAGTTGGTCAAATAAATCATCAATACGAGGTAGGGGATACTTGTTCTTTATTGTTATAGCATTGATCTCCCTGTAGTCGATACATAACCTCATAGATCCATCTTTCTTTTTAACAAAAAGAACAGGGGCTCCCCATGGAGAAACACTAGGGCGAATAAATCCCTTATTACTCAACTCCTCTAGTTGTTTCTTTAGTTCGACTAACTCTACAGTGGCCATTCGATAAGGGGTCTTCGATATAGGCCTTGATCCAGGAATCAAATCAATAGAAAACTCAACTTCTCGTTCTGGAGGATGTCCAGGTAAATCTTCCGGAAATACATCTACAAATTCTTTCACAACAGGTACATCCTCTATTTGAACATTCCTTTCCTCACCGACAGTTATTTCATTCTCTTCCTCCCCAATAATTGAATTAAGTTGAGCTGTTGGGGGTGGATCTAAATAAGAATTAGGTGGTGACGATTCTGCTCTAAAAATAAGGTGCTCCTTATCATTATCATCAAGAATCGTAACCTCTTTCTTCTTACAATAAATCTTCGCATCATAGTCCGAAAGCCAGTCCATACCGAGGATTATATCAAACTCAATCATAGGTATGACGATGAAATCAGCAGATAAAGAAAATTTATGTGCTCTAATGGGGACTGATTCACAAAACTTTGTTGCAACGATACTTCCCTTAGGAGTTTTAACAGACAACTCCCTTATTAAATCAAATTGGAAATATCTAATTTTCTTAGAAAACTGGGAAGATATGAAACAATGCGATGATCCAGAATCAAATAATGCATTTGCTAAACTTGAGGAAACCATTAAATTACCTGCCACCACGTCTTTCGGAGCTTCTACCTCAGCAGTAGTGATAGCATAAGCCTGGCCTTGATCCCTTGGCCTTTTCTGAGGTAAGTTCTCCTGAAGCTTAGGGCATGCATTTGCATAATGCCCCATCTCCCTGCAATTGTAGCACTGAACGTTGGTAGCTTCCTTCTTCCCCTTGCAATCATGAGCTTGGTGGCCTTTTTCACCACACTTGTTACAGACTCCCATTCCCTTCAAGCAAGTACCAGGATGTTTCTTCCCGCATTTACCACAAGATGGATATTCAACCTTTCCCTTCTTCCCCTTATTTCCATTCCCAGATTGATCAGCAGGTCTCTTCTTCTCTTGCTTTGCTTTAAAGTCATAAGACTTAGAGAATTCCTTTTCGGTCTTGATAGCACATGAGACAATGTCTTCGTACGATGAAAAGGATTGTGAGACTAATGCTCGACGGAGAAATGGTTTTAACCCATCAAAGAAACGATCAATCTTACTTCTTGGGTTGCGAATATAATCTCCAGCATACCTCGCTAACCTTGTAAAGTTAGCCTCATACTTTGTGACATTATCATCCTCCTTTTGTCTCAGACTCAGAAATTGCCTTTCCATATCTGCTCGATGGTCGCGAGGAAAGTATTTTTCTAAAAACAGATCTTTGAACTCCCTCCATTCCATGTTTGATACTTCATCATCTTCCTTCATGTTTTGAATCAATGACCACCATTGATCAGCATCTCCAGTGAGGCGGTAAACTGCCATGGTAACTTTTTCCCTTTCACTACTCCCCAAAGCCTGAAATATTTTCTCTAGGGAAAATATACATTGCTCAGCTACTAAGGGATTTGTACTCCCATTGAACGTTGGTGGTTGTTGTCTCATGAATCGATCTAACATTGATCCTCCACGCTGTGGATCAGGGTGCTCCATACGGGTAAGGTTATTATTCATAACCTGAGTAAGTTGTCCCAGTACGGTGATTAGCTGATCAGCACCAGTTGCATCACCAACCCCACTATAATTATCTTGAGCAGGAGGGCAATCCCTACATGGAGTGCGTGCATTGATACGGTTTCCATTTCTTCCACTAGGCGCCATTTCTAAACAATGGCATAAACTAGATCAATTTATGAATCAAAATACATAATCCCATACTTATAAAACACTAAACATAAATTGAACTATCTATGGATATAATCCATAATCATAAATATGTTTTCTTTGAGTAAGTATATACTCATAAACCCTTCATAATGATTTGTAAAGAAAGTGAGAGTTATCCTAAGCATATCCCCCGGGAGTGTCGTAACCAAGAGTGCAGCAAGGCCCGTTGTCGTGCACCAGTTCCCGTTCGAGTCTAGCTCAAAGCGCTGTTTTCGGGTTTTACCCCTAGGTACATCTGTGCCAGAGCCGCCTCTACCTGCTCGTATCCAGACAGGGATGTATTGCTCGGAAAACTCACAAAGTCTCTACAATACCAAAATTCTAGGAAGTTCTTCTATACTAATCCTCAAAGTTCATCTTAGGTCTATGTGCTCTAATCAGAGTTTATCTAAATCTAGCTTCCAAGGTTTGTACTAAACTTCCTCTGATACCAACTGTAACGCCCCGTCCCCAGTTACCCAGAGTCGGTGCATTATTACATAACATTGGCATGATCATAAGAAAGATCAAATCTCGAAAGACCGATTGGTTTAGTAGCCATGGAAAATGCCAGATATATTCATAAGTTTTACATTACATTATAAAATGAAAAACTACTACAACAACATAATGTCTCAATAGACCACACTATTATCCCCTCATAAAATCCCTACGGGTCATTCATAACTTACTTCTTCACATCCTGGGAAAAATAAAACATAGAAAAGGGGTGAGCTCAAATGCCCAGTAAGGATAACAATATAGCGGAAAGAATAAACATTTAAGGCAATGTATAACTAAAACAAAAGCCTTTCAAATATGAACTTTCAACATGGTATGGCATAAATAAAATGAAATAATGCCATTTAATTATTCACATGGATATTCTACTAATCGAATAATCACATGCAAAAATCAATAACCACTTTCATAATGTTGGAATGCATAATGCCAGACTATCATAACCACATAGTCAAGGCCTCGTGCCAAGACTACAAATAAGATTTTGTCAAGGCCTTGTGCCAAGACACTAGTTTGTTTCATGAGACCTACCGATGCATCGAGGAGCTATAGCGGGCTCCACCTGTCACTTATTAAGTCCAATGCATTCCCATATGAAAAGGTTTAAACATAACATAAACATTCGTATTAAAACTAGCATACGAAATGTCAATAATTTCACCATAAACTATGAATGGTATAAAAATAGCACATCCACAGTCAAACATATCACAAAACCTTCAATACAATATAGAAGTTTTGTATCATAATAAATCAACATCAAATAATCTTAAAATCCATCAAAGGATGTTGACATAGATGAAATCAAAATTATTTTTAAAGAAGTATCTCCTTTTATTTTGAAATCATTTAAGATCCATATAAAATAAAACATTTTCTTTGAAAATATTCTTATAAGCTTGTATGGAAAGCTTCGACGATTTTATAACGGCGGAAAATAACCGCACCCGCCGTATAAGTTAAAAAAAACATTCTTACATCAATTCTGTCGAAAAGGTTAAAAAGGACCTTGTTTTGAAAACGACGGAAAGATTCCTTTATAAACCTCTTATAAAAAGTCAAACAAGGGTATAAATGACTTAAACCCATATTCTTGTAAATAGTAAAAATGTTTTGAAATACATTTTTAAGAAACATGGATGTGGATGATAAAGAGATCCCAGTAGATTATTACGTATAAATAACCTCGGATAATGAAGAGATTGTGAAATAACCCTTACCTTGTACTTTTCCTTGGTTGGGGTAGGTTAACCTCCTGTATAATAGTGAAATAATTGTTACTAAATTATACAAGAATCATATACATTAATATGATATCATATATGATCTTTTAATATTGATTTGATAATAATATCTTAGTATTATCGCTGTTTCGGGTGTGAACTTACTTGTTTGCTTTTGTATGTTTTGTTACGTAAGACATGTTTGTAAAGGATAAGTTGTATATTATTCAAATCCAGAATGGTATCAAGTCCTTAAACATCATTTTTAAATCATCAAATGATAATTATACTTGAATGGATACGATGGAAAATGAATCTCATCGCGTTCGTGGAGACGGTAGTCCGTACGTACGCACGAACGCTACTTCCATTTAATTTTTATTTTAAAAGAATCGAATACAAATGATACATAGGTATATTACTATTCCAGTATAATATAATATTTTATATATGTTACTTAATTTCATTAACACCATCCTTTATACGTTCCATGTGTGGTATGAACGAGTCATATCATTTTAAGGGGGCGGTAGTCCGCACTTCCTCAAATGAAATTATCGTATGTATATACAACATGAAACGAATAATGGTATGAAATAAAATGGAATTACAGAAGCTTATATATAAAATATATATCATTAACATCATATTTAATTATAGTGCCATCATAATGGCCACCATGAGAGGCGGTAAGATGTATTTGAACAATCATCGTTTCGTGAGGCGTTAGTTTGCCATCCACAGAAACATTATGTTCATCATCCATTAGATGGAGTTGTGTGTATGTGTAGTTTGAATCCTTCTTATAACAACATCCTAGTATATTGAGGATACTGGTGTTGTTACAAAAGAAAGGAAATAAAAAGAGTTTGGGGGTTGAAGAAGCAAAATAAATGAAAATAATTTAAGAGAAATCGTTACCTTTAATTTAGGTAACTCACTTTGGTTGGAACCAAAGGACTTGTTGAAATGCTTTCTGCCTAAGGGGAAGCTTCAAGGAGGAGGAGAGGGATGTGGAGAGATTAGTTGGGCAGAGTTTGGACGAGCCAAGTGGCTTGAGAGGTGTGAGGAATGAGTAGAAGTGGTCTCCTTTTATAAGGGGGAGGAGGGGCTCTTTAGGAAAGAGTGAAAGTATTACCTTATAATATAATTATATTCGGTTTATAATGGTCCAAAAATCATTGAGGTCGAAGATAAGATGACTCATATTCTAAATAACATCAACCAATAAGAATTGGACAGGTTTTAGATAATATTTTAATCATTATAATCTTATTTATTTAAATGATTTATTAATGAGGTAAACATTGCATCATTATTGTGTCATTAATAATTTAAATTATTTGATGTCTAAAAATTATAAATAAAATATCATTATTTAGGAAATCTTTTTAGATTTCTAATGAATATTTATAATCGAAAATTCAACATGTATAACCCTATGTAAAAATTGTTCTTCTAAAAGATGTAAGCTTATGCCATTTTTATTTTTATTTTAACTTTATTAATATAATGTGTCCCTACCACATACAAGTGGATCCAAGGGGTCCCCAAATTGACCCAAGGATGCCCATGGTCGGGTATGTGTCCACCAATATGGTTAGGACACGTTTTAGGGTAATTTTGTATTATTATAATATTATTTTTTAACCCTTATTTACCGGATTTACCCTTTAACCATGGTAAATAAAATATTTACCACATTATCTATTCAAAATGTCTAAAAATAAAAGTTACCTATTTACACAATTTGAACATCCTGATTCCAAATATGGAATCCATTTTCCTAAATTCAAAACACAGAAGTGGCAGAAATTAATTTAAAATTAATCCCCGCTGTCAAAACAAAAAAGCGTGTTTTTAAGAGGTAATAACTATCAAAAGATTGACACTTGTTTATGTTCGGTTTAATTGTAAAATTATGTCCAATGACCAACATTATATTAAATGGTAAAAATATATTCTAAATATACTTTAAAACCACTCAAATTCACAATTTATCACTATTAATTATTTTGATTAAAAAAGTTGTTTTTAATTAAAATTTAGTAATTTTCACTATTCATCAAAATATAAAAGTTATCCGAAAAGTACCAAAATTTCACCCTAGGCTAATTTTGATATTCCGAATCTAAAAATGAAGTCCATTTTGAAATATAAAATATATATTATTTCAAAAAGTAGGTATTACTATTCACAACGGCTAGTTTAATTAGTTGTGGTGTGTGTTAGAACTCGAGGTTGCGTACAACACACGCTATCACATTATTCGAAGGGAAACGTACCGTAGAAGCTTGGGGTGTTACACACCCCCTCAAAACGATGTGATTCGTTCACACACCACATGGAATGAGTTAATAATGGATTTAAGGAAAATATATGATATATATATAATATATTAATGCTAATAGAATAATTATAAATATATATATATAAATATATATATACACACATATGTAATTTACAATCTTTCTTTCAATACAATAATAAATACTGAAAACGCGTTCATGCGTACGTAGAACTTACTGTATCCATGAACAATGTATTACATTTCATAACACTATATTATATAGATAATTATAATAAAAATATAATGTATATAACTTATATATATATCATGTTTAACAATCTAGAATCATGATATAAGTATACGTACAAAAGATGTAACATATTAAGATCCATGTAAAGAACAAAGTGAATTTTACCCGAAGTCAAAATTTAACATAGGATCATAAACAAGCAGGTAATATAAAGTCCTAATAAAACCATATATGGTATAATTTATAATAATATAATTATTTAAAAAATATATTGTAATCATATATTTATTATACATGAATCTTTTACGAGTACAAAGAGAGTCAAGACCCAATGTAAGGGGGTTTTATCTCACTTTTAATTTCTGTGAGATACAAGCTATGTTCTCCACACTTTCCTTTTGTGTGGTGTATGTACTACCTGTTATTTTATTCTATGTATATTGTACTTTTATTTATGGGTATCTAAATTCCCATTTGATAATATTTATTTCATGAGGTTTATATTTTGAAATTTACCAAATCTGGAAATTGTTTTGTCTCAATTTTCCTTCTTTGAGACTCATGTTTTTTTAAGCACCTAAACTCTTTTTCGTTGTAAATATAATTCAAATTTACATGCCATATAATGAATATAAATATTTTAATGATATTACATGCTTTATTTAATTTCCATTCCTTACGTGGAGAGCATGATCTGAAGATACCAAGTTATTAGTCTTTATTGTGAAAATATCATTGCCTTCCAAGATTGCTTATGTTTTTGATTAATTTTATGAAAACATATTATCCATATCTCAAGAATATTTATGAGTTTACTTATCCTATATTATTTCATGATATACACATGTATTGGTGCCATTTTGAACTCTTTTTTAGATAAGATAGTGAAGAAAGTGTTTTTAGAAAAGCCCAACTTTACCCTCTCTTCGGTAGGAAATCTATGTTTTCTAAAAAGATTTTTTAAGAATATTATACAATTCCTCTAACTAAAAAAATTTATTACCATATTTTTATTTTTCAAATATATTCAAGGGAATATTATTGTCACTTTCCAAATAAGGAACTTTTCTATCTTTTTTACCATGTAAGAGGAATGTTCTTTTGACCTCATACGACATGTAATTATTTACACACCATCATTTCTTCAAATCTCCCAATGCATTTTAAAAAAGGTTAATATTTATTCTTTTTTATAAAAAGTAGTTTTCAAGGAAAATTTTTTTCTAATTGGTTTTCAAAATTTTTTTATGCTTATTTTATATGTTTTCTAGAAAAATTATTTTGAAAACATTTTCAATCATTCTCTAAAAGTTTTCCAAGTATTTTCAAAGAAATGGTTTTAAAAAAAAATTCAATAATATTCTATATTTTTGAAGAAAAATAATTTTGAATGGTTTTCAAGATTTATTTATAAGCTTTTTTTTTGTTTTTTAACAAAAATATTTTTAAAATTTTTTGAATCTTATTTTTAAAATTTTCATGGAAAAAGGATTTCAATATGATTTCATGTATTATTTATAAGTTTTCAAGGTTCATTTTAAGAAATTTATTTTCAAATAGTTTTAGGTTTTGAAAAGCCTTTTTCAAAGATGAAATGATGATTTATTCAAGAAACTTTTTTAGAGTATATTTCAAAATTAGTTTCCATATAAGATGACATCTATCGATGTTACACATGACATTACAGGAAATAATCTAAATATTACATTTATATACTTCCTATGAATGAGTTATGCTTAATGTCATGGTCTTTATGAAACCCATTTCTCCTTCATTGATAATATTTTTATGAAAACTATTCAATTTCAAAGTTTATATTTGTTTGAAACCCCATTCTTTTCGTAGGTTATTTTTATGATGAAATTATTATGAAACCTTTATATTTCCATTGGTTATGATATGTTTACATGTTTATGTTACCTATTTAATTTCATGGGTTATGATATGTTTATTTATGATATTTGGGAACATATATATATGATTCAATTATGTGATGGTTGGGACCTATATCTCCAACTAATGCATTGGGTAAATATTTATATCTCATGAAATAGACAAAGATAGAATGAGGGTTTACTTGGTTCAGTAATATATGGAAAGAATGAGGGTTTACTTGGTTCAGTAATATAGGGATGGAATGATGGTTTACTCAATTCAGTAATATAGGGATAGAATGGGGGTTTACTCGGTTCAGTAATACATTGATGTAATTAGGATTTAATTGGTTCAGTAATATAGGATTGGAACATGGGTTTACTATGTTCAGTAATACAGGGATAGAATGAGGGTTTACTCGGTTCATTAATATAGGGTTGGAATGAGGGTTTAATAGGTTCATTAATATAGGGATGAAATGACGGTTTACTCAGTTCATTAATATAGGACTGGAATGAAGGTCTATCCTGTTCAGTAAAAGATCATGTCCACTAATATGATCATATAAGTGATTCCTTCACTACTATGGAAATCATATTATATGTATATGTGTTTCCACAATTCCATGTATTATTCCTATGTTATGATTTCATGGCCTTTACTCATTATTTCATTATGATCCATATCTTATGAACTGCTAACCGTTATGCCATGATCTATGTTATGATCTCTAATATACATGGTATGATATTTTATTTTCATGATCACATACTCATACCCTCATGATCATGTTTATTCTTATATGTCTCTATTGCATACCCTTACTGATCATTTGAGATCACCCCTTTTATGTTTCCTTCCCACCAGGTTTTGATGTCATATAATACATTTGTTATGTCTAATAAGGGAGATAGTAAATATGAAAATAGTGGGAGATGATCTATCTCACATTTATACCCATGTTTGTGTTTCCATGTTTCCAAAGGCACTATTCCATCTACGGTCATTGGGAATCTGTTTGTATAATGTTTATGTTTTTGATTAAAAGATATATAATATTATTTTTTTGAAAAGCGCAGTTCAATATATATTCTCCAAGTAATCTCTTACTCAATATGGATTATTAATAATTAAAATAGATCAATGGATAGATTATTCCAGGCATAGGAACAAATTTGATGTAATTTCATCTAATAGTATTATTAAAAAATTAGGAAGACACGTGAGTGATATTCGGTTAAATGGTTAGTTTTTTTATTTTTATTTCCATAGGTATTTTTGGAATGAAATCATGAGTATTACTTTTTAAGAGATTAGAGTGACATGGATGGAATTCATGGTTAGATGATTGAGTGTGAAAGAAAATGACTAAGGGTGTATAACCTCAAAATGAATTATTTGAGTTGCATTTCTAGATATTATATGATTTCATACCCTCTTATGGATATAATTTATTGATATTAGGGATAGAACATTATGAGATATATTTTCTAGATACACTGTTTCAATATGTAAAATAATGTAATAAATTTTATGATTTATATAATGTAGTCATGATAAATAGTAGAACTGTGTGTCAGCTATAAGATTGGCCACCTAGATCATAGATTATATTAGTTTGGGACATGTGGTACATCCTTTAATAACTTTATGTTTATGTTTTTGTGTGTTACTGGTAAATATTCTAGTATTATTTAGGACCATGATAACACAATACTGATTCATTGGGTTCCAATGATATTATTTAATTGATCTGAATTTAGTTGTAAGTGATGTGATTTTTTTCATAGTACCGCTTCATGAACATTAGTTTTATGAGGGTTGAACATATAGAGTATGAAATATTTATAATTGTAAAACAATGTGATCAAATCAATTAACTATGATAAATGTCAATTAGTGGATAGTTTAATCGTGATAAGTGGTAAATTTGAGTAGTTTTTTCAATTGTAGGGATGAGGGACATCAATTTATGTTTTTATATTACCTTTGAATAGTGTGGAGTCTATAGTAGGTATGAATGTGATATTTAAATAAAAATTATTAAATTTATTGGTTTAGATAAATTCAACAGGACTCAGGCATTATTTGATGGATAATTAGATATATCAGATGATAGCGGTATGAATCATCATGATATCATTAACTACAATTGTGAGGTGTGGAATAGGTCGGTTGGGATGAAACCAGTGATGGTTCTTGGATAATGATTCTATTTGGGTATGATAATGTTTTAGAGTATTAATTAATATATTTTTATGGTATGGAATTCCGTATCAATTACCACAAATTATGACCATTGTTTCGGAATAATATAAGTGAAAGTCAGTAATCTAATGTATATCAAACATAAACCAATGGTGGTTAAGGTATCACATATACTATAGCATGAAATTGTGTAATTTGTGTTCGGTTGGTAATGAAATAAAATATTTTATTTTTAATTAGTATCATTAAAAATGAAATAGATTCAATAGTAAACACAAGAGTTAAAATATAATGAAAATCATTGTGCATTATGGGGTATTTGAAAATTATATAATTATATAATTGATTAACGAATAACCATATTTATCTCCATTGTGTGTGGATTAGAAAAATAATATAGTGAACTCTGAGCGAGAGAGTGTGTGTAATTATTGTGTTAATAAATTCGGGTGTTATCATGTGTGTTAGAATTAAATACCTTGTATAAGAATCATGTGTGGAAATAGATGTGATGATTGGGTGTGGGTTTGAGGTGATGAGGCTTCTTAATGGACATGTTTCATCAAACATTGGTTGTAGACATTAACTATGGGATGATTTCTCATTGTAACAAAATTTTTACATTACGGTTATGAGTGGAAATACAAAACATCAGTGCATCTCAAAAATTATATTTCAAAGGAAATATGTGTTGAGCAGTTCAAGATGATTATTTATGTGATGATAAGGTGTCTTGGGGAGTATTTTCAGTAAAATAAATCATCCATGATATTATTGGTGATTATTTAGGATTAGAGTAAAAATATTTCAAAGAAATGGTTGTTCTTTTGGATTAGATTCATTCAAACATGATCATATCTAGTATGACTCTAGAAAATAGATTTATAATTTGATTAAATAAGTTTAAAAAAATCTAGAACATTATCATCTATTATTTTACGTTATGAGAATCTATTTAATGGGGGGATTGTAAAGACCCATTTCATAACATGTAAGTAACATTGGAGATAACTGATATTGATTTGAACTAGAGTAAAAGGAATTTTGAAATTTAAATATTTTGATTGAACTTTTTATGTAAGATTGTGGATGTGTGGATAATTATATATGTGTTCAATGGTTTAAATATAAATTTTGGGTATTTTGGTGAAGTAAATATAAGTGGTATTTATATATAAGTATTAATGATTCCACTAAGTACAAAATGGTGGATCATTGGATACCCAACGAGGTTCTCATGGGGAAGTTGTCCTAAGGGACATACTGGAAGGCTAGAGGATACTGATCGAGAGGTATGCAGACCACCACAAACCTAGAGGCCTACTAAATACACTACTGGAAATTGGATCTTTCCCAACACTTATATACACCCTTTCCCAACGGTTCTCCCAAACCGTTGGGAAAGGGAGGGTCTTTCCCAACGCTTTGGGAGAACCGTTGGGAAAGGGGCCTCAAAACACCCCTTTCCCAACGGTTCTCTCAAACCGTTGGGAAAGACCCCCCCTTTCCCAACGGTTTGGGAGAACCGTTGGGAAAACTCAGCCCTAAATTCAACATTCACCCCTGGAAATTTCCACCTATCCCAACAGTTTTGAGAACCGTTGGGATAGGTCTATCCCAATGGTTTTGAGAACCGTTGGGATAGATTCTTTCATTTCTTCCAGGTCTGCTACCTGAGAACATTATATAAATCTAAATTTTAAATAATTATGATAATATATATACATATTTATGAAATTATGTTTACAAAAGTGATGTTAGCTTAGTGGTTAAGTCGTTCTATTATAAACAAGGGGTCGTGGGATCAAATCCCAGCACATGTTTTTTTTGAAATACATTTTCCAACGGTTTTATATCCGTTTAAATAGATTTTCATATTACATATACCAACGGTTTTGTAAACCGTTGTGATAGGTCTATACCAACGGTTTTGGGAAAACCGTTGGTATAGACCTATCCCAACGGCTTACTTCGCAACGGTTCTCCAAACCGTTGGTATAGGCTATTCCAACGGTTTGGAGGCCTATACCAATGGTTCCAAACCGTTGGTATAGGTTAGTATTCTACTAGTGATAGTTTTTATATATTATTGAAAATAATTTTTTTAATTTTTTTAAATAACCATCCACGTTCCTAGTTCATGTCGCATGGTTGTGTGGGTAATCTATACCTCCACCCCCTCTCCTTTTTCATAGTTCACCATTTTTTGGAATTTTTAGTAATTATAGCATTGGTCTCAATTTGGTGAGGATAACTCCCTTTAATTTCTGGTATCACTCATAGTTTGAATTTCCCAAATATAGTTTCTCTAAATTAGGTATTTTTTATAGATTATTCATTATTTCTTGATTTGGAGAAAATAAACAAGAGATTATAAATGAAATAACATTTATATATATTATATAGGTGGTCAATTATATATTATGTTATATATTATATTAATTGTTTTTAAGGTGGTATGTAATTAAGGAAATTTGGTTTAATAACTCCCAAATCGATATATAGGGGGTGTAAAATCATTATAGAAAATAGGAAAATCCTATTTGTATTTACAATAAATTCTATATTGGCATGGATACATTGAATGTAATAAATACTGAGAGGGGGATATGAATTAGTGTGAATATTTTTCTTCTAAATCGAAATCATGTTCCTTCTTATTTAATAGCATTATAATTAAATATTAACAATGTTTTAATAAAATGTAACAAACTATATTTTTTAGTAAATGTTTTCTCTCTATTAAGGATGACTATATCCTCTGTCAGTTTTTTTGTCATCACATACACACAATGTACACCTGTATCATTAAGAAGTAGCTACAAACTGATGAATAACCTTGAAATTATTATAATATTTGACACAAAACTTCCTTGAAATCCCAAAATTATCACCATTTGAATAAAAAATCTCTATTATGAATAATGGTCAACAATGGAGGTACAATATAAAAATTTTCTAAACATATTATAATATTATTCGTCATCAACATTAAAATATATTTTATAACAATTCTCATAATTTAGAAATTTATACTATTGTTTATAAAATAAATAAACATTTCTTTTCATGTTTCTTATTTTTTATTATCTTCTTGTTATCTCTTATGGATGCAATTTTTATAAATTAAATATGAAAACCCTTAAATATCGATGTCCATTTATCAATTACTTTTTATCATTAAAAATTTATTTAAACCAATCCATATGTATCAATCATTAAACACAATAAGGAATAAAAAAAATTATCAAAAATTTATCTCTACCATAAAAATTTCCATAAAAACATGCATCATCATAATCCTTGACTATATTAAATCTTATAGTGTTATAATCTTAGTGTGAATCTGATTATCACAATTTGAATAATTTAGGTTTTTTCATGATTGTGGGATGGAATATCATATCATGGTATAACACAAATCATTATCTCATTAAATTAATGTGTCTACATTTTATTGAACAACATCATGGTGTAAATATTTAATTAAAAAAATTCTTCATTACTGACCATAACATTATCTTCTCATCATTGAATGAATTCATTTCAAATAACAGAACCATCAATGTCTTGATTTTTTCCACATATAGCATCATTGAATGATATTATTATTCATAATTTAAAGATGTTCTTATATACTATTCAACATTAATCCCATTAGCTTAGATAATGAATTATTTTTAATAGAATCATTATATGTAATAGGTTCTTAGGGGTAAAATTACATTAAACACCCACAGACTATACACACAGGTATAAAAGTTAGGCCATATCCCCATAAGATATATCCCACCTATCATGTCTGATTTATTAATTACATAGCCTGAAGGTCTAGAGGGAAAGAAACCCATTACATGGAACAATGTCCCAGTGTAGAGTCATGCCTACAACATACTTCCTATGTCATCAACCATGCATCATGCTTGCATCACCACTTGCCTGCATCATGAGTGCATCACCACCTATATGCATCATCCCTGTGTCACCACCTCCCAAAGGAAACTTGTCACGCATTAATGATACAAAATTTCAATGAACTTTTACCACTCTAGTAATCCCTCAACAACATTAAGAGGATAATTATATTTAATCATTAAATAATAGAAAAAAAATATTTATAAATAAGCATTCCTTCAAAATAATTTAATAAAAAAATATCACATTTTGTATAAATAAGAGTACCTTTATGTGTCATCTTATAAATCATTATGTATCATGGAAAGGATCAATTAGTATCTAAATTTCTTAATTAAAATCTATTACATTAGGGTAAATGAATTTTACATATCTTGGTGTGCTTCTTCCCTTTGCTAATTTTTTTAGTTTCTTTAAATGAATCTTACATGGTGAGACATGTATATTTTTCATTATTTAATGTCTTGGGACATTGATATTTTTTTCACTATGTTACCTTTACATAATTAATTCATTTGAGAACATTTTGGATCTTCTCACAAATTACCTTTTCATATATATAGAACGACTCTTATATATTAAGGATGCTTCTAATACTTCGATAATTGTTTACTCTATGTATTCTAGTTACTAATATTTAATAAAAATACTCTTTAGGTTACTTATAAATATCAGATAAAGGTTCCATTATGTATTGATAGAAATCATTCCTTTTTTAATATTCCAACAAAAATATGGATGCCAAAATATTTACAATTTATCTAAGACCTTCTTCAAATCATCTTAAGGATTATACATCTATTCTAAAAAACTAAAAAAAATAAATTACATTGCAGATTATTAGAATATTTCTAAATATATTAAAATTACTTCAAAATAACTTTCCAGTATATAATAATTCTTCATTAATTCTTTAATGAATACTCACTTATTTAACTACTATAGGTTCAATATAACCTATGTATGGATTAAGACTCATTATTACATCTAACATAATTCTTCTGCAATGCACCCATCTTTCTAAACCATTATCTACATATATCGATAATCGATATAATATCATCCTCAAGTGGGTTTAATAAATGTATTATTGAGTGAATTTACGTTTATGAGGAGACCACATCTCCAAGGAGAACATAAAAAATTTATGTGTGATAGACCCAAAAATGTTCTCTAGTCATAATAGAAATTATGAAGGTTATTGGATATGATCTTTGTGGCTAGTTTTAGTTCCTAGAACATCTAATATTTCTATTTGTTGTTTATGTGAGTGGTTCACCATCTAGGTGGTTTTTTAAGGGGTGAGTGTGGTGTATGAACATTATCTACCATCTAATAATTATTATATTTGGGTTTAGATAATAATTAATTATTAGTTAATTTTTTGGTTATAGAGTATCCCCAAGATCTTCGATTTTTTTAATGTTTGAGTGTTTTGATATCTAATATATAGGTTACCTAAGGGTCATAGTGAAGGTAAAAGTCTATACTAATATTTGAGTAAATGAAATCACTAAGGGGGTGGGTTTATCATAGATTTTTGTTCATAGGTTTACTAATATGTTGATCCTAGATTACTTTTTTCCTTATATACACACTAAAAAGTCGGAGGATAAGGTATCTTGGAATTGGGTTCCTATAAATGAGGTAGATGAGGGGAGTTATGTTAATGGACTTATGTAGGGACACTCTCATGATTTTTTAATATTTTACATGTGTTATACCCAATGGTTGGTTCATCTATTAGGTTATAAATGGGTTTTTATATATTCTTAGTGTATAGTTTGGATTTATTTATAGTTTTCATGTATAAAATTAACACTATGGTGATTGTTTTTAGATAGGTAATGTATGTTAAGAATGTATTAGGTCTAAGAAGGACTAATGATTTGGATTTCCATTTTTATAATATGATAGTTGATCAATTTATCAAGAAATAACCAATGATTTGTATTTTTTGTAATAATTGGTTCTAATGATATTTGTTTATATTTTATTCTAGGTTTGATTAGACCAACTCAGATATTGATGTGACTTCTTAATATGAAATAGATGGTTAAAAATGCTAGGAGACTAGTATTCTATCATTGTATGATTCATACGTTTTTCTCTGAATGGTCAAACAAACATAGAGACGAGGGTACCAATGGGGTATGATTCATATACTAGTCCATGAATAGTTAGAACACTCCACAGACAGAGGAACCAAATCTGAAGTAATCAATTATGATTGGATTCATTATTTGGAACTATTTGAATTAGTCAGAGTCAATTCTCATAGTTCCCTAGTTATGAAATGATAACCCTACTTGATTCCTTATATATTTAGTGTCATAACTATCCTACTTTATTACTCTTACACATACCTCATATGTTTTAAAATATATCACTGACCTCATTGTGAATTCCCTATAAAGTTTCATAATCACACTTTAAAGAAAAGTTTTTTTATAAAGGGATTGGTACGAGTATAGGGGGTGATATTATGGAGGGAAGACCAAGTGGATGATTTAGTATTTATATTTTTTTTCATCTTTTATTAATTGAAGTTTCTTAATTATCCAATTATGTGGTTGTTCTAATGTGTAATCCATATCAAGTTATATTATTCTCTTTTTAAAACATTGGTTCATTTTTATAATCAATATTGTGTATATTTATTTACTTTGGTTAATCATTTATTTTAAATCTCTATACATATATTTTAATGATCTCTTTAATATGATTTAGTTTTTTATAGTTTTTTCTTATAATATTCATTGTATATACTTCCCAAATATTTTTATCAACCCTCTTCACAACTCATCACATTTTACATATTGAGAGGAAACCATAAGGTCACAACGCATCTCCAACTTTCCTTGATAGTCGATGAACATTCTACATATGTTATACCAATGTCTTATAGTGGGGATAATTATGTCACATGAGATATGATTTATACTTTTACTCCTTAATTTTGGTGGATTTTGGATTTAAATTTTATTTTTATATGGCTTTTACTAAATTATTGTTAGGAACATAATCTATAAATTTTACAAGATATCCATATAGGTCAGTATTTGAGGTAGAACACAAACTTTTTTAAGAACATGGTTAATGAAACCATTTTATCTAATCATGGGATGTGATTTTTAGGCCATTATTAGATTCACTATTTTCGTAACTATGTTGGCTAATATTTTAAATGGGTATGAAATCTATTATTTAGTTTTTAAAACCCCAAATTTTTATTATTGACTATCTTAAACATCTTAAACTAACCAATATTGGGACTAGAGTTTCATTAGATGGATTTTGTGCCTCTTCAACAAAAATCAATGGTACTATTTCTATTTTTAGAGAAGTTGATATTGAATTACTGGTAATTGATCTTTCATCTATTTGGTTATTAATTTTATTCTCTCACTATAAATCCATTTCTACCTCCTATACTTATTTAATATCCTATCATGTTATATTATTTCTTAATAAAAAGGATTCTACTAGATTAGATAATGAAAATAAAATTCCTTATACTTGTTTCTTATTATTTTTTTTGTAAAATATGATGAAGATCATCATAATTGGATATATATATAAAAATTTTAATTTATAAAATATATATCTATGGTTGGTAATAACTATTCTTTACTCTATTCATTATGATCCTTTGGTGTTCCATTTGATGTTATTTTTGAATGATGGATTATGATGTGAATTTTTGAAATAATCAACCAAATGAAATTTATTTTATAAAATTGTGGATTTTTTATTTTTTTAATAAATAATTTGGTTATTGATAGAAATTATATATTTATATTTTGAAATAAAATTATTTTCATTTTTTGAAATATATCTAGTTTATACTAGAAAATAATTTGTTAAAAGTTTTTTTTAGAGAAATGGGTATTTTGTTTTAAATTTTTGTTTTAAATTTGCGTTTTATTTTATGAAATGAAATATTATGAAATATTCATAGAGAGATATTTCAATAATAAATATGTTTTTGTATGTAAATGAATAAAGGATATAATATATATACCTAGGAACTTATAAATGGATTTTATATCATGGTTAAGATAAGATGTTTTAGGAATTAACAATGAAGAGTAGAGTAATCTTGTGTGACACTGGGGGATGGTATCTAAAGGGAATCACCCATATAGATGATAAAACACGGTGGGTGATAATAGGTTGATAAATAGATATTTTATCATATTGTAGATTTATATTGATTGTGACTGGTAGAAATTGATATTTTTAATGAACTTCTTAATTTATTAGTGAACCGTGTAGGGTATTCTTGTTTTATAAAACCATCACATGAGTTGTTTAAATATGTTTTTTATATTAGATTGAAATTTTCTATAAAATATATATTTAAAATTTCATAATTATTTTTTCCAAATCATATTGGAAAACATATTTTTGGACAGACCATAAATCGGAATAAATAGTACTTACTATGTAAAAACATTTAACTATTATATTTCTCTCCAACATCCTTTACATGACATATATATAGAGGTTGTATTTAATGATGTATATAAAGGGAAAAATATCAATTGTAAATTATAATTGTGTTATAAGAGATACATTGGAAAAATAATGTTTTAATGTTCATCTACGAGTCATTAGAATGGTCAAGGAAAATGTTTAGGAAAGGCATTTGTTGTTTGTATTTATCTTGACATAGGTTCTTAAGTTTCTATGTAATTACAATATTTTTACTTTAAAAAAGTATCTAAATATTTATAATCTATTATAAAAAACACATATCTTTACATATTGTATTTTTGGTTCGATTCATTGAGTAAAAAGTTATCCAAAAAAGAATTAATCCTGCAACATTTATTTTTATCCATTTATGAATAGGGAATACACTTATAGAAATCATGAAATCCCAAATCATGCTTTGTGGACTATACATTGGGTTGGGGAATTAGAAATATTATTTTTTATAAAACACATTCATAGTATTTAGAAATTCAAAACCTTATTTTAAATGTCCAATGATACATAAAATTTTGATTTTTTGATTGGTTCCCCTTGATATGAACTATTCTAAACATAATTTACTTCCTAGGTTTCTTCTCTACCATATGTCAAAGGTAGTTATATTTTAATAAATATCCCTACATTCTTTTCATGGGAAACAATAATCTTAGAATGATCAATAATCTTATTAATTATATTTTTCTCAATCTTACTCACCTTTTTCATTCTGATGAAATGAAAACTCAAAAATAACATGTCAATATCTGTAATCCACATTTCAATTCTATACAAAATTTAATAAAAGAAATTCAACAATATGAAAAATAATAAAAAACACATATTTAACTATATTAATGAACATATCAATCACATATTTCAGTCGTGCTCTCCCCTGTGGTTGGGGTGGACCTCCTGGTGGTGGTGGTGGTAGAGACTCAAAACGTCATCCACCACCTACCGCTCGACTAGCTCCTCGACCTCGTCTGCCTACTCCCTGCGGACCCCCATGGTCGAACCATTGCCTCTGCCTGAGTGGTTCCTCAACCGTCTGCTGCCCCTCTGTATGGCGGGTTAAGCAGTCTTGAGCCAAGTGGCCCTACCTGCCGCATGCATAGCACTATCTTCCACTCATAAGACTGGTTCTACTAGGTGTGCCTCGCACCTCCGAGCCAATATCCTATGGTCGTTCGCCTGATGGCCAAGTCCGCTTGGACCCATGTGTCATCCTTCGACTTCCTTCTGCAGAAGACTCTGCTACGTGCCGCCCTTCGATAGGTCTCGATGCTGATGTAGGCTCAGTAAGGAAGCTCTCAATGGGAAGGGCTCGCTCTAGTACCCCTGCCTATGTCAGAATGCGGAGGGAGATCAGCGATGCCCTGATCTCATGCCTCAGTCCCTGCCTGAAGGTCCGGGCCCAAAAGAATGGGTCCAATACCATGTTTATCGAATAACGTGAGAGGTCTGTAAATCTCACTGAGTACTGGCCGACCATCAAGCTTCCATGCCGTAGCTGTAGAAGCTCCTGGATGCATAGCGCACAAAGGGTGGCTGGGACAATATCCGAGTGGAAGTGGCTCTCATTGTCCGTATAGAGGAGAGATGCCTCGTTGTGCACCTGAAGCATAAGTCTCCACCATCTGCCTGCTGCCGCATGCAGAAGGCTCGCTGAGAGGATCACCATGAGGTCATCTAGTGTCCTCACTAACCTAGAAACTCATACAACTGCCTCCAGCCGATCCCCGACTACTTGAGGGTCCATCGCCCTATGGAACCTGGGCGGTCTCTGATGCTAAAACTCATGCAGTGCACTAAGGCGATGTGCACCGTCAGCGGCTGGGGCTAGTAGCATCGGTGGCTCGACAGGTAGATGTACCGTCGGTGCCTCTACTGTCAAAGGGCCCTGTATCGAGGCCTCATCGCTCGTTGGGATGTCGTCCCGCACAACGCTCGGATCCCTAGCTGGCTGCCGTCGTGGGGCCATCCTAAAAAGAAACAGGTGCGCCACAGTCAAACAATATACCTGGTGAGCCGACTCAAAGTTATCACAAAGAAAACTTGAAAGACACATGCAATCAATGTTTTCATGTATTAAGTCGGAAATCAGAAGTCAGGGTCCTGGTGTACGGATACGTCGGCTGCTGCACCAACACTGGACTCCCTGGACTGATAACCACACTCAATACTCTTAAAACTATTGCTTCAAATAGAAAAAGATCAGAGTCCTGAGTTCTGTGGTAAAACCGAACTCCTCTGATACCAATTGTCATGACCCCTCCTTAGGGCCCCTTCCTTAACTACCCCAAGCCCGCCTTCCATAGGTCTTGGGCTGGCGAATAACACCAAGGCGTAATTCCCGATAAAAAGGGAAGGAATTGCCTTTGTAAAGTAAACAACCAGATCAGAGTAAGCAAGCAGAAGTAAACACTAAGTAAAACTAGGTACAAAAGTAAGTGCGGAAAAGTAAGTGGGCCAGAATACAAACCCAAACTGAAAGTAAAGTACTACTGAAAAAGGGAGTACAACAACTGAAAAATAAAGCATCAACATCGAGCCGTCCATTGAAATTCCCACCTGAAGGGTGGGTACAGATAGACTCCACATCTCCACGGGTCTAGCCGTCTGCTCCATGTACGTCCCGCCCAGTGGTCCACCTCCAGGTACTGTCTCGCTCCACAAGTTTGAACAATGATCAGCGCTGCCCGTCGTCCAAAACCAACACAACATAGTGTGGGCATATCCTGTGTAGGGGTGAGAGTAAGCTACTCAGTAGGGACCCCGAGACCCCCGAAGGTCTCCCAAAATCCCCAGAGGATAATCCACAAGGTAAGATACAATCACGAAGTAACGTCCGATACTACTTAGGTATATGCCCATACATATACCTAAGTCATCAATATAGTTTCAACATCCGAGCCCAAGCACAACCCAGTCCACACAAGAAACATAACCCGTTCCACATAGGAATTCACAACCCAATCCACACAGGAAATCATAACGTAATCCACACAGGATATCAAGTCAATCTTATCAAAGATAAGATTGAAAGTCAAGACTCAGCTCACAAGGTATACTTCTTCGTAAGATGATAGAGATTATAAGGTGTAGCCACTGATTCATATAAGCTGTCGAACCCACACATGATCAATAGGTACTAACCCCCGCAATGACCCACACAGGATCAAACCCACATAGGATCTGTAGGCACTGGCCCACACAGGACCGCAGAGCGCTGACCCACACAGGATCTGAACCACAATGGATCAATAGCACTGACCTACGTAGGATTTATGAGTGATTTAGTCATCGTCGTCGAATCCACAGAGTATTTCTGTACAGTCGTCATCGTCGTCGCAGTCGCAGCTAGCTCTAGGGTTCCCACACACAACAAGCTCATTCGGGTGGGTCCGCTCCACGAGCCAAGGGGATGATACATCAACAGACACATATTCTGGAGTTGATGTATCCAAAAAGTTCCGTATCGTCAACATGAACTCAACGTGATAGACGGCGCGTCGATCGAATGCCTAGTCTGAGTGTTATTGGCTTTTTCGTCCCAAGGGCCCGGTTGGTTTTTAAGTCAAAAACAACCCGAACATACTCCATCTACATCCAAACCTCAAGAGGAGTAATCCAAAAGTTCCATCTCACTAAGAGGAATCCATTAAAATCGATGGCACGTCATTCAGACGTCTGGAGCTCAAGTTATAAGCATTTCCGCTCCGAGGGACCAGTTGGTTTCATGTTCGAACCAACCCCGCCGAACCCAAAGTTCTCTGAAACATGGAGTGTGATATATCGAAACGACCTTCTCAATCCAAGGATTCCATCGCCGCTGATAGTGCATCGATCGGAGATTCGTATCCCATGTTATGGGAAAAAGACCGAAAGAGGTCCGGAAGTGGGGGTTTCGGCCCGAGACCGAACCGGCCCGAGACCCCCTGGGTCGGCCCGAACAGGGTTGACCTGACCCGGGTCTGGGTCCGGACCGCTTGGGCGCAGCCCGGCCCGGCTGGGGCGCAGCCTGTCCCGGTGCGCTGGCGCGGCCCGGTGGCCAGGTGGCTCGGCCGTTTCGGCCGAGCGGATGGGGGGGGGGGGGGGTGCCCCCCCTGTTTCGTGACAACGACTCCCATGTGGGGGGGCACTCTTGTCCAGCTAGCCATGGGTCATAACCCCGGCTCCTCCTCTGACCGGTCGGCCTGCTCCGGTCGACCGGTTGTTGCCGCCATGGGACCGGCATGGGCCGGTCCCCCTGCTCCGACGCCGGCGGCCCATAACTGGCCGCCGGTCCTAGCTCTGCTGTGGCCTTGGTCCGTCCGGCGCGGCGCGGCGGGGCCACGCCCCTCCACCACGGACCTAATCTGGCCGTGGTGTCTTCGAGGATCCTTCAAGGTTCTCCGGTGCAGCGCGACGGCTGCGCGCCTTTGTTCGACTTCAATGGCATGGTGCGACGGCGCCACACACCCTTGCCGTATGATCCTACATTGTGCCGTTGCACCACGCTGCTTTCCTTCAAACCGTATCAACACCAGTTACAAGGGATGAGGGTCGGCCGTGATTGTGCGGTCCAGCCCCCTCCTGTTAATCGATAGCAAGTGGAAAAGTTTCATGAAGAACGACAATGGATGTATTTACGAACAGTAACAAAATCCCCTACCTCATCGAATTCTTTGAGAGAGGGTTCATCGCGAAATTTCTCATCGTGGAAGAAGGTATCGCAGAAGGAGAAGATCGTTGGCGTCGTGGTATACGGTGTCGCGTAGTCGATCTCCGAGGATTTGGCATTCTTCGTCAGAGATCGATGCGTTCTTCACGTTCTTCGCGTTCTTCACGTTCTTGGACGAAGAAGAAGATGATCTTCAAGCCTACCCTTTTTCTCCCAATCCCCTCTCAACACAACTAGTCCAACCAAAAATAAAATAAGTGCTTCACTTATTTTATTATCATGACTTAAGTTTTAAAATTAAAAAATTGAATTAAAAACACTTAATTAAAAGTTTTCATAAAAAGGAGGTTAAGGGGGCTTAGGGAAAATGAAGGGGTGGGATTCGTGTGGGCCCTACCACCCTTATAACCTCTTTTGGGTGGTTACCTAACTTCCACCAAAAGTTTAAACAATTAGTAAAAATAAAAATTGTAGCTCAATTTTTATTTTTAACTTCCACAATTTTTTTAACAACTCCTCCCGTGTAAACGCAACTCCGAAAAAGGTGTTCCTAAGAAATTACCGGCACTGCGAATTCATCGGTGCCCTCAGAATTCGATTCAGAGCACCAGTTCAAAAGCTAGGAAAACCCACTTGTTCGTTCACTGAACGTACCCGAGCTAAACTTCGGATAAATATTCTGGGCACACCGGGCCTTCGAATCAAGTGCCGTCAGAAACCACGTTCTTGTAAAATCCCAAAGAAAATTAAGAAAAAATTTCCCTTGAATTTTACAGCTCTTTACAATATAAAACATTTATACATGCCTGAAAATGAATATATAACTATCATGTTTACTTAATTTAATGATGTTCATAATCAAGAAAATGATCTTGGTTTATATCTTTTTATATAAACCTTTTCGAAGAAAATATTTTTTGTTTCACAACGAATTTGGGCACTAAAAATAACCATGATACAAGAGGGTAAAGATGTTAAAAAATGGTGGTTGAGGAACTCATTGGATATCTCAAGATATACGAGATAACTATGAATATATAAGATGAAAATGAGGCTAAATAGGATATAGAAATTAAAATAAAAATTTATTTTAATGAAATATGATGATTCTTCAAAAAGAGACTCCGAAAATGAATGTGAAATTGAACTCTAGAGGATAATATTGAAAAAATTAAAATAATTTAGAAAAATAAAAAAAAACTTCTAAAAATATAAAACTGAAATATTAAATTGATGTGCTGGAAGTGATTGTAGTTGGTTAAAAAAGATGGTCCACATCTAGCTAGATTGTCCCTTGAAAAAATTTCTTTATACAAGAATCAATGCAAGAATGCTATAAGTCAGCATGGTGTGTTTGTGTGGATTCGATGACATCTTATGAAACTAGAAACTCAACACCAATATAGATCATTTAAAAAAATTAGACAATTGAGGATGTTGGATCACATTATCATTATCATTCATATTCAATCTCTCATTCATCCTTCTATTCATGGTCCTCTTCTTCTAATAATAAAAATGGTAATTTTTTTCAAGTAATTATATTAAAATATTAAAATATTTTATATAAAAATAAATAATTTATTGATAAGAAAAATAGTCATTCAAATGAAAAATATCAAATTTTGAAGGAAAAGGATGGTTTAATTTTTAAATTTTAAAAATAAACCAAATGTAATGTTTTTAGAAATAAAATCAAGGATCTCAAAAAAACTATTTCAAAATTCACTAAATGTGAACAATATCTTAATATAATTATTGTTTCTCAATAAATTAATTTTAGTAATCATTGTCTTAGATTTTAAAAATATAATAAAATTACACAAAAAACCCACTATATTGTTAAAGGTATTTCCCAAAAAATTATTCTTTTTATTTTTACAAATGCCATCATCTTGTCTATGCGTGTAATTATAAAAATTCTAGATATGGTTGGATTAATCCATTCCATTTTTCCTCTAATTGATATTAAAAATATATGATGTCTTGGGTCCCTTAATCCTTACATGACAACAATTTTTGACCTAAATTTGTTACAATGACTAAATCATCTTTTGCTGACATTTTCAGACCCTTAAGTGTACCAAAAGGCTTTTATAAAAGTTCTCTTGTATGGTTTTTCCACTAGACCTCACGGATCTATCTTTGGTGTAATATAAATTAATGTGATGATCACATCTCGATGTTATTAATTGAATCTATCAAACATGATATTCCTGAGAATAATTTTATTTTTTCTTTTTTATTTTAGGTTTTATCATGAATATTTTTTCAAAATATCTTCCCTCATCTTTTCATTCCTTCTCCAAAAAATGAGAGTATAAGTTTTTAAAGTTTCTCTTTCAAATTTTTCCCTCTTTTACATTTTATTTTTTATTTTAAATTTCCACTGTATTTCTATAATTATATTATTATTTAGGGAGTATTGGGAATTAAAATGTTTTCTTTACACTTTATTTTTTTAACTTTTTAAAATTTTCATCTCATTTCCATTTTAAAATAACTTTATCATTTTTTCAAAAAAAATTTAAATGGATTTTACATTTAACATTATCAAAAAAATTTCAAAATATTTTTTCATACTCTTGGAAAAGTGAACTGAGCATGATAATCCAAATAATGAAATATTATTTTTATTTAAAAAAGTTATTATGTTTCTATTATAGAGTATACAATGGATTTATACTGAAAAGAGTTGATTTGGTCTGTTAAAACACACTTCATCATGGTATTTTTGAGTGGGTCTTTCTGTAAAAATATAATTAATGGTGATAATCATTGATTTGATATTATTTAATTGTTTTGTAATCCATTTTTTACTTCTTTTTGATAAATTTCAAGACGTTGAAGTAATTTTGAAATTTATATATATATTTTTTAGTTATTAAAATGGGGGATATTGATGGAGTTTCTACTTACCACTTTAATTATTTTATGTTTTTATAATTAAAATATATTATATTTCATCATTTCTTATTATTAATTATTTTTGGGATAATTATAATTATACTATTTATTTATTTGTATTGAAAAGTTCAAAAAAAAAATCTTTAGTTATTCATCATTTATTATTATTATTATTATTCTAATCCTTTATTTTATTATTATTAATCCATATAATTATTTTTCATTATTTCTTGTTAATACTATACTTTTATAAATTTTCTTTAACCCTTCAATAAGTCTTATATATATTTATTTACCCTTATTTGAGAATTCATTAGTAGAATTTACATTTATATAACTTTTTTGTCCTTTACACATATTCTCTTTTACCCTTACACATTTTCTTTGTACCCTTACACAACTTTGTAATTCTATTTGTATGATTATGTAGCTATTTGGGTTACCCTTAAACAATTTATAGAGTTCTATTACAAACCCAAACACTGCATTATTGTTACACTAATGCAGTGTTGGGTGTTACCATTATGCATGTTATATAAATTGATTCTCCCTTTCTGAAGCTGATGAAATTAGATTATTACCTTTATATATCTACTATTATACCCATACACAGTTCATGAAAGATCTATTTATCATTTCATATACTGCTATTTTCATTTATTCATGTTCTAGTATTACTTTTCTCAAGATCATTACCCTTATAAAGAACATGTATTCTCCTCTTTACCCTTACACATGCTATTAATTTTTCTTTATACACTTACATAAACTATATAATTTATATATTTATGTTACACATACATTAGGTTGACTTTTACATAAATAAAAAATTCTAGTTTATTATATTTCATGATATATTGATTCCATACATGAAAATAGTAGGTGTTTCACTTATATATGTTATTATAAATATTATTTTTAATTCTATGTGATTTTTATGATGTTTTGTCATTTTCTAAAAAACTCTTATAAGAATATAAATATTTTTCTCAATTTATGATTGAACATGCAGAAATTTTTTTAAATATTTTGAAATTTTTATTTTGAGTTGATATGTTTTGTTTTAAGAATTCTAAATACATGTTTAAATATAATTATGTAATTTAAACATGTTTTTTTAAATTTAGTGTCATAAAAGTATGGCATTTGTGCATTATGAAAAATGGGATCAAAATTTAAAATTCGTATTCTGAATATTATAGATTGAAGCCTGGAAAGAAATTATGTGTTATTTTTGTCTTACTATTTTCGAATAGTTTGAAATTATTCAAATTTTTATAAATTAAAATTATAGTATATTAAATAATTTGTTTCTCTCTATCTCTGTCCTTGATTATTATTTAATATTATTATTACCTTTAATTCGTATTACTTAAGGATTTTATGGTTGTATTTAAATCTTTTTTAAGTGATCTAAAAGTATTGAACAAAGGATGATCAAAGTATATCAATCTTAGACCTCTTCATATTACTGACCTCCCAACGATTCTATAATATTTCCAAAGGAATTAAAGGCTATAAATAGAGTATTGGGATGTCTTAGAAATCTACAACATTTAAACACTCACTCATTCACTAAAAATATCAAATGAGTCATTTTCTCTCAAAGTTTTCACTCATTCAAAATATCCATTCTTCTTCAATAGTGTGAACTAAATGGTTAAATTCAATCAATCTATTCTATTATTCTCATTATCCCTTTGGTTTATTCATTTTTATTTGGGGAAAACGAGTCTGTAGTATAATGTGATTGCTTCCTAGCACTACTGAAAAATGGAACTATAGCCACGGTGTTGGGGAAAACCATGGGTATAAGTCACCCTATCCCCATGGTTTTGGGAAAACCGTGGGTATAGACATTTTTTGATAGCCTATTCCCATGGTTTCCCCAAACCATGTGTATATTCTACCATATACCCACAATTTTCTCAAAACTGTGGGTATAGGGTATCAAAAAATGCCTATAACCACGGTTTTCCCCAAAACCTTGGGGATAACGGGACCTATTACCACGGTTTTCCCCACAACCATGGGTATAGTCATCATATAGAAAACCTATACCCACAGTTTTGAAAAATTGTGGGTATAGGTTTCCCGCATTTGTGCGAGCAAATTATTATTTCCACAGAAAAACAAATTGGCAGGAGTTCACTACCCACGGTTTATTCCTCTATACCCACGGTTTAATTAAATATATTTAATAATATATATATATAAACATGCATAAATTCAATTATGGGGTAGTTGTATGGCCACTCGTGAACAGAGAAGTGGTCGCGAGATCGAATCCCGCGGGGCGCTATTTTGTAAAATATGCAATACCCGTGGTTTCCAAACTATGGGTATAGAGTTATGACACGGTGGAAAATCCCATACCCACGGTTTTCAAAACTGTGGGTATAGGTCATGGACCTATACTGACGCCACTAATGACCATGGTTCCCCAAACCGTGGGTATATCCTATAGCCACGGTTTTGGGGTCTACACACACAGTTTTGAACCGTGGGTATATGATCATTTTTCCGTAGTGTAGAAATATTTTCATCTTCCTCCTTTAAATTTTGGTGCTCACTACTATAAATGTGTCATGGCTTGGTTTTATTAACATTTATGTAAAAAAAATAATGGGAATATTTATTATTGATGTTTCTAGGCTCAATATTAAAGATATTTTTTCTATTTTGTTGGTTAGTGTTTAAAATTTTAGAGGATTTAATTGAATTTGCAATTAAAATTTATATTAAAAAATATTTATAAACAAAATCCCATCAATATATAGAATACATCCAAGTTTACTAGAAAGGTAAAAAGATATTATTTTATCATCAAATAATCTTCTCAGGAGTTTGAAAAAAGTTTTAGTAACACACGTTTAAAAATATTTTAACTTTATAAATAGGTATACTATATCAAACATGGTATATTATACAGAAATTAATGTTAACTAACAAATTAGTGTATTGTCATTGAGTTTTAAAAACTGAAACATTATTTTTAAAAAAGTATAACAAAATAGAAAATAAATCATAAAAATAAAACAAGAAATTTAGTCTAAAGTAATGTTCTAGTTCTCTTCACCTTACAATCAATCACTTCTTATAAATTAATTAATCAAATAAAATAATCTACAACCATAACTAGGTTTTATACACAATAACACCCAAGTCTTTCCAAGATATACAGATCCTATTCCATTGTTTATCAAGAGATAATAAAAGATAAATAACTACACATAGGTAGTCTAGGATTCACATCAACTTATATAGTTACTAATGGAATTAAAGGGTTCAATTAATATTTGAGAGAATGTACAACACAATCTAATAAAAAGGATATATTTCTTAAAATATGTTCAATATAAACAACACAATGCTCAAAAGGTAAGAAAAAATAATAAAATAATTGATTGAAATTGATACATCATAGAATTTTGTTCTGTTATTTTAAATGTATATATTCTTTTATTGATTCAGATTTTTAATTTTAAATGATGTGAAAACACATTATCATGTTCTTAGATTTTGTGTTTAAGTTCATGTGATAACAAAGGGAATCAACTGTTAAAAATATACAATATGCTTGTTCTTTTCATTTGTGAAAAATTATAAACTGTTTTTTATAACCTATTATTTTAATATATCTTTGGTCTTCTATAATGGAATACAGTTTCATAAAAAATATCCAATTATAAATCATCATTGTAAATTCTTACACCTTATAATGAAATCCAACTTCCTTAAATGGTTATGATTAGAATTTAATTCTTCACAAAAAGTAGTGAATTTATATATTCATATGTATTTTACTTACTTTTATATATGTTTGATTTATGTTTTCAAAGTTAATATATAGGATCAGTTCAATACTTTGTTACATTTATTGTTTTATTCCTTGATAGGTCATACAATCGATGACTTGAAATTACTATTGATCAGTTCATACATATGGCTTATCATCTTATACATATATTCGATATGGTACATAAGAAATTTCTAAACATCACATGGTAACATTGTATAGTCCTGTGGTTGATTATTTATCAAAATTTTATACTTCACATATGGTTTATTTCTTTAATATATGTTCGATATATGTATTATATAATCTAAAAAATCATTTAGAATCTTATTTTTCACACATTCGATTGGAAATAAACTTGTGTTCATTTTATCACATTGAAATATTTTGATAGAAATGTGGTATATTCTATTTTTAATTTCGTTCATAAGGATACTCTTTTGGTTTATCAAACATTCCTTTTCTTCTATCCACTTGGGGATGCTTTCAAGTCATCCTTTGTGAATAACAATGTCACGATTGATAAAGATACAACATACGATCATTATGGAAAAACATATCATCTCTTATGTCTGTTGTCAAATATCTTACACATTCAATCTAATGGTCACGTGGTTGATTCATTATCCATATGATCAACTAGGTATTTTTTGAAATTACCATTCCTTAGACATACAATTTATTGACTATTCTGGTTAAGGTTCATGATTTATTCGAGTAATAGGAAAATTTATACTTTTTTTAGAAAATTGTAATCTTGTAAAAAATAATATATATTATAGATAACATAAACATGAATTTTTTATAAAATATGGAATTTATGTACTAATACAACAGTCTCCCAAATTTTTTTTATCAGAAATCATAGAATAAATATCTATAGAAAATAATAAATATAAGCATTGAAAATTAAAATTTGTTGTGACATACAGTTGTCTACATGGAAAAAATTGATAGTTTTATAAAAATATATACTTTACTCATTTTTTATACACATTACTCATACAATTTACTCCCCTTTTGGATTATAAAAAATAATTCCTAAAAGGAAAAAATTAAAGAGACAATAAAAATAATAGAAATTGCAATAAAAGTAAAAATGACAAAAACACAGAAATAAAAATAAACAGATATATTATTAATTGTTCAAAGATGATACATTGCACCAATCTAACTATAATTCCAATTTATATGCCTATTCGATTAAAGGTTATAAGTATTAAAGGGTTCTATACATTTTCCAACAATAGTAATAAGAGAAGGAGGATACCGAGGATCATCAAGAACACCTAGAATGGTGATATATTTTATGATATATCTGATATGTCTATGTTTCTGGGGAGAAGAAAGACTGATAGGTCCAATTGGAGATACATTAGGTGAGGTAGAATTTGGAGTTGAGGAAGATGGAAAGACTAAAATTGAAATATAGGCTAAAGAAATAGCAGAAACTATATAAACTCTAATAACATGAAGTGTAAGAGGTGAAAAATTGTAGTATTTGTAACAAGCATATATGGTTAAATAATTCTTGTAATGTATTTTAAAAACCTTGTACCATGCTTTATAATCTAAAAGAATTCATCCACTTCTAAAATGAACTAATTTACTAATTTATTCCTCACCAACTACTTCTCTACCATAACTTTGAATGAAGTAGTCAAAGGGAAAATCCTCATATCACATGTAAACGAAATAAACTAGGTTTTGAGATATTTTATTGGGTAATTACTATAATATTTAACTTCATTGCACTCTAAATTACACCATTTTTCTTTGTTAGTCTTAATGGATTCGAATTTAATCAAATCACATTATACCTCTCTTTGTGAATCAATATCCAATTTCACATCATTTACTATATCCTTTACAATACCAAGGTAATTATGAATTTCCACATGGATTATAATTAATATAATTTCCTAATCAATAGATAATGAGGTAGGAGTTACTATAGTATATATTTAAGGTCTATAAGGGCTGTTAGTAATTAAGGAAAACCTTCTATCCATGGAATCAAATATATCTGACAAATCAAAATGTAGGGTTCCAATTTGACCTCTAAATAGTCATTATCACTTTTAAAACCTAAAATATTTTGATTCATATGATGTATCTTCAAAACAACAAGGGCTGGATATCTTAAATTACACATTCAATAGTGTAAGAAAAATCCCCATCACTACCATGATAACTATCTTGATGGATACAAAAAAAACATATCCTTTAAAACTATTAATAGATCATTATTGAATTGTGTATGTCTATAGAATTGATCACTGAAGTAAGAGAAGAAGAAGTTCTATCATGATGAGTAGGACAAGATGCAGAATCTGGAGTTACCATGACAAATAGATAAGATGATGATGCACTAGAGTCACTAAAATCAAAATTGATTTTTTTACAAGGATCCCCATGAGGAGGGAAGGCATCAGGTGGTATCTCTATTTCTCTAAGTTAATCCTCATATTCCTCCACTTAATCTTACATGTATAATAATTCAATACTTGGATAATATTTATAATTAGGTTCTTCATGATAAAAATCATATGGTACACCTCTGGGATAAAGAGGAGTATAAAAAAGCATTAAAATATCTATAGATGACTGAGGTCTAACCGGCCCTTCAAAAATATGTGTGGAATGAAACATAGGCACACAATATTCTCTCTCACATTAACCAATATTAATGTAAGGTCCTTATGGTTTTATATAATTTTCATCATCAACATCCATTCAATCTATATCATCATTATCGTACATAGGGTATTATATATCCATATTAAAAAATGGATTACTTGGAAGGGATTCTTCCTTGGAAGGTTTGGAATCAAATATGGGAGCTCCACCTTTCAAAAACATAGAAAGAATATCATCAAAAATATCCACATTTAGTAAATCTCTAAGATACTAAGATATTGTCTAGATGAAATTTTTCAAGGAATTATCTCCCCCTCAATAGATACAAATCCATCTATTATTTGATCAGTAAAATAATTTCTAGTTCTTTTGCAGCTTTAGAAAGAATTTCATTATTCCTTAGAACTTTATAAGTTAGAGAGCCATACATTATCTATTGAAAAAAAATTATTCTTCCTCGGTTACATCATTATGGACTTGAGAATCATATTACCCAGATGAATAATTATCATTAACATTATCATCTTCTTGCAAGCCTGGATCTCTGATATCCCTCATTCTATAAGGATTTGATATTAGATTGAACCTCTCAAACAATCATTCATCATCAGGTATTTGAATTTTGTTCAGGGATTCCATCTGATCTTTAATCTTTTGAAAGTGGTCTAATTTAAATAGATACCATCAGAATACAAAAAACTCTATACTCAAAGAATAATTATTCCATTCTTCTCATGTTTTATAGAAATAATATTTGGGTATTGAAGAGTGTTGAATCTCAAAGATGGTTTGTTCAACATATACAAAATCTAAAACATAGGATGATTTATTTTATCTCTCAGAACCACTAGGTATTAAATGAAATGATCGTGGTATATTATTGAGAAAAAATATCTCTTTATAGGTATGATATTGTGCTTTATTTATTTCAATGGTGGCCTGTATTTAACACTGAGTTCATTTTCATTCAGTCACCCATAGGTTTAGTCAACATTTTATTTTTAAATCACATTATAAATCTAAAATTGGCTATGGTTAAAAGGATAAGAGCTCTTATTGTCATTAAAATCTACATTATGTGTAACTATAAAAAAATCCAGAAAAGATAAAGATTACCCACACTCTTTACTATCAAGAACAGTTTTGTACACATCCTCCTGATCTATATCTTCAAAAAAAATACACACATAGAACTCTTTTAAAATTATTATATAAAAGGGATAATATTTATCCAAACCCCTACTCAACCAACCCAAAATAATAATGAATCTACACAATAATAATTGAATCATCCTGTACATCTCAGTATCCACTTCATTTTCTAAAATGGAATCCCAAGAAACGATTAAGGGATTCATAATATTTTTATATTTTCTTGAACTTTATTTTGATCTTTTGGAAAATTCCAATGAATATTTTTAATATATCACTTTATTTCCACTGTAGATGTATATGATTTGTTATTTGAGAATTAAGGGATTTAAAAAATAATGATTCAAAATTGATTTCTAAAAAAATTGGTTCATCTTGAAAAGAGTGTAATGATTCAGATTCAGATTCATTATTTCAATAAATTATGGATTTTTTATAATATTAACATCCAAGAAATATGTCTTTAACATATTTATACTCATATTATATATTTTAATAGGAAATATCTTAGATAATAATTAATTAATAAAGAACATATATTTATATATATTTACTATAATATAAATAAGATTTTTAAATGAACATCATTAAAAAATTTAAACAAAAATAATAATTACATAATTCATGTATAATATAATTTAACATCTCATAATTCATAGGCTTTGTAAAAATGTTAGCAAGTTGATTTTTTCCAATGAATTTTATAGTGATATCTCTATTTTTAAATTATCTCTAAATAATTGATATTTTATATAAATTTACTTTTTCATGGAATGAGATACCTGATTTTTTTTTAAATTGTAATAGAATTTGTGTTATAAAAATTTATAAGGGCATTTGATAATTGATAGATAAAATCAAGAAAAGTGTGTTTTTTATACAAAATATGAGTTAAAAAACTACCCGAATCTGTGTATTCAATATCAATAGTGAATAATGTAATATTTTTTTTAATACATCATCAAACTATAGATTATCCCAAAAATTAACATGTTCTAATTTTGTTGTTTATTTCTGAATTACATCCAATAAATTCCTCATCTGAAAAACAAATCAGATCAGAATCTTGTACTTTGGAAAAAAATTTAAATTGGTTTTATTTTTTGTGGTTTTTAAAAATTATTATGATAATAGTTAAACATATCTCGATGGTATTTTCTTGAAAATTGACGCACATACACACACTAAACATAATATTGTTCTGATAAGAGATTATGTATAATAAAATCATTACAATACCTCAATAAGTAGTTTGATCAAGTTGTTTCCCAAATTCATCAAGATGTAGTTTACATGTGGTACTAATTAGATAATCACTTACTTGTGTGAAATTTAATACAAAAATGTTTTAAAATATATTTATTGAAATAACATCTATCTAAATAATTTTTTCTTCTTCTTAAATTGGAAAATAATAATGAATTTTAGTTCACACATCAAAATAATTTCAAATTTATTTTGAATATGTTTTTAAAATTTATTACACAAATAGTTTTTTGGATAATCCAAATATAATATCATCAATATAAATTTGTAAAAATAGGATATCATTTGAGGTTTTTAATAAAAAAAGCTATGATCATAAACACATTTTGTAAAAAAATAATAAATAATAAAAGTGTTGAGCTTATCATACCAATCTCTAGGATCATATTTTAATCCGCAAACTACTCTTGTTCCATTAAAAATTTGATTTAGAACATGAATATTTTGAAATCTAGGGGTATTAAAAATACTAAAAAATATACACATTTAAGAAATAACTCTTGATATCCATTTTATATAATTTTCAATATAGATGTTCTGTATAAGAAAGTAGTATCCTAATGGATTCAATTAGTTCAAAAGAGTAAATGGTTTCTTCATAGTCAATACCATCCTCTTGAACATATCTATGTGAAAGTTGTCTATATTTATTTCTATTTATAGTTCATGGCTCATAAACCATGTTCTTAAGCACCCACATAGTACCAATGGCTTGGAATTACATAGGCATTTCTACTATATCCTAGAAATTATTCCTTTCAAATATATTCAACTATTCTTACATATCCATTTACTAAAATTCACCATATATCGCTTCAGTGGTCTTATTATGTTCATGATATGAATATAAAGATTCATGTTCTACATAGTTACAATGTGAATTTCTCATCATATTTATTTTATACTGGTCTCCTAAAACATCATCTATGGGATGGTATCTATGAGTCCTAATTAATCAACAAAGAGAAGTACATGGAACCACATCATCTTTTTCATGTTTAGGTTCAAACCATTCCTTTTTTATTAGATTAATTTTATATATAAGTCTTCATAAAACTATCTATAAACATGGTTGAGTTAATGAAATTCAAATTTGAGATATCACCCCTAAATGTTTCTAAATATGTTTAAAATTCCTATGTATTTTTTTATAAAATTTGATATTTACTGATTATTATATAAGTTGGTCTTTTTTTAATGATAATTCTATTTAATTTACTGAATATTGAATAACCATGGAATATTCATTCATCGCTTATTTTATGAAAACATGCCTAAATTCTCCTCTTAGTTGAGAATAAAGTGCTTACATAGAAAAACATCAAATTAATTAAACTTTATATATCTTCCATTCCATAACTCATATAAAGTGTATTTTAAATGAGTCTAATAAAAAACCAATTGATAACATAGACTATTTTATTATCAAATTATCCCAAAATTTAAATAGGTATATCCTACTCTTTAAGCATATTCTAGGAAATATTTTTAATGAGTTCTATTTCCCCATTCTACAAAACCATTCTGTTGTGGAGTCCTAGGAGAAGAAAAGTTCTAATTGTTACTATGTTTTAAGAATAATGACTCATAGTCTTGATTTTCAAACTCATTTACATGATTAATTTTTAAGGTCTTAATATAAATCCCACAAACATTTTCTTATATATTTTATCTATTTTTAAAAATAGAAATTAGATTCACATTTGATGCTAGAAATAATACATTTTTTTATATAAAAATGTCTTTTATTAGATTATAGAAATATTAATTATCATTTAATATATAAATTCTAGATGTTCCAAACAAGTCCATGTGAACCAACTATAGGGGCTGAGAAGTTGAAAAATTACTTCTTTGATTTGAAAGAGATCCTGTGATGATTCACTTTTTTCATGGGATACTGACTTAGTTTATTGAGAATTATTATTTAGAAAGATTCTTTACTAATACTAACAGAGTTATCTTCTTATGTCAGTGACGGTTGTAGAGGACTATACTATCATCTGATGTCATATCCAATAATCTTTGTGAAATTACCTCAAATAATAAATATTGTATGAAAATAATGAATCTAAATGAAATACATAAACATTATCATTGCACAAGTTAGTAAAAACTAAATAATGCATCAAATCATAATTTTTTAATGCATTGTTCTCAAGATTAACATGGTATCAATCACAAAACATATATGAAATTATAATAACATTCAACATTAAAACATCTATAATTAATAATTTAGAAATCAAAATAGTAAATAAATTCCAAATCTGACCTAGTTTAATTACCACTACTTTATCATTTTCACTAATAGTGGTATACCCACCATATAATTGGACACATATTTTAAATCTTGAGTAGTCCTCATTCATGTGATTAAAAAATCTACTATATAGATACCAAAAGTGTATACTAATACTCCTCAAGAAGTTTTCATATAAAAATGTAAACATGGAATGATTTTGGTATCTATACATTATATTTTCTAGAAATGATAGTAATAAAGCATTATGAATGAAAATTTACTTATCCAATTTTCCACTAACATACTTTAGATTTTATAAATCAAAAATTTATTATTTCCATATAAATAAGAATTTTTTTCTATGTTGTTATATCCTAATCTAATAACAAATTTATTCTTATAAAATTTTCTATGAAAATGTTTTTTTCCAATTCAAGTTGTATACGTGGGTTTGGTTTGATTACCAATAATCCAAGTTAATGTTTTTTTCCATTTTATAAACAATACTAATCATTTTTTAGCTACACTTTAGACTTTTTGAGTTCATTTATTTTTTTAATAAGAACGAATTATTTATTTTTTCTATAGCATAGTCATATTTAAAATAAAATAATGAGGCATAATACTTTGTTAAACAATTATATTTATATTATTTTTCATAAATATTTTCCCCAATCATTTTTCATTATTCAAAGAGATATTAATTTATAATATTTTCATTATTTTTTCTAGTGTCAAAAATATTTGAAACATGAATAGGTGATTTAGAAATATAATTTATTACCTTTTATGTATTTTCATAAAACACGTGTTATATTTGTTGTTATTTCCCTCTCTAAAACATTTATAGTCACACGAAATGGCCTCATGTATTATCTAGGTGTATTTAATATCCTTCTATTATCCTTTTATCCTTCTCTCCATAACATTTCTGATATTTTACTATAGAATAGTCATATTTTATATTTCCTTTTCTCTTAAATTTATAGATGTTCAATTCACCTAATTGATTATCATTTTTCTAGTTTCATTTTATTATATATTTTCTTCCACAATTTTTTTGAATAATAAATTATTTCCCTATAACTTCTTAAAATTCATATATAGGTGATTCATTTTCTCATCACTATCCAAAGCCTATTCAACATTGATCAAATTATCATCCTTTAATTTTTTTACCTATGAGTTAGAAGTAAAAAAGATATTGAATATTTTATGTGCATCTTCTTATTTATTAACCTAAAATTCCACCTCATACATCATAATTTTTTCAATAATATCTTTTATCGGTAGTTCACTTATATATCATGTCTCTCTAATAACAACATATGTTCCTCTCCACCTATCTATTAAGCATTATTGAAGTCACATTACTTCTTCATTTAATTTAATTTACTTCCCATGTGAATGAATCATGTTTAAAATATCATTGAACCTAAGATACATTTCAAAAATGGATCAATCAGGTTTCAATGAAAAAGTATTTTACTTAATGGTATAAGTATTAAAAATTATTTCATTAACATTTAAAATTCTTTTATGAGATATAAAACGTTTCTCTAATATTTTTAAAGTAATAGACCAGGTAGAAATTATATTAATTTTTCATTTCCATGAATAATAGGATAATTAATTTAGAAATTTACAATTTCAATCTGAAGTGGTTTTAATTTGATTTCTCCTGCTATCTCTAAAAGCTTTTGGTTTTTTATATTTGTCCACGATTATGTTCTAAATATTAAATCATATGCTCTCAATATAGATTTCCATTTGAATATTCCACTAAATAGTTTTTTACATTAAAATAAGGTGGTCAGTTAGTTTCCATCCAATGTTAATTAATATTATCCATAAATATAAAAATTTTAAAAAAATAGAAATTTATGACCTTTTAGAAAAAAATATCACAGTTAAAAGGTTAAAAAAACCTTTGATAATAAATTATTTTCAAAGTGAACAACTGAAGAATGTGGTGAATATATTTTCCTATTAAAATTTCTATAAAATATTATTTAAATACTAAATCCCCTTGATTTATGAAATACAGTCATGTTAAATATAATTGTATGAATATAAAATCTGATCTCTGAAAAAGTTTCTCAAGAGTTTGATCAAAACTCAGGTAAAAAGGTTTTAAATTACATTGAAAATGATTTTCAAGAAACATAAATGTTATATCAAACACAAATTAAATTTAACTATCAAGGTAGTGGTTTTCACTTTAGTTTAAAAAAGTGAAATAATTTTAAAAAAATTGGATTGTAATAAAAAACACAATGTGGAGGAAAATAAGAGGATCAGTCTCATGTCAATATATTTTCCACTCCAATTTAAAATAATACACTACCATGGAATTGATAGAACAAATAAACTAATACAAATGGTGGATCATGTTTTATATACAATAGCCCATGATGATTTATACAAAATACATTTCCTATTTCATAGTTCTTTATGGGAGAGAAAAATATAATCAACTACACATAGGAAGTCCATTCTAAATATCCTATTCTATAGTTTATCAAGTGATTATTGGGGTAAAATAATAATTTATATATTTTATAACACTCTACAACGGAGTGGAGGAACACGTGCATAATATATGTGCATATAAAATCATTCACTACTCAAAAATAAATAAAAAAATAGTAAGATAAGTAATATAAATTGATATTGTAGATAAAGTAGTTTATTGATCTACATGTAATTCTTATCTTATCAATGTCATCTTTTGATTTGGTAATGGTGCACAAAGACATGATAATGTTTTATGATGTTTTTTTTGATTTCCAAATGAGGACCTAGAGTTGAGGATGTTCATAATAGTTCATATGTTCATATTTTTTATTTTCCCAAAAATTGAAATATCTTTGTGTGGAGACCTATTCTATTTTAATTTCTTCAATATTAAATAACAGAAAATGAAATCTATAAAAGTGATATCAATAAATCTTCATTGGATGTCCTTATCCTTCTTTATAAAATAAGGATTCATTAAATGGTTCTGAATGGAATTTTCTTCTGTGCAGAAAAGTATTTGAAATAATATATTTAACAAAAAAATACATACTTTTATGTATAGGCACCTTATTTTTTCCACTTCTGTATCCACAACCACATCAATAATTTTTTATAATTCTACTCTAGTTCCTTGATATATCTAATGGTTGGTCACATTAAATTAATTTTTATTAGTTCTTGTTATGGATGATAATCTTATACTTATTTTCAATCCAATACATATTTAATGATGGATTTTTGTATATCATCTCTTAATTTGGTCATTTAGTAGATTTTTTTCATAAGTTCATACATCACATTTGATTACAATCATTAACATTTGGATTGTAAAATTCTTTGTTGATAATAAATAGATTTTCAAAATCCTCATTTTCACACAGTCGATTGAAAATCAATGTAAGGAATGTTTTTTAATGATAATGAAGAGGGTTTTCATTATACTAAAAAATATTTCTAATGAGAATCGAGAAGATTTTCCTTTTTTATCATGTCATGATGATACCCCTATAAAATAGTTTTATTTCAATTTTACCATTATATTTTCAATGAAAATCATTGTGTCCTTGGAATGAATAATTATGGGAGGGGGGGTAGGAATATTTCACAATCATTCAAGTCAATTTTACTATTCTCGAACATCTTCTAATGAGTTATTCAGGGAGCTAGAATCACCCAATGGTTCTATAATTTGAGATATTTTATAAACATACTTTTCAAATGTGGGTATTTGTTACTAACTAGCTCCCAAAACACTTAAGGAGACACATTGGTTGAAAGGATGAGATTTGAGGTCCATAACACCGCTTTAGGGGGGAGTATTTCCTATTTTGTGACTCTCTTATAGATTTAATTCATGATCATGAATCCTTTTCTCATTCCCAAGTATGATGTGGATCTCCTAGATTTGATGATTGATTCTTATAATGCATGGTGTTAGAATTATCTAAATGATTCTAAGGTTCTCTATAAATGGATGGATCTATATGTATCTACATCTCTCTATCCATGGTACTTTTTTATAAAAGGATTAGAGATTCCAATATTGTGGGTAATTATGATGTCGCGTTTAAGACATACAATTTGGTATTCTTGAGATTTTCTTCATCTTGGTAGACGGGAATTGTTTTAATGTCAGGATAGAACCCATAATATAGGAAGCCAACATAACCTCATGAAAATAATTATAACCCACATAGTTTGGTTCCACATAATAGGACAGATCACCTTTTATGTTTATATGAGGAGGACCAAACCATGTTGTTTAATGTCATGTGAAAAGGATGTCTTTAAAAATGGATCCTATAAAATTTTTGGTGTGGGAATTATGTCAAGGTGGTCCAAGGGACCTAAAATAGATGATGTCTCTAAGGTGGGGGTTGGAATGATCATATTGGGTACATGACCCAATAAATATAGTGATGATAGGTATCCAAAAAGAACGTGGACCTCTGAAATGGATATAACCCTTCTAGGAATGTAAACCCTAGATCATCATGGTTAATTTTTGCGTATGTATTGGACCTAATGGAAGATTCCTACATATCCCAATTTTTATGGAATTAACCCCATATAGTTCAGAATTGTTTGGGGTGTATACCGAAGAAGATTAAAATAGTAGGTTTGATTATTAGTGAGAAATATAATATAAAAGTGTCCCATTTGGGTGAGTATGGTCGATGATTACACATATAGAGATTCACATTAGAGGTTGGGATTATTCAAATGTGAGGATATGCACTAACCTCTAAACCCACATGAGTCATGATTGGTGTGAGAAACAGGTGGAATCGGTAGATATGAAGATCACATGATCCACTTTGTCTGCTAGTGGACATATGATGGATCCCAAAAAGAAATGGGAAGGAGATTTAAATATTCATTTCTCCTCATTTATTATTTTTCTAGATTGTAAAATTTAATGATCTATCCAACTATGACCCGGGCTAGAGAAGAGGTTAAAATTTGTCTCCTCTCGCAAGAACAAATATGGGATTTCTTCACTAGGTATGACCTTGGACTGGTTCCTGGGGAAGATAGGAGGATAAAAAATTAACCCTAAAATTGAAGGATAAGTGTGAACCCTCTCTCCCTACCTAGAACAGGGTGGTCTATATGAGCACCTCTAAAGGCAAGACCCTAATTACCATGGGAATTTAGAAATGAAGATATTCTATGGTTCCACCTTATTAAGGGGATTACCAACATGACTCTACTAATCATGGTATGTATAATCTGTTGGACAATTTGATGTTTTTAATGATCTAATAATACATGGCAGAGGGTATATGAAGATGCCTCGACCTAATTCCATTAGAATAGTCCATGGAAGGTCCAAAGTGGGGCCTGATGGTATAATGGAAGGATGTGATGGGAGATAGAGAGCAAAATACCTTAGGATTCCATATTTTATGTAAAATATTCATATTCTATATATTTTTTCCTCTATATAGAATGTTTCAATGGGGGTGATCATGTCTTACACATAGTGTTGTGCTATGTGTACATGGGTTCCACCCGAATATCTTTTTTCTAGGTGAAGCTAGGTTCCTCCAGTGTAGCATTTTGCTAGGTTGGGAAGGGATACATTAATATAGTTTTTATTACCTATGGGATGGATAATAAAGTGTTCATTTTATTAATCTATATAGAGGGATGTAAGTAATGGGTTCTAGGTTTTGTGGATGGCTAGGTGAATTTATTTTCTTACATAATGTTATGTAGTGGGTTTTACCTACTAGGAATCAATTACTCTCATTGTTGTTCATGTTTTGTCTCTTATGTATCCTTTTTCGACCTCTTTTATAATTTATCCTCATGGGGATTTTATTGAAGAATATAGAAACTACATACCACGAAGGCCAGTAGTCCACGGTGGGCCATAGGGAATTTTTTGTGGGAGTCCAAGAATGACACCCAGACCCATGAATTATTTTGTTCATGTGGGGCAAAAAATACAATCTTTTCCTAAAAAATTGTTTTTTATGGGGATATTCATTAATGGGGTAAAAATCATTACCCAATCACACCGATAATTTGACTTCATTCATGGGTGAGAGCACTACAATTGTGTCCCATTAATGAATTGGTTCACGAGAAGCCTCTTGGAGTTGTGGAACATCATGTATAGCGGCGATTTACATATCAATTTTTACTACGCAGGTCCCAAACATTATTTTTATCATCGCCTATTTTCTTCATATTATTATTTGGATTTGTATTACCTATTACTAAATCCATTTAATCCTTTTTCTCTATATATGCATATTTTTTAGTTCCCCGAAAATTCCTTCCCATCAGAATGAGATTTGATTATGATGAAGTGGAGGAAATTTTGATGAAGAAATGCGGAATATTTTGAACTAGTTTTTGGTATGGAGGTAGACCCATAAGAAGGGACCATGGTTATAAAAGGTGTTTACCGGATCATTTTTCTTTCACCCAACCCTCTCTATGAACTAGCACTCCCACAAGATCTTTTTCACATACTTCCTCTCATATAGCATTTCTCCATTGTAGACAAAAATCCTGTAAACATGAAGTCATCATCCATGAATGGGATGATCTCATAGTTACTGGATGAGCCATGGACTATAGATTGAGAAACTTTCAAACCTCTAGATTCCTAGTATAATGGTTCATAAGATAATGCTTCACATAGTAATCATTCACGACTCAGTGATTCTTATACAGATTCTTCACAACTCAGTGCTTTTTTGAAGGGAGATTCAAGGAATTATTCTTTATAGAATAGTGATTCATTGTATTTTATAACTTTAGTCTCTTTGTGAATATTAACTCTTATTAACTAATTTTTTTTCATAAAATAATGGACTAACCCTTCTCAAGCTACACCCACTACTAATTCTTCTCTTTCTATCACATATAAGTGGATGAATGGGATGAATGATTTTGTTGACAACGATGCCCAAATCACCATTGACCTAATACTTCAACATATATAGAGACTTCTGAGTGTACTCTTAAAGAGATATATAATCTCAAATAGGTTGAATTTTTACAGAGTCAGACTACCATCAGAAGTTTCAATCCTACTGCCACACCAAGATAATGAACTCACATGCTGGATAACAAATATCAAAAACATTCCTTGAGCCAAAATCTCATTTAAATGTTCATTAATTCAGGAAACTACCTCTATCAAATTCCTCTTGAAATAATCTCATCTATCGCAAGATGAAACTATGCGGGTGATAGATGAAAACATCCATTAAAACCAAAGCATCAGATAAAAGGCAACAATAAGAGAGAATCTGGTGTGTTAATCGAAATGGGACCTTTTCTATGGAGACTTGTCTATCGTGGACTTAGGTTGGACTTTTGGGGTTCACTAGAGTTGAAAAGAATTCAATGTTGAGATGAAATTTGTGGGGTTGTTCATTGTTTTCAGGGTATCATAGACTTACTCCCATCTGAACCGAACTATTGAGCCACATTTACATTGTCAATGCAGTCCATATATAAATACATCTTATATGGTGAAAGGGAATTTCAGAATTAGTCAATGGAATGCCCGTAAAATTTTAGGGGCACCAATCATGGTAGAAACGTATGATGAATTGATTCCACCCATTCAGCTAGGGATGACATGGGAAAGTCCCCCACCCCCCTTTACAAGAATATTATTGCGAAGGTGAGGGGTATTTTTAAGGGTGAACCCCTTCCGAAGAAGGATGTACCATTTTATGATTGGATAAATTCATTTTCAATATTAAGAATCCAAGAGGATTTCTCAAGTAGTCTGAGGAATTTCTCAACTCTCAAGACTTAAAGGCGTATTGGTTACTAATGGCCCATACTTGAGGGGGGTTGATTTAAGAAGTGGGGCTAGAAAATCATCCCTAACATCGACTATATAATTGGATTGAAATAATTTCTACACATGTCTCTAACTGGCTATATGCTATCGATGAATGACTCTAGTAATAGGTTTAGAGTCACGTCCTTCATAATATTTTCTCAGTTTCCCACTAGCAAATGAATTGATGTTTTCATCCCAGTGCTTGAAAATAAATACCTTTTGATGGGAATCATCATTGATGGGACTCCACCATATTAGATGGTGGACCCCTTATTATCCATATGGGTATAGGTAGAAGCCCATATGAGAGGTTATATTTTCATGAATAGTTAATAGATCATGGTAGTCATTTGTTGTCCATATAATCAACGAATTTCTTGGGTAAACCCATCAGACCAGAGTGTGTAAGAAAGGATGTATCCACTCAACTATCATGATCATTTATACTTTGATCTTTACTATACCGCTACCAGTACTTTGGTAAACAATGGATCTTAGAACAATTTTAGGTAAGGATATCTCATTTATTTAAGTGAACACATCTGAGTCACTAGGATTGATGGGGATTTTATATGTGAGGGGTATTCACCCAGTAGATTTTAGAGACAATTTTACTTTCTTTAGATAATGTGTCCCATGACCATAAATATTTCCCAAAAGGAAAAACATTTAATAGTTACTGGATATCTCTCAATGATTCTCGCTCAAGAGGAAATGGGGTTCTGAATTGGGATTCCTCCTCCAATAGGTCGTCCTTTTTCACATAGAATATCTTATGAATAATTTTGGAACCAATCATGCAATAAAGATCATCTGAAATAATCAGAACCAGTTATTATTGGTCATACAATGCCTGAGGATAGAGGGGATCAATGGAAAATAGTTTTCATTTACAGACTAGATAAGTATCAAAGAAAATTTTGTATTTCTGAACCCCAAAGAAAGATGTTGAAAGCCTGGGGTTCAACATACCATCCCTCCAGAATTTCTTCTCAACTTCATGTATCAATCCTACATGATAACACCATTATTTAATCCTATAAAAAATGTGACTCTTTTAGTAGTTCCCATTTAGTTCATTCTCTATAGTGCTTTTGGAAATCAAAATTTGTTTCATTGAGATGATATGACTACATGTCAGTGACCAATACTATATCTTATACTAATGAACCTTATACATTGGATATCTATCATCATGAACTTGAATTATCCATCCATTTACAATAGATCCAATATATATATTCCTAGATATTTCTCCAAATGGAATGTTCTACGGTGAATGAGAATGAAGAGGATAATAGTTACACCACTGAGGAGGAGGATGAATCTAACCCCCTATTACGATCTAGGTTAATAAAATTCCTTCTTCTCATTTAGTTATCATAAGTACCAATCCCCATATGGTTCCATAATGATTGAGGTTCCTAGAAAGAAGTTGAGGTAACTCGAACCAACCCCATTTCTCAAGGGGGATCTATTGAAATTATCCATACCTATCATTATAGATTTTCTAGAGTGTTGGAATGCATGTGATACCTTGAGTGAAAGAATATATTTGAATGATATCTATGAAATTATTTAGGTTGAGAGACTTGATAATATAGTTTTTGGGTTGATTAATACCTTGTGAAAATCTATACATGAGAAGGTCCTTATGAAGTATGTATATATAGAGGAATTTTACACATCAATTTACTATTACAAGGATAGAATTTAATTTTCTGAGTAAAATAAATGGTTAAATCATAACAGGGTGAGATTATTCCCATGAGGAGATTATATGGTTGTTTGTATAAAATCCCATTATTATTAGTATTGTGGCCTTGGATCCCTACTCCTTTTACTTATAGGAACCTGAGTAGATTCAAGAACCCATTCTTTTCCCAAAGTATACCCCAAGGGGTACTACTACTGGGGAGAACATAACTTCAGGTGTGGTAGCCACCTGATAAGTCTCTCCAAAAATAATAGAGTATGTGGGGGGTGGATTTTGAAGATCCTATAGAAGAATTTGTACCTATGGTGATACCTATTGTACCATCCAGTTGATCATATCTATAGGACACCATGATGTGTCTATAGGCGTTATATTTTGTGATACATCTACGGTCAGTGATAATAACTGAAAGTCGCATATACATACATAGATATAATGCTATGTATTTTCATGTTCTGATTAATTATCTCATTCATTAATTGTTGTAGATTCAGTGATTTTATATGAAATAACCATCCAGGTTTTTATAGCCCCTTATTCCTTAGAGACTAACCTCCTATCGTCAGTAGTTTCACCATAATTGGATGGAGAACCCATACTGACTAAGGCCATTATGAGGATCCTAAGCCCCATGGGGAAAATCTCTTCATGATCAAACATCTTCAATCCAATTAGTTGAAGATACGATAGATGTATATACTTCTTCTGAAAATTTTGGACATGTTATTGTAGAGAGAACCATTGTGGAAGTGGTAGTGACTCAGACTCAAGGGGAGTTAGACCTAACAATTTCATGACATTCCATGATAATTATCCTCATGAGATTAGTATTGATGACAGAAATTCAGGATACCACTAGAATGTTTTATCATGATCCTAAACCATGGGTGTCTCTATAAAAACCCAAATTCAACCTATATGTTGATGATACGACATCAATTTTTCTTGGTTATGAAATAATGGTGATCAAGGATTTCAGTTTTCCAGTAAGTGAAGGTGGTTTATCCGAATATCCATATATTATTTTTTTATTATATATTTAATTATTCAAACATTTAGAACTAGTATTACTATCACAAACTCCTCTATATTTAACTTCTTCTCCAAAATCTCAAACTGATAATGTTGTAAAACAGCTAGCTACAATAGAATCAAGGCATCCCGAAGTCACAGAGTCAAGAACCTCTCTGGTGTCACTTATTTATGGATATATTATGATATATATGAGTGATTCTATAGTGTATTAGGACATTATTGAAAACATTCATATTAGATCTCATGCTATATGAAAGTTAAATTAGAAGCTAATAACTCGAACTACCTGGAAAATATGTCAATGACACTTCCTAAAAAGAATCTCATGCATTGATTTCTCAAGTATTTGGAGTTCTATTATAATTCCATCCATGAAATTGTAAAAAAATTTATTTCTAATTAGTAGATATCTTTCACAATCCACTCTTATATTACAAAAAAAGAGTTCATGGCCCACCTCCTCACAACTAGGTATTTCATTTTTAATGAAGCTGGTAAATATGTTGGGATGGTTATGAGGAGACATAGTAACATTTCAGAGAAGATGAACTCAGTGGAGTAGCTTTTAAAATAGTTGTATAATATCTTTTAGGAACTGGAGTGTCTCAATAAATAATTTTATTAAACCAAGCAAACTATTGATGATGGGTATTGGTTGGTGGAGGAGGAAAACAAGGAAAGATTGGATATATATATGAGAGGCTGAAGGCACTGCGAGCTTGAGTTGATACTAAGGCTTCAACCTTGTAAGAAATTTTCCGATCCATAGAGAATTTCTATCAGGCACTACATAAACATTTTTCATCTTTTGAGTGGGATCTATAATAAAAATTTCCTACTTATATGAAGAGGCTTTAGAATATAGATTCTCCACCATTCACATTTAATAAATAAATGATAACTTGTTTCCCCTCTAATGTATCCTTTTTCTTAGCATGAAATTCCCATCGATCATAATTGGAAGTGTGTTTTCAAAGATAATATCCCAGGTAAGTTGAATGGTTTCATCATTGTATATTTATCTTAGTCACAACCTAAGATAGTCATGTTGAAAAATTCATGTACTGATCTTATTTTTTTGAGCTGAGGGACTCAACTACTATAGTTTGGAATTTTTTTAGTGTTACATCAAAAACACTAAAAAAAATTCATCTATTTTATTTCCAACATAATTTTTCTCTAATTAAAATATAAAATGGACCTAATGGTCATGAATTTAATTTTTTATAGGCCACCCTTTGGGGGATTTTGACGGTAAAAGTGTTCTTATTTTTTTCCTTTTGATTGTTTGATTTTTTCCAAAACCATGAGGAACGTTGGTTTAGAATGACCAGACTTGAATTTTATCCAGGATTCCTTATGAAGGTCATCATCCTAGTGAGTAATTTCTCTCTTTTTTGGGATGTATAATGTCTTTATATTTATACTAATTCAACATATATTTTAGGTTGAACAAAATTTACCTAGAATTTTTTTGTTAATTCCCTAATAGATTTTATTGGTGGACAATGCCCCAATATTTATCAGATATATAATGGGGGAATTTTAAGACCATGGTATTGTGATTTCTAAATCCAAGGTATGATATGGGAAAATTATTTGAGGATTAATCATAAAAATAGTTTCCAGCATGATGTTTTTAGGGTGTACATAGATATGAAAATTCTCTCCTAAAAATAATTTTTCCATAATTGATAGGCCTTTTTTGGTTGACTTATGCATAGTTAACTGAGGAATATTTTCATAGTCAGACAAAGGTTTCCCTAGAAAATTGACCCTCTACTTCTAAAGGATATGTAATTTTAATAAATTTTTATTTTTTAAGACTATGAGTGGCATCTTGTTAAGGGGATGATGTCTAAAAATGAAGATGAGATTTGTATTGGCACTGTCCATGATTAAGGAACCACTCCCACAATAATTTTACATGGGTAATAGAGCTTAAATTTATGGTTTAGTTTATTTTCATGTTACTAGGACATGGAAAATATATATTAATGTCTTACGATAGGGACATTCGCGGTCTATAGTTTAATGTCACTCTGCTTGACTGAGAGATAATTGATTTACCGTTTTCATGGTATTTTGTACAAGAATAATCTATAGTCTTTAGGAATGAAATGAAAATGTTGTGAACTTTATTATATGGGTTTTTGTTACATTGTTATGTAGTACGAAAAAATTCATTGGTTCTTATGGAAATAGAAGAGGTATCTCCTATGGACGAATTTTCTTTTCGGTTGGAAAGCCTTTTTTTGGGAAACATATGTAGGGCCAACTGGGGAATATTCTAAATAGTCAAACAAAGGTTTCCCCACAATAATAACCATCCATTTATTATTTCAAAGGAGGTTTATGGAGATTCATACATCCTTGGACATTTATTTTTTTTGCTAAAGGAATGTACCTGAATATGAAAGTATCAATTCTTTTTTAAAGATTCTATGAATAGATATAAATATTTTCTCATACAGGTCTTACTGAAACATAGAAAGGATAATTTTTTATTAATTACATATGGGCCCAATAAATATGATCCAAGAGTTACTATTTAACTGATAAAAAGGATAATCAATCTATATATAGTTGTAGGAATGTTTCCCCAAACTTTGATTGAGCTCTTGTGTGGGGTAGGGGAGATTTTTTTTACATTGAATATGGTGTCACAAGCTGGGTGAGACACATAATGGACCTTATTATATTGATCTACATCATATATAATAGATTGAAAAAAAAACATTTATTGTATTCAAACTGATATATAGGATTTGGGTGCCCCTATTTTTCCCATTAAAGAAAGAACTAGGTCATACATAGTTCTTGTGTGAATGTTTCATGTACAGATCTGACCCATTTGCAAGAAAAGGGAAAAAATTAAATTTTAGATGGAATTGGAATTTAAGATTTGGAAATAACTATATATATTGTGATAATATGAATCTTTCCATACATATTTCCTAGTAATCATGCAGATTAGTGTCCTGTGACTAGGACATCAGCCATGCAGTTCAAGAGAATGTGGTATGAAAAACATGTTGTTTATAGTTTTATATCATATTACTAGGACCACATGGAATGGAAACAATTAGTAATAAAAGGCTCATTGAGTCAGGATATTTTGACATTCCTCATATGTGAGGGGAAAATAAAATGTAAACCATGTTTCTGGGGGATCTCGGATTAAGAGAAATCATATGGGACAAAAAATACTTTGGTGATTATGGATTGATTTTATGAATCTTATAGTGGTGAAATTTCCTCTGGTTTAATGTCCTTTTGGGTTAATTATGAAGATCAAAATAGGTAATATTGTGTTTATTCAAACAAAGGTGTCATCCGGACAATGGACAACCATTTTTGATGGCCAAAGAAAGACTATGGAGATCCAAAATTTCCCAGGGAAGAGATTATGATTGGTGGTAGGAATGTGTCCAACAATGTAAGAAGCATTTATAACATGATAATCCATGTATTGTGATGTTTCCTATATATATCTGACTCATATTTATGGTTATTAACTTCAGTTTCCTTGATGGGTACCTCAACGAGGGAACCCAAATTGAAAATCCCTTACATATATATATTTTTGTATATAGAAGATGGTATCATTTATGTTTTATATCCCCATGGATGAGACTAGGACATGTGGTCTGTGTGGTCTGGGAATTTTTATGTATCTCGGCAAATTGAGAATCAATCCACACATAGATCTTGAGGTACCATGATATGTATCATTATGCAAAGCAGACATTTGATGTTCATTTTAATGTCTTCCAACTAGGACCAAAGTAACCATGCTGTTAATTTATATTTCTTAATCATGAAGGGAGTCATTTACAAAAATTCCTAAGACCACATGAGATATTCTTGGTATGGTAATCAAGGGGTGGAAACGGTTTGTTCAACCACATTCAAGTGAAGGATAAATGAACTTTTATTTTGTGGGGGCTGCATGAAGATGTTAGATCCCGACATTTCTATGTATCTTATTCTGGTGAGAATCAAGAAATATGTAGTTCTAGAACTAACTCCCGTTATATGTCTGAATCGTACACAGGGAGGATTATTTTTCAAATTGATTATTTATTTTTTTGTCCAGAATCGTTGTTAGATGTTCGACTATCAATACATGTCACGGGATAATAAGAATCAGGCCATATATAGTTCTGAATAAGAAGTATCTATGTTTGTTTCATCCATACATAGAGGGGGGGAATTTTTCCTATTGGTCGTCATGGATTGACACGAGATTAGAGAAATGTGTTTCACTATGTATCCTACAATTCTAGGAATAAATCCATGAATAGTTCTGAAGGGTTACCCAATACAGGTCTAGCTTATTTGGGGGGAATAAACACATTTTTGTCTATTATTGTGGCTGGAACATGGAATGGAGCTCTTGGAATCACTATATATCATGTGAGGATAAGAATGATGCCACATATAGTTCTAAACATCAATCCTTTCACAGATCTGGATCATGAATAGAGAGATTATTACACTTGAAACTGAACTATGAATGGAAGGACCCACTTTGGGGTTCCCTATGTTTATTTTGTTCATATTTAGGGGATGGTTACTTCCCATATTTTTTAGTGAGCCTCTAGACATAGGTTATGGGGGTCAGTAAATATCATATTAGAGTGAGAATCAATCCACATGTAATTCATATAGAAGCATGAAGTTCAATGTCATTTGAAAAGGATGTTCTCTATTAAGTTTAACATCATGTGGTTTTGATGTATGTCAACTAACATAGAATGAATTTTTCATTGGGTATGGGGCCAGGACTAGAGGTTTGGGAATCACTATGTATCCTAATAGGGAAGGATTAAATCCACTAGTAGTCCTTGGATGAAGAGATTCACTATGTGGATCTGACTCTCACCTAGGGACTGGAACATTTCATATTAATTTCACACAGATCTAGCACGTGTGTGGTGAATAATTGGTGATATGATGATTCTCATTCATTTTAATGTCATATAGTATCGAAACATTCACACACTTTAACGTCGGGTGGTCAATGATTCTATTAAGTTTAATGTCAAACAATGAGGTCATTGGTGTCTTGTAGTTTATCATCTTGCAACATAGATTAAGGGTTCACTATTTTTAGGTTCATGTGAAAAATAATGGTTACATATTTTAACACATGTCTCAAATAAGATAGTGTCATGTAGTTTATCTTCTCGTTACACAAATGATGGTATATTGTAGTTATGGGATTGGCGATTTTTGTGGACCAGTAAGAAACAAAATACTAACATGAAAAGAGTCATTGAGACTAAAGGATGGTTAAAATCGATTTATTATTGGGGGATATTTGTGGTTGGGACCAATGAAATATTTATAGTCATCTATACTAAATCCAATCATGATAGGAATCAGAGCACCATCAGTTCTTTAATATGGCACGGTAGAAGACTTATACTAGGGGAGATATCCTCTATAGTGAAGACAATATAGGGGTTATGTATTTTAACACTGTACATTTAGGATGTTGGTTTCATGTATATTATTTTCCTATGACATCGAAAAATATTTCATGATTTTTAGGGGCATCTGAAGAAGATCTACTACGCTGTTTAACATTGTGAAGTTGAGACAATTTAACATATAGTTTAATGTAATGAAATCTAAATGATGGGATCTATAATAAAACAAAATACTTCTTTAGGAAACTTAAATTAGTGGGGGATGTGATAAGATATCCATTCATTGAGATTAAATAATATGCTCTATTAGAGTATCATTTTTTCTTAACGTGTGGTCTCTCTCACTTTGGTTCCAACTTCTGAGGTTTCTTTCTTAGTCTCATCAGAGCCCTGAGGACCAATGCCATCTGTCCCTCTAGTAAATTTCATATGTGAATTTTTTTGTTAATGGATCATCTAATCTTATTTTTGGGGACATCCTAATTATACATGGTATGTAATCTCTTCTCATACTTTCACTCCAATTCATCCCGCAATTTTTGGGATTGATCATCATTGGACTACTAATTGTATATGGAAAAGTGAAGCAAGGGTAGCTGAACATCCATGGGAAGTATAACCTCTTTCCCATATACTAATAAGTATAGGGTTTCTTATGTGGTGGTGTGTGTCATAGCCCAGTAATTCCACAACACATTGAGAATCTTATCTGGACAAGAATCTTTAACCATTTGTACCATCTACTGTGATATTCAATAGGGTATTGTTAAAGGCCTATATCTATCTATTATCTACTTCATGGTTGTGGGATGAATTATTAGAATTTATTTTATACTCCAAATATAGCTTATCAAAAAAAAAATCAATGAAATTAGATGCTCTATCAGTTTGTATTGTATAGGGGACAATAAATCATGGGATGATGTTGTATTTCAAAATGTTGATGATGATCGTTACCCTAGATTCTTTGAGTGGTACTACTTTATACCATTGTGAGAAGAAGATGATTTTAGTAAGAATTTACATGAACTTATTAGATGTAGAGGTTAGATATGGTATCATGAAGTCTATTCCCCATACGGAAAATGTGAAAGGTTATTGGTCTGTGTGTAGAAACTTCAGGGATTACTGAATGAATTTGGTGTGAACCAGGAAGGGAAGATTTTTTTTAAAATTTTGTAGTAGTATATTCTCTATCAATTCACTTGAGAAGGACCCCATCAAGGCTCTATTTATAGTGGAAATTTTGATGATCTTTGTTTTCTTATTGAACAAAGATAATTTCTCATATTTAGATTTTATCTTTCCTAGCTTTGTCTAGTGGGAGTACTCAATTTTGATTATATTATATAATGGGGGTCATCTAGCCATTGGTTGGACCATATGGTTCAGGTGTGGGACTAACTTCATCGATCACTTATTTTTTGGACGAATAAAAGGTAAAACCATATGGTGTGCACAATACTGATGAATGTTTCCCCCTCATCTTGATCTACTAGTGTTGTGGTTTTATTTTATAGTGCATCCTCTTGGGTATTTTATAATTGTGAGGAATGATTAATTAGTTAATCCAAATGAAACTTCTTTATTAGTCCTTGTATTTCGTTTTTTAGGGGGATTGTCTTTTCATTCTTAGTGTAATAATCACTATTCACCTTCTTGATGACAAATTTCAAGTCTCTTTTTATGTTCAACTGATTTACATTAACCTTCAGTGATTTATCTATCCCTAAAATGAGAGCCTAATATTTGTATACCTTATTCATGAATCCTTATGAACAAATGATGGAGTAAGATATGAATATCATTGTAGAAGAAATGAGCATGAATCCATGTCCCAATTTTTTAATCCTGGGTCAACCATTCTCTTCCCTTTTATGTTTATGGATGCACGTTCAAAATACTTCACCCAAAACCTGTGGTCCCTCTTGAAAAAGGAGAACTCTTCATCGTGTAATTTAGTATCCATTGGGGTTATTTTTTCTAAGGTACTTTACACTAGAAAATATACTAATGTCAAGACGTTGACTACTTTTTGAGTCACATAAAAAATGTCAAATTGTTGTGGGATGAATGACTATTGTGATAGATGTTCAGTCAACATCTAAAAGCTATGAATGTGTTTGAGTGTTTTACACAATATACCAAATAATCTTCGTGATATGGTAGGTAGTTCCCCATATTCTGGACATTCATGATTACTATCATATATCTCTTCTTGATATATGGATAATGACTCTCATCATCAGTTATTGTTTTCTTGAGGTAATAAAGGTTATTTTTTCTACCCGCATCATTCTTTTTCATGAGGAAGGAACCTAATGATCACTCTAAGGATATCACATAAAAAATACGTGTCCTTCCTTCGGTAGGTAGAATTATCACAGGTAGTATCAAAATATATTTGTTGATACTATCGAATGATTCTTGAAAGTTATCATCCCACTGGTATGTAACCTCTTCTTTCATCAACCTAGTGTAGGGAAGGAATTTTCTTACAAGGTTCTATATGAAGTGTAGGATACAGGTCAATTTTCCTTGATTTACCATTAAATTATTTAGGTTTTGAAGATGTGAAATATGAAGGATTTTCTTTATCTTCTCAAGGTGGACATTGATTGCACTATAGATTAAAAAAAACGTGATGAATTTTAATGAGGTAACACCTGAAGAATGTTTCATGGGGTGCATTTTTATGATGTGTTGGGGAAGTTTCATGAATATTATTTTATGATTAGCCATGTGGTTAGAAATTTTTTGGATTTTACCCCTAGTATTTCAATATATAACATAATGAAATTTCTTAGGAAGGGTTTTGAAATGTGATGAATGGAAAATTGGAATATAGTGTCATAATTCTTCAATACAAAGGGATTTTATTGATAGAAAAAATTCTATCTAGGGGTCTTGATAGTGGTGTATTCTTTAACATCCCATGAAATTCAGATGTGATTGTATCGTGAATTACCATCCATGAAGTAGAGTGCCTGATATCTGGAAATCACATCGATCAGAAGTTCTGCGATCAGGAATAAGAAATCATCCTTCATGAAATGCCTATTGAGATTTTTGAAATTGATGGAAACCTTGATTTTCCCATTATTTTTCATTAAAGTAACTATATTATCAATACATTTTGGGGATCTAAGCTCTCAAATTAAGTTGTATATGATTAAAATGAAAACTTTATCCTCAAATTTTGTAGCGTGTATTAAATACATTCTTTCTACTAACTTCTTATAACCCTGGTGGTTCATTGGGAAGACCAGGTGGTGGGTGGACACTTCGTGGTCGAGGCCTGTTGTTTCTATGTATTTCTAGTTGAACAGGTCATGATGATTCTTCTGGAGTGTGGTATATACCTCTTGTTCTTTAGGAAACATGGATTCTCTGATCAAATTTTTTCATGGGTCTTAAATTATAACCATATTTATTTCGTTATGTTAATAAATAGTGGTTGAGACTCCCTCCTCAAATGCTAGATTAGAGTCCCTAAGGTCCTCCTTCTCATCTTGATTATCCTCTTAATTTTGATCATCTTGTAACATAGAGTGGGGGGGAAGTAAGTATTTTTCTAATCTCTACCGTGTTTAGGGGAGATGTTATCTTTTCATTTGCATTCTAGTTATACAGTTCCTTCCTATGACCCCACAGAAAATGTGGTTTCTCTGTGAATCTCTAAAGGGGATGAAGTGTGGGATAAAGGAGTGTATTGATCTTATTAGGGTGGATATAAAACCTATTATGACTCAATTGACAGGTCAATAACCCTTTTATGCAATTGGAATGTAATGAGTTCATTTTCATAAGAGCTTACACCAATATATGAAGAGTAAACAAACATTTCAACACTATTGGACTTAGTTTTCATGACAAATATTATGAATATCAATCAATATTCACCCTACTTTGGGATCATGGTCTTGATCTGATTGATTGACCACACGTAAACTTTGCTAAGCTACATGAATGAGTTGGTTGGGATCATTTCAAGACTATTAGTGGTGGTGAACTAAGAAACACCATCAACCAAGGGTTGTTTCTCATCCCTCTTATAGAATCTTGCATCGATATAATGTGACTCATAGGATCCGAATTGGGATTTATCAGAAGGCAACATCATGATTTTTCCATTGATTCAATATTTGACGCATTGATGGTATGATGAGGGAATTTTTTCATGATGAAAAACCAAGGCCATCTTAGGAATATATTGAAGTTCATATCATAATGATCAACTAGAAATTCTTATTCGAATACAAGGTATCCAAACATATCATTGATCTTGATTTGGACCAATGGATTTTTCTCACTTCTTTTATATCCCTATAGTGTTATAGTGTAATACTCTCAATTATCCTCACTACATATCATTTAATGATGTGATCGTAGTAGAATGATATTAATTCTAGAGGCATTTTTAATGAAAAATTTTCATACATTGATAGCATTTATCCTATTGTACATGTACAAGGGTCTGATGTGTCCCTATATAACGGTGTCTTGATCTTGATATGTGAAGTATTTAACCACAAGAAAATTTTCAGGATAAATTTTTTCCAATAGACTTATGCAGTGGAAACCACCACTTTATACTCATGGGGGCTTAGAAAAGCATCTATGAGGGCTTTCGGAAGGCTATTTGATAAGCTCAGGGAATCCATGATTGAAAACATAGTTAGTAACAAAGCTAACCATTCAAATATATAATTATTCTAGTCAAAATTCCTACACTCCTCAACATAGGGATTCTATTTCACATGCACTTTATTCAAGGAGGACCTGACATAGATAGATTTCCCATCCAAATAGGATTTGAAGGTGCTCATGTCCTTGGTTAGTTAGGAAAAACAAACATGCCTTCCCACTGAGGGTGATCTGGCACATTTACCCCCATTGATTGAATTATAGAGTGATTAGTTTAGTGCAGATTATGGAATATATAAGGTTATTTCATTGTTTTATTTAAATTGCTAACAATCTCTTCCATGTGTTTCTACAACATTTACAATCCATGTAGGGATCTAAATAGGACATTGGTTCCTTTCATGACTATTCCATGCCCAGTATCCTTGACCTCTAGGGCCTCTTCATCTAGTTCCACAATTGGGTGTGGGGATATCATGTTCATAATCATACTCAACATTAGGGAAGGGATCCATCAAATTAATTGAATTAGTGGGACTGAAGATTAAATCATCATATGTTTCAAATTTGTATGGATGATCGTTTTGGGTGGTTCCATTTGGTGGGATAGTTCCTATTATTTCAAATATAAAGGCATAAACATTTATAGGTTCATATCAACATTGTAATTGATTATGATTCATGCAAATTTTTTTTCCTACTACCATTCTAGGCGTCTTTCTTTTTGAATGGTTGGATTTTGGATGTTTGTGGTTACGAACGTGTCAGCTCAGTCGTCGAGGAAGCGGTTGGGGGAATAGTTAGTTTCTTCAATAGTTTATGCAGAATAACATGAGTTCAGTTTATTATATTTTGATTCATACAACCATTAAATTTCTACAACCTTATGCTAACAACATCTTTCCACTCATCTCCTTCTTCATCGTAAGTAGTGAAAATATATTCTACATATACTAGATGTTTTCCCAACATCACATTCCTAGAGTACATCATTTTTTGAAGGTGTATATGATGAGAAAGTATTCATGAATGGTGTTTCTAAGTGTCTTTTAGAATAATAAATAATATAGACGGTCATTGAGACCTATATGGGTAGGCCTATAGGGCTTTATAAGATGGAGTAAATCATTATTCATTGTGGATATAAAGGAGTTGAAGACTCAATCATCCCAAATAAGTAATATTTGTTCATTTTCTCCTAGAATTGACTTCTTATGGATCCCATATGATCATCATGGCCATAGGAGGGTTTTTTTATTCTCAGGGGGTGTGACACAATATATTGTGGGTTTTGGAGGTGAGGCCAGCAAAGAGGCTGGATTAAGTGTGAGAGACACTGCCTCTACCTTTCCCATTTTTTTTCCTCAAGCCTGGTGGATTCATTTGGCACATGAGTTTAGTCTATTATATGGAAAATTCCATTCTTTAGAAAAGTGAGGAACAATCCCAAAACTCACCTATATATTTCACTGGAATTAGTACAATTTGTAGCTCATCATAGAGGATATCTATAAAAAAAGAGACCAGATCTTATTGGGGAAGAGGTTCGTTATGGGAGTAGGTCACCCCATTACATCTAGAAAATAAATCTAAGACTCTAAAATTGTTTTAAATTTCAGAGTTCATGTATTTTTTTATATTGAAAATTTGAGATGAATTAAAAGGGAAATACCTGATGAAGGTCATCCCATCATATGATTGACTGAGCTAGAAAATAGGTGTACCACATGAAGGCCATTCATTGTAGGGTTTGTACAAAGCATCTTAGTTTCACTACTTCTTATTGAATTGGATTTCCCATGATGGGATCATAATGAGACATAATGTATGTCATATGGTGTTTTGGATCTTCAAATCCATCTAATAAAGAAAACTTAGGACTCCCAAAATTTAGTAGGGGTTGAGTGTCTGTCACCCATTTAGGGTAAGGTTTTGGTTCTTGCTGTACTGGAGAACTTCATTCCTCTACTATTTAAAATCATGTTTCTAGTGACTCAATGGTGTTGATGAACCCTTTATGATTATTTGGTTTAGTATAATCATTGTATATATGTAGAAATAGTCAAGATATTTTGTTTTTTATGACATTATTTGTGGATGATATCTAATTAGGGACACATTTTATGGTTTTTTCTATATCCATTCTGGATGCTTCCCTAATGGAGGGAAATGTTGATATCCATTCATAATTTGGTCTAGGTAAACCGATGGTTTAGGAATCGATTTGGGTGTATGTCCTAGACCGAAATCAGTTGTTGGGATGAACCCTTGTTGTTGATGAATACCTTCTAGAAGTGTGCATTGAGGACCTTCCCATGGAGAATATTTTTTGAGATTGTTACATTGAGAAAATTGGACATTTACCCAACTCAAATATTTCATTTCTTCCTCCAATATTAAAAAATTTCATCGAGTATAAGGAGTTGAAATTCCTCGAGAGGCGGGTCATTTCTGACCTAACATTTTCCCATTTCATTTTTGTATTTTTGTTGATGAGGTAATAATAGATTGGTCGATGGAGTAGCCAAATTCCGTGGGATTCTACAGTTCTTGGTACACACACCTCTTTAATTTTATTCAATGTGAACTAAATTATGGGTGGAAGAGTCTGCTCCCCAATTCACTTCATCAAAATAATTTTCACTTCCATTTTAAGGTGTGATACCCACGATATTCACTAAAAAATCATGCATTTCATACATTGTAATTTCTTTTGATTGATAATTGGTTTTTCTGCACCCTTTGTTGGACCTTTCCCATCCTTTCTAGGATCCGCTTCAAATTTTTTATCGAAGAGAAACTCTGATAAAAACCTTATACAACATGGTCAGACGAATCCCTTCTTGGGAGATGGGTAGCGATACTGGACAAAGTGGGATACCTTACTTCTTTTTTACCTCCCTAGACCTGAAAAAACATATTTGTGTCGATGGGGTGGTTTAGATAAAAATACCCCTAACCCTACGAGATGGTGTTTCTATAGTTATTTCATTATTATTCCTTGGTCCAATGTTTTCATCCTTGAAGATAAATTTTGGTGTTATAAATGATCTCATCCACAGGGGGTGGGGCTAATACCATACTGCAGCAGCTACTACTACTATCACTACTCTCTTTATCTCACTCATCCTTGTTCATGTGTGAGTTGTGTTCCAGGATAGATCCTTACAAGAATAGTTTTCTTATGAGGATATTGGATGTGATTAGTGATTGGATTCACTTAGATGAGAAGCTTGACTGGTTTTTTCAGTTTCATTGTTTATGATTTTTTATGGATTTCTCATATCAATAATGTGGCTTTTGAGACTTATTCAAGGCTGATTCCTTCTGAATGAACCATCATTACAAATCATGGATCACTCTTAATTTCCTAATTGGAGTAACGGCATTATAATATGTAATTTTTATTAGGTTCTATTAAATAGGACATGGGGTGATGGGTAAATATCTATGCTCCCCCATCCTCAAATATGAATGTTAGGTAGAGAAACAGTAAGTAGACGATAAAGATTATACAATAGATTGAGGAATGTCAATTAATGATGTTTTCATCGATTCCTTTGTAATGGTTGTCATGGATAGGAGAGGGAATCAAATTCAAATTTTGGACAAGGATCTCCCAATATTTTAACATGTTTTTTATACCTATTGTAAGGAAAGAACTTTTCTTTCAGGTGGAAGATATTTTTCAAGTGATTCGAAATCTTATTGTGTACGAATTCTTATAAAAATGCCAATAAAATGTCAAAATGATAAGTGGATAAGGGAAAAAAATATGGGTATATCATCCATGTAAAATTGTATTCCCAAGATCAACATATATCTTTGTTCTTCTACTAGATACTTCTCTACCTAATTAGCCCAAAATGATTAGTTCTAGACTGTTCTGTCAAAAGAAGAGGGGCTAGTGGGTCTCTCAATTGCATAGAAACCATTTTTAGGTGGTTTAGAGGATGCAAATTTCCCCTAGATATCCTCTGGTTTTGAAAGTATGTCTCCTTCCATTTATAGGATATCTATCCTGACTAACCCCATCTTCCTAAGCACCTCATAATTTAGGGGCTTTCTCACAGTGGACTTATCTAGGGGAGGACCTTTATATTGGAAATAAATTTAACTATTGGAATGAACTTAGTAGATAATTCCTCAATGGATAATAATACTAGAATAGATCTATGTACAACTATAGGGACAATTTCTATAGCATATACCTAGGGAAGGACCTTCAGGATGGATGGTAGAAAGGGGTGGACCTTCTTGCTAAAATGAAACGTCACTATGGGGTGGACCTTCACAGTGAATTCCATCCTGGGGTAGGTTGTAATAATATATCTATATATGACCACAATGATAAGTTTTATATCATATACCCTTGGGAGGACATTGAGGGGAGACACTTCCAATGGGAGGACATTCTCACTGAACTGAAATGTCACTATGGTGAGGACCTTCGTAGAAAATGCCATCATGGGGAGGAATACCATCATATCTCAATGTATGAATTTAGGGATAATTTTTGTAGCATATAATATAGGGGGACCTTAAGGATATATTCCATAAATATTATTTCATTCTTTTTATTTTATATTCTATCCACATTTTGGACTACCATGACACCCATATAAAGATAGTATTTCACGACTAATTAGTTTATTCCCTTGAATGGATCCTTCATGGTAGATTCCCTAGGGAGTCCCTATAGAGCTATTGGTAATAATTTTTTAGGTAATACCATTGAAACTTCTAATTACACATCAATAATTTGGTAACAGATCTACATGATCTTGAAGCACCATTGATAGATGTTTGTGGGTCTCAAGAAATCTAACCTCCAAAAGAGTTGGTTTTTGTTTCTTCTAATCATATTCTAGATTACATTGGAATGTTTTATTTTTAGGATCTCTCTTGGAGGAGACTGGGGAAACTTTATATATGTGATGTACTTTATATATGGGTGCATGTTCAAGTGGTTCGGTTGTGATACCGATATATGCTAATAATATTCTAGACTTAAGTCATGGATATATTCTTTCCCTAGAGCGATCACTAGAGAAGAACAGTGAACCTTGATGGAATTGTAATTTGATCCCAATCTTATTATTTATTTTTCAAATAATACTATATGAAACCCTAATATATGGGATAACAGATGCATGTATACTCCTGAGTGATCGTCCTATTATGTAGACGAGTCACCCCATTTGAAGTGGTGAGATTGTGTACCCAACTTCTAGTAATTTCAATGGATGTGATTACATATTGGAATGTGTGTAGGATATGGTCTGGGATAGATTTCAAACACTATATCATTTCTAAGATGTGTTGGGAGATGAACTTGGTAGGAAATAGGATATATTCCATTTCTAGTCTTTCAGTAGCGATAAGTTTTGGATCCTGTCCTCCTTTTCCTACTAGTAAATACTAATAGTCCTCCTATAAAGGAGAAGAGATACGAGTCTTCCCTGATTTACAATAATGATATGATAGATTATTTATCCGATTTAAATCATATTTTCATGGTGTGATTGATATATTGGAGAAGGTATTTTCATCTTCATATTAATTGTCTTTATAATTTCATGGGGGCTTGATATACTAGAGTAGGTATTTACATCAACTTGTTGATTTATGATGTATATTAATGGATGTTTTGATATCAATCCATAGTAATTTTCATCTATTTGTTGTTTCCACCATATTTGACTGGTTTTCTTGATATAAAAATGTAGATATTTATGTATGCCCATAGTTTTCCACCATATTTGACTAGCAGTCATGATATTAGTGAGTAGTAATTTGTGTTAGATCACAGTTTTACTTCGTATTTAAATTGTATGTTTCCAAAATAGAAACAAGGATGATTTAATATTCCACATTGATTGATCATGACCCTCTTCGAGAAGACCTAGGGACCTAGGTCTATATGACTTATTCTGAGGCATTTGGGGTTGTATCCACTTTATGGTGAGGGTTTAATGCCACATGACATTGGTGGTGATGATTACTGGTAGGGGCCCTTAGGTGGGACCCCTGTATTTCTGGGATAATGTTTTTGAAGACCTATTAATCATACTACATTAGGTATGGGTGGGAATCATTATTGTGTTCTTGGGATAGGCTCCCACAACCATTTGAGTCCAATATTGTGGTCTTCTAGTTTTGGACCATTGACCTTTGTTGAGTAGATGACTGGCGAGGCTTCATAAGCTAGAGGTCCTGCTGATCTTCTTCCGAGGTTGGGAGAGTAGCATTTTAGATGTACTCATAGACCAATACATTTGAAACACAATGTTTTATATGATAGGTGGGAGATGGAATCCTAATTTTGGTCAATGAACCAAACCTTTTAGTGGATTATGTGCATGGTAATGAAAACTAGTGAGACATAATTATATTGAAGAGAGTTCTAGTGCAAAGGGAATGTAATATATGGGACAAACCCAGACAATCATATTCCATCAATGTTTCTTCTTGATAAATGAACACATGTTTCATTAATCAATTTTCTCACCCCTCTTATATTTTTATATAAAAAGGGGCTTGTATGGTGGTTTATACCATCAATTTCATTAAGGATTCATGTCAGGTTCAACATTATTGTTTTGAGAATAATGAAGAGGGTTATCATTTCAAGAAAAAGTGGTATGATGAGAACCAGGAAGTCAATTTTTTAATCATTTCAAGGAGATGATGTTGTTAAATAGTTTCACGTTAATATTAAAATTTTCATTCTTATGAAAATAATGGTGTCCCAAATATGACCAATTGTGGGGTTTTTAAATATTAAAGAATCATTTAAGTTTGGTTTACTATTAATGAATGTATTTCAACAAGTTATTCATGGATATTGAATTACCCAGTGGTTCCCTCATTAGAGTTGTTTTCAAAAAAATTTTTTCCAAAGGAAGGTAGTTATTGAGAACTATCCCCAACAACACTTATGGAATCACATTATTCAAGGATGGGAGTTTGGTCTTAACACAACCATTGGGGGAAGGTATTATTTCATATTCTAGGAAACTATTATAGATTTAATACATATTCATGAATTTTAGGGCCAAGTTGATGAAGAAGGTGATTCGTATTTAAAGACGTTGAAGTTTTTCAAGTGTTGTCTTTTGTTGTCAAGAAATGTTTGGAAATCAATTCAATTAGTTTTAGAAACAATTGTTTTTAGTATCTATTTTGTGTTTCTATTTTGAGTTTCTATTTTGAATTCAGTTTCGAGTCTCTATTTTGAGTTTCAATTTAAAATTCTATTTTTAGTTTTAGTTTATAGTTCTTATTTTAAATTTCTGTTTCGAGTTTCAATTTTTAGTTTTTGTTTCAAGTTTTTGTTTCAAATTTTTGTCTTGCGTTTTTGTTTTGAGTTTATATTTTCGGTTTTTTTTGAGTTTCTATTTTTAGTTTCTATTTTGAGTCTATGTTTTGAATTTCTGTTTTCAGTTTCTATTTCGAGTATCTATTTTGAATGTCCTAGTGAATGTCAAAAGAAAAGATGAGGTGAATTTAAAAGAAAACAATAATACCCCGGAATAATTGTACCCACATTTCTGGTTTTCTGAATGAAAAATTATTTTCAGATTTTGTAATAGAAAAAGGTAAGACAATGTAAATTAAAGGAATGAAGAATGATATGAAAATTTAATTTTTTTTATAGAAGGTTCGAGAAAGTGTAGATGAAGTCAAAATCCATCCCAAAATTTCAGGAGAAAATTCAAATTTGGGAAAATTTTATTGAGTAGGGAAAACATTTGGATTCCATCCAATCGAAAATAATAAAAGGTGGAGGTACTTTGTACTACATTGTCTTACCTTTTTCTATTACAAAATCTGAAAATAATTTTTCATTCAGAAAACCAAAAATGTGGGTACAATTGTTCCGGGGTATTATTGTTTTCTTTTAAATTCACCTCCTCTTTTCTTTTGACATTCACTAGGACATTTCTTTCACTTTCACCACGTCTTTTCATTCACTTTCACCGTGACATTTCTTTCTCTTTCAACACTTTTTTCTTTCAATTTCACTGGGTATTTTCTTTTACATTCACCATTTCTTTTCATCACATTCACTTGTGTATAATGAAAAATAATGTATTTACCCCCATCAGTATGACTTTTCTATCAGTTTGACTTTTCCATTAGTGTGAGTCTTTCTTCTCTTCACTTTCTCTTTCACCTATGAGCCTAATGAAAAACAAATTAATTACCATATCAGCATGACATCATCATCTCTTCATTGAACAGTATAATTATTTCTTCTCTTCACTTTCTCTTTCTCCTGTGATTAAAATGAAAAACAAATTCATTACCTTGTCTGCTTGACAACATCATCTCTTCCTTCATCGACATCACCATTGCATACTCTTACATCATCATCAACAATCAGTTATTTAACATACCCATCTCTTTCAATAATATTTCATCATAATCTCTATCATTTACTTATGATATTTTACAATTCTAAAACCCCAAAGCATCATCACAATCATAACTCAGAATAGAAACTCTGAATAGAAACTCAAAACAAAAACTCAAAATAATTGTACTGTTCAATGAAGAAATGATGATGTCATGCAGATATGGTAATTAATTTGTTTTTCATTAGGCTCATAGGTGAAAGAGAAAGTGAAGAGATGATGATGTCATGCTGATATGGTAATTAATTTGTTTTTCATTAGGCTCATAGGTGAAAGAGAAAGTGAAGAGATGAAAGACTCACACTAATGGAGAAGTCACACTGATAGAAAAGTCATACTGATGGGGGTAAATACATTATTTCATTATACAAAAGTAAATGTGATGAAAAGAAATGGTGAATGTAAAAGAAAATACCCAGTGAAATTGAAAGAAAAAAGTGGTGAAAGAGAAAGAAATGTCACGGTGAAAGTGAATGAAAAGACGTGGTGAAAGTGAAAGAAATGTCCTAGTGAATGTCAAAAGAAAAGATGAGGTGAATTTAAAAGAAAACAATAATACCCCGGAACAATTGTACCCACATTTCTGGTTTTCTGAATGAAAAATTATTTTCAGATTTTGTAATAGAAAAAGGTAAGACAATGTAAATTAAAGGAATGAAGAATGATATGAAATTTTAATTTTTTTATAGAAGGTTCGAGAAAGTGTAGATGAAGTCAAAATCTGTCCCAAAATTTCAGGGGAAAATTCAAATTTGGGAAAATTTTAGTGAGGAGGGAAAACATTTGGATTCCATCCAATCGACAATAATAAAAGGTGGAGGTACTTCGTACTTCATTTCAATGATCACTGTTCATGACAAAAGAGAGAGAAGATCTATATTTCTATAGAGAAGAAGAAATCATTGGTATTCAGACATGACTTATGTTTTGAGTATTTATTGTTTCAGGCTGAATTAATCACGATTGAGTTTTCTATACTGGGTCTTTCTATCATGGGATTCTCGAAGTGAGTAAGTAATGTACTGAGTTCCATCAGACTCAGGTTTTGAAGTGGTGACGATTTTACTCTACTTGTGAGGAAGTGGTGATTGTATTCAGTTTGAGAAGGGGTCCCAGTTGTATTTGGTTTTTCAATTGGTTCTGATTCATTCATTCTAGATTCGACTTGACTATTGTATTATGATTGCAGAGTAATGTTGACTCATGTATTTCATTCTATTGAAAGATACTCAAACTGAGTATATCTATTTCAGTGTGAATTGTTGTAGGAGAATTGGGCAAGGGTTAATAAAACTGAGGTTCTTACCTTATTCTTGGAAGGAAAAAAGAAGAATTGTTTTAAAATTGAACATTTTGGTGAATTGAAAAGAAGTGCCGGTAACATGAGATGTAACAAAACAATTTTTTGATCCTATTGTGCTAAGATAGTGCATATTCACTGCTTTTATTGTTTCATAGTTCAATATGCGTGAAATGGTACATCCTACTCATTATAATTCAAGGATTTGTTTCTAGTGGATTATATGGAAATGGATCATTTCAAAACCATACCAAGGACATAGATATTCTTATTGAATAGTGAACCTTGTAAATCATTGTGTTCCTTTGGATGTGTGTTGATTTGTTTCTCAATAGAGAATTGAAATCTTTAACATGAGGTTATGGTTTTTTCAATTGAAAATAAACGTAAAATAAAAATAGTATCACTGATTAACCCCTCCCCCTCTTAGTTATACAATAATCAGACTATGAACATTCAATTGGTATCAAATCAAGGTTCCCTTTGATATTCTTTGCTGATGGAGAACACAAACTATGTGAATAGTAAAGGTATTCCAGTCTTTGATGGAAAGAAATATCATATCAGGAAATATAGAATGCTACCATATCATTTTTCTATCTGTTATGATGTTCTTGAAGCTACAATAGTTGGGGTTCCTCCCATTGATGAGAGTGCTCCACATACACCTGCTGACAAGAAGGATTATGAGAATGATGGAAGGGATAAGAATTTTATATTATCATCAATTTCTAAAAGTGATTTCTTGATAGTGGAACTTGTTTCCACAACTAAATTTATATGGGATAAATTGAAAACATATATGAAGGCAATACAAAAGTGAAGAAGGAAAATATTAAAATATGGAGATTGAAGTATGACAATTTAAAGATGGGTGAGAATGAATCTATTGGGGAATTATTTACCAGGGTGAATGAAATTTTTAATACTATCAGATGTCTTGGTGAAAAGCTAATATAATCCACAGTTGTGGAAAGGATATTGTGAATCCTGCCAGAAACATTCGATGCAAAAGTATCTTCATTGGAAGAAAGAGATCTTGAAACACTATCTATTGATAATTTACATATAACTCTTATCACCTATGAAATGAGAATATCCAATCCTATGAAGAGAAAACGAAGCTTTGTAGAGAATATCATTTCATGTCTATGATTAAATAAAATTCCAAGAATATTTTTATTGAAGATGATGTGGTGATTCTGATTTTGAAAATGAGGTATGTAAAAATATCAATGAAACTCTATCCTTATTTTCTAACAATGTGAAAAAATGAATGGGGAAATACCGAGGAAAACTTCCCTTCAAATGTTTTAAATGTGAAGGTTTTGGTCACTTTGTGGATAATTGTCCGCAAATAAAGGATGAATTGGATAGTGATATTGACGAAATAAAGACAAGAAAATTGTGGAAGAAAAATGGAGACAAACGAAACGAAAAGAAATTATTCAAATCAAAAATAAGAAGTTTCTTATCCAAAGATAATGATGAAGAAGAGAGTGATGCTGAATCCACAAAATCCATTGATTATGGTAAGGAAAATACTTTCATTGCAATGGTGAATGATGAATAATTCAAAAGCAATGGCTCTGAAGAAGAAGAAACTCAGCTTGAAATGCATTTGAAAGAAGAGTTGAAATAATGTCTGAGAAAGATCATAAGGCTTGAAAAGAAAAACAAAACATTGTAATATGAATTCTAATTAAACCATGACTATTTTTTGGTGAGGAATAAAATCTTGTTAAAGAGATAGATGATTTTAAGAAGACTTTTAATGATGAAAAGAATCGTAATGTGCATTTGGAAGTGGAGCTAAAGGAAAAAAATAAGAAGAGTTGGAACATGTCCAATAAAAACTCTATGAATCTAAAATTTTTTTCTAAGATTCCAAAACACTATCACTAATTATAGTGAATATTCATGTAATGAGAAACATGAGAAGGTTCAACAAAAGATACCTTCAAATGGTGAAAATAATAATGGAACTGTTTCTGAAAAGATGAATGATGAGAAAGTTATGTATGTGGTCAAAGTGAAGAATTTATAAGTTTCAAAACATCTTGAGTACAAAAATGTTTTATCTGGATCAAAAAAAGATTCAAATAATTTTGATCCTATCAAGGCTGACATGAAGATGATGAATCCAACAAAATGTTAAAAAAATACGGTTGAGAAGTGTTTTCACAATTCTTATCATTATGGAGGTTTTAGAGGCAAATAATCTGTCTATGGGTATTGCTGGTATTGTGGAGGATTTAGGAACACAACAAGTGTGTATTGGATTAATCTATAACATTTATATTATGACACAGGTTATGAAAGGAAGAGATTAAGGGAGAATAAATCTCCCCAATGAAATAAAAATCATAAGGTTGTCTTGATGAAATCGGAAAAGAATGAAGTGATTATTGAAAATAGGTTCCAAACCTTAGAAATTATTTGTGAAAGATGTTAAAAACATGTACACCTTGGAAAAGGATGTATTTTTTTATTACTGGCTCAGAAAAATATTGTCAATTCTCAAAATCTGAATGTGAAGAATGAAACGAATGGAGAAAAGGTTCTTGTTGTTGAAACTGCATTAAAATCCATGAAAGGAGAACAACCCCAGATAATTTATAATGGGTGTTCTTTTTACATGACGGGATTCATAAATTTATTTAAGGATGTGAAAGATTATAAATAAGGCAGAGTGAAATTTGACAATGATAAATCATTGAAATTCAAATGTTTTGGTCCAAGAATTTTTGGAAAAGAAACGATGAAATTTAAGAAAACATTGTATGTTGAGGTGATGAAACAAAACCTACTAAGTGTCCCAAAATTATGTGATGAGGTTAATAGGTTTATCTTCAAGAAAGATGGATTTATTAAAAATAGTGAAGAATATGGATATATTTTCAAAAGAGGACAATGTAATATAGGAAATTTGTTTCAGGTTAGTGATTCAAAAAACTCTTGTTACATGAGTATGGTGTAAGATAATCACTTATGGCATAAAATCCTTAGACATATGTGTTAGAGAAACCTCAGAAAGTTGTATAAAAGTGATAGTGTTCGAGACATTCCAGATTTTCCATGAATAAGAGATTGGTGTTACACTATCTTCCGGAAAGGAAAAAAATTCAAATATTGTGCATAAGAAAGTTGATATTTGTTTAAAATAACCCCTACAGATAATACACTATGATATTTGAGGGATAGTGAGAAAACAATCAACTCATGGATATGAGAACATCATTGCATTCATTGATGATTTTACACTCATTACTTATGTTATTTTTATGAAACACAAATCAGACACTTTGAAATTTTTTAAATGATTCAGAAGAAAAGGTGAGAAAAAATTGTGTGTATATTCTGATGAAGTTGAAAACTGATATTGCTGGTGAATATATAAGTGAATCATTTGAAGACTATATTGAGAGGCATAGAATTAGGCATTGTTATAGCTCTCCATACACTCCCTAATAAAATTCGGTTTCAGAAAGAAAGAATTGAATCCTAGTTGAAATGGGAATAACCTTGTTACATGAGCAAGGCCTTTCTCATTACTTTTGTAGGAAAGCCATGAGTACTGTTGTTTATATTCAGAACCATTTTTTCAATAAGCATCAATCAGGTATGACTCCCTATGAATTATTTAATGAAAAAACTCCATGTTTGACGCACATTATAGTTTTTGGGAGTCCTTGTATTATAAATAAGAAAGGTGTAATCTATGGTATGTTTGAGCATAAAGGTGAGGATGGAATCTTTCTAGGATATTATCCAGAAGGTATAGGGTACATATGCTTCAAAAAATAAACAAAAATAATTGTTGATTCAGTTGATGTAAAATTTTTGGAGTATCTGAGAAAAAGAAACATGTTTAGGAAAGCAATGAAGTTAAGCAAGCTGATGTAGATTATTCTAATAAGGATACAAACAATTACAATCCTAATAAAGGTGAAGAATCAAACTCAACTACTTCTACTGATGAGGAATATAATCAAAAATCATATCCAAGGATGAGGAAACATGTGGAAGCACAAAATATAATTGGTGATCAAAATCATAAGGTTCAAACAAGAAGAATAATCAATTCCATTAAACATACTTCTTTGTATTAAAAATTGTAATCGAATGATGTGAAAAAAGATTTTGATCATCTGGAATGGGTCCAAGACATGAAAAAAGTATTTGATTATATTGAAAATAATAATACATGGGAACTCATACCCAAGACTAAAAACAAAAACATCATTGGATGAAAATGGGTTTTCTGGATCAAGATGAATTAAAAAGGTGAGGTTATAAGAAACAAAGAAATATTGGTTTGAAAAGGGTATTCATAGATTTAGGGTATTGATATTGATGAAACATTTTCTGTAGTGGAAAGACATGAAACATACATAATCTTTCTTTCCATTTTCGCACAACGATGCTACAAGATCATTAAAATGGATGTGAAATCTACGTTCCTAAATGGTGATCATGAAGAAGATGTTTGTATTGAACAGCCTTGTGTCTTTGTTATTGGAAAAGTTTAAGGTTATGTGTGTAGATTGAAAATTACATTGTACTGCCTAAAAAAATCTCTATGAAAATGGTATTCCAAATTGGATACATGCTTAAGAATGATAAATTTTAACAAAGGAAGAGTGGATCGTAATCTTTACATCAGAGAATTTCAAGAGTGTTCGCTCCGTGTAATTGTTTATGTTGATGATATTATCTTTGCTGGGAATGATGAATGATGTAGTGAATGTTTATCTGAAAAAATGAATAATGTTTTGGAAATGTCTTTTCTAAGAGAAATGAAATAATTTTTTGGTTTACAAATCCAGAAAATGAAATAATACATTTTTCTCTCCCATGAAAAGTATGAAAAAGAACATATCAATAGGTTTGGCATGAAAAATTCAAAACATGTTTCCACACCCATTTCTATCATAACAAATATTATTAGATATGGAGAAGGAAATGAAGTTAATAAAAAAGAGTATTAGAAGATTGTTGGAAGTCTATTGTATTTGACTACCTCAAGACCTGACATTGTATATGTTGTTACCTTATGTGAATTATTTCAAAGTGATCCAAAATAATCACATTTAATTGTTGGAAAAATAATTCTAAAATACATCAAAGTCACAGAAAACACTCGAATCAAATATGATAGCCCAAATTTTATTGAATTGATTGGGTATTCATATGCAGATTGGGCGGGAAATGTTGATGATAGAAGATCCACATCTGGTGGTGTATTCGTTCTATGAAATAATTGTGTTAGTTTTCATTCATAGAAATTTAATTTATTACCCATTAGTATGGCCGAAGCGGATTATGTGTCTTATATTCAATACACCACTCAACTCATATGGATGAAAACACAATCAGATGATTTACTTGTAGAAGTGAAGTTACCCTTGCTCTTGGGTTGTAATAATAAAACTATAATAAATCTCACCAAAAATCCAAGGAAATATTCTATATCAAAACAAATCAATATCAAATATCATTTCATCAAAGATCATGTGGAGAATAATGAATTGAAGCTGGAGTACATTCCAACATCAGAACAAGTTACTGATATTTTCAATAAACCATTATTGAAGGAATCATTCTAAAAAATGAGGTAGAACATGGGTGTCCTACCTCATTCTCTTCAAGGTTAAGGTAGGTGTATCTATCCCCTCTCTCATCTTACCTTTGGATTGTTTATTCATGGGGGATAATTATTTTGTTTCATAAATAAATTGCACAAAATAGAGAGTTATAGGAATGTTATGAATTCAAAATTGTTTGGTGATTGAACTATTCTAAATGTTTGTTGGAGTGGTTGTAGAAAATGAAATTGAAATGTATTCTAGGGAAAATGAAGAAAAGAAATAGAAAAGGAAGATGTGGTCATGATCACTACTTTTCGATAAAATGGTTTTTCTATTAATGAATCTTGTTTTTGACAATGAGTTAGCTCACATTGGGTTAGAAATGTTAATATGTAATCCATTGTTTGAGGTTACAAATATCAATGATTTATAAAACATTGTTTACAAAAAAATACAAATGGGGGATTGATAGGACCAAGATGAGGAATAAGGCAGTTTGTATTTATATGTGTTGAAGGTTTTCAAGTGTTGTCTTTTTTTTGCCAATAATTGTTTTGAAATCACTTCACTTTGTTTTGGAAATAATTGTTTTGAGTCTCTATTTTGAGTTTCTATTTTGAGTTTATGTTCTGAGTTTTTGTGTCAAGTTTCTATTTTGAGTTTTTTTTTTTCATGTTTTAGTTTTGAGTTTCTATTTAGAGTTTCTATTTTGAGTTAATGATTTGAGTTTCTATTTTTGAGTTTCTATTTTTAGTTTCTATTTTTAGTTTCTATTTTTAGTTTCTATTTTGAGTTTTTGTTTTGAGTTTCTATTTTGATTTTCTATTTTGTGTCTCTATTTTGTGTTTCTATTTTGAGTTTCTGATTCAAATCTCCATTTTGAGTTTCTATTTTGTGATTCTATTTTGAGTTTCTATTTTGTGTTTCTATTTTGTGTTATTATTCTAAAGAGGCTTTGATTTTTTGGAATTACCAAATTTCATAAGTAAATGATAGAGATTATGATTAAACCTTGATAAACGGAAGGGGTATGTTAAATCAGTCACTGGTGATGATGAGGGAAGAGTAGTGAATGGTGATGCCAATGAATTAAGAGACGATGTTATCAATTTGACATGGAAATGACTTTGTTTTTCATTGTAATCACTGGTTAAATATAAAATTATGAGATGAAATATTTGTGCTGATAAATGAAGAGATGATGTTGTCATTCAGAGATGGTAATTATTATTTTTTCATCAGACTTATAGGAGATAGAGAAAGTGGAGTGATGAAAGAGTCACAGTGATGGATAAGTCATGATGACAGAAAAGTCATGACAATGGGGGTAATGATATTGTTTTTCATCATACTCAAGTGAATGTGAAAGAAAAGAAATGGTGAATGTAAAAGAAAAGAAAAAATCAAAGTGAAAGAAAAAATGTGGTGAAAGAGAAATAAATGAAATGTTGAAATAGAAATAAAAGATGTGGTGAAAGTGAAATCAAAGACCTGGTGAAAGACAAAATAAAATACGAGGTGAATGTAAAAGAAAATAGTAATACCTAGAAACAATTTTACCCACATTTCTTGTTTTCTAAATGATTTTTTGGGTTTTTGTAAAAGAAATATGTATGACGATGAAAATGAAATGAATTAAGAATGATATGAACGTTAAAGAAGATTCAAAAAGCTTTGAGAATGTATTGATGAACTCAAGTTACCTCCCAAAGTTTTGGTGGGAAATTAAAATTTGGTAAAATTTGAGTGAGCGGAAAAAACTTTTGGATTCCCACCAATTGTCACCTATAAACGGAGTAAGTACTTTGTACATTCTTACAATGAGTTCTACTCGTGACAGAAGAGAGAGAAGCTCTAGATTTATAGAGAGAAGAGAAGATCATTGGAATTCAGACTTGACTTTGGTTTTGAGTATTTTTTGTTTCAGGCTGTGTTAATTAAAATCGAGTTTTCCATACTGAGTGTTTCTGTATTGGGTTTCTCAAGATGAGGAAGGATTGTTCTTACTTCCATCAAACTTAGGTTTTAAAGTTATTTTTGTTGTATTCATATTTTGAGAAAGTTTCAATTATATTCCTTTTGAGAAGAGAGACCAATTCAATTAGGTTTTTCAAGTGTTTCTGATTCCTATATTCTCTATTCAACTTCACTATTATATTCAGATTGTAGCACGATGCTGATTCATGACATTCATTATATTGAATGATAATAAATTTGAGTAGATCTATTTTAGTGTGATTTTTTTGGGAGAATTAGACATAGGTTAATCAGACTGAGGTTCTTACCTTTTTCTGGGTAAGAAAAAGAATAATTGTTTTATAATTTATTACTTTTGGTGAATTGAAAAGAAGCACCAGTAACATGAGATGTTAAAAAACAATTGTTTTATCCTATTGTGATAAGAGGGTTAACATGCACTAGTTGTATTGTTGTATAGTGCTACATGAGTGAAAGGGTACATCCTACTTGTAAATCGTTGGGTTCCTTTGTATGTGTGTTGATTTGGTTCTTAGTAGGGAATTTATATCATTAATGGGAGGAAATGGTTGTTTCAATTGAAAAGAAACATAAAAGAAAAAAAGTTTCACTGATTCACCTATCCCCCTCTAAGTGATACTGTAATTCAACTAGGCACTTTCAATGAATCTTTTGTTCATTCCCAAGTATGACATGGATCAACCAAATTTAAAAATTAATAATTAGAATGCTTGGTTTCATAAACATCTATATGTATCTGAGTATCCCCATCAATGGATGGATTTAAATGTATATGAGGTTTTGCGTTAATGGTACCTTTTTTATTTAGAGGAAATATAGTCATATATTGTTTGTCATCATGAATCTAGTTTTAATCCACATAATGAGGCAATATAGAGTTATTCATCATCCATAGATAGAATAATATTTTCTATGTCAAGATCAAACCCATAATATGGGAATCTTATGTATCCTTATGAAAGGAATTCAAAACCCATATAGTTTGGTGACACATAATATGAAACATCCCCTTTTAAGGTCATGTGATGATGAACAAACTGTGCAGTTTAGCTTCATTAGCCAATTAATTCTTAATAAAAGGTTCCTAGTCAAATCTTCGTGTGGGGCGTACACCGAGGTGGCCCAAGGGAACTAGAAGAGACATGGTATCCCAGGTGGGGCATGATCATACAAGATATATGAACCAATAAGGATAGTGATGACATACAATTGGAAGTAACATATCCATTCGGGATGGATATGACCCTACAAAGAAAATGGACTGGAGTACATGAGGGTGAATTTGGGTGTTGGGTTAGGAACTCAAGGAGGCTTCCTATGTATCCCAATTAGCTGGTAATCAAATCCCATGTAGTTTAGAATAGGTTAGAGCTTATATAAAAGGGAATACTCAAAAGAGGTTTTTATATTATTGGGGATTATAGTATAAAGGAGGCCCATTTGGGTGAGTATGGTTGGGTCTTACACTCAGGAGGATTCCTATTGAAGTTTTTGGATCATGTGTTGGTCATGATCACTACTAACCTCTATGTCTACATGAGTCTTTCTTGGTGTGAGAAACCAGAGGATGTAGTAGATCTAAAGATCAGATAATACACTTTGTCTTCTAGTGGGAAGATTCTAGAGCCCCAAGGGGAAAGTGAAAGGGCTTTAAATGTTCATGTCTCATTTTTATTTTGGTATCCAGGATAGTCACATCTAATGACCTATCCAGCTATGAATAAGGCAGTAAAATATGATAAGAAGTTCCACCTCTCACTGGAAATACTAGGGTATTACATTAAGAGGCATACCATTAGACTTGTTTTTATAGAAGATAGTACTATAAAACAATAACCCTGAATGGGAAAGACAAGTGTAATCCCACTCTTCCCACTTTGAAAGGGGAGTTCCATGTGAGCACCTCCATTTTTTGGACCCTCATTACCATGGGAATGTATAATTAAATGCATTGTGAGGGTCCTCTTTGTCAAGAAGGATACCAACATGACTCCACATACCATGGTTATATATAATCAAGAGGAATTACTAATGTGTATGATGATCTAATCATACATTTCATGTGTCTTTGGAATATGCCTCAGTGAAATTCATTTAGAATAGTCCATAAAGGGTCCAAAGTGGGGGCCATTGGTTAGATGGAGGGAGGTGATGGGAGATGGAGAGAAAAATAATCTAGGATGTACCATTCCATGTAGAATTCTCATATACAGAATTGGGTTCCCTCCACATATCAGGTTTCTATGAGTGTGAGGGTGATTTCCATATTGTGTTGCACTATATGGACAAAGGTTCCACTAATATACTGTTTTGCTATTTGAAGCTAGGTTCTGCCTGTGTAGAATTTTCCTACATGGGGTAGGGACCCATCAATGATGTATTTTACTATGTGAGGTGATCGAACATAAATGAATTATTTTATTATGTAACCCCTTGATATTTTTTAAACAATTATTTTGCAAATAAATTTTACCTTTTTGATATTTTTTATTTTACACAACACTAATGATGGTTTATGTTATATTAAAGAACTATGTTTTCCTTGCATGATATGTAACACCAATTTAATTGTGCACTACAAGATACATAAATTTTAGATTTTTCTACACAAAAAACCATGGATTGCTTGCATTACACACAATAATGACTTTTCTTGATGGCTTGTGTAACACGCAAGATAGAGTTTTACCAAACAAAAAATATATCATTAAAATGTTATTTGTTAATAAAATAAGATATAACATAGCTCTGAAAATAGGATTTATGAATAATATTAAATAATTTTTAAAAAAATATGTGGTTTACAAAAATAGAATATGAATTCATTAATTACAAATTAATTAGAAATGAATTGGAAAACAGATTGAATATAAATGAAAATATTATTATTTGTATGGTCTCACAGATGTTTTACCCTAATAAATTAAATTAATAATAATTATTGATTGATATTTTTGTAATATATATTTTATATATTCAATAAAATATTTTTCAAATTTATCTAAAAGGTTTTAAAGACATAAGATTAGTACAAACCCAATTTTATGCTTAATAACCTATATTTTTATGATAATAGTTTCACCACCTTTTAATAGATAACCAATTTTAAAACATAATTTTGGAACTTTAATATAATTAAAATGTAAAAAATAAACATTATATTTGAAATATAAACATTAAAATTAGGTTTTTATAAATTTTTGTTATTTTTCTATAAGGTTACATTTTTAATGAATAGTTAAAAATACAGTATTATAATTCAAAACTACTTTTATCTTGTAATTTATTAATATGTATGAATTATATTTTAAACTAGAATACATATTATCCAATATTTAATACATTTTATTGGGTATATCCTTCTATATTTTTTATGTGAATGAAATTTAATCATCTTTCCCCTATGGTATCCACAACCTGATCTCTCAAGAAATGACATTCTTTCCATCTTTAGTTATTCTAAGATTTATTTAGTTTTTGAGATTTTAATAATATGTATTTATAATTGACTAGGTATAATAGTAATATATTTCAATTTTATAATCATCCCACTTGGTTTCTCAACATCACCACATTGTCCATCACATCCAATGTTTTCATGGTTCCTTGTAGATTCATCCACTAGCCACAACCAATAAGAATAATGTGGGAGAAGATAATCAAAGAGGGAGAATACAAACTCATGTAGAGTCATTTATATATTTTTTAAATCTTACCATATTCTATTCAGTCTGCAAGACCATAGGTTTAACAAAGGTCATCAATGATCATTATATCTTTGAATCCTTCATAATAGTTCACAAAAAACTATAAATTAACCTAAAAACACCCATGGAGTGTCATACAAGGAACAAAGATGGGGAATACTCATCATGAATCAAAACTATTATTGATATATAATCAACCATATATTTTAGGAGTTATTACCCCTAAATGAATTTATGACCAAAGGCATGAGCACATATGGTATGCAATAAGGGGTGTAATTCTTGGGAGACCACATAATATTCACCATACCAAAACATTAGGATATATACTACTATTATAATTTTCCTAAAATACATTCATAGGGTTTTGATCTCTAAATTATAGTTTCCAAAATCTTGTTCACAATGTTTCTATTTAAATTACTTTGATAACAACAGTAAAAACCCTAACTCTACAAACTAAGAGTATCTGTCTATATTATTATAATGGAATAAGATAAAAGGTATATCATCATGATGGGCTGAACAATTCACTATTCTTTAATTACTATATATATATTTTGATCATTTCACATATGAAATAAAATAAAAAACATAAGTAAATGTTTTTCATCATATAAATCAATTTTATGATTCCTCCTCTATTTTGCAAGGAGAGGAACAATAACAATGGTGATCCCAAATGATCAGTAAGGGTTGTGTTCAATAGAAAGGATCATGTGTAAATAATTTTTGTTTAATATAGAATGAAAATTAACTAAAATCAAAACCAATTTAATTAAAAAACAAGAGAATGAAATGAATTTGGATTATATCAATTGAAATAATATAATGGATAACGTTAACTTGTATAAAAAGGAAGGATATTCATAATATTGTACATCATGATTACTGATATCATGATATCTTTAAAATCTGTTCCTTACACCAATATAGTTTACTTTATGGGTCGGAATGCATTGAAATCCATTTAATAAGGTCGTAAAATTAGTTACACTTATTATTTATGATTTTATGGCTAATTTATTACTCCTATATTGAATGGTTAAATAAATTCATTAAAAATAAGACTTTTCAAAAATAAAATTCAATTTGAGTAACACATGTGGAACAATGATATTTCATTAATTATTAAGTTAACATTCAGATAAAGACAATTTATTTATGAAGGAGATACTGTTTTGGAAATAATTATATCCATTATATACATAATATGGATATTTAAAATAAATTTAATGTCTAATGATAAATTATAATAATAAAATGAATTTCTCAAGATAAAATTAATGATCACTGAATTAACAAGAGATAAAAGAGGACATCCAATTCACCATAAATATAAGTTTCATAATAAAATCATGTCTATTAGGGAAATAATGAAAATGGAAGTTAAATATTTAAATGAGAAATAATTAATGTTTTTTATTTTTAAACCCCTTAAAAACATGTATAATATGTTAAATAATATAAAAGACTTATGTAAATAAGAAATTCATTTAACATCATATACATTAAAAAATAGAAATTCTGATTGAATTTTTTTAAAGAATCTCAAAAGTGACCCTTTAGAAAACAATAGAACTATTAAATTCATAGACTTTAAAAATTATAGGAAACATAAAAAATCATTAATAAATTATTTTTGTAAATAAAAATAAAATTTTAAAATGATTTTGAAAAATATTAAAATGGGATTAAATATAACGAATCAAAAAGAGATATAATATGAGATTTTATTTTAAATGAGGTTTTTATTATTTGATTGTGAAAGAGAGGAAAATATTGAAGAAAATATAGAAACACATTTATATTTTCATTGTATAAGAAAATAGATATATATTTCGAGGTATATATCTTATGATTCGTTTAATAAAAATAAAGGAAATCCCAAAAAATAGAATATAAAAGAAATATTACCCTTTTAAAAACCATTAAATAATATCCCCTTGAATGGGTAACCATGAATTATGACATTAATATTCATTAATAAATTTTTATTCAAGTTAAATTTATCAATGGGGTATTATATACATGATATAAATGTATATAGTTTCATAATACAAAATAAGTCTCAATTGAGTAGAAATTAAGATGAAAAAACAAAAAAATATCCTACCCTCATAGTGAAAATTAATAAATGAATTGATTTTTTGTACCAAATTTTACTCAAAAAAAGATATGTGGAAATATAACATAAAAATATAATTTTTCATTTCACACATAATCACGATATTATGGAATTAATTAAGAAGTGATATAACCCAAAGAAGTTAATTGAGTTATGAAACCCTTAACCACATTGGTATCTATATAATCAATCCCCCATGGATGAAATAATTTTAGTTTTACCTTTAAAAAAATTATGTAATATGTATCCATCTAATAAAATGTAAAATTGGTATTATACAGAACTCATAATCATAAATGGGTTATTGGAAACAAATATTTCACAAAAAAAACCTTATCGAAGTAACCATACCTCACGCTTCAACTTAGATGAAAGTTCGTTAAACTCATTTATAATGGTTTTATAATTTATATTAATTTATTTCGAGAACATATAAAAATTAATAATATTCTAAATTCTCCTATTACTGTATATTATAACATATTCGTCAACAATGATTTATTATTAACATTGTTCCGGTTATTAAATACTTCATTTTGTCTTTCATTATTCTCCATTGATGTTTCAGATCATAAGAATATGATATAGTTCCATAATTTATTAAATGATATTAATTTAACAATAATTTTATTTATCCATAGATACATTTTTCGAATCAATATTTAAATATGGATGACAAAATGAATCACATCGCCTTATAGAGATTGAATGTCATAGGTACACATTAGTAATGAAGTAATTTTTACGTAGCTGAATGGGTAAATAAATCTTTGATAAAATAATTTTTTATAGTCAATATTATGTCATTTTTATCATATATATATATATTTTGGTTCTATCATTATGATTATCCATGGGACCTGATAATAGAAAACAAATTACATTGGTTTATGAGCCGGTAGTCTTTATTATACATGAGAAATGGTTTCGTTTCTCATTTGATAGAGAATGAGGTGAATAAATATTATGACATCAACAGTATAAAATATATCTACATGGTAGATAATTTTTTTTATATTTTTCTAATGTCATAATAAAAGTTTGTTAAATAAAAATTAAAAAAGATAGATCCTTATTATGATGATTACCCTATCTTTGATAACACTTCACTAGATCACCTCTAAAGAACCCTAGGGTTGGTTTATTGAGATTGAAAGTACTTGTATATCTTGGGTAAGGATGATTGGGTATGTTTTTTTAAATATTTCTAAATTTAATATGATAAAAATGTGCAAACATTTGAGGGGATGATGTGCGATTTTATAATTGAGTTGAGTGGCACACTAGTAATTTTTTAATATTTTTTAATTTTATTAATCACTTTCATGAACAAATGGATGTATAATCACTGCTACTAGAAGGTGGAAAGATTAATATTTAAATATAAGACACCAATAGGGTTAAATAATGTTTTTACATTATTTTAACCACAATAATTTTAGTGGAACCCCCGATAAACCTGTTTTCACAATAACTACATAAGGAACTTTTTAAATTTTAAGTTTTATAATTTTATCTTTAAGGTAAAAATTTTATTATAAATATCCATAGGATAAAATTTAATACAATATTATCTGGAATTTCCTTTTGAAATAAAATGTTATTTTTAAATAAATATAAAAAAACATTTTTTTCAAAAAATATCATTAATGTAATATTTGAAAATATTTATTTAGATTAATTTTACTGACATAGAAGAAAAAATGGAAATATAACATAAATATTTAAAATATCACTAATATGTTATATTAATTTATGAAATTCATGTAGAAAAATAAATAATATATATTTTATTATTTTTAATATTTTTGTAATCATTTCATTTTTGTTTTGTATTAATTGAGTAAATAATTTTTTATCATTGTAAAAGAATTAAATTGAATAATATATTCAATAAAATATTTAAATAAATAAAAATAGAAATTTTTTTTATTTATTATAAGTAAAACCATTAATATTCATCCAAAACTTATTTTTATCATTATGTGATCATATAAGAGAAATTTGTTTTAATAAAGTTACATTTGAATTTTAGATAATTTTTTTATTGGTCTTTTTCAAAGAAATATATCCCATAAATAATTAAATTTATCAAAAATGTTCATATATGTTGATATAAATTCATAAAATAATAATTATGAATAAAAATGGGTAACTTTTCCACATTTTATAACTTGGTTTTTCTAATTTACCCAATTATCAAATATGATATTTTGTACTATTTTAGTATTAATTATGAGAAAAATAATTAAGGACATGTTAAATATTATTATTTTTTATTATAAAAATTATATAATAATTTTTACAAAATTAAATTTATATTAGTGGTATAAATTCAGTTCATAACAATCCCATGAAGCTAAAAAAAAATAGTTTTTTTAAAAATGAAATTTGAAGTCTAAATATATTTTCATAGGATGATAAATTATAATGTTAATTATAATATATTTAATTAGTTTATTTGAAAATTACGGATTTTTATATTAATTTGGGATCCAAATAAACATATTTTGTGACTTTTTCCATGATAATTAAGGATAGGTTTCTAGAAAAGGTTCAAAAAATTTCATTTTCACTATTCAGTACAAAATCATTTTTTCAAAAACATTCCAAAAAATCACTCTAAGAGAATTTTTATATGATCATTTCAAAAATTATTTTCATCTTAGGAAATATGTTTTTTAAATTTAATACAATATAATTGAGATAGTTTCCCAAAAAATCAATGAAAATCATTCTTGAGTAAAATATATTTTTGACAATAAAATGGAATTCCTAAATATCAAGTCCTCATTTCTATGGAATTAATAAATGAATTTTAATTGATTTGGAATTATATATATATTTCATAATGTGATGAATCCATTTAATAACTTCTAATTAAATGTATAGGTTCTAATGACCATAATTTAATTACATTAGTATATGGTTCGTTTGATCCAAATCATTAATATCTTGTATAAAATAGAACATATTATAGTTTTAAAATATATCGATATTTCATGTATTCATTGATAAATCAATAAATAACCCTCTTCATATGATGATATTTCACATGAATGGTTTTTTCACAACGATTTAGTCACTTTTTTTTACTCCACAATCAACTTATCCATAAATAAATTATTTAACACCATGATCAATTTTTTTATCATTTTCTTAAAATATGGAATTTAGAAGAATATCAATTGTAGAGTCCAGAAAATATTTATCAAAGTAATCCCAATTTAATATTTTTCTCATATCATTTATTATTTACATAGAATTATAGATTATTAATTGAATTACTATGAACCAATAGTACATATATCATATATTAAAGAAAGTATTTTTAATATAATCTTTTTCCACATTCAATTTATGGTATACTCATCCAATATCAATCATTGAGAAGTAAAAAATCCATAAATACTTGGAAAAAATTAATCAATTTGATATAGAGGATAATTTTTCTTTATCACGAGCTTATCAAGATCATGGAAACTGATTTATAGGCATATTGAAACATATATCATCTTGAAAAATATAATTTTGGAACTCCATAAAATATCACTATTACATTTAATATTTTTTTACATGTTTTTATTTTTATTTCTTCTGCATGTCTTCTAGTTTAATGTGGTTTATCCAACAAGAACTTTTTGATATGAGTAAGCTCATGGAATAATTTCTAATAAAAACTCCCAATATTTTTTAGGAGTAATATCATACCAATATACCTAAAATACCACAATATATTCCCCTAAATAATGAATTTCTTAATTTATAATCATTGCATTACCTTATTCATTTGTGTTATATGTGATTATTTATAAGGAAATAATATTCAGGCTATATAAGTAGTTTCATAATTATCCAAACATTTTTATATAATAAAAACATAATTTGGGATATATAATGTGCTTCCCCTATGTCAATAGCTGATAATTTTTCCATATAAGTATGACTAATCTATTCCTAATATTTCCTCAAATTCTACCTAATGGTGCAGAAATATATATGTATTAATATTCCTTCAAAAAATCATAATTTAGTGAAGATTAATAAACTTGAGAATAAATTACTATAATTCCTTGTTTTTTCAACACTTTTTAAACCTCTATATATCAAGTTAGTGATATAATGCTTATAGAAAAAATACTAGAAAGAAATGAAAATATAGATCTAGAATAAAATACTACATTCATTAATATTGAATGAAGAAAAAGTTCACCTTTCACCACATAATTTTTGTGCTCCACCTTAGTGATAGTATTATCATAAGATCTTATATAATTCTTTTACTTTATTGGTTGTGGGAATTAGTTATCCTAAATGGATATTAATTCAACGTGTTTCATAGAATCCTTTTAATTTTAACTTGAAATATTTCACCATGGGGGGGGGGATTGAGGAAAACCTACTTTTTATCCATCACATTAAATGTATTCATGTATATATAGTTCAAATTATCATTGTTCAATTATATTAGACTCTTTATGAATATAACCAATCATTTATGGAAGGTTTTAGGGTATTTCTTTATAAAATTTTGATATGTTTGTAATTAAATATTCTTATCTATTAAATCTATCATATGAATTACCAATTTTATACTCCTTTTATCTCAGTTTATATGTAGTCCTGTATGGAGAATTAGAATAATTAGTCACAATATTCACTATGAGGACACATATAATTATTTACTTATATCTATTTAAGAATAAAAAAGTTAAATATTTTAAAATACAAGACTTTATGACAGAAAATAAGTGGTGACCATTACTTTTTGTGTCAATGAAAAAGCTAGTGGAAAAACATACACGACTAAATATTTATTCCTTATATGTTCTAATAGAATATACCACAATTTTTTATGGCCAAAGAAATTATCTCTATACTTGAATATATAGAGTGCATTGAAAATAATAATTTAGAAATATTTTCATGAATTCATCTTATTCTATCAAGATAATGAATTTCTCGGGATTGGTGTTTTATATAAGTATCCACTACTAGTCAACATTTAACTCTATGGGATAAATGGGCATGAAAAAAATCTCTTTCTATAGTATTTTAATAGTACTATGAATTTCATAATATTGTTTTTTGAAATTTTTTATGATTGATTGATCATAAAACCCCCTAAAAGAGGGTTTTCATTTTTATATAATGGTCAAAATTTAAAATTTAAACATATTTATAAGATTATGGCTCTCCAAATGTTTCATGTTATTATTTATAACATAATATAATTGAGGAATTCCCATAAAAAAATTTCTGAATTTTTCTCCCATATTATTAGACATCTAATTCAGGCATTCATTAGGTTTCCCATCATGTTAGTTATTGACAGGATTCCTACTAATTTTATATAGAAACTAAAAAAATCATAGTTATAGATAAAAATCATAGACATACAAAAAATTTTATCATTGAAATATGAACTAAAAAATATAATCTAAATCCAATTTTATGGTTTCCAAATACATAAAATATGTTATTTAGTGTCAAGTTTTGTTTATGATCTATAACATAATCCAAAGAAATTAATATACCATTAATTAACACCAACTATAATGACTTATATCTCTTAAAAAATTTACTATATAATTCGAAACATATATATTTCCTAAAAGACATGATGTATAGTGTTATTGTAAAATAAGGAACACAATGCAATAATTTTTAATATAAACTATGAAATATATAATTTTCATATTAAATATTACTCATATATCTCATTGTACTCCAATCACTATAAGGGATATCTTGAGATCATTCATAAAAATGGCTAAGCTATAATCTTTAGGAAGGGTATAAAATAGTATAAATACCGATAAAAAAATAGGAGAGTTACATTTATAACATGGGATCAATAAATGGATGGATCTTAAAATGTCACATATACCCATTTTGTAGTATTCCAAATTTCATAGGAGTCTTGTAAACATGATAATCCTAAAATGTAGCATAAACATAAGGAATTTCATCAAAACACAATGAATAAATAATATTTTACGAGGATGATGCATAAAATTATGGAAATGAATAACACCACTTGGTCTAGGCATAACTTTATGAAAAATAATAACATTACCTATTGCACATAAAATATTGTGGATAAGGAAAACTATTCTGGCCTACACATAACATTATGTAGGAGGATAATTCTACCTGTTCGAAGCATACTGACCTCATGTGAATTAACTAATTACCCAAATGACATCAGTTCTATATAGTAATAAGACCACCAATCCCACCATAATATTTCATGAGTATGATTAAAAAATTGAAATGAGAAAACATAAATAATAAATAAAAATTATACCCATGAAAGATATATTGATTTGAGAATAATTTCATAATTATTTATTTATCTTGGTATCAAGTGTGATCCAAAAAACATAGGATTAAAAAATACTGGTAATTAATTATCAAAGGATCGCTAGTCATTAAAATTAATATAAAAAAGAAATAAAATTCAAAGAATAGGAGAATCATAAATCCTAAAATGAAACACCTTTTAGAAATATTTTAATAAAAAGTAAAAGTAATATTTAATCAGCATATATGGATATATTCATCACAAAACAAGAATTGAATAATCATAATTATAATTAAAGTTAGGTTTTATGGAAATATTAAGGAAAAAATCCCATTTTATTGGTAGGAAAACAATAGAATAATATTTGAAATACTATGAGAAAATATAAAATCTTCCTTAATAAACATTGTAAGGTTCAACATAATGGGACAAAAACATAGTAGACCTAATGGAATGAATATACCATGATAAAGGAAGATAAATAAAAAATAAATGAAATAAATTAATCACATTATGAATATTAAATTATATATATATAGTGTGTGATAGCGAACATTTCATTCAAAAATAGAAAGGACGAGAATGAGATATTACATTGGATAGTGTCTTTCATTGGATAACCCACTAACATCCACAAATCCTAAGTTTTATCATTTTAATTAAACCTAAATCTTTAATTGGAGATGGGATTTTATTCACATAAGGAGCTACATGAAATAGATATGGGTTTTTATGAAGTGATTTGGAAGAGATTTAGTAATGGAATTAGTTCTTTTAGTGGGGATAAATGGGTGTCTATCTATCCATGGGGTGTTTTATAATAATGTATCAATTTTTTTTATTCACAAAAAATCAGGAATAATGTTGAGTCCTATTACATTTAAGGGTTTAGGATTAAAACCTGAGGTTAATTTGACCTCCAAACCCACTAAAAACAAAATGCATTCATTTAAATTATATAATAATGTTAATGAACGGAAAATATATTTTTATTATTATAAAATTTATCATGGGCTTTAAAATATCATTTATTTTTTTATAAATTGAAATTATTATTATATAATGTATAAATTTTCTCTGTAAGTACAATTTAAGTCAACATAATATTTTACTAAATTTTTATGGCGTATTTATAACAAGATTATGCCATTAAATATACTGTTTATATAATAAGTTCATTTTATACTATTCAGTGAAAATCTACATTCTCATAAAAATAATGAAATTTCATTCTATAATTACTTTAATGTATTTATTTCAAAAATGAAGTATAATTTTTCAATATCATTTTCTAAATATTATAGACTTTTAATTTTAAAAATATCCTGCGATACAGGTAAAAAGAATTTCATTTTCATTAAATACTAATTCTTTTCATATAAGTGACCACATACATATATTTTATTATTTCATAATAATTTCAGAATTTATAGTTACAAATAATATATCATTAAAAAAATATTTGTGAAATATGGGATTATAATATTTAATACAAAAATGAATATTTTAATAAATATGTTAAAACATAAATTAATAAAATTTATACTATTCTAAGTTGGATAATTTGGGAAGTCATTTTATATAATTATAATTTCTATAATTTTTTAAACTTTATAAATACTAATTTTTATTTATTTTCCTTTCTCGTAAATTGGGTATCCATTTCAATCTTAAATATTATTACCAACATTTATATATAGTTCCCCAACTAATAAATTCAATATACAACCTATAAATCCCTCCAGTTATTCATTCTACGAAATTTCAATCAAATTTATTTGTACTTTAAAATGAAAATAGAATATATATACAAATAATATGTATATTTTTTAGGGTATTATTGGTGTTTATTAAATTTTAGGACTTTTTGATACAATGAAATATATTGGTCTAGTTTTTTTATTTACTTTTTTTGGTATCCAAATATATGAATTTTTTTATTGAGTATATTTATAAAAATAAATTTTTTTAAAACCTGTGAAATAAAATGATACACTTTTATTTATATTTTTTATATGAATAATATAATATATTATAATACATATATATTTTTGTTAGGGAATTTTCCAAATCATATAATTATGGGTCATTACATACAAAACAATGATGTTGTGGTCTATGGTCATTAATGATGGTCTGATTATGAGAAAATTACCGTTAATATGGATTTTATGTGAAAACATTTTCATTTGGTTTGTGAGTTACAAATTGGGGAAAAATAATTTTATAATTTTATTAAAAAATAATATCAAATATATGGAGGATACCATACTTTATTGTCTTTTTAGTCCTACCTATAATATATTTTTTTGTACAATTTAAATAATTATCACTATATGAATTTTTTTGTAGAAGGAATCATTTTGTGATTTTGGATATTCATGATGAAGTAGATAAATTAATACCTTTAGGAAATTATATAAAAATAAGGTAAATATTGGAGTAAAATCCTTTTTTGGATGGATGGTAGAACCTCTACTCGAATGAAATCACTCTATAGATACAAGTCTTTCTTGACATATGAATAAGAAAATTTTAAGAGTAAAAATAATTTTTCTTTGAAAATTAATTTTTTTAATGTTAATGATATAATAGTGAACATTATTTTCTTATAGTTGTGATTTTATGTCAAGATTATTAGATATTTTTTTGAAAGGGAAAGCATTCCATTTAGAAATAAATAGATTATTTTTTGGTGTTATTTAAAATAAAAATTGTATTATATATTCTATATTTATAAAAGGTATCGAGAAATATTTCATTTCATTAATTCAACTTTAAAAAAACACATATATATGTATTGGTTTATTGAATATAATACATGGAATAACCTAGAATAATTTTAATATTTTTACATATCCTAGTAATTTGTTCAGGGTGATTGATTTTGGGGAATAAAATAAATGGTTTTTGTAGTGGTGATAGAATGTGTAAAACTCCAATGATTGATAGGGATATATATGGAAGAGAGTTTATATGAAAACATTTTATTTTAGGGAATATCTAACATATTAATGAAACTAAATATCATATTCATGAATTATTGTGATAAATAGTAAAAATATATTGTTTGAGGATAAATAATTCAATTTTAATAATTATAATCATATTAGTATAAAGTCTCCTGAAAATTTTGGTAACAGTAATATGTTATGAATAGGAATATAGTAGAAATAAGGAAAGAGTATTACAATTTTATATTTGGTGTGGATAGTTGGCTTACTGATAATGTTTAGATTGTTTATATAGATGTTTGGGATGAGTTTTAATTTATGTAAAAGAACCTCGAGAAAATTTCTATCTTGGGACTATTATAAACCACAAAATGGGTTCGATATAACCCAACAAAAAAATATATTAGTGTTCCAAATAACAATTTTTAAATCTTATAATGGATCTTCAACAAGCACCAGTCAATCAAAAAACTAGTGGATATACACCAAACATTTATGGGAGGTCTATAAGAGTATTTTTGCCTCTATGACTTATTTAAAAAACTAAAAATATATTTAGTTTCATATTAATCATTGACTCACCCCTCTTTAATTAATATAATTGAAAAACCTAGGAGATTAGGGGAATGACCCCTCCTCTTCCCCTAAATTTTCTTAAAAATGATTATTATTCAATTATAGTTCGGAGATTTATATAACTAATGTGTATACCATAATAATAAATATAGATCCCCTCATCCATTCAATCATCATTATTCTTAAATTACATAACCACCATTCTCATGTTCCCCAATTCTATGGTTTTCATCAAATTACTAGATTTAAGGAGATTGAGGATGAACCAACCAAAGGGAATGGATGGGTATTCCGTTAACAACACATGTTAGGGTGTTCCTTGTATTTTTAGTAGCATTATATAAATATTCAATGATGTTATGATGGAGAAATAAAATAATTGGGTTTGTGTGACCCAAAAATCAAATAATATGGTATTAATTATTTTATTTGGATTGAGGATTCTTTATAAAACCATGAATGGAGTAACACCAGTGGTACTTCATATATTGGGTATATATATATATTATATCCATGTATTAGGGAATTATATAGTTTAAATACTAATCTATAGAGGTTATTTAGCTAAAAAATGACTCTTGTATAGAATTTTAATATATAATTAAATGTTGTTAGAATGTAATATAAAAGAGAAAGAATCGTTTAGGAATTGTTTTAAGTTTGGTTTAAATAACTTTTATAAATTCTTGTATTTTTTAATGTATCCTTCTAAATTTGGTAATATTTCGAATGAATGGTTATACATGGTCGTAATCAAACTTGATTAAGTCCTTAGTCTGTATTATAATTAATGTGTTTTGATATTTTGATTATAAAAATATGAATTCTATCATGAGGATATTTTTGAGACCCAATGATTGTTTATTTGTTGTATAGATTCCTTGAGTTGTTATCTGGAATTCTACATTGTTTCTAGAGAAGAAGAATTAAAATTAGAGTTGTTATGTTTATTGTATTTCTTGATGTTTTCAATGCATAAATCACATTAAAACACACATTAAATAGTTTTTTAATTTCTGTTTACTTATATTAATGTTTTTTAATTTTATGTCCCATCATTTTACATTAAAATTATAATTATCTCAATAGCTTTATTTACATTCAATACAGATATTTAAGAGAATTTGGATATATTATAAAAATATTATATTTTAAATGTGATTTTTATAACATTGGCATTAAATTTAGAAAAACTAATATTATAAACCATGATATGAAAATATTTATAATTTTACTACTCAATTAAAATGTGTTTACTAATTCGTAGTTAATATGCACTCAATTTTTAGTGATGTTATTTTTGTGCATTAAAAATATATTTTCCACACAAATAGTTTTTATTACAATTTTCTAATGGATATTATAATTAATTTATACAACATTAAGAAAATATTTTTAATAAATTAAATAGAATTTGTAACCATAATACCAAAATTTTATTATTTTTCATTTTCTGGATTTATCAAAAAATAATTTTTTTTGTGAATAGTGAAATATTCATTTTTTTATCAATATGCTAATTTTTTAATTAAATAATGTAATCTAAAAGTATATTTATATTCTTAATTTGAATTTAAATTGAAATATAATCATTTTTGATATATGATTATATTTAATCCCATATAATCAGTAATATTCATGATTTTATATAAGTTAATTTATATGAATAAAAATGATTTTTTCTAAAAACATTTATTAATTAGTTTTCACGTATTTATTTAAAAATTTATTTATTCAATTATATATAAATAACCATGAAAAATAAGAAACATATTTGGAAGTAATATTATCTTATTTGGTATATAAGCCCATTTAATTTTTTGTCACATTGAATAGTAACCTTTGGCAAACATTGTCTAATTTGTAAAATTAAAACGTGTAAAATATGAGTTAAAATTTGGGATAAGGCCATAAAATTCATACAAAACAATAATTTATTCAATTATATGTGTTTATTTCATCCATAATTATATATTTTTAGATAATATTAAAACATTGCTCCATTTTTCTTGGATTATGACCTTTATATTATTTTTAGAAAATGATAAATACATAATTTCCCTCTCTTGATTTTAATACCTCTAATTATTTTTCATAATCATAAAAATTCATCATTTACAGTTTTATATTTTTAATTAAAATTTGAAATAATTTTTTAAGTCATATAAATTTATTTTTAATTTTTAGTAATTGAATAATTACTTCAAATTATTACGCAACACCAACACAATATATTTTCATGAAAAAGAAAAACAAAAGTTATCTTGAAAATATTAAAAGTAATAAAAATTTTATGAATTACTTGGTTACATGAATTTTTTAGATAAATATAACATATTTAATAATTTTTTAAAAGTTTATATTTAAACTTCAACCCTATACTTTTGATATTATTGTCAAATTGAATGAATAATGTCAAAAAACAACCATAATGTTATTTTAACTTAAATAATATTTTATTAAAATATTTAAAACACATAAAAATATTACAACACAAAAATTAAGATTATATAGGGTAAAAACGTATTATATTTTCCATTTGTTTTCAATTTTCATTTTATAAGTAAAATTATAACCCTTTAAATTTGAAAAATTCATTTTTATGATTAAAATTAAAATTTGATAATTAATGGGTTGATAAACTATATGATGTTTCAATTATTATAATAAAAATTGTAAATTTAGTTAGATTATTATATTAAAAAAATATCATCAATGTCATAGAATATGATTAAATTTTGAATCAGTTGACATTATTAAGTGAAAATTTACATTTTATTATATCTTGAATTTTTATAAGACTATATCCCTTATAAAATGACATCCTACATATCTCTTCATTTCAACAGTTTTGAGCAACCAAAATGAACAAAAAAAATACTAAATTGTATTACATAATTTCTTATATAATATTTTTATGTGAATATATTCTTTAAATACCATTCAAATGGTACTTAATGAGGGATCTAATGGGTGTCTACCGAAGAAGATATAATCGTCTTTACAAATTCTTTGAAATTTATATCCTCTTATACATTATATAAATCAATTCAAATCATTCAAAATAACAAATTAATTTTAATAAATATAATAATATGTTTTTAATATTATAGGAAACCCATCTTCCATCTATATTCCAATGAGAAAAATATCACTTTTAAGTACGTACGTCTTACTATCAACACACAACAATCTTACTCATTTTTGGTCACTATTATACGTGGATGGTTGTAAATATTGAATAAATTTTAATATATTATTTTTCTAAAATAATTAATCCTCTATAATTATAATATCATATAATATAGACTACCTTCAAATATGATGAATGATGACAATTTCTCTCATGCATTTTGGTAGGCAACTACTAACAGGAAGCGATGTGATTAATTTTTCATTTTTGAGTTACATAGATTTTAATGTGGATTAATTTGATATATATATATATATATAAAGAATATGTTATAATAATTATCTATAATTTTGAATTATTCTTTGATATTATTTTAACCCATCTGCTTAAAATTGAAAACAATATGCTTGCATACAAATGACATATCATCTCCATGAACAGTGTAATTCATTTTTTTATATGAACCATTTCTAATAACTATAATTTTTTTTAATAAATAGATAATTGATTATTATAATTATTAACATCATAGGTGTGACTTAACCATGATCCAAGTACAAGGATCAAAACTACCAAACCAAAATTCTTATAAATAACGAAACAGTTAACCCCAAAAAATGATGATTTCAATAAAAAAATTATTAGTTTAATATTTATTAGAATTATATGATGTTTTAATATAAAAAATTATATGTATGTACAAGACTCTGATATACAATTGTAATAAATATAAATATACAATATTGGACTCTAAAATCAGTTATAAGGATGTTAAACCTATGGAAATGGATTAATTTTACAAATATTATTTTCTTTTAGGATTTTTTGGGACTGAATTTACATTGAGGGAAATTATATGATCCTTATATAAAAATAAACATTAATATTAATCTTATATATTTATTCATGAAATTTTTAGTAATATTATCATTTTCCACTCTCTAGAATTTAATTTGTTATGAAAAAATGTTAATAAGAAAAAATAGACATTATTTCACCTTTTATTAAAAAAAAATTCTTCCATATCCATATATTATTTTACATGTTTTCACAAATTTTATAAATTATCCATCAAGATTTTTATCATAATTTTTACCAATTTTTGAAATTCTATAAATATTTTTCGAATCAATCTTCTTGAACTTTTCCAAACTAGGTATTTTTTACCTTTAGGGATAATGTGAAAGAATAATTGTTTTTACATACTCAACATGCATAATATTTTTCAACGTTATGACCTATATCACCATGATATTTCATTGAATAATTTTTGTTAGATAAATTCCTGTTATCCAATGTCATAAATTAAATGTAATACCTTGTTTTAATGAACCATAATATATTTTTCAAATATTATTATTTAATATGACATATATCCTCTAACCATTATAATAGTATATATGAATGTGATGAAATTATTTATTAAAATGTATGTTTAACCCATATAAAACATTATTTTTTAGTTATAAATTAACTATAAATAAAAATACAAAAGAATTGATAATCAGGGAAATGTTTCCCTTAATATTGTTTTTCTACACATGTGTTTTTATCATAATATAATAAATTTATAATTATAAGTGACTAATTTTAATGTAATTTATATATTATATATTCAATAAAATGATTTATAATTCCTCTAATATTTTTTCTAGGCATGTGGTATGAATAAATACAATTGTTTTTCTTAAAAACATTAATTTTTTAAAATGTAGTTTCATTTTTTTCTTGATTATTTGAAAACTTTATTTTGGAAATTTTAGAAAATTTATTTTTAAAAAATAAATTTTAATTTTTTAACTAAAATTTCAAAATTATTAAAGAAGGTATTTTTCAGAATTTTCAAAAAAGAAAAATTTTTTCGACTAATATTGAAAATAATGATTTTCATTAATAATTTAGTATTTATTTATATCTTATTTAAATATACAACTTTTTCTCAAATTGTTATAAAGTTAAAAATAGTCAAATTAATTTATTATTAAATAGATTTAGGTAAATATTATCCATTCAATGTTAAATTGTTATATAAAAACATTTTATACCTATGAAAATAACTTTTTTAGAAGACCACATTTTCATCTCAATAGTAGGTTTATTATAAATTATATTTTGGCACTTTTATGAGTTGAATATATTTAAATTTAGTATGTATTTGAATAAAAAATTAATATTTGATAATTAGATGAACATATTATTTTCATGTTGAGTAATAATCATAATGAAAATTAACTATCGTTTTTAAGGTTAATTGTAACATCCTAGATAAATAAATAATATTACATTCTAATGTTTATCAATATTTTTTGAATAAAATGTTAATATTACTTTAAAGGGAATGTTATGCTTGATGGCGTACCCAATAAGCAACAATGAGTTTCTTTGAAATCTTACGTTGCAAACTAATAATATAACAATATTATAATAGTTAAAACCTATCCACTATAATGGAGGGAATGAAAATAAAAAACTACAAAATTATTACATATGTTTGTTAAACATTTTAACATTTATCTAATAAATGTTAGAGGCTTAAAATCCAAATGAATCCACTTTTCTGAATAAATACTCTAATATATTTAAAAGATTGTTTTACCACCTTTTGATGGTGATCTTTCTTTAAATATAACTTCTGACACTTTTATAATATCTATTTGTCAAAATAAACTTATTATTTATGATTGGGATATTGAAATTTACTTTTGTTAAATTTCTGGTATGTTTCTGACGTTGTTCATATTTTTTAATGAATAGTGAAAAATATTGCATTTTACATCAAAACTGTTTTTTCATCTAATTTAAATATATGGTTACATTATCTTCTTAATTGGTTTTAATGTATAATTAGAATATATTTTTACAATTTAATTCAATTGTGGTCATTAGAAGTCATTTTTCTTTGAAAATGGACATAAACAAGTGCCAAACTTTTCATATATATTGCTTCCTAAAACCCCGCTGTTTGTTTTGGCAGCGGGAATTAACTATGTGATTTATTAATGAAACATAAATGTTTTGAATTTGGTAAAATGGACATTATTTCTGAATTTGAAATATCAAATATATCTCAGGGTAAATTTTTGGTATTTTTCTGATAATGCTTTTTTTAATGAATAGTGAAAAATACAGTTTTTAATTCAAAACTACCTTTTCATCAAAATTATTTACATATTTAGATTGTCATTTTAGTTGTTTTTAAAGTATAATTGAATTATGTTTTTATTAATTAAAACATTTTTTTAATTGTAAGTAATTTCACTTTTCAATTGGATGTAAAAACAAGTCAATCTTTTGATAAATTTTACTTCTTAAAAACCCGTCTTTTGTTTTACAACGGGATTAAATTTTAAATTAATTACTAAAATATATTTGTTTTGAATTTGATAAAATTAATTCCATATTTGGCATCAGATGGTACAAAATATGTAATTAATACGCTTTTGTTTTTGGGCATTATGAATAATAACGACAGTAATTATCTTTAATTATCGTGTTTAATTAGTAATCGGGTAATTAAGGGTAAGAAAATAATATCATAAAAATTTAAAATGACCCCACCATGTGTCCTAATTCTATTGGTTGTGTCATGGCCGACCCTGGGATGCCTTGTTCCAACCAGGGGACCCCATGGAATCACATTAGTGTGATAGTGACCTTTTATCCTATTTTTTTAAAGAAAGGAAAATGTAACCAATGTATGTAACACCTAAGTAAAATATTTTTAATTTTTTATACATAAATGATATATTAGACTATAAATCGTAATTGGAGAGATAAAAATATTTCCTACATCATAATATTTTTATTATAATTTTTAGACATTAAATAAATAAAATTATTTTTGACATCATGATGTTGCAGCGATTACCTCATTAATGAACTATTTAAATAAAATGAAAAGTTAATGTACAATCTAAGCATTAAACTTGGGAAAAGCCTATTTTATGAGTATATTTAGAACCCTTATCACATTATCCTCGAAATATATCAATTTGGGACCTTTAATATACGAAAATCATTTTATAATAAAGTAACTTTTCTTGACATTCCATGAGTGCCCCTCCTCTCCTCTTATAAAAGGCCCCCAACTCTACCACCTTAACCACACCCCAAAAGCCATTGGCTCATCCATACCCTGACCATTTCATCTCTCCACATCCCTCTATTCATAATTGAAGCCTCAAATTTTACATAATTCACTTCAAGAAGCCCATTTGGTTCAAACCACGAGGAGTTACCCAATTTAAAGGTAATGTCTTCCCTTGTGTTCTCTTATTTTATTTTGCTACTAAAAATCTCTAAACTCTTTTTATTAGTTTATTTTGTAACGAAAAAATATCATCAATATACTGGAATGTTTTTATGTGAAGGATTATAGCTACACTTACACACACCTTCGTCTAATGGTTAAACAACATACTGTTTCTGTGGATGGCGAATTACTGCCTCACAAAATGATGATTGTTCAATCTTCTCTTAACACCTTCCATGGTGGCCATTATGATGTCACTGTATTTTATATATGATATATATGTTATTTATATTTCCTATATGCTTCTGTATTTTATATTTGAAATATCCTTTTATGCTTTGCATGTTGTGCAAATGCGATAATTTCAAATGAGGAAGTGTGGTCTACTGCCTCCTCAAGTTAGGTGACTCATTCATGTAATACATGTAATGTATAGAGAATGAAATTAATGAACTTATGTGACCTATATAACATATATATTATACTATAATTATAATATATATCTCTCTCAATTATTTTTAATTCCATTAATATGACAAAGAAATGAAAGTAGCGTTCATGCATACGTATGACCTACCATCTCCATGAACTATGAATTTCATTTTTTTTATCTCCAAATGTTATGGAATAGTATAAAATGAATATGTACTGGATATATATGATATTTAAATCATTATTACTATTCTGTAGATGATTTACTTATAACTACATGGACAATTCTTTTCAAACAAGTTCATTTTTGACTCAAGTACCATGCATCGAAAAAAACATTTGATATGAACTCACATAATTAACTAATTATTATAACATTATAATATGTGATATGAATTTAATAATAAACTTTAAATGAGGTCCTTGAGAAATTATAAATTTAATAAAGCTTATTATTCAATAATATAAAGAAACGAACAAGACAAGTCGGACTTGAGGTAAGGGATCCTACCTCTCTCTTTATTTTTAAGTATTATTTTTATGTAACATACTTTAAACTCCCCTTTCATATGTTGGGGGATGTTCTTTTATATTCCTATTTCTTTAAATTCTATGTTAATATGATGAGAGACCCTATTTTGTCTCATCAATCCATTTTTGGAAGTTTTATGTGGTCCTGTTAGGATACTGAATTTTCATAAGGGGATTTTCATCTCACTTTTTATTCCCGTGAAAGTCATGCTACATTGGGCACTATTTAATTTTGTGTGGTGTATTTAATACACATTATTTTACTATTTTTATAATATTCTCTCGTTTATGGGGAGTTTCATATTCATTTTATGACCCTTCTTTCATGGTGTGTACGTTTCGAATGTTTCTCAAATCGGTAAGGGAACTTTTCACACTCCTCTTTTAAAAAGACTTATTTTGTTATGTCTTTTAATTTACATCTTATTATGTCGGGATATTTTCTTATATATCCTTATTGATGTAAATTTTATGTCCAAGTGATGAGATACCATTTTCTATCTCATCAACTAATTTTATGAATTTTAAAGTGATCTCGTAAGGCTGTCGAATTTTACCAAGGGAACTTCATAACCCAATTTCGATTTTTTGGGTTCAACATGTAGTTATTGAATATGTCATACTTTGAATATGTTTTAATGACCTTTTATTGTTTTACACTTAATATCCAATTATATTGGGTGTATTTATATTTTTCACACATAATTATGAGATTGATTTATCCTTAATTTTAAGGATACCTTCTTTATAAGGGATTTCATCTCATTTTACATTTCTATTGAGACTTCATTGTTGTTATGCACCAATTCACTCTTGTATGGTCTATATACTGTCCTTTGGAATATTATATCAGAAATCCCTTTATTCTCATGAAATTATAATGTTCTGATTCAATTTTATTCCTCAATTATTGTATTCAAGTGTCTCTCATTTTGTTAAAAACCATTTAACTAAAATATTGTCTTAAATGTTTTAATAAATATTTATCATTAATATCCATGTTTTCAAAAAAAATTAAGTATTTATTTATTTTGATATTAGTGGATTGAAATGTTAAAATATTCAAGGTGGTATGGGAAATTTTGAATAAAAAATCTCTTTATTGAAAGTTTTAAATGGTTTTTTGAATGGATTCATTATTTCAATATCTTAAAATGTTATATTGTCATTGCAATGTGGGAATGTTATCTTTTCTTTAAGCTTAAATCATGTTCTATGATTATGTTTTGTTTTTTGGACATTGTTTATGAAAACGAGTGGTTCCGTGATAAACTAAGGGCGGGTGAGCCCGATATAGCTCTCAAATGCATTGGGTAATGTGAAGGAGTTAAACATTAAGGTTTTTCCGAAGAGATTTAGGGAATATACTTTGATGGGTCTTCCAATCGTAACCATGAGGGTTACTCCCTATGTAACAATGTTATGAATGCCTCAAGTTACCATTATGTATTATGACTTCTATGAGTTATTCATAAATCTTATGATTTCCTGAGGTATGTTAACATGATTATGTTTTATGCGTAAAGTATGATTTCCTTGATTCTTATGTATACATGGACTAATGCTTTCTTTCCGTATTGTTATAACCCTTATGGTGATTTTTATGCTCATCCCATATTTTTATTTAAATTTTTATTATAGTACATAACGTTGAATTGGGTCAAAGATGGGATTAATGAAATTTCAGGCTGTCGAAAACACGAAACTAGACATGACACTTTTGTTCAAGAGTTTTTAGTTTGTGAAACAAAATTGAAGCTGAGTAGATGTGTCTACATTGTAACCTTTGGGATGTAATAGTTATTTCCTAAGTATATAAAACACTAAACCTAAAAAGATCCTCAATTTGAGATATTAATTTAATTAAATAATAAGTAATGTTTAAGTTTGGGTCCCTATAGTTAGTATCATAGGTTGGGTTAGATAACTTTAGAGGTTAGCGTATTATCTTAGAATAAGTGACATTACCATAATGGTTAGGATTTCAGAAAGAGTCATAGTTTTTAGATAAAGTGAATGAGTATGTATATCTTAGTGTTTATCTTACTCATTAGTACATGATGATTTTGCTGATATACTCACACTGACATTTTTGGATTTAGTAAATGGATGGATCTAGCAGGCCCCAAAGTGACAAAGGATTTGAAGGAAACTGTGGTGGTTCTCTGATTAAAAGACTGGATGAAATTGGGGATTCAATGAGAAATCTTGTGGTTATTCTAAATCAACTATCATGAGTCATGATCAACCACATTAACTTTTGTGAGTTCTCTAATGCATCATATACGAGATGAACAAATCGATGTGGATGTTCAGGTAATAATTATAAAGGTAACCATTAGGATTTATATAGTCCTTACTTTTGAGGTAATTATGGGTTATTATATGTTATGATGGAAAATGGAAGGCATGAGATAAACTTGAGGTTAAATTATGTTATTATTATTTTTGAAGATTTTATTTCTTTTTGGGGAATGTTATAAAAATCATGTAGTTTTGGAAAAAGGAAAACACTTAGAATGTGTGACAACCTATCATATCGGATGAAGATGCTGGAATCGAACCCACAACCAAAGTTCGACTGTTATTTATCACCTACCACTGGACTACGAGAAGTCCCTGGTTAGTTTGACTAATTCTTTTTAGTTATATGATTTTATGAATTAAGAGTATGTTGATTTTGGGTTATCAATGGAAATGATTAGCCTATCATAGAGGATAGGTTAATAGGTTAATTACTTTTTAGTATGAGACTGTTAGAGTAACTGATGTTATTTTGGTGAAAAATGTTAAGATTTATCTTAGGAGACTATGAATAAATCCTTCAAAGATTTGGGTTTCAATCTATGTTTGGTTTAATTTGATGAATTTTATGAATATATGTTTATTGAATTGTATTTTTTGAACTTTGGGTATTGTTTGAAAGATGTTGGAGATTAAGAATAGATTTGTTTTCTAAAAAATGGATTATCCTTTTTGGGTATAATCTGATCCTATACTAACATTTTTGGTTTCGGTTTTGGTTAAGGTCTAAAGACATGGGATGTATATAGTTCTTTTTTTTGATTAGGTGATTTTCGAGAAGTTGATTATAGCACTCTTAATGTGAACATGTCTTCCTAAATACTCATCATTTGGAGAAAGTATGAGTTTGGGTAAGAAATCTAGTAAAAGTGGAAAGTCAACATGATAGGTAAGTATGTTTCCGTATGATTTAGTTAATCTGAAAAATAAATTCCTCAATGAAAAGTAACATTAAACAAAAATGTTGTACGTTATCTTTTCTTACTGGAGAATCAAATACCGTTTAACCCATCACTAGTTTGTGATTTTCTAGTGGTTGACTTTCTCCTAAAAATGTTTTCTATCACTCTCTCTCAGAACATGACCCTTTGTTTTTTATTCCATATCCATATTTTCCTACTTGGAATCCTAGTATGGGTTCACTTGGGTGACCATTGTACTTCTCTCCCTTTGTTTTAAAGTGGAAGTTTTACTGACTCTTGTTCTGATGTGGGACTTTCAATGAAGATTCCAAACACAATTTTGAAATTGTGAGGACGCAATTCCCAAACCGGGGAAGGATGTAACATCCCAGGTAAATAAATAGTATTACATTCTATTGTTTATCAATATTTGTTAATAAAATGTTAATATTACTTTAAATGTAATTCTATTCTCTATGGCGTTCCCAATACGCAATAACGAGTTTATTTGAAATCTTACGTTGCATACTAATAATATAACAATATTATAATAGTTAATGTCTAGCCATTGTAATGGAGTTAATGAACAGAAATAACTACAATATGATTACTTATGTTGGCTAAATGTTTTTACATTTATCTAATAAATGTTAGATTCTTAAAATTCAAATGAATCCAATTTTAAGAATAAATACTCTAATATTTTTAAAATATTGTTTTACCACCATTTGAAGGAGATATTTTTTTAAATATAACTTTTGAAACTTTTATAAGATATATTTGTCTAAATATACTTATTAATTATTATTGGGATATTGAAATTTACTTTGGTTAAATTTTTGGAATGTTTCTAACGATGTTCATATTTTTTAATGAATAGTGAAAAATATTGCATTTTACATCAAAAATGCTTTTTCATCTAATTTAAATTTGTGATTAGATTATCTTTTTAATTAGTTTTAAAGTTTAATTATAATATATTTTTACAATTTAATTCAATGGTGGTCATTATAATTAATTTTACTTTGAAAATGGACATAAACAATTGCCATACTTTTCATAGATATTGCTTCTAAAAAACCCGCTATTTGTTTTGACAGTGAGAATTAACTATATGATTTATTAATGAAACTTATATGTTTTGAATTTGGTAAAATGGAAATATATTCTGAATTTGAAATATCAAATATAGCTTAGGGTTAATTTTTGGTATTTTTCTAATAATGCTTTTTTTAATGAATAGTGAAAAAATACAGTTTTTAATTCAAAACTGCCTTTTCATCCAATTTATTTATATATTTGGATTGTCATAATAATTGAATTTAATGTATAATTGAAATATGTTTTGATCTCCAAATACATTTTTTTAATTTTATGTAATTTCACTTTTCAATTGGATGTAAAAACAAGTCAATCATTTGAAAAATTTTACTTCTTAAAACCCGTCTTTTGTTTTGACAATGGGATTTAATTTTAAATTAATTACTACAATTTATGTGATTTGAATTTGATAAAATGGTTTCCATATTTGGAATCAGATGGTCCAAATTATGTAATTAAGACTATTTTGTTTTTGGACATTATGAATATTAACTACAGTAATTATCTTTTATTATCGTGTTTAATTAGTAATCGGGTAATTAAGGGTAAGAAAATAATATCATAAAAATATAAAATGACCCCACCATGTGTCCTAATGCTATTGGTGGTGTCATGGCCGACCCTGTTATGCCTTGTTCCAACCTTGGGACCCCATTGAATCACATTAGTGTGATAGTGACCTTTTATCCTATTTTTTTTAAAGAAAGGAAAATGTAACCAAAGTATTTAACACATAAGTAAAATAATTTTAATTTTTTCCACATAAACGATATCTTAGACTATAAATAGTAATTTTAAATCTAAAAATATTTCCTACATCATAGTATTTTTTTATAATTTTATACATTAAATAAATTATATTATATTTGACATCATGATGATGTAGCGATTACCTCATTAATGAATGATTTAAATAAAATGAAATGATAATGTAAAATTTAATACTGACACTTGGAAAAATCATATTGGATTAATATATAACTAAACATTATCACCTTATCTTAGACATATTTCAATTTTGGACGTTTAAAATACGAAAATAATTTTATAATAAAGTAACATATCTTGACTTTCCATGACTGCCCCTCATCTCCTCTTATAAAAGGCCCCCACCTCTACCACCTTACCCACACCCCTCAAGCCTTTTTCTAGGCCAACACATGCCCATTTAATCTCTCCAAATTCCTCTCTTCATCATTGAATCCTCACCTTTGGCTTAATTCTCTTTAATAAACCCTTTTGGTTCAAACCAAGAGGAGTTACCCGATTTAAAGGCAATGCCTTCACTTGTGTTCTCTTGTTTTATTTTGCTTCTCCAAACCCCTAAACTATTTTTATTCAATTATTTTTTAACAACAAAAATATATTCAATATATTAGGATGTTTTTATGTGAATTATTCTTTCTACACTTACACAAACCTTCGTCTAATTGTTAAAGAACATACTGTTTCTGTGGATGGCGAATTACTGCCTCATGAAATGATGATTGTTCAATCTTCTCTTAACACTTTCCATGATGGCCATAATGATGTCACTGTATTTTATATATGATATATATGGTATTTATGTTTCCTATATTTTTCTGTATTTTATATTTAAAACATTCCTTTATGCTTTGCATGTTTTGCAAATGCGATAATTTCATACGAGGAAGTCTGGACTACTGCCCCCTCAAGTGATGTGACTCGTTCATGCAATACATGGAATGTATAAAGAATGAAAATAATGAAATTATGTGAACTATAAAACATATATATTATACTATAATTATAATATATATATCTCTTAATTATTTTTAATTCCATTAATATGACAAATAAATGAAAGTAGTGTTCACGGGTACGTACGACCTACCGTCTCCATGAATGGTACATTTCATTTATTTTTATCTCCAAATGTTATGGAATAGTATAAAATGAATTTTTACTGGATAGATATGATATTTATATCATTAATACTATTCTGGAGATGATTTACATATAATACATGGAGAATTCTTTTCAAACAAGTTCATTTTTGACTGATGTACCAAACATCGACAAAAACATTTGATATGAACTAACATAATTAATTAATTATTATAACATTATAATATGTGATATGAATTGAATAATAAAAATTAAAGGAGTTCCTTCAGAAATTATAAATTGAAAAATGTTTATTATTCAGTAATATAACGAAATGAAAAAGACATGTCAGACTTGAGGTAAGGGATCCTACCTCTCTCTTTATTTTTAAGTACTCTTTTTATGTAACTTACTTTAAGCTTCCCTTTATTATGTTGGGGGATGTTCTTTTATATTAAAATTTCTGTAAAATCTATGTTAATATGATTAGAGACCCTATTTTATGTCATCAATCCATTTTTGGAAGTTTTATGTGGCGCTGTTAGGCTGCCGAATTTTCATAAGGGGATTTTCATCTCACATTTTATTCCTATGAGTTTCATACTACATTGGCCACTATTTTCTCTTTGTGTTGTGCATTCACTGCCCCTTATTTTACTATTTTAATAATATAATCTCATTTATGGGTAGTTACATCTTCATTGTATGACCCTTCATTCATGGGGTGTACATTTCAAAAGCTTCCCAAATCGGTTAAGGAACCTTCCACGCTCCTCTTTTAAAAAGACTTATTTTGTTATGTCTTTTAATTTAAAACTTTTTATGTTGGGATATGTTCTTATATATCCTTATTGATGTAAATTTTATGACTAAGTGATGAGATACCATTTTCTCTCTCATCAACTAATTTTATGAATTTTAAAGTGACGCAGTTAGGTTGTCGAATTTTACCAAGGGAACTTCTCAACCCATTTTCGATTTCTTTGGGTTCAACATGTAGTTATTGAATATGTCATCCTTTGAATATGTGTGAATGAAATTTGGTTGTATTACACATAATATGCACTTATAACAGGTGTATTTATATTTTCCACACATAATTATGAGATTGATTTATCCTTAATTTTAAATATACCTTCTTTATATGGGATTTCATCTCATTATACATTTCATTTGAGACTTTAATGTTGTTATGCACCAATTAACTCTTATATGGTGTATATACTATACTTTGGAATATTATATCATGAATCCATTTATTCTCATGAAATTATAATGTTCTGATGGAATGTTATTCCTCAATTATTGTATTCAAGTGTCTATCATTTTGTTAAAAACCCTTTAACTAAAATATCATTTTCAATGTTTTAATAAATATTTCTCATTAATATCCAAGTTTTAAAAATGGTTTTAAGGATTTATTTATTTGGATACTAATGGTTTGAAATGATAAAATCTTCAAGGTGGTATGGGACACTTTGAATCAAAAATATCTTTATTGAATGTTTTAAATGGTTTTGAAAATGGTTTTTTGAAGGGATTCATTATTTCAATATCTGAAAATGTTATATCTTTATTTCAATGTGGGAATTTTATCATTCCATTATGCTTATGTTATGTGCTATTATTATGTTTTGTTTCTTCGGAATTGTTTATGAAAACGGGTGGTTCCGTGATAAATTAAGGGTGGGTGTGTCACAACCCGTCCCGGTGGGGCCCGCGCCATGACTCCCCAAGCCCGCCTCCAATAGGCCATGGGCTGGTGACTAGCACCAAGTATGCATGTTACTAACATGGGAGGCATTGCCTATGAACTTGTACACACACACACATCTCCAGGCCCGCAAATGATGAAATGTAAAACACTATGGAACAAAAATGCATGCATACAACTAAACCCAACCAACAGTGCATGAAGAAAGGTAAAGTACTGTAAAAGTAAACTGGGCCAGAATACAAGCCCACCAAAAACAGGAGTATGAAAAAATGCAAAGTCCAACCAGTAAGCACAAAGGTACCGGGACTGCTTCTCGTAGCCGTAGGAACTCCTCGGCCAGTAGGAAACGCAGAAAGCTCAGTCCTATCCTGGTCCACCCTGGACTCTATCAAATTACTGCTCGTCTGCACAAGACACCAGACGTGTGGGAAAATCCCGTCCAGGGGTGAGTATAAAAATACTCAGTAGATGACCCCGAAAAACCACAAATCAGTACACAAATCAAAGGTACAATCAGCTATGCATAATATATGTTTACAAAACAAATAAAACAAACCAGATAAACTCAAAAACTAGGCCTGTGGTCTAGAGGCAAGTCACACAACCGGATACCCTCGCAAGGGATTCTGTTTGATGATTTTGTGATGCGCTCGTTCTGGGAGAACACACTCCATGAGTCTTATAGTTCTGATGACGTCTGTCCGAGAAGTGATGTTTGTCTGGAACCGTCACGAGATATAGCCACACTCATTACTGGTGACACACTCCTGAGTAGAAGGGTTGCGATACCTAGAAGCACTCATTATGGGAGACACACTCTTGAGTGGGAAAGATCTCTATACACAGATGAGGATCAGTGTCGGGGACATGGCAGATACCGCGACTCATCCGGAATTCACCTGCTTGGTAGAGGATCAACGCCCGGTAAAGTTGGTCACGCCGATGCCTGACTCTACCTAGGGTCTGGAATGGATAGAGGATCTCGATCTGGGCCTCTCGGATGGATTCCTAACTCTATCACAGAAATGTCCTGCTGAAGGGATCATAATATGGTGTGAGGGAATGATGCCTGACCTTCAGGGGAAAAGAAGAAAGGGCCCTAACCCAAACGAAAGATGTTCAAGGCATAATGAACAAAAGGACCAAGATATTCTCTAAAAAGTACACGACCTGTAGAAATGATACACGTCATGTGGTCCAACCCTGGGTACTGCCTGTGTACAACGGACCATGTCGTGAGGCTGGTCGTAAGAAAAAACATAGTACACGGCATGTAGTACGGAGTACACGCCATGTCTGGGTAACTAGGGCTGGCTCCATGTACTATGGCCATGAGCTCGTACACTGTCACCAACCTGTGTACTCTAACCCATGTGATCCACACACGGGGTGACACGCGCTGTTTACCTCACCTGGATGTGTGATGGAGTACATGGTTGTGTACTCCATTCCTTGTCCGTGTATCCCCAGGATACACGCCGAGCTCTGCATTGCCGCCTTTGTCGAGCTGTACACGCCGTGCCGCCTGATGCCGTGTAGAGTATCCCGTGTCTGTGTACCACCTGTAGTACACACCGAGCTTCGAGAAAGGTCCAACATGCCATGTGACCAGGGTCACAAGCCGTGTGATCCTTATCTGACCCTGAAACAGTAGCTTCCACCATCAGAACTACACGGCGTGTTCTTCGAACGTATACGTCGTGTATTCTGGAAATTTCCACAAACATGGACCTCCACCGTCACGCCTCCCGTGGTTCTCCAATCATTGATATGCATGTTCGATCATCACAAAACCTTTAGGTCTTGGTCTCCCCGACACCACAAAGCTGTTTCCATCGTTTTCGGGCCTCCGATCGGCTCTGAAAACATGATTGATCTTTCCACGCGATGAACGCTCGAAGAACGTCCCTTCTGATCTGGTCCGATTCGTCGTCCGCCATCGCCTCCGCACCTCCACACGGTCGTTGTGTTGTCGAACCATTGACTTGGGATCGTTGCGTTGAAAAAAAAGATGTGAAACTATCCGTTGTTCTTCGCCTCGCGAAGAACGCGAAGAACGCACATGCAATAAGGAGGAAGAAAATCCACATAAACAAAAATAAGGAACGAACCTCCTCCATCGTTCGTCACGGAATTTATCCACTCCCGTTAATAGGTTTAAACGGAGCAGAGATCATCATGAATATAAAGCATGGATTAACTCCCCAAAATCATCCCAAAGAATACCCTCCTGCAAGAACGTACAGATCCATGGATCAACTTGTTCAGGGTTGAGCCACGTTCGTCGTTTAAATTCAAATACGGGGAAATGAAAATAAAAAAAACATCCCCTACATTTCTAAAGGATCGATCATTTATGAAGGCGTCGCATTGTCATTGTCGTCGAGATCCTTCAACGTTTATGGCGTAGAGATTCTCAACTTCGATCCGTCGTCATTCGCCAATGCGTCCTCCTCCACCCAAGCTCCCAGAGAAATCTCTCTCATTCTCTCAACTCGCAGGGTTATGAGGCTAACCTTGAAAATTTTCCATAAGGATTCATTTATAGGGGAGGATTAGGTTGTGATAAAAAAAAGGAAACGTTTTAAAATAATAAAATAAATTATTAATTTATTTTATTCCCTCCAAAGAGCATTCCTATTTAAAACGTACCAAATTAAATTTTTTTTTGCAGCTGACCTGGGCTAGTTAAGGTTAGAGTCGTTCATAGGAAAAGTCTTCATCCCGGACGCAATGGTGCACTCATATTTTTAATCCTGGCATCCGTTTGGAAACTGTATCAACCGTGCACAATCACCGACTCACTTGACTTAAAAAAGTTCAAACCACCATTCCGGGCTCATTGGACCTCGGAATGATGTGCCGTCTTCACGCCCGGTATCGAAATAATTCCATATAAAATTTAAAAATAATAAATAAAAAATTTGAGACATTACATTCTCCCCACCTTGGGGCTTTACGTCCCCGAAAATCCAAAACAAAGGCTACTCATAAAGATGAGGGTACTGGGCACGGATCTGGGCCTCCCGCTCCCACGTGCTTTCCTAAAGATTCCCATGCTGCCACCGGACGTGAACTAAGGTAATCGATCACCCATGAAGGATCCTCTCCATCCAATCGTCGATCTCCACCGGGTACTCAGCAAAGGTCACTCCATCCTCGATGTCCAGCTCACCCCAGTCGATGGCGTGCGATGGGTCATGCATGTACCTCCTCAGCTGCGACACATGGAAGACATCATGTACCCGATGAAACTATTAAGGTAGAGCCAGGTGGTACGACACCTTGACAACTCTTCCCAGGATCTGGAAAGGTCCGATGATCCTCGGAGATAGATTGTCTCCTCGGCCAAATCTCCGAAACCCACGTCGAAGTGAGACCCAAAGAAAAACGTGGTCTCCCTCCTCAAACTCCAGAGGCCTCCGTCATCTGTTTGCATAAGACTTCTGCCAGCTCTGTGCAGTCTTCATCCACTCCCAGATGATCTGCACCTTCTCTGTCATAGCTCACACTAACTCTGGACCCATGAGTGCTGACTCTCTAGGGTCGGTCCAGTAAAGCGGTGACTGGTAGGGTCTCCCATACAAGGCATCAAACGGTGCCATACCAATGGTGGAGTTGTAACTGTTATTGTACACAAACTCCACCAGTGGTAGGTGGTTCTCGCAGCTGCAACTAAAGTCCAAGATACAGGCCTACAACGTATCCTCCAAACCCGAATGGTCCTCTCTGTCTGACCATTTATCTAGGGATGAAACGCTGTGCTCAAGCATAGCTGAGTCCCAAAAGCCTCCTGTAATCCCTTCCACAACCGGGATGTGAAGCGGGCGTCTCGGTCTGAGAGTATAGTCGAGGGGACGCCATGAATCCGAACTATATCCTATACGTAGAGGCGTCCCAGGCTCTCTACGGAACCCTGCTACCTGATAGCTAGGAAGTGGGCCTACTTGGTGAGTCTGTCAACGATCACCCAGATGGAATCATCCCCCTTGGACGTTTGTAGTAAGATCGTCATGAAGTCCATCGATATTCCATCCCACTTCCACTCTAGAAATTTCAGGGCTGGGCTAACCATGCTAGAACCTGGTGCTCATCCTTCACCTGCTAGCATGTGAGACATCGAGAAATGAACTCTGCCACTACCTTCTTCATTCCTGACCACCAGAAATGACGTCTGAGGTCCTGGTACATCTTTTCCACTCCGGGATGTACCTCCAAAGGGGATGTGTGGAACTCCCTCGGGACCTCCTCCTGCAACGCTATTGGTACAACAGTGCGTCCTCTAAAAAGGAGTACGTGCTCCCCACCTTGCGAATATCCATCAGGAGCATGTCCTGTGGATAACTGAGCACGTATGGTCACAATATCGACATCCCCAAGCTGTGACTCCCAAAATCACTGTAAGAGTTGAGGGATGACAATCATCGACTGTAGGTAGGCTGCATCCTCTCCATCCACAAAGGATAACTGCAACGCGGCTAATTGCTATGTCGCCTCACTCAACAGATGTGACCTCGACCTTCTACTAAGAGAATCTTTCACCTTGTTCCCCTTCCCAGGAGTATGGATGATCTCGAAATCACAGTACTGGAGGAACTCTAGCCAACGCCTCTACCTCCGATTCAGGTCATTCTATGAGAAGATGTACTTGAGGCTCTTGTGGTCAGAGTAGACAACGAACCACTCGCCCATAAGGCAGTGTTGCCACATCTTCAGTGGAAAACTACCACTGCTAACTCTAGATCATGGATTGCATAGTTCTGATCATGCGGCCTAAGCTGACATGAACCATAAGAAATCACCACATGCCGCTGCATCAGGACACAGCCGAGCCCGGTCCATGATGCGTCGTAGAAAACTATGTACTCGACACCCTCCTCCGGCAATATCAAGACTGGGGCGCTCGTCAAACTCCCTCTTAGCTACTCAAAATACTACTGGCACTATTCTTTCCACACGAAGGGTTGTTCCTTACTAGTCAAGGCCATCATCGGTGCTGATATCCCGGAGAAATCAGGGATGAATCTCCGGTAATATCCTGCAAACCCAAGGAAGCTTCACACCTCTATCACGCTCCCAGGTGGCTCCCATGCTAACACAACCTCTACCATGGCTGGGTCCACAGCTAATCCATATACTTAGATGGCATGTTCCAAAATGTGGACCTCTTAAATCTAGAACTGACACTTCAAGAGAATTATATAAAACTAGTGATCTCAGAGTATGTCCAAAACTATTCGCAGGTGTCTCGCGTGCTCCTCTGCTGATGCCGAGTACACAAGGATGTCGTCAATGAAGACCACTATGAACCATCCCAAGTACGGCTGGAAGATCCGGTTCATCAACCCCATGAACACTGCGGGGGCATTCTTCATGCCAAAGGGCATCACCAAGTACTCACAGTGACCATAGAGACACTTGAAGGTCGTCTTTGGTATATCCTCATCCCGCACTCATAGCTGGTGATAGAATGATCGAAGATCAACCTTCGAGAACCACTGATCCCCTCTTAGTTGATCGAAGAGGTCATCATTTCTCGGCAGTGGTTACTTGTTCTTCACCGTAACCTGGTTCAGGTGCCGGTAATCCACGCACAACCTCAGACTCCCATCTGAATTCTTGGAAAACAAGACCAGGGCCGCCTAGTGTGAAACGCTGGGTCTCATGAAACCCTTGATCTGAAAATCCTCCAACTTCACCCTCAGATCTAGAAGCTCTACGGGAGCCATCTGATAAGCCGATGAGGAAATCGGTGTTGTCCCGATGTGTAAGTCAATGCAGAAGTCAATTTACCGATGGGGAGGTAACCCTGTAACATCATACGGAAAGACATACTCATTCTCCGCCACCACTGCTAGGAACTGAGAGCTCACAACATCTACTGCTCCGAGGGTAAGGCTATCCATCTCATGAGTGATCGGCTGCCCCCTGCTATGCATGAGCCCACTTTGTGATGCCTGGGATTCCTTTTTTCCGACAAAGGAAAACCTTGTTCCATTACGGCGGACACACTGCACTCTTCGCCTAAAACAGTCAATCTGGGCATGGAACGAAGATAACCAATCCATACCGAGAATGGCGTCGTAAGGCCTTGACACTACCACCAAGAGGTTCCAACCGAATCTCTCGCCTCCAAGGGTAATATCACAATGTCTGCAAAGGTGCGTGATTGACGAGTCTCTTCTCATAGGTGTCTCTGAGTGTACGGATCGAGTCAACGGTTCTACCGGAATCTCGAGGGTGTTTACAAGACATGTGGCTATAAGGGAATGAATGGCACCTGTGTATATGAGTATGGCCGCTATGGTAGAAAAGACACAGATCATACCTCGAATCATCCCTGGAGCCCCTGGGTCATATGCCTTGACCGCATGCAGTTGTCCCCTTCCATGTCCCCCATCTCCCTGAGCCTGGTGCGGACCTCATGGGGGTGGTGGTGGAAGTATGTCGAAGCGTCTACCACAACCTACAGCTCTCCCAGCTCCTCTTCCATGTCTTCCACCCAGCGGATCTGACTGCTACGTTCTCTGCCACTGTCTCGGTGGTCCATCCACCACTTCCCTATCAGCAGCCCGACGTGTCGGGAAATCTCTAGCAAGATGCCCTCGGCCGTAGCAAACATAGAATCGCTTCTCCCTAGGATGACTGGATCCATCCTGAGAGCCCAGGATTGTCGATCCCCTGTACTGGGTCCTCCTATGACTTCTCCCACATCCAGATCCCTGCGTCTGATGTTGGCTCCCTGCTGCAAGTGTGTCCACACCTGTCTGCCTACTGCTGACTGCCGGAGGCTATCTCTGCTTCGCCAAGAAGCTCTCGATCACCAAGGCCCACTCAAGCACTCCAGCATAGGTAGAAATGCATAGAGGAATGACAGGAGCTCGGATGTCTCGCCATAGACCTCGCTCAATGGTCTGCGTCCAGAAGTACTGATCCCTGACCATATCCATCATGTACCGGGAAAGGTTGGTGAACCTCGATGAATAGAAATCCACCATCATACTACCCAACTGGAGCTTAAGAAGATCATGGATGCTCATAGATCTCAGTGTAACCAGAGATAACTCCTCCCTGAAGAGTCTCACAACTCCATCCACAAAAGAGTATCCTCATCATGAGTCTGCGTGGTCAGACTCCACCATCGTTGGGCTCGCCTCGGATCCTGAGGGGCCTCTGTCTCTGAAACTCGTGGAGCGCGCTGAGCCTGCGCTCCTCATCGGTCAGTACCGCTGGTACCACTGGCTGCTCCACTGGTGGTGGAATAGCAGGTGCACCACCTGGTGGCAACGCTTTGGGAACTGGTCCCTGTATCAAAGCCTCGTCACTGAGGGGGTCATCCTCCAAATCGTTCTGCTGAATCCTAGCGGGTACGCGTCGCGGAGGCATCCTGTAAAGAAACAAGATGTGTCACGGTCAATGAGTATATCTGGATAGCTGACACCAAGGATATGGAAGACACAACCCATTCCTATATGATGAATGTACCTTTTATTTCCCCACAACTAGTATTTTCATGAACCAGGTCGAAAAAGAGGTTATCAGAGTCCTGGTGTATGGTTACGTCAGTCGCCGCACCAACACTGGAGTCTCTGGCCTGAATGTCGAACCCAAAACACTCAACAGTATTACCCCAACCAAACTCACAGACTCATGGTCCTAAGGTATAACCGACCACCTCTGATACCACTTTGTCACGACCAGTCCCAGTGGGGTTCGCGCCGTGACTCCCCAAGCCCCCCTTTAATAGGCTAGGGGCTGGTGACTAGCACCGAGTTGGCATGTCACTAACATGGGAGGCATTGCCTAAGAACCTGTACACACACACACACACATCTCCAAGCCCACAAATGCTGAAATGTAAAACACTAAGGAACAGAAATGCATGCATACAACTAAACACAACCAACAAAGCACGACGAAAGGTAAAGTACTGTAAAATTAAACTGGGCCAGAATACAATCCCACCAAAAACAAGAGTCTGAAAAACAGCAAAGTACAACCTGTAAGCACAAAGGTACTGGGACTACTGCTCATAGTCGTAGGAACGCCTCGGCCTGTAGGAATCTCGGAAATCTCGGTCTTGTCCTGGTCTTCCCTAGACTATGTCAAAAGGCTGCTCGACTGTACAAGACACCAGACGTTCGGGCAATGACTGTGTTGGGGTTAGTATAACAATACTCAGTAGAGAACCTTGAAAAACCACAAATAAATACACAATAAAAAGGTTCAGTCAGCTATGCATAATATATGTTTACAGAACATATAAAACAAACAATATATACAAAAAACCCAGGCATGTGGTCTAGAGTCAAGTCACGCAACCGTATACCCCCACAAGGGATTCCGTTTGAAGATTCCGTGATGCGATCGTTCCGGGAGAACACACTCCACAAGTCTTATAGTTCTGATGATGTCCGTCTAAGAAGTTATGTTCGGTGGGAACCGTCACGAGATATAACTACACTCATACGGGAGACACACTCCTGAGTGGAAGGGTTACGAAAGATAGAAGCACTCATTACGGGAGACACACTTTTGAGTGGGAAAGATCTCGATACATAGATGAGGATCACTACCAGGGACATGGAGGATACCGCGAATCATCCGGAATCCACCTGCTAGGTAGAGGATCAACACCCGATAAAGTTGGTCATGCCGATTCCTGACTCTACCTAGGGTCTGGAATGGATAGAGGATCTCGATCCGGGCCTCTCGGATGGATGCCTGACTCTATCACAAAAAAGTCTTGCTGAAGGGATCATAATTCGGCGTGAGGGAATGATGGCTGACCTTCAGGGGAAAATAAGAAGGGGAACTAACCCAAATGAAAGATGTTCAAGGCATAGTGAACAAAAGGACCAAGCCGTTCTCCAAAAAGTACACAACATGTAGAAATGATACACGTCGTGTAGTTTGAACCCGGGTACTGCCCGTGTACAATGGCCCGTTTCGTGAGGTTAGTCGTAAGAAAAAACTTAGTACATGGCATGTAGTACGAAGTACACGTCGTGTCTGGGTAACTGGGGTTGGCTCCGTGTACTCTGGCCATGAGCCCGTACACGGTCACCAACCCGTGTACTCCAACCCATGCGATGCTTACACGGGGTGACCCACGTTGTTTACCTCACCTAGCTGGGTGATAGAGTACACAGTCGTGTACTCCATCCCGTGTTCGTGTATCCCCAGGATACACGCCGAGCTCTGTGTAGCCACCTCTACCGAGTTGTACACATCGTGCCCCCTAAAGCCGTGTAGAGCATCCTGTGTCCGTGTACCACCCGAATTACACACCGAGGTTTGGGAAAGGTCCAACACGCCGTGTGACCAGGGTCACACACCGTTTGATCCTTCTCTGACCCTGAAACCCTAGCCGCCACCATCATAACTACACGACATGTTCTTCGGATGTACATGCCGTGTATTCTAGAAATTTCCAGAAACACGGTCCTCCACTATCGCGCCTCACGTGGTGCTCCGATCATTGATCTGGCCATTCGATCGTCACAAAACATTCACGTCTTGGTCGCCCGACACAACTAATCTGTTTTGTCATTTTCGGGCCACTGATCGGCTCTGAAAACATGATTGATCTTCCCACATGAAGAACACTCGAAGGATGCCCCTTTCGGTCTGGTCTAATTCGTCATCCGCCATCATCGCCGCACCTCCACAAGGTCGTTTCATAATGAAACCTTCGACTTGGGATCATGGAATCATAGAAAGGATGTGAAATGATCCGTTGTTCGTCGCCCCTCAAAAAATATGATGAATGCGCGAGGAAAAAGGAGAAAGAAAATCCACATAAACAAAAATAAGGAATGAACCTCCGCCATCATTCGTCACGTTGTTGATCTACTCCCGTTAATAGGTTTAAACGGAGCAGAAATCAACAAGAATATAAAGCATTTATTAACTCCCCAAAATAATCCCAAAGAAAACCCTCCCACAAGAACGTATGGATCCGCGGATCAACTTGTTGAGGGTTGAGCCACGTTTGTTGTTTAAATTCAAATACGGGGAAAAGAAAATCAAAACATCAACCCCTACCTTTCGTAAGGATCGATTGTTGACGAAGGCTCTGCGCTGCTGTTGTCAATGAGATCCTTCAACATTGTTGGCGTAGCGATTCTCGACTTCGATCTGTCGTTGTTCGCCAACGCGTCCTCCTCCGCCCAAGCTCCAAGAGAAATATCTCTCTTTCTCTCAACTCGCAGGGTTATGAGGCTAACCCTGCAAATTTTTCATAAGGATTCATTTATAGGGGAGGATTAGGTCGTGCTCAATAAAAGGAAACATTTTAAAATAATAAAATATATTAATAATTTATTTTATTCCCTCCAAAGAGCTTTCCTTTTTAAAACATCCCAAATTAATTTTTTTTGCAGCCGACCTATGCTGGTTGAGGTTAGGGTTGTTCTTAGGCAAAGTCATTTTCCCGAACGCAATGGTGCACTAAGATTTTCAATCTGGGCATCCGTTTGGAAATTGCCATAACTGCGCACAAGCGCCGACTCACTTGACGTAAAAAAGATCAAACCACCATTCCGGGCACACTGAACATCAGAATGATGTTCTGTCTTTGCACCCTGTCTCGAAATAATTCCATATAATATCTAAAAATAATAAACGGAAAATCTGAGACATTACAGGGTGAGCCCGTTATAGCTCTCCAATGCATTTGGTAACGCGAAGTAGTTAAACATTAAGGTTTCTCTGAAGAGATTAAGGGAATATACTGTGATAGGTTTTCCAAACATAACCATGAGGGTTACTCCCTACATAATAATGTTATGAATGCCTTAAGTTACCTATATGTCTTATGATTTATATGAGTTATACATAAATCTAATGATTTCATGAGGTATGTTAACGTGATTATGTTTTATGAGTACAATATAATTTCATTGATTCTTATGTATACATGGACTAATGTTATAATTCTATATTGTTATAACCATTACCAAGATTTTTATTCTCATCCCACATTTTTTAAGATGTTTTTTACCGGACATAATGTTAAATAGGGTCAAAGATGGGATCATGGAAATGTCATCCTGTCTAAAACAAGGAACTAGACATGACTCTTTTGTTCAAGAGTTTTTATTTTTTTGAATAAAAAATGGAAGCCGAGTAGATGTGTCTATATTGTAACCTTTGAGAAGTAATAGTTATTCCCTAATTCTATAAAAAACTAAACTTTAAAAGATCCTCAATGTGAATTATTCATTTAATTCAATAAAAAGTAATGTTTAAGGCCAGGTCCTTATATTAATGCTAAGATTTATTATTTAAATGTAGTTGTGTTAAAATTAATTTTCCAAACACATTGTAATTTTAGTTAATAAATTTTATTTAATATTTATAATTATTTCTCCCAAATTATATAATATGTCTCATTTCAGTTTTATTTCTAATGTATAAATTATGACGTTTGGAAAAAAACTAGTTTCACGGTGGATACTAAAATAGTAAAAGTGGTTATCCTTAGAGGATAAGGTAATAACATGATAAAAACATGTTCCTTTACAAAATGGATGTTTTTATAGAGTATAGTTTCCATCCACTATATTATTTAACAATTTTAGAGTCACTTGGGTTGACAGTTACTTCCCATTATTGAATAGAATTGTGTATTTACAATAAAATGTAACTTGACAACAATTATAAAGGGGCACCTAATATCATATTCTATCACCACATCAAAAGCCTTTTTGTTAATAAAATCAATACCCAATTAAATTCCTCAATTATATCCCCATGATCTAGATTCCATAGTTTGATTATAGAACCCACATTGTAAGCATTTTATGAAAATATATAAAGGTTTTCTGAAAAAGAGGAGGAAGGAGTGATTTATAAGCAAGGAGAACTCTGGTTAAGGTAGTCTAATTTGAATTTTAATTATTTGATAACAATTTCATATTCACAACATGTTTCTTTTATGTTTTTTATATAATATAAATGAATATATTTTATGATTATTCTTATGAAAATAATTTAGATATACAAATCCATGTTAGGTTCTCCAATTCCTGTGTGTTTTGATTTTAATGTTTCCAAAGTGGTTAGAGATTTATGTTTCAATCGTTTTCTAATCATAATTATTTATGATTTAACTACAATTGAAGTAAATATATTATTTTTATCTTATAAATATTTTTAATTTTAATAACATATGTTTCTTTCCAGAGAATAACATTTTCCTTTCTTTTTCTTCATTTAAAGGGCTCAAAAGATCAAAATAATGTTCATTTCATCCATTTAAAATTCATTTCTATTACATATCCATGATATATAATATTTTCTATATTTTTCAATATCATATTATATTTTATTAATGTAATTTTTTCCTATTATTGAATTTTGAAAAATATTAATAATAATGAATCTTATTGTATTTTTCAAATTATAAAATTTTTGACTTTATTATGATAAATGTGAAAGGAATGAATTAATTTAAACAACATAGTATAAATATATTTCCCCAAATAAATATAACCTAAATGGTTTGAATTTTAAATTAAATGTTTCCAGTGATATATATAAAAGATTTTATTTTTATAAATATATACAAATATATTTATTTTTAAATGTTATTTTAAAAGTGGAAATGATTTTTTCAAAATGATATATGTTAGTGATCATATAAAATATGTTTCAAATATGATAACATATATTTATGATAAAAGTGATTTTATAGGAATATTATACAATAATACCATTTTTTTCTTACTCTAGATGTTTTATGATTTTAATGATGATATTTTTTTAATCACATGTATTTTCCTGGGTTATGCTATGATTATTTGATGGAATTTTTATGAAACCTATTTTCTTTGAATGGGTTATGATGAGAGGATATGGAAAATGATTCACAATATTGTGTAACACATATGTTTGTTTTTCATTAATAATTGACAGTTCCATTACAGAACAATGACGGTGTTCATGTTATAACCAATGATGGTGGTTACTTTATAACCATGAGTGGGTAATATATTATATAACATGATCATTGGGAACAAAATTATATACCCTCCAATTCTGAAGGAAATGATTGATATCTCAAGAGATAAACTGGACATGAATTCGATGTAAACCCAGTTCAGTAAAAGAGTTTGTCCACTATGATTGCATAATGACCCATGATTATAAAACAAGGATATTATATCATTACACTCCACACAAACATGCATATGGATCATAAAGGTATAGTTCCATTGGAAACATGCAAACATAAACATATAGTGAATATTTAATCTAAATCATTACCAAAAACATTATTCACAACTATCACCGTTGAATGACATATTATACTTTATACATTTTTTCATAACCTGAGGAAATGAATCATATGAAAGGGTGATCTTAGATGTTCAGTAAGGGTAAAAAAGGGATACACATAAGATTTACATGATCACATGCATACGAGAACATGATCATAAAATCATAAAAAAAATACCATGAATACTAATGATAATAATCTTGAGTCATGTCATAATGATTGGCAGATCATAAGAAATAAATCATAATGAAATCAAGGAACCTCATCCATGATATCATAACATTATCATGTTACGTGGAATTATGTAAAACACATAATCATATAGAACTATTTTCTATATTAGTATAGGATCATTTCCAAGGCCATTATATTAGTTTTTTTTACTCCCCAAAACATCATAGTAGACACAGTTGCTCATGAGACCATCATATTGGCCAGGGTAACATACTGAACTGGGTTTACTCCATGTTCCTGTTAATATTATTTGATATAAATATTTTTCCAATGAATTGATCAGAGATATAGGTCCCACCCATATTATAATGAAAACCTTATTTATCTGTGCCATAATATCATAAAATGTTCATTTTATTATAAATCATAAAATCAAATGGGCTTCATAGGAATTTTATAAAATAATAACCTAATGAAAAGAGACAGGTTTCATAATCTTTTCATTATTTCATCATATCATAATTAATGTAAAATAAGTGGATTTCATAATAATTTCATCATGGTATAACCCATTGAAGAGAAAAAGGTTTCATAAATATATTTTAATAATAAAATATTCAATAAAGATTTAATAATTTTATCTATGTTTTATTTCCCTAGTAAAATTTAGTTATATTTAACAATGTAATATTAAATAGTGAATAAATTTTAAAGACAAATCAATAGGAAATTTTCTTAAGGGGCATAAAATTTCAATTAAAACCACTTTTGTTTAAAAAAGTTTGAATATCCTTTTTTGGAAGGCAATATTTGGAAACATATAATAGAAGATTCAAATAAATTATTGTTCATGATTTTGGGAAAATATTTTCATACCATTCATGTTAAAACATATATTATTTTCACATTTTTAGTAGAGTTAATATGATAATTAATTAGAAATCATCAAGAAGATGACATTAATTTAATTTCAAAAAGTACAAAAAATGGTAAAAATGAATTTAATATAACATTTACATAATTATAAAACCATTTTTTGATGTCCTTCTATAAAAAACATTATTTTAGATGAAATTTTTTTTATTGACGAGAGATTTTTTTTATTTAAACATTTTCACAATAATTTAAAAAAAATAATAGAGTAGAAAATTTTTCTATTAATTGAAAATATACTAAATAACTATGGTAGAAGAAAATTTATAATTATTAATGAGATGTAGATCATACTATATCAATAGTGGAGATGTTTTATATAAAATCTAAATAAATTATGAGATAGTAATAAAAAACCAATACGAATTTGTAACATTTAAAATATAATACCTATGAATGATAGATAAAAAATTTTATTTAGAACCCATGTAAATAAAGGAAAATAATCATAAAATAAATTCATGGGAAGTATATACACCATATAAAAAAAGTATGTGGTGAATATGGCATTTCTCTCAAAGATATAAAAAAGTGATATTGAAATCCATTTGGTTAAGTATCAAAATTAGTCATTCACATTAAAAAACTAGTGTAATTAATAAGACTTTATTATAAATATATTATAGAACCATAGTAATATATATCAAACCATATTTAATTTAATTATAACATTTTATTACCCATGTAATAAACTTCTATGATAAAGTGTCACTTCAGGAAATAACATCTTTTTTTTCATGTATGTTATGAGTTTATTATTTTTAGTCCTAATTTATTGATTATAGTTATATCATATCTAGAATATTCACCATGATATAATTATAATTTATATCTAATATATAATTATTTATAGTTATCCATCAATGTTAGAGATATTAAATGAATAACATCTTTCTTGGAGTCGGTAGATCGTACATAAGCATGAACATTGTTTCCACATTTCGAAGGATTGGAAAAAAGAAAGGTAAATACTATTATAATATTAAAAAAAATAACTTTTTCCAATATTTATAAATTATTTTCATTATAATAGTTTTTACTACCATCCATATAAATCATGAATAACTGAAATCTCTTCACGAGGCAATAGTTTATGGTACACATAACTAATGTCATCATTTTTAAACATATGAAATATATAATATTTTGATGGAAATAATAATTATAGAAATATATTAATGTCATAAATATGATATATAAACATATAATAAATTGTTATAAATATTTGTGATAGAAGTAAATGAAAAAAAGAATGACATCAGTTTGTGTGGTGGATGTCTATCGTACACCATATTGATGATTTCATAATTCATTTGATGGATGTAAATATGGTCTTAGGTTACTGAATTAATATTTTAATATATATATATATATATTACTAGTGATATTATATTGGAAGTGTAAATACATTACACATTGTGGAGAAAAATAATGATGAACATGGAGCTTACTGTATAAAATTATTTTCTCTTAGTAGAACCTCCATTGTGTCTCTTATTAATGACCCTAATGTTGATATTTTTGGATGATAAGTAGCTATATAACATGTATTATTATGTTGGTTGTTTAATTTGGTAGTTTTTTTTAAATTTAGTTATTTATATTTTTGAATATATGAAGGGTGGTGGTAAATTTTTATAATTGTAGGAAAGGAACACACTTGGAAAATACATGAAAATTTCCTAAAATCATCCAAAATAATAAAGTGGTTCAATTAAGAAAAAATTAAAAATGACTATACTTCCGAATATGCGAAGTAGATGATGAAAATGTTTCTATAAAATATTAATTTTACATGTTTTATTATCATTTTTACACTTATATTCTTAAATAGACCCTGATAAACTAATTTTATCCACAACCAAAGTAATTAACTTTTAATGATTTCAATATTCTTTACGGTAAAAATTTATGTTGACCATATTAGATAATACATATTATTCTCATTCCAAATAGAAAATCTCTATTTTCCAAATAAATTAAAATAATTTTAAAATATAAATTAAAACCAATCTTCTAAATGTGATGAGAATGTTGGTTTTCAAAGAGAACAAGTTTAAAATTTTAAATGGTTTTCTTTAAAACATTAATATAAAAATGATTCCAATGAAATAAATTTGATTATTAAATAACACATTGAAGAAATTTTACCTTAAAAAATTTTAATATATTATTCATCTTTATAAATAATTTTATCTAAAAGGAAATTTTCAATTAAAATTAAATATTTTTTAGTAGTAAAATTATTTTCTTTTTATAAAATAATAATAAATTAAATGTAAGATAATTTTGACATGATAATTTCAAAATTATGATTATTTATATAATTAATTTTCTAAATGTTTAAATAAATAAATAATTATTTTTCATAAAAAATAAATTATTTTTTTGGGAAAATAGTGTATTAAAAACATATAATATCATTTATAAAAATTATTTATTTATTTAAAATATGTTTTCATAATAATAAACCATTATACAAAAAATATAAGATTTATTTATTTATTTTCATATCACTAACTTTAACATATAATATACAATGGTCTTATTTAAATAAAATTTATATTATATTGTGATTATTTAAAAGTAAGTGTTACATATAACACAAGCTAAAATTTGTGTTGTGTGTAACTAAAATGAACAATAAAGTATAATATATTTGAAAAAATAATAATTGATAAAAACTCAAGGTGTTACATTTTAACATCAATAAAGTAAAATTTTCCCTCAAAATAAATCTATCATAAAAATAGATGAGGGGTTTTTAGCCTTATCTTTTCCTCGAGTTCCCACACTGCTTCTTAAATGTGTTGGTTTTTCAGAAAAACATTGACTAGGTGAGTGGTCTTATTTCACAAAAACATTCCTTATATGATCCATAAATTCCCTTAGTTTTTCAACATAAAGAAGACTTTCCTCTACCGATATGAAATTTGAGTTCATTATATGTGAAGGGTCAGGTTTGTAATTAATCAAGAGAGATACATGGAACACAACATGTACTTAAGAGAGGTTTGCTGGGAGTAAAAACTATTAAGCTACTATCCCGATACAATAAAAATTTAATAGTTCCTAACATACATAAATATGACTTCCCCATTCTTCCTGAATCACAAAAAATTTATTCTATATATATATATTCTAAAAATATCATTATCACCAACATCAAATTCTTGATCACAGACAATATTAACAATATTAATATTATGCAGACTCTGAGATTCCTTGATGTGTTTTTGAATGGCTCCGACCAACTACAACATATTTTTTTTCATCTCTAGTCAATATTTTATAATTCACTAACATCATTAAATTTTGTTTGAGATTTATATTTATTTCCATATAGGGATTCATATAGATCGATTGGAATTTTGAGTTATAACTGTTTGTATAAGAAAAATCATGTAGGGGAAGGTGTTGGTACTAAACACCCTTGAAATACAAATAAGAAGTTATCTTCATATCCTTCATGGTATAAATTGATCACTTAGGTTAACCTTATTTTAATTGATGATATGTAGTATTGAAAATCAATCATGTATAAAGAGCTCTATGAAGGCTTCCCAATAAATTTTAGTAAACATCATATCCTGATCACACACAATATAATGTATTACTCCATGAAAACTTATGAATTTCTAAATGTATACCCTTGAAATTTTACCAATAGAAATAACTCTAATCATGATTGAGGGAAATGGTTGTGAAATTCAATCGACTATAACCCATATATCATAATTTTATTTTATAATTTTTGGGTATTCCAAGGTAGAAATCCATGTTCATGTTTTCCAATTTCCAGTCTGGTATAGGAAATGGATGTAACATCCATATAGAATATTTTATTTCAAAAATAAAAATTTTACATATCACACATTGATATTAAAACATTATTTTATCTCTATGAATTATATACCACCAAAATAATTATTTCAAATCTATATACAACTTTTTAATTCTTGGATAAATATAGAATAAATTACTACATTCTTTATCTAAAAAATTCTTCATGAAAATATATAATTTATATTAAAAATATATTACTATTGAAAAATTTCATGACATCAAGATCAAAATTAATCTTTGGAACATTTATATAATTATTTTATAGCTCAAGATTTTATTTATAAACCAATTTAATCTTTATATAGATATATTTTTGAAAGGTTAATTGGGAAATATATGGTTTTTCTCATCAGTTCAAAATTTCTAGATTCTTCCTCTTGAAATATAGAAATATTGGATATTTTTTATCATCATGAAATATATGCTCGCAATATCATTTCAAATGAAGGAATCATCAACCTATTTTCATTTCCTAAAGTTATAATTTATTAAGTATTCATAATTATTAGTCATCTCTAATCATATTCTCTAGGGTATATTGAAATCATTCAATGATAAGATATACTTTAAACATTTCTGATTAATATATACATCACACTTTCCTCTATAAATTAATTATTTTTTATCTATAATGGGTAAATTAATGTTGTAAATTTTACATTATTAGATGGGTTATTTTTCTCATGATATTTTAATTTTCAAAAGGAATAAGCTATAACCATGTTATTATTCATGATAAAAACATCATAATACCTTATTTGTTGTATCACTATAAATAACAATCCCTTCTCTACTATAGTATAATATAACAACATGTGCGTTAAATAATACACTCTTAAATTCCATAATATATTTCTCACACTCATATGACCTGAGTAACATGGAAATTTTCCATATTAACATATCAATTTGATTAGATAGTACTAAGAAATTATCCTAAAACTTTTGATAATATCCACCTAAATTAATAAAATAATATATCTAATTCACCATTTTATGTGTAGTACAATGTTCAATAACCTTAATCTTTAATGGATCTACTAATATACCATTTATTGAGATTATATAACCAGAAGAAGACAACTTTTGTAGCTAAAATTCATATTTTGTAAATAATTTAGTATTTATTTTCTTTCTAAATAGAAATTCGTAAAATTATAAAAAGACCCTTTTAATCTTCCATACTCTTTGAAAATTGAAAAATAAAATCTATAAATAATACCCCAAACTGATCAAGGTAATCATAAAAGACTATACTCAATAAATCCATGATGATAACATGGAATTTATTAAGACTAAATGGTATCACTCTGTATTCGTAGTTCCCATACCATGTATGAAATGTTTTCATGGGTATATTCTCCTTTTTGAACCACAATTGATGATATTCAAAAAAAATTTAAAACATTGAAATGTATTGAGATCCATGCAGTTTATCAAAAAATTTATAAATACATGGTAGAAGATACTGGTTCTTGATCATGAAATTGTTTAAGTCCCTATAATCAATGTAGATTTTCATAAATCAATATTTATGTATATGAAAAAATTGGGTGCACCCAAAAGTGACACACTTCTTTGAATTAATACCTTTTAATGTTTTTCATGGAGTTTCTTCATCAATTCCTATATCTAAATTTGGGTAATTCTATATAGTGTGTTTGATGTTTGTGTGGAAATAAGTATGATTTATATTGAGAACAAAACATCACATTTTGGTGGAAGGATTCAATACTTCATTGGAAAGACATAAAAAACACCACAAAATAGGTGTACCATTATTTTTAATTTTCACTACAACCATATGATTTAAATTTCCCTCATTAATGGAAATCAAAACCCTTATAATGGTTGTGACATCCATCATAATTTCAAATGTATTTTTAAACTGATATCTGATCATAAGTTTTTTTAGATTCTTAAAAATAGATTCCATTCCATGGTAATTGATATTATATTTATATAGATAAATCTAATACAATCAGAATATAACATAAAATTAAATTAGTTGAAGAATGAAAATATTTAATGAAATAAAATTCCCACGAACTTCAAATGAAAATGTATAAGAGACATGAATATGGTATTTATACCACTTAGGGATTTTACAACTAAATATACATCTAATAATTTTTGAGGAGTTTTTATATCCTTAAAAATTATTTACATATGATGGAATTGGTATATCTAGAGTCAAAGAAGAAATTAGCATTTATAGAGTTGATGGTAAGTGTATCTTTCTTTATATCATTATCACACTCCTCTTTTGAAATAGTGATCACATGATATCTTCCTTTGAGTATGAGAATAAAATGTTTCTTATTTCTATAATCATCATTAAACATAATATTTGTGCACTAGTTATAATATTTCACATAATCATTTTCTTTTTCAACACTAGAGTTTTAGCGGAAATTTATGAGTATCCATAACTAAATTTGCGACATTATCTTACTTATTTCTTTAAATTATAAAATATATTTTCTAATTAACATTAATTATATATGAAAAATATTTAATAGTTTAATTCAGATAATTTTATCCATGTATCTTCCCATAATATGTAAATAATGTAAAGATAAAATATTTCTTCACACTATTCCTACACATTCTTTTGATTTCAATTTTAAACTAATTTTAAAAAACATGATACTGATATGTAACTCCAAAAACCATTTACAACTTGATAGAACACGAAACTACCTATTTATAGTCACTAAATTCTCTTATAGATAATTCTATTTAGTGACATTTTTTTAATCAATTGAATAATCAACCAACCATACAATTATATCAGGCTTTATCCTTAAACGTTACATAATCTTGAGATAAGTAAACAATTTGAGTTTAATTTACATAAGGGATATTTTCATGTTAAGAGAATTAGATAATTTTCCATAACTCAAACATAACAACTTAAATATTACAAGTAGAAACATCAACTCACTGTCCAATTTTTTCATTAAAAATAACTTTTTAAAAATAAACAAGGATCGCTTGAGGTTTAAACAACATGACTTTTCTTTGATACCATCTCTGACATTATTCTTCGTAATGTCATGTGATGAAAATTTCAAAACATGGGAGGAGCATAAAAATATCAGTAAGGGAGACATAAATAATGAAAACTATTACTCTTATGAAGTCATGTATACCATGGATACTTAATCATAAACAAATACTTTTCACCTTTAAGAAGTAGTAAATATACTTTACTAAACATAAGCTCATTTAATATCATTTTTGTAACTAAAAGATTACCATAAACCAATAACAAGAATCATATAACATATAAAGGAAATAAGGGATATAAATATACCTTAATGGAATAACCATATAACTGACTTCTGCATTTATAACTGAATAGAATAGCGATAGGGATGACTTCAATAAGAAATTAATTTGTGGTTATAACGTAACCACATGTTCTTAGATTATCACTAAATCACCCATCTTTTGATTAGCACGTAGCCAAACATATTTGTTTTTCCACATAACCACCCTTAAATTGTTCAAGTACTGTTATATAGTCATATCACAATAAAGATTTCAATTTTCATCATTTTAATCATAAATTTTCATTTTAAATAACAATAAATCATTTCAAGTTATTGAAATATTCAATCTATTACAAATAAAATTTAAGTCACTTAATAAAGATAATTTTGAATCAATGATTCCCATACCACATTGAATCGTTTGAAATAAATTGAAATTTTAAAACAATATTTTTGATATAAATTAATTAATTAAAACTATTTTGAAAACAAGGACATAAAATATATTGTTTTAGAATAATTAATCATTTAAAAATTTAGAATAATTTTTAGATTGGGAGTCTCTTACCAATCAATAAACACTTGATTAAAAATCACGGAATAATAAAATTAAACCAAACATTAATTACCATTATAATATATTAATTCATGATATAATGTGTCAAAAGGGTTTTATGTACTCTTTATATAATAATAAAGGTTCATAACATTATGATATGTCTTAATGAAAGTAAATTGAGACAAAGTCCTCGTAAATATTTTATCATTAGGTTAAGGATAAATCAATGTCATAATTTTGTGTGAAAAATATAAATACACCCAATATAAGTGTATATTCAGTGTAATTCAATCATAGATCATTCAGACATATTTTTGGAACAAAACCAGGGACATGGATATTTAACTCAATGAATGGAGATTATATTCTGATTTCCCTTATCTTGAGTATGACTCATGACATAAAACTGTTATGTACCTAAATAATAAACATAGTTCAATAACTTCTTGCATGAGAAGACATTTCATTTTATTATTAATTTTATACAACTTATTACCATTTTATAAAAATTACATAATTAAATAAGTTCATATCTGTCATTTTCTCAATATTTGATACATGATTCGGAAATGAACTTGTTTTGATATAAATTTCCATGTGGTAAAAATTAAACAATCTCCATAATATTTTTAATAATTTAAAAATAATCTATTTCTATTATATATTTATTTCTAGTAGTCCATAACATTTTGAGATAAGAATCGAAATGCAATGTTCATGGGGATGGTAGACTGTATGTACGCATCAACGTTACCTTCAAATCATTGTCCACATAATGATATAAAAACTAAATGGGACAAAGCTAAATTAATATTAAATTATAATATATAAGTATTATTTTGTTACATAAGTTCGTTAACTCCATCATTTATACATTCCATGTATGGCATGAATGAGTCACATCACTTTGAGTAGGCGGTATTCCTCACTTCTTTAAAAACAATTTTCATATTTACACATTAAGGAAAGATTAAAATAAGGTTGTAAATAAAAATTATAGATGATAAGAGACAATATAAATATAATATATATCATATATAAATATAGTTCCATCTTAATGGCCACCATTATAGGTGTTAAGAAAAAATTTATCAATTGTCATTTTGTGAGGCAATAGTGTGTCGTACATAGAAACAATATGTTCTATATCTGTAACACCCAAAGATTTCATAGTGTGTTATTTCTTCAAAATAATTCAATAACTTGCACTACACGCAACACTGAGTTCAATCACACCATGACTTACCAAACAACCCATTCAAAATAGGTTATGAATAGTATTAACTAAATTTTAAACTAATATATCCATATAATTTTAAAATCCATATTATGAGTTTCTTAGACATAATGCAAGAACAAATTCATTTTCAGTATTTCACTTTTATCAACTTTTAATAGTGAACCCTTTTTAAATACAATATTTTAAAATTTTTGACTAAATGGGGACATCAAAAATTTAAAATGAAACATTACAAGCTTCCACGGTACGCTTTCCTTTGAATAATACAGTAGTGTGTGTTGTACGCAACTTTGAGTTTTAACACACACCACAACCGATCAAACTAGCCGTTATGAATATTAACAACTAATTTTTGAAATTATATATATTTTATATTTCAAAATGGACTTCATTTTTGGATTCGGAGTGTCTAATTTACCATAAGGTGAAATTTTGGTACTTTTTGGATAACATTAATATGTTGATGAATAGTGAAAATTACTAAATTTTAATTAAAAACAACTTTTTTAATCAAAATAATTAATAGTGAAAAATTATGAATTTGGGTGGTTTTAAATTATATTTAGAATTTATTTTTACCATTTAATACAATTTTGTTCATTGGACATAATTTCACAATTAAACTGAACATAAACAAGTATCAATCTTTTGATAGTCATTATATCTTAAAAACACGCTTTTTGTTTTAACGACGGGAATTATTTTTAAATTAATTTATGCCACTTCTATGTTTTGAATTTGGAAAAATGGATTCCATATTTGGAATCAGGATTTTCATATTGTGTAAATAGGTACCTTTTATTTTTAAAAATTTTGAATAATTACTGTAGTAAATATTTTATTTACCATGGTTAAGAGTAAATCCGGTAAATAAGGGTTAAAAAATAATATTATAATAATACTAAATTACCCTAAAACGTGTCCTAAACTTATTGGTTGATACATTTTCGTCTATAGGAATTTTTGGGTAGATTTGGGGACCCCATAGAGCCACTTTTAGGAGATAGGGACACTTTATTTTAATTAAGTTAAAATGAATACAAAAATGACACAAGCATATATCATTTTGAAAAAAAAAATTTACACAGGGTTATATATGATATATTTTCGACTATAAATATTATTTTGAAAGATAAAATTATTTCATACATAATGATATTTTATTTATAATTTTTAGACATTAAATAATTTAATTTATTTATGACACAATGATGATGCAGTAATTACCATAATAGTGAAACTTTAAAATAATTTATATTATAAATACAAAAATAAATATAATTTGAGACAATTTATGATTTAAACTAATTTTATAAGTTAATATGTCATGTTAGGAATGAGTTAATTAAATTTTTTCGAAGTAATCATTCTGTTATTAGTTTCAAAAAAATCCACTATTGAATAGTGTCAAAATTGACAGAAAAGAGTTTTTAAAACAAATATTATATTATTAATTGATATTAAATTCCTAAAAATATATGGTTTGTCCAAGAGACTTATATCATGGTAGTTGTATCATTAATGGACCACTTTTTGGTCCCTTGGATGCATATAGTATGTTTATTAACCATATTATATAAAAATACAAAGAGGCATTGTAAAAGTGAAACTAATTAACTAAGAGTTAATACTTAAAGATAAGGTTAATATAATGACCCAAACCTGTCTAAATTATATTGTTTGAGTTGTATTAGACCCATACACACCTTAAAATTTAGATAATCAACTTTGGAGCCATTAGAAACTGAATATGAATTTATTATAAATTAATATTTCTAGCTTTTCCAAAGGTGCCCCTCACCCCTCTTATAAAAGGGAACTCCTCATTATCATTTATTCACACCGTAAAAGCCTTTTGGCTAGGCCAAAATCTGCCCAAATACTCTCCAAAATTCCCTCACTAAAATCTAGAGGCCTTATTTTGATCAAAAAGCCAACCTAAGGATCCCTTTTGATCAAATCAAAAGGAAGAACCCGAAGAAGAGATAATGATTTCACCACCCTTTTCCAAGTTCCTTTCTTCTTCCACTTCTTCTTCCTTTGTTATTACCATTCTAAAATAATTTCTCCAGTATCATATATATACTGTTATGTTTTTATAAATATGTTAAAACCATATTCAGTATTCTATCTACCCTTTTGAATAACATGTCACCATACATGCGTACGTACGGCTTACCGTCTCTACGTCGTGGTGTAATTGTTATTCAATATATTATTATTTGGATGGATATAATAATGATATGTAACTCATGTAAATAATAAATATAACATGTTAATTATTATTTCTATATTATAAACCATCCATTTATATATATTTTTTAATATCAATGGAATGATATTGTCGCTCGTGCGTACGTACAGACTAACGTCTCCACGAACGCGATGAGATTCATTCTCCATCGTATCCAATCAAGTATAATTATCATTTGATGATTTAAAACAAAATGTTTAAGAACATGATATAATTATTTATATGAATAATATAAAACCTATCCATGACAAACATGTCATATGTAACAAAACATATAAAAGAAAACGAGTAAGTTAACACCCAAAACGACGATAGTACTAAGATATTTTTAACAAAGAAATGTTAAAAGATCATATATGATATCATATGAATGTATATGATTCTTGTATAATTTAATGAAAATGATTTCACTATTATACAGGAGGTTAACCTACCCCATCCAAGGAAAAGTACAAGGTAAGGGTTTATTTCGCAATCTATTCATTATCCGAGTTTTTTTATACGTAATAATCTACTGGGATCTCTTTATCATCCACATCCGCATTTCTTAAAAATGAATTTTAAATGATTTTTACTATTTACTAGAATATGGGTTAAAGTCATTTATACCCTTTTTGGACTTTTTATAAGTGGTTTATATAGGAATCTTTCCGTCGTTTTCCAAACAAGGTTCTTTTTAACCTTTTCGACAAAATTAAGGTAAGAATGTTTTTTAACTTATACGGCAGGTGCAGCTATTTACTGATGTTATAAAATTGTAAAATCTTCCCTTACAATATTACAAGGATATTTTGAAATAAAATGTTTTATTTTATAATTATGTGACTTTTAAATGATTTCAAAATGAATATTTTATGAATTTTGGAGAGGTACTCTTTATCAAAATCAGAATTTTAAATGTTTTAAAGATTTATCTTTCTAAATATTTTTAATTAAAGTCCATGTCTTCAAAATGGTTTTTAAGGATTTATTTATATATACATGAATGTTTTTAAAATCTTAATTCATTTAAAAAGTTTCAAAGTGGTATGGGACACTTTGATTCAAAAATATCTTTTTAATTACTTCCATTATAAATTTGTGACTTTTAAATGGTTTCAAAAAAGGAGATATTTCTCTCAAATAGTTTTGATTTCATCTATGTCAACATCCTTTGATGGATTTTATGATTATATGAAGTTGATTTATTATGATACAAAAGTTCCATAATGTTTTGAAGGTTTTGTGATATGTTTGACTGTGGATGTGTTATTTTTATACCATTCATGGTTTATGGCAAAAGTATTGACATTTCGTATGCTAGTATTAATACAAATGTTTATGTTATGTTTAATCATTTTCATATGGGAATGAATTGGACTTAGTAAGTGACGGGTGGAGCCTGCTATAGCTCCCCGATGCATCGGTAGGTCTCATGAGACAAACTAGTGTCTTGGCACAAGGCCTTGGAAAAATCTTATTTGTAGTCTTGGCACGAGGCCTTGGCTATGTGGTTATGATAGTCTGACATTATGCATTCCATCATTATGAAAGTGGTTATTGATATTGCATGTGATTATTAGATTAGTATAATATCCATGTGAATAAGTAAATGGCATTATTTCATTTTACTTTTGCCATAATATGTTGAATTTCATGTTTAAAAGGCTTTTGATTTGGTTATACATTGCCTTAAATGTTTATGCTTATTTTTTAATGTTTCCACTATATTGTTATCTTTACTGGGCATTTGAGCTCACCCCTTTTCTATGTTTTATTTTTTCCAGGATGTGATGAAGTAAGTTATGGATGACCTTCAGGGATATTATGAGGGGATAATAGTTTGGACTATGGAAACATTATTTTGTTGTAGTAGTTTTTAACTTTATGATGTAATGTAAAACTTTATGAATATATCTAGTGTTTCCAAGGCTACTAAACCAATCGGTCTTTCGAGTTTTGATCTTTCTTGTGATCATGCCAATGTTATGTAATAATGCACCGACAATGGGTAACTGGGGTCGGGGTGTTACAGTTTGTATTAGAGGAAGTTTAGTACAAACCTTGGAAGCTAGATTTAGATAAACTCTGATTAGAGAACATAGATTTAAGATGAATTTTGAGGATTAGTATAGATGAACTTCCTAGAATTTTGGTATTGTAGAGATTTTGTGAGTTTTCTGAGAAATACATCCCTGTCTGGATACGAGCAGGTAGAGGTGGCTCTGGCACAGATGTACCTAGGGGTAAAACCCAAAAACACCGCTTTGAGCTAGACTCGAACGGGAACTGGTGCACGACAACGGGCCTTGCCGCACTCTTGGTTACGACACTCCTGGGGGATATGCTTAGGATAACTCTCATTTTCATTATAAAACATTATGAAGGGTTTATGAGTATATAATTCCTCAAAGGAGACATTTTTATGATTATGGATTATATCCATAAACTATTTTATTTATGTTATGTGTTTTACAAGTTTGGGATTAGGTATTTTTATTCATAAACTAATCTAATGTATGCCATTGTTTAGAAATGGAACCCAGTAGAAGGAATGAGAACTCTAGAAATTCACATGATACAAAGAGAAAGAAGGATCATATATTTCATGGTCTTAAGCCAGAATTTATAAGAGAAATAGTCTCGCATGTATTATCATCATATGAAGAAATAAAACCATGTGTTTATAAGATAAGTAAAGAGTTTACTGAGCCTTATGGCTTTGAAGGGAAGCAAGAGAAGAAAAGGATGGAAGAGAGAAAGATGGATAAAAGGAAGAGGGAAAAGAATATTTTTCCCATATGTGATAACTGTGGAAAGAAACACCCTGGAACTTGCCTAAAAGGAATGGGAGTTTGTTATAATTGTTGAGGAAAAGGGCACAAATTACATGACTGCAAGGGTAAGAAAATGGTTTCAAATGTACAATGCTTCATTTGCAAGGAGTTTGGACACTACACGAACCTATGTCCCAATCATCAGACTATGCCGCAAATGATGATATTGGATAATAATCAAGTTATGATACTACCACAGATGAAGAGGAATGATTAGAGTTCTTATGTTGATTATGTCATTTGAGTGTTGTATCAGCAATGTAATTGTTATAATAATTATGGAGTATATAAGGATTGTACTGCAGTACTATTTCATTATAGACTTGAGATTGTGTAGAACAAAAAAAAGTGACTAAATAGTAGGTTAATTTTTTGGAAAATATATGCTTGATTGAATGATAAACCATAATATAGTTCTGATACTGAGGTAGTGATTTTGGAATAATACATGATTGATTTGGATAAATTATATTGGATATTCTTGACTACCTTGAAACTGATTAATTATTTTTATATTCCATCATTGTTGGGGTTTACAAAATTTTTGGATTGAAGGAGTATATCTATTATTCATTAAGGAAAATGGATCATGAATGTAATCAATATGGTTTTATGGTAATTTAGGATGTTGCAGTGTTTTAAAAGAATACATCATGAAGGTTTTCACATGTTATTACACGTCAAAAAAAGGATCTTCATTGTGTTTACCTTCCTTATAAATTTTGGACTGAAGTATTTTGGATAGTTCTAGTTTGGATTATTTTGGATTGCCAAAAAAGAACAACCTGAAGGTCGGGCGGCAAACCGTCGCATCCGGCAAGGCCGCGAGACTTGAACCCACAACCGAAGGGCGAAAAGGGTGTATCACCTACCACTGACCCACGTGATGTCCGAGAATAAATAATGTAGTTTTTTTTGAAAGATCTGGTAGAGGAATTGTAAATTTTTTTTAACCCTATACGAATAGGATAAATAGTATATTTTTTTACATTCTATTATCTTTTATAGTGAAAGATGAGTTTGTGGTAGAAATTAGTTAAATGATGGAACTATAATTGTCAAGAATATATTTTTCTTCTTCTCTTATTCTATGAAGAAATTAAATATTATACTTTATTTAAGGAATCCTCAAACCAAAAATGTGTTATCCTAATACCCTATGTTTTGTTGAACCGATGGTATTTTAAATCATCATAGATTGATGAATTTAAGGACCTCAATTTTACACATGTTTCTGATTGATGAACTCAATCACTATTTATAAATATTTACATTTTTCCTCCAATTATATGTCTCTAATTTCCACCAATTTTCTCCTAATCGATATCATAATTTGTTGGTGACCCTTTCATTTCTCTTTCCCTCATATTAAGACTAAATTTTAGTAACCTAATTTCCGATGTGGGTTTTCCCACAAAGATATTTTCTATTTTAAACCTTGTATTTTCGAAGAACAATTACAAATTTTGAGGACAACATTTATTGAAGGAGGGTAGAATGTAACACCCCAAGATTTCATAGTGTGTTATTTCTTCAAAATAATTCAATAACTTGCACTACGCGCAACACCGAGTTCAATCACACCATGACTTACCAAACAACCCATTCAAAAGAGGTTATGAATAGTATTAACTAAATTTTAAAGTAATATAGCCATATAATTTTAGAATCCATATTATGAGTTTCTTAGACATAATGCAAGAACTAATTCATTTTCAGTATTGCACTTTTATCAACTTTTAATAGTGAACCCTTTTTAAATACAATATTTTAAACTTTTTGACTAAATGGGGACATCAAAAATTTAAAATGAAACATCACAAACTTCCACGGTGTGCTTTCCTTTGAATAATATAGTAGCATGTGTTGTACGCAACTTCGAGTTTTAACACACACCACAACCGATCAAACTAGCCGTTATGAATAGTAACACCTAATTTTTGAAATTATATATATTTTATATTTCAAAATGGACTTTATTTTTGGATTAAGAGTGTCGAATTATCCCTAAGGTGAAATTTTGGTACTTTTTGGATATCTTTAATATTTTGATGAATAGTGAAAATTACTAAATTTTAATTAAAAACAACTTTTTTAATCAAAATAATTAATAGTGATAAATTAGGAATTTTAGTGGTTTCAAAGTATATTTAGAATATATTTTTACCATTTAATACAATTTTGGTCATTGGACATAATTTCACAATTAAACCGAACATAAACAAGTATCAATCTTTTGATAATTATTATATCTTAAAAACACACTTTTTGTTTTAACAGCAGGAATTATTTTTAAATTAATTTCTGCCACTTCTGTGTTTTGAATTTGGAAAAATGGATTCCATATTTGGAATCAGGATGTTCATATTGTGTGAATAGGTAACTTTTATTTTTAGAAATTTTGAATAATTACTGCGATAAATATTTTATTTACCATGGTTAAGGATAAATCTGGTAAATAAGGGTTACAAAATAATATTATAATAATACTAAATTACTCTAAAACGTGTATTAACCTTATTGGTTGATACATGTTCGACCATAGGCATATTTGGGTAGATTTTGGGACCCCATGGAGCCACTTGTAGGTGATAGGGATACTTTATTTTAATTAAGTTAAAATGAATACAAAATTGACACAAGCATATATCTTTTAGCAAAACAATTTTTACATAGGGTTATATATGTTGGATTTTCAACTATAAATATTAATTAGAAATATAAAACGATTTCCTACATAATTATATTTTATTTATAATTTTTAGACATTAAATAGTATAAATTATTTATGACACAATGATGATGCATCAATTACCATAATAGAGAAAAATTAAAATAATTGATATTATAAATACACAAATAAATATAATTTGAGACGTTTTATGAAATACAATAATTTTCTAAGTTAATATGACATGTTAGAAATGAGTCAATTTAATTTTTTTGAAGTAATCATTCTGTTACAAGTTTCAGAAAAATCCACTATTAAATAGTGTCAAAATTGACATAAAAGAGCTTTTAAAACAAATATTTTATTATTAATTGATATTAAATTCTTAAAAATATAAGGATCGTCCAAGAGACTTATATCATCATAGGTGTATCATTTATGGACAACATTGGGGTCTCTTGTATGTATATAGTATGTTTATTAACCATATTATATAAAAATACAAAGAGGCATTGTAAAAGTGAAACTAATTAACTAAGTGTTAATACTTAAAGATAAGGATAATATAATGACCCAAACCTGTCTAAATTCTATTAGTTCAGTTGATTTCGACCCATCCCCACCTTAAAATTTTAATCATCAACTTTGGTTCCATTAGAAACTGAATATTAATTTGTTATAAATTAATATTTCTATCTTTTCCAAAAGTGCCCCTCACCCCTCTTTTAAAAGGGCACTCCTCCTTCTCATTTCTTCACACCCTGAAAGCCATTTGGTTCAGCCAAACACCGACCAAATACCCTCCAAAGTTCCCTCAATACAAACTAGTTTCCTTATTTTGATCAAAAATCCATCCTAATGATAACTTTTGATCAAATCAAAAGGAAGAACCCGAAGAAGAGATAATGATTTCACCACCCTTTTCCAAGTTCCTTTCTTCTTCCACTTCTTATTCCTTTGTTATTACCATTCTAAAATAATAACTCCAGTATCATATATATACTGTGATGTTATTATAAATATGGTACAACCATATTTAGTATTCTATCCACCCTTTGAATAACATGTCACCATACGTGCGTACGTACGACTTACCGTCTCCACGTCGTGGTGTAATTGTTATTCAATATATTACTATTTGGATGGGTATAATAATGGTATGTAACTCATGTAAATAATACATATAACATGTTAATTATTCTGTATATATGATATACCATCCATTTATATATATATTTTTTAATATCAAAGGAATGATATTGTCGCTCGTGTGTACGTACGGACTACCGTCTCCACGAACGCGATGAGATTCATTCTCTATCGTATCCATTCAAGTATAATTGTCATTTGATGATTTAAAAATAATGTTTAAGAACTTGATATCATTCTGTATATAAATAATATACATACTATCCATGACAAACATGGATTATGTAACAAAACATATAAAAGAAAACGAGTAAGTTAACACCCGAAACGATGATAATACTAAGATATTATTAACAAAGCAATGTTAAAAGATCATATATGATATCATATGAATGTATATGATTCTTGTATAATTTAATAAAAATAATTTCACTATTATACAGGAGGTTAACCTACCCTAACTAAGGAAAAGTACAAGGTAAGGGTTTATTTCACAATCTCTTCATTATCTGAGGTTGTTTATACGTAATAATCTACTAGGATCTCTTTATCATCCACATCCACGTTTCATAAAAATGAATTTGAATACATTTTTACTATTTACTAGAATATGGGTTAAAGTCATTTATACCCTTTTTGACTTTTTATAAGAGGATTATAAAGGAATCTTTCCGTCGTTTTCCAAACAAGGTGCTTTTTCTCCTTTTCGACAAAATTAAGGTAAGAATGTTTTTTTTAAATTATACGGAGGGTGTGGCTATTTACCCTCGTTATAAAATTTCCAAAGCTTCCCTTACAAGCTTATAAGGATATTTTCAAATTAAATGTTTTATTTTATAATTATGTGACTTTTAAGTTATTTCAAAATGAATATTTTAAGAATTTTGGAAAGGTACTCTTTATCAAAATCAGAATTTTAAATGTTTTAATGATTTATCTTTCTAAATATTTTTAATTAATGTCCATGTATTCAAAATGGTTTTTAAGGATTTATTTATATATACATGAATGTTTTTAAAATGTTAATTCCTTTTAAAAGTTTCAAAGTGGTATGGGACACTTTGATTCAAAAATCTCTTTTTAACTACTTCATTTATATACGTGTGACTTTTAAATGATTTCAAAAAAAAAAAGAGATATTTCTCTCAAATAGTTTTGATTTCATCTATGTCTACATACTTTGATGGATTTTATGATTATATGATGTTGATTTATTATGATACAAAAGTTCCATAATGTATTGAAGGTTTTGTGTTATGTTTGAGTGTGGATGTGTTATTTTTATACAATTCATGGTTTATGGAGAAAGTATTGATATTTCGTATGCTAGTTTTAATACGAATGTTTATTTTATGTTTAAACATTTTCATATGGGAATGCATTGGACTTAGTAGGGGACGGGTGGAGCCCGCTATAGCTCCTCGATGCATCGGTAGGTCTCATGAGACAAACTAGTGTCTTGGCACAAGGCCTTGGGAAAATCTTATTTGTAGTCTTGGCACGAGGCCTTGGATATGTGGTTATGATAGTCTGGCATTATGAATTCCATCATTATGAAAGTGGTTATTGATATTACATGTGATTATTCGATTAGTAGAATATCCATATGAATAAGTAAATGGAATTATTTAATTTTACTTTTGCCATGATATTTTGAAGTTCAAGTTTAAAAGGCTTTTGTTTTTGTTATACATTGCCTTAAATGTCTATGCATATTTTTGAAAGTTTCTGCTATATTGTTATCCTTATTGGGCATTTGAGCTCACCCCTTTTCTATGTTTTATTTTTCCCAGGATGTGAAGAAGTAAGTTATGAATGACTTGCAGGGATATTATGAGGGGATAATAGTGTGGACTATGGAGACATTATGTTGTTGTAGTAGTTTTTAACTTTACGATGTAATGTATAACTTTATGAATATATCTAGTGTTTCCAAGGCTACTAAACCAATTGGTCTTTCGAGATTTGATCTTTCTAGTGATCATGCCAATGTTATGTAATAATGCACCGACTCTGGGTAACTGGGGTCGGGGGGTTACAATATCCATTCAATGGTGGTGTATGTATGTATAGGAAGAAATGATAAAAAATACTAGAATATTGATGAAATTTGAATTTTTTATAAAATATTGGAATAAATAGCTGTAAAGGTGTTGGAGAAAAAAATAAATGAAAGGATCTTGAGAGAAGAGGATTCCTTTAAATCAGGCAACTCATTTTGATTTTTGCCTAATGGCTTTATTGAGTTTCCTTATGCCCAAGGAAGTGAGGGGTTTTGGGAGAATACTTGCATAAACTGGGTGATCCAAAGGGCCTGAGTTGTGTGAGTATGTGGGTAGAGTTGGTGGCCTTTTATAAGTGTGAGGAGGGGAACTTTAGGAAAGTCTTGAAAAATTAATTGGTTTTAAATTTATTTTCGAACTATAATTGGCCAAAAGTGATATAGTTTGATGATAATATGAGTAAGTGTTGTAATACCATCAACCAATACATTTTAGAATATTTTAGGTCACAATTTCAACATTATCTATTGGTTTTAACCCTTTGTTAAATAAATTAACTCTTTCCATTTATTCTTGTATTTTTACACTATGTGGATACTATAGTTACTATAAAATGACAAGGGAACCTATAGTTTATTTTAAAGGACCTTTTTAACACTATATAGGTCGTTTGGTATAATCATATATTTTTATGACTATTATATCTTTTAGTATAATAGTTTTTGTTTTAAAACTCATTTATGTCAATTTTGACACCATTTAGTAATTGATATTTTTGACGTCCAAAAAACTTCATTCATTCAAAAAAACCAACATTAAAACGAATTTAACATGTAATAATCGTCCCAAAAATTTGTTTATGGAATTAAAATTTTGAAAATTAATTTATTCTAATATTTATAATATCCTTTATTTGAATCAATCATTAATAATGTAATCGTTGCATCATCATTGTCTAATAAATAAATTCATTTATGTAATTAATAAAAATTATAAATAAAATATGATGATGTAGAAAATAATTATATATTTATAAATACTATTTAAATTTTAATTGTTCAGTTATATAACCCCACATTATTCTTTATTAAAAAGATACATGTTTATGTTATATTTCTCTTTACCTTAAATTAATTATTATAACATGTCATTATAGCACCCAAGTGGTTCAAAAATTCCAATAGTTTGGCATAAGGATTTTTTGGTCTCCCATGAATCATCCAATAATATTATAACATGTTTTAGGGTAGAGTTATTTTATTATAATATTATTTTACCCTTATTAACCTAATTTACCCTTAAACCAGGTTAAGTAAAAATCATTAATTAAGTTACTATTCATACTGTCGAATTATTAAACGTACTTATTTACACAATAATTTTCTTTTTTTTTAAATGGAATCCATTTTTTAAAATTGAAAACATATAAATTGTGATAATTAATTTAAAATTAATTTCCATTCTCAAAACAAGAAAGTGGGGTTTTGAGAAATAAAAACTATCAAAATAATGACATGAGTTTATGTCCATTTTAATGGTGAAATTATATATCATTAAAAAAATTATTAAATGATAAAAACATAATATAATTACTATTTTAAAAACATTAAAAAGATAATATAACAATATAAATAAATGAGATGGAGAGGAAATTTTGAATTAAAATTCAATATTTTTTACCCTTCATTTCAAAAATGAATTTTATCATAAAAATTGCATAATTAATGAAAATTAAATATTGACGTTCTAATTCTAAATAATATGATTATTTTTTAAAATAGAATCAATTAATGTGAGAAATACTATATTTAAAAAGGGTTCTCCATCAAAAGGTAGTCACATTGTATTTTTTTTAATATACTTTTTTTATCTGAAAAATTGAATTCGATCTTATAACATATTTAGAAAACAATTAAGATGAATTTTAATCATTAATTTTAATATATAACATTTATTTTTCAGTAAATAAAAAAAATCCAAAAAGGTTTATATGATTTTGTAAACACAATTATTCTGTTTTAGATTTCTTTTCATAAAAACACATCCTTTATATTCAATTGGTTTTTATTTTCATTTATAATAAATATGGTAGCAAATGAAGCATTATTTATACATGGTTAAACTCTATTATCATAATTCAGTTGACACTATTCATTCCCTCCATTCTAATGGCTAGGTTAGAATGATAAAATTTAAATAATAATATTTATTTGTTCGATTAAGCATGATGTAACGTATCATTCAAGATATTGAACATAATATTTCGTTAAATCAAGATATTACATCCAACCCCTTTAATATATTACATCCTCATAATTTTATATTAGGATCGGTAACCAGGGTATGTCTTTTCAAAATACTGTTATTACAAACCCACATTGGAAAAAGGGTAAATAAAACTTCCATATAAAAATATATAAAGTGAAGTACAAAGGTCACTCGAGATATCACATACCAGGGTTATATTTAGTAAAAATGGATATGGATGAAAAAAGATTCATGTTCTGATGGAGAGTGATAGAAAACATGATTAAAATATATTTAACAACTAGAAAACGAAATACTTATGATTTGTTAAATGGTCTTTGATTTTGTAGAAGGAAAATGTTAACATAAAATAGTTTTTATTTAAGACTCACTTCATAAATTTGATTAATTATTTCACTAATTATAAAAAAATAAAGAAATATACTTACATGACATGTGTTGTATCATCACATAATCAATTTCTACCACAAAATCATCTTTTTCTCCAAACAATGAGTATTAAAGATGATTTTTTCAATCCTAATGCACTATAATCAAATTATAAAAACTCATATAATCCACAACAGGTATACTATATATTGATAATACCTTTAAAAAATATCCAAAACAAATGGTTAGTAAAATATAATATAATCCCCCCAACAAGAATAATCCTTTATAAGGAGAAGGGATAATTTTTTTCTCCAAATTATACATTAATAACCATATTCTAAATAAACCATTCAACAAACAAATTTCATTAAAATTCTTTAAATTAATCCAAACTAAGATTAAAACCCAAAATTCTAATGGTTTAAATCACATAGTCTTCCATGATAAATCAAAACATTTATATCCATATAGAAAGGACTACTCTTAAAGTCTCATACTAAAAAGTAATTAACCTAATAAAATATTATCCATGATAGGTTAATAGTCTCAATAAATAACCCAAATCACCATATGTCCCCAATAAAAACATGGTTTCCCCTGAAATAAAATTCAACCATTACACATCAAATGAAATACAATTTTATTCTATTTTCCAATATAGTGTTTCCAAAATTGTTAACATCTTCAAAAATAACATTTATCACATGATAATCAAATCAATTTCCTATAAAAATTATATCTATTTGATAAAAGATACATTCCTAAAATTAACATATTATTAATCTAAAAAATCATTTAACTAAATATAATAAGTCAAACTAACAAGGGACTTCATGTATGCCAGTAGTAGGTGATGTGCCAATGTCACCCTTTGGTCGTGGGTTCGATTCACACGACCTTTTAGAATGTGATGGGTTGTCACCCCTCCCACTAGTTATCCATTTTCTAAAATGATATAATTCTTATAATATTGCAGAAATATTGTAAAGACCTTAAAAAAATAACTCGTTTTAACCTCAATGGTTATTTTCGACCTCACCTTTTGCATCCAAAAAACTAGTAACTCTTAATCACCTTGAAAACAGATGTTCATATAAAACATAAAGGTTATCCATTATATTTTTCATTATATCCCCACAAGAAAAGATAATTCTTCACTGAATACATTTTTACATAAATTTTCTTTTGGTTGAACATACTAGAAATAATTTATACAATTTAATAACATCATCAAATATGTATTAATAATTCTAAACCTTTCATAATCAAACAATCTACCATAACTATTGAATCCCTTATATGGAGACTTATAAATCAGTAAACATTCTACATAATCCATTAAATGTTCATTTGAAAATTATTTTTTAATATATCATTCCTTCATATCGAATATTCTCATCATTAATAAATATCAATCCAATAAATATTCATTATTTATGGATTTTAAAATAAATCATACTTTGAATCTAGATACAATATTCTTCTTGATTTTCCCGTTCTCTTTCGGCATGTTTTCCTACATTCAAAGAGTCATTGTTCACTATACTTATGTAATTTATATTTTTGATAGAGTTGGACAAGTGGAGATATTGTTATCATATAAAAAATATACCATGTCCCATATAATTTTTTTAAAAATATGTTTGTGCTGGAAATCTCAAACAATTTCTTGCATGTGATTTGAATACTAAAGAAGCATTCAAAAGCATTTGAACATGCTATTACCATATTATTGGTGGTCAAATCGTTAGGGAGAGACAAGAAGGTTTTGAAATATTCCATTCCACCCATATTGAAAAATGATCCATGAACTTATGAAAATAATCATTACATAAAAATAAAATGTGTTATTAAAATAAAAATCCCCTATATTCTAACGATAACAAAAAATGTTTTGAAAATACTCTAATCCACCAACCTATTTATATCTCAATTGTTTAGGTTTTTATCCAATCAACCTAATCAACTGTAACCCTTAAAAATTTTCCACATGAAAATAACACTCTTTGTTATATGAGATCCTCAGCCTAAACTCAAATAACAACCTAACCTCTAAATTTATCTAAAATGACCATTGATACCAACAATAAGGCCTCAAACTTAAACGTTACATAATTTTGAGATAAGTAAAAAATTTCACTTTAAATCTCATAGACAATATTTTTAGGTTTATCTGTTTATAAAATTATTTCATAACTGATACATAACTACTTAAATATTACAATTAGACACTTATACTCACTATCTAATTTTTTCATAAAACAAAAACATTTTAAATTGAAAGATGGTATGTTTCATGTTTAAACATCATGAATTTTCCTTGATCCCATCCTTAAATATATTCTTCTTTATGTCTTGTGAAAAAATTTCAAAACATTTAATGAGGATAAAACCCTCAGTAAAACAAATATACAAAATTAACACTGTTATTCTTTTGAAAACATGTAAACCATGAATACATATTAATTAAGAAATAATTTTCCCCTTTAAGAAGTATCAAATATACTTAATTGAATATAACCTCATTGCATACCAATTTTTTAACTAAATGATTACTATAAACCCATAGAAATAAAGATATAACATATAATGGTAACTTGGGAAATAAACATTCTTAAACCGACTAATCATACAGTCGACTTCCACACATATCACTAAATGGAATAGCAACATGACTAAATTACATACCAAATACATTAGAGGTTATAACCTAACCACCTAGCCATGGTTTATCACAGAAGCACCCATATTTGGTTTATTATATAACCACCTATTGTTTTTTTGTCACTTAAACCCCCATAAAATTTCCAAGTACCATTATATAGGCAGAACATAAAAAATATTTCAATTTTCAACATTGTACACACAAAATATCATTTTACATCACAAGAAATCATTTCCAGATATTGAAATATTCAATAAATTTGAAAACACATTTAAAACATTTATAAAAGATACTGGGGAATCAATGGGTCCCATACAAGTTTGAATATTTTAAAAGAAATTGGAGCATTTAAAAATCATTTCAATATAAATTCATAAAATCCATTTTGAAAACATGCACATGAAATAATAGTTTTTATAAGAATAAATCATTAAATCATTAAGAATATTCTCTTAATTAAAGTGTCTCTAACAATATGAAAAGCACTTGAATAAATATATTTAAAGAATAACATTAGAAAACATTAAATATAAAAATATTATATAAATTCATGATATAACATGTAAAAAAGGTAGAAAAAACACCTTATAGATTAATAAAGTTCTATAAAATCAAGATATCGCTCAAATAGAGAAGATTGAGACAATGTCCCTTACAAATATTGTGTCATTTGATTAATGAAAATTCAATGTCATAATTATGTGTGAAAATTATAAATAAACTAAATATATTTGTATATTCAGTGTAACAAAATCAAGGGTAATTTATATATATTCTTGGAAACAAAACCAATGACATGGATATTTAAATTATTGAATTGTGATAGAGTTAAAATATCCTTTACCATGAGTCTATATTGTCACGTACCCTCAATATGTTCATGAAAAATAAATTTATGTTAATTTATAATTTATTGATAAATTTTTTCAGGTTCATTAATTTTTTAGTAGTTATTACCATATTATAAAAATTATTGAATTATTACAGTTCATATCGGTCGTTTTGTCGATATTTGGTACTTTAGTCAAAAATTCATTTGTTTTGATGTAAATTGTACATGATGTAAAAATTACATTATCCCTAGAATATTAATGATGATTTAAAAATCATATATATCTATTATATATGTATTTATAATAGTTCATAACATTTGGAGATAAGAAATGAAATGCACCATTCATTGAGACGGTAGTGTGTACGTATGTATGAATACAATATTCATTTCGTTGTAATATTAATTGAATGAAAAATAAATGATACAGAAATGTATTAAAATTATATTATAATATGTCTGTTATATATGTTGCATAATTTCATAGATCCATCCTTTATACAATCCTTGTATGACATGAACGAGTCATATCACATTGACGGTGTGGTAGTCCACACATCCTCAAATGAAATTATCATATTTACACATTACGGAAAGCAAAATGATAGGTTGTAAATAAAAATTTAATAAACATAGAAACAATATAAATATAATATATATCATATATAAATACATTTTCATCATAATAGACACCATGTGAGGTGATATGAGAAAATTGAATAATCATTGTTTCGTGAGGCAGTAGATCACCGTACACAGAAATAATATGTTCTATATCCATTAGATGGAGTTTTGTGTAAGTGTAGTTCAAACCATTATCATAAAAACATCCTTAAATATTTAGGACACTATTTTTGTAATAAAATAATAGAATTATGAGAGGTTAGGGGGTTTTATAAGGGAAATAAATGAAAGTATCTTGAGAGAATATGTGACCTCTAAATCAGGTAACTCCTTTTAATTTTATCAAAAAAGGATTCTGTTAGTTTCCTTATGAACACGTAATGTATTATAGATTGAATTTTGGAATTTTTTTTATCTTATTTGAGTATAATTTTTGAGATCAATGGTGATTTGGAGGTGTTATTAAGTGGGTAGAGTTCGTGGACTTTTTCATGAGGGAGGAAAGGCACTGTAGGAAATTCAAGAAATATTATATTTTTATAAATTGATTTTAGAATTATAATATCTATAAAGTTTAATATTTAGAGGATAAGATTATTATGGGTCTATATCCTCTCAACCAATAGGTTTTAGAAATTTTTTTGGTCACAATGTTAACCTTATCTTTTGTATTTAACCCTTAGTTTAATAGATTAACTCTAACGATGTGTTCTTGTATTTTTATAGTATATGGTAAATATATTTACAATAAAATTCATACAGAACATCAAGTGGATCAATAATAGAGTTTTTTGACAATATAGAAGATTTTTTATGGAATATTATATTTTTAGGACTGTTATATCACTTAATAAAATATTATTTGTAATAAAAACTGATTTTTTTCATTTTTGACACTGTTTTAATTGATTTTTTTAATGTCATAAAAACATGATTAAATATAAAAAAACTAAATTAAATCAAATATAACATGTCATAATCATTAATTAAATTCATGGATTGAATCATAATTTTTTTGATTAAATTTATTCTGATATTTATAATATCTTTTATTTGAATCATTCATTAATAAGTTAATCACTACATCATCATTATGTCATAAATAAATTTATTTATATAATGTATAAAAATTATAAAGAAAATTTTCATGTTGTATTAAATATTTTTTTATTTATGATGAATTTTTTAGTCAATGATATCAATTATATACCCCCACCATAAAATAATTTTAGTAAAAAGATACATGTTTATGTAATATTTTTCATTACTTAAAATTAATTATTATAACATGTCATTATCATAACAAAGTGGTTAAGAAATGTAAAACGTTTGGCCTAAGGATTTTTTGTTGTTTCCCATGACTCATCCAATAATATTAAGACATGTTCTAGGGTGTGTTTATACTATAATATTATTATTTTTACCCTTATTTACATAATTTACCCTTTAATAGTGGAAAATAAAAATAATTACAGAAGATACATTTCATATTGTCCATAAATAAAATGTATATATTTAAAAAATTTGGAAATTATGATTCCAAATATAAATCAATTATTTTAAATTCAAAATATAGTAAATGTATTCATAAAGTTTAAATTAATTCCCTTTTCAAAATCCAGAATGAGGGTATTTAAAAAGTAAGAACTATCAAAAGATTGACATGTGCTTATATAAAATTTAAGTAGTAAATTACTTGAATGGAAAAAATTGGATTAAATGATACAAAATAATCCAATTACACTTTAAAACCAATGAAAAATATAATAATTCCATATAAATAAATGAGAGGAAAAGGCAGTGTGTAATTAAAACACAGAATTTTTCACTATTTATTAAAATTCAATTTTATCATTAAAAAAATACATTAAACCAATGATAATTGTTATGTTAAGATTCCAAATAATAGGTTGATTTTTTCAAATATATCATATTAATGTGAAAAAACTGGGTTTATAAAGGGTTCTCCATCAAAATGTAGTAAAACTACATTTTTTTTGCAAAAATACTTCTTTTATCTAAAAATTGAATTTGTTCATAAATCATATCTAGAAAACACATAAAATGAATTTTAAAGTTTAAATTGAACATAAAATGTATATTTTTCATCCCATAAAAGAAATCAGTAAAGAGTGATATGATTTTATAAACACAACGTTTCTCTTTTGAATATATTTTCATATAAACATATCCTAAATATTCTATTAGGTTTTATATCAATTTATATTAAATTGTGTAATCAATGAATCATTAATAAAATATATGTATACCATATTATCATAATTCATCTAATACTATTGATTCCCTCCATTCCAACAGCTAAGTCATAATAGTTACATTTAAATAATTATATTTAGTCGTCCGTTTAAGATTGATGTGTCATGTCATGTATGCTATTGAACATAGAGTTTTTTTATTAAAACATGGGATGTTACAATTTTGGTTAGTGAATAATACTAGATGTGTACAATGATAGTCCTGTATAATTTTTCTCATATGCTTGATATGAGTCGACCATTGATTCTTTTCAGCTTCCAAATGGTATAAAACTAAAATAAATATTCATGTTATGTACATTTGAGTATAGAAAATTTATTTTTAACCATGTTGATTGATTATTCATATAATATTAGATATAATATAAAAATAAAAATGATGTGGTTGTTTCCACACTATAGACTAAATAATATGTTGTCCCCTGATATTTTAAAGGTCCATCAAGATTCATAGACTAAGAACATTGGTGGAATAACACTGATATTTTTCATTTCAACTCCAATTAAATGGGGATTATCATGAGGAAAATCATTTCATTTCTTATGGAATAAATCATTAACATATTTGTTTTGTGTTACAACAATTGGCATAAAAAATCATAGTGTTATTAAAAATAATCTTATTAGATAACAACATAATCCTAAAAAATCACTTATAGAGTGTCAAAATCCCAAAGCCATCTTTTTAATCTTTGAAACAATATGTTTATCATTGTTAATTAATGGTCACTATTCAATTCCATTAAGATGATTCATAATTATTTTTTGAATGTTCAAATCACATAACCTAGGTGGGTCCAACTATGTGTGCCTCAAGGCCCATTATCATGCACCATGTGATGGTCATGAATTTCTCAATGATACATTTTGGGAGTCATTACACATAGGAACCTATGTTCTAGATCCAAAACTATGAGTAGGGTCTAGGAAGGGATTTAACTAAAGGGATAACACACACTCTATCATTTACCATAATTCTATAAATTTTCTTATACAATGATTCATTGTTTGATATATTCTTAGACATGTTAATAGGTGTCTCATCAATGTTTCCTCATACTAGATTCCTAAAAGTATAAACACCAATACCTTGATATCTATTATAGAGACCCAATCTTATCATATATATATATATTACATCATTTTTTTGAGAACATTTAACAAATTACACAAAAAACAACTGAGGATCATAATGGAGCAATGCGTTTGGAAACATGGAAACACAAAAATATTTTTCCTAGGAAAACGACATCATATCCCACTACATTATTCCTAACTAGAAGTATTCTTATATATTTTATTCATAGTAAATTTTTATAACATTAGGAAATGATATATATTAAAGGGTTAACATAGAAAATCAATAGGGTAATCATGAGAGATATTCATTCAGAACATGAGTATAGGGGATTGATAACATGATCATAAAATTTAAGAACCATACACTATATATCAAATATCATAAAATTGATTATTGGAATAAATATTTTCAGTTCATAATACATGATTCATATTTAAATCAAAGAACATTCTCTCTAAGATAATAACATTTTCACAAGACACAGAATTGTGTCACACACATATCCATAATAAATTATTTATATAATAGTCGAGGATCACTTCCAAGGTAATCATAGATGAATTGTTTCACTCCCAAAACCATCATAATATTCATGGTTCACCGCAAAAACCATCATAGTGGAAACATTCCCTTATTTATCTGGGTTCACTCCCCATTCCAGTCTAGCAGATATAATGAAATATACATAATTTACCAATGCATTAGAGGGAGATATAGGTCCCAACAATTTCATAATGAAAACCGTATTTATTTTTTTCAAAATATCATAACGTATTCATAAAATAATCATCCATGAAATGAAATGGGTTTAATAAATATTTAATCATATTATAAAATGTAAAAAATAGTAAGGTTTTGTGACCATTTAATCATTTCATTATAGCGCAACCTAGGGAAGCCAAGTAGGTTTTATATGAATTTTAACATGGTATAACCCGAAGAATAGAAATGGGTTTCATAAACATATTGTCATCATAAACCATTTAGAGGATTAATAATACTGGAATCCTTGGTTTATATCTCCAACAATGTAGTAGCTTTATCAATGTATGTCATCTTATATTGAGAATGATTTTGAACGATAAACTGCTCGGTATATTTAATAAGGAAGAAAAACATTTTATTTTGAAAAATTATTTTAAAACAGTCTAAAAAACATTTTAAAATATTTGTATTTTGAAATAAAATGGAAAATTTATAATTCAAGGTTCAATGAAATTAATGGTTATGATGGAAGATAATTCTGTTCAAACAAAACATGTTAAATATTTTTTTTATCATTTATGATAAAGACCAAATGAGAATTTGATAGAAAAAATACATGAATATTCATTTAAACAAAATTTTAAAATAATAAACCATGGGGAAATATTTAATTAATAAATCATTTATAAAAAATTAAAAACATTTGTTAATTTTTTTAGGAAACATGTTTTTCGAAGAAAATGTGTTTTTAACCGAAGAGAGAAATTAAGAAACTTTTTAATAAAAATCACAATTATTATATATTTAAAATATTGTAAAAATTGTATTATTACCTGAAATAGTAAAAAATAACAAGAATATTCAATAATTAATGTGAATGTTTTATAGGTAGACTATAATATTTCAACATTGGACACTTAATCATACGTAATCCCAATAAATTATGTGGTCGTAACATAAAACCATACCACTTTGGTAACCATTAAAAAACTATATACATTAAAGAGAGATCGTAAAAAGGATATTTAATCACTATAATTTTTAGGATAATAAAAATAATATATATTCATGGGAATTAAATACAGCACATAAAATAAATAGTTGATTATTATGGACATTACCTCACAATGTAATCCATTGACAATTAAATATTTTACATTAATTATTGAACTAATTTTTACGCACTAGACAAACAGTAAAATAAATTTTTTACTATGCATTTAATAACTAACTATACCCATATATTTCATTCCATATTTCATTTACTTTTGACATTTTATTACCTATTAATTTACAATTTTATTATATGTATCATTTCAGGAAATAAGATTTTTTTTCTCATGTATGTTTTGATTTGTTAATATTTTCATATTTTATTTATCATAGTTAAATCATCTCAATAATTTTTTGAATTTTATAAATATAATATATTTTCGGTATCCTTGTAATGAGATTGATCCATGAAATTTTTAGTTAGAAAAGGAAATCAATCATTCATGTAGATGGTAGGGTGTACAAACACATAAATGATGTTTCCATTTTCAAGAGGGATTAGAATAAAGAATGTCCAATAGTATAATACCATTATAAAATCAATTTTATTTATAATATATTTCATATTTTCATTAAACCCATTATAATTACCTTCCATGTAAAGTGTGAATGAATCACATCATATCATGAAGTGGTGGTCTGCCATATAAAGGAGTGATTTATCATATTCCCACACACTTGAATGTTTGATGTTCTGTGTGGTAAAATAACTATAAAATTATAATAATATAACTATTTTTTTGAAAAGAACTATTTTTTCAGACTTCTGTTTTGAGAAGGAATATGAATTTTGCTTTTATATTCCTTTAAGTGGGTAAAGTCCCCTTTTACCGTATCATATAATCTCAGAAAGTATTTATGTCCACTACATTATTCCCAGATTTGTGGGTTTACCCTAGTACATGAGTTTGGTAGAAATCTTAGTCGTTTGAATTTTGATGAAAAAAATAAATATTTTATATTAATTAAATTAAATATTAATTTATTCTTTTTAGTTTGTTATACCATAAGTATTTAAGGGATTATTGGATTTAGATTATAACCCCTCCATTGAGTTTAGAATGGTGAGGATAACCTAGGTGATGCATAAACTTGAGTTAGGCACTAGGGCTTTCCCATTCTCCTTTTTCTTCTTTTCTTCTATTTTTTCTTTTTCTTCATTTTTTCTTTTGTTTTCATTTTTTCCTTCCTTCACACATACAACATAGATCTTCCTAATAAACTAGTCAACCAAGGGATAAATTTGAAATGGAAAAAAAGAGAGATACATAGATGGAATGTAAGAGTTTTACCATTGTGTATCCCTCTATGAATAGGGTCGGCATATGGTGACTGTGGATGGTGAAATAAACCCATGAATCAATGATTTTCTACCAAAGGTAGGATGTTTTCATGATTCTCTATAAATACCTATGGATTTTTCATTTTCAAAATTGAATTCCCTATTATTCATGTATGAGTCCCCTGGTGATTTGATTGGTTGCTTCAGGGATGAAAACTAAGGATTTGGGTGATCCGGGGGTTTTCCCATTATGAATCCCTTTTTACATGGTGTGTTGTTCAACAGAACCTATTGTGTGTTCTTCCCTTTCAAATAAGAAGATGTTTTGGGAGTACATGTCGTGTACTAGTACATTTCTGTGTGACTGAGTTCCTGTGTTTGGTTTCCCATGTATGCGTACATGTCTATATATCGTACAAGGCCATACTCTATGTAGGGTAGCATTCCATATAGATGTACATGACCTAACAAGGTATTCAACCAGACCGGTTATGGGACACGAGTAGGTACCCCATGTTAGGTATATTCCATGTACACTCCTAACACACCGTGTACCTGGGGGTTTACATGCCCAGGCTAGTGAGGGTACACTCCCATGTTGCATGTTGGGAGTATACATTGTGTACTAATGCCCCATGTTGTGTACTACCCCTATCCAACCCCTTGAAGGTTTTCTGTTTTAACTATTCCTCAGTGTTATAATTGTTCTTATAAGATGTCCATTATGAGTTTTTTTCACAATGATTTTGATGGTGAAAGCTGTGGATATTTTTAATGAATCCAAATGGGATTTTTGGGGCGAAAATCTAAATATAGATGTCATGTCTGAGGTTATATGATTTAATTGACTCCTCTAGGAGAGACATGAACATGAATGGTAGGTATAATGTTCAGACCAACCTAGTTAAGACCTTTAATCTTGGATGAGATGTGAGCTATCTCTTGTGACCTATTTTTCGAGGATATTTCCCTTACAAGACATTCCACTATGTCCTATCATGATATGAGACAAATTTTCATCAAGGATCCGCTGTAGAATTCATGTGCTTATGTTTCATCATATATGATCCCATGGAGGATGCCTTTATCTTCTATCTGGATACCGAGGAACCCCTAATAGTAGCCTTTATTACTTATTGACATAGGGTGTCCCTGGTAGGATACATGTATTAGTGTATCATTCTAAGAAACCTACATTGGAAGCATATCAGTGTTTTATATGAGGGACCCAGTGGGTGAACATTACTAGACTAACCCTATTGTTATATGTTAGGTTTCAGTATAGATGTTTTTCAGGTGTCACCTAGAAATTATCATTAACCAGTAAGCCCATAGGTTGTGGCTATCTTGCTGGGTTTGGTGTTAGGGACACCCTCACTCGTTTGTTTATATCTGACTTGGTTTTGTTGATGCAGCATTTTTTACTAGATTTTATTCTTGTTAGGTGTTTGTTGTGACTAATACGAGGCATCTTTATTCTTTTTGGGAAGCCCAGATATTCTTCCTGGGATTCGTTTTGCTTATTGGAATTCCTAGACATGTTTCCCTGGGATCTGGATTATGTACGATGTTATTTATGATATTTTAATGATACATAGAAGTATTAACTATTAAATGGTTGTTGATCCCAAATATATATTTATATATATATTTATGGGATATCGGGAGGTGTTTCTAGTACTTGGTTGTTCACCTTACGTGTTGACCTGCACGCCTAGAATGATATATGGATTCCCATAATATCAATTTCATGGATTGAATCATTGGATAGATGATATAAGGTGAGGATAATTATGGAATCCCCAATTCCAGGAATGGCTACCCAAGTCTCATGGTAGATTTTTTAGTCCTGAGTGGTGGGGATTATTACAATCTCCTCTGCCTCTGATCAGAAGTATTACACTCTACTATATGAGTTATGAGACTCAAGGGGTGTATCATGATGTCTCGCCAGTGAGTTCTCTCTTTTTATGGGTATAATGACCCAAGATGCGGGGTATATTATGAACCCTTGAGTAGTGGTGGTTATTATGATATCCTTGGACATTTATCAAACTGATTACACTCTTATTTATTAGTTATGATACTCGAGTGGTGTAGCGTGGTGACTCACCAGTGAGTTCCCTCTTTATAGATTTCCTAAGTGTCAACCCATTAGGTTTCATTCGAGTTCCTAATGTCATGAAATCAAATGGACCGATACCTAGGGTTTGGACATTGGAATTGATTTACTTGCCTAGGGATCATGATAACCAACTCAGTGACCTTTTGCAGTAAGTCTTGACGTACTCCCTAGAATCCTTATTTATAGCACTAACCCTTGGTATACGATATCAATCTATACAGGATTGACCATAAGTATAATTTATCATTCTTATAGGATTGAACATTGGTATATGGTCTCATTCTTACAAGATTAAACATTGGTATACGATATACTTCTTATAGGATTGATGGTTGGTTTACAGAATCCTGGTTTTAGTGATTGGAGGAAAGTATGGGTGAATCGAGGTGTAGGAAAATCATCCACATATGGGGATATATTTTTCGTAGAGATATAATTCTAGAATTTTCTTAAGAATCTAGATGAAGATGGGATTACAGACCTTGATGTTGAATTAATGATACATGGCTTGACTGGCCCAACATCCAAATAAATTCCCTTGCATAGGATGTCTGGTCGATCGGTATTATAGACCCAATGATCGACTACTATTAGCTTCTATACTATTTTATTCACTTACGCATTAATTTCATATTTCTGTATGTATCTATTGGTATGGAACTATCCTTAAATTTTTCTATTGATATAGACATCCATGGTGGCACATGACTAGTTGATAGGGATTATAGACCCATGGTTCAATTGTGTTTTTATATAGGGTTTTACTTCCTTTTAGATATGTCTCAGTGAGGTTGAGTTGTTTTCTTTTGAATACATATATACCATTAGATGTATAGGTCTTCTATTAGGGTAACCTACTAAGATTAATTCTCACCCCTTCATGTGAACGTCTATGTATATTTAATCCTTATGTCTACTTTTCAGGTTGTGTGTGATTTTCATGGTGAATATGGATGAGGCCCAATGTTGTTGATCAAGCAGCACTGTTCGAGTGGTTCTACTGATCGGGCTGGTGCAGTTCGACTATGTCTAGATATCAAGTATGTGGTTAGTCTTAGAGTTAGTAGTATATCTATGTACTTATACTTTTAGATTCTAATAAACTTGTACCTATATTGTCGTCCCAGTGGGTTTCCAGGGTTCTATTGTATTTCAAAAATGTTCAGGATTTTACAACATTTCATTTATTATTACAAGATGTTCTATTTTAGTTATTTACTATTTCTTCACTATGTTTACATTACTGTTGTGCATGATATTTATCTATTTTTCTATGTTTTCTTTCTCCAATAGGATGGAATAGTCTCTCCATTATCACACCCAAGGCCCTCACTTGTTTTCAGCAGCCTCTGGAATATACCGATGTAGACATGAGGCCATGTATCCCACCGGCATGGAGCACTAGTTATTGGCATCCGGGTAGGGAAGTTAAAAGGTGGTATAAATGTTTCTTCTTTTCACAGTCTTTAAAATTTGGGATATGGTATTAATGAGTAGTAGGAATGTTTTGGAACCTATGATGGATATCAAAGTAGTGCTTCAAGAGCATTTGTTTTGGTAAGAAGTATTTGTTTCCATGGGTTTGGGATTGTTTTTCTGTTTTGATATTTTATAGTTGTATATGATTTCCTCCTTGAGAGACACACTTGTTGTGTTAGTATTTTATGATTTATTATGGATCTTTTGATCTTGGCTTTTGTCAAGATCCAAGGGAGGTATTTTGACTCTTGGATGGGAAAGGAAAGAGGTGTAGCATGAATCATATTTGGCATGTAGGATTCACATCATATAGTCCTTCTAGTGTGTGATTTTACTTTCATATATGGTATTCGGTCCTTGTGACACATATATTTCACTCTGATGGCAGGCTATGTCTTTCAACATTAAGGAATTTGTTTTGTGGTTGATGTCTCATTCCTCGTGCAGGGGAGGTGCAGTGACCTTGTAGGTCATTATTGAATGTGATTCCTTTTAATTGTTACCCTTAACTGATGATTCTTCTCTGGTTTATGGTTATCTATTCAGATCATTGACTACCATTCTAATCGGTACCGTGACATTTCTTGTAAACTGGGCCTCTATGGGTGTGTCCGTGTTTGGATTCTTGATTTGTGTCAATTCAATTTCTCTTCTAAATTGTTTGGGATCTCTAAGGAGAGGTTCCTTATATGGATTGTCAAAGAGTATTTGGGATCCTATATTCTTTTCTTTCAGTTTTGACCTTCATAGGTCATCATGATCCTTACCTTCTTTTGAGATGAATTATGGCAGTGCGTTGTTGGAGACCTAGAGGCCCTTAGTTTTGACTCAAACCCTTGTAGGTTGACGTCAATTTTCATCTAGTTAAACATACATGAGGATGGTTGTATTTTGTCATCATATTAATTAATATGTATTTCTTTTGGTTTTATGCTTGTTTTGAGATCAATTCATGGTAGGTGATCGAATTTTGTGTTATATGCATATTGATGCCTTCACCTTTTAATGAAGCACATGGCATACATGTTTTCTATGATTGGAAGGAGGGGTGTAAATGTTTGGATGCCTAGCCTGGTCGGCTTTTTATTATTCTATTGCTAAGGAAGTAAAAACCTGGCTATACACTCAGGACAAGAACAACATCATGTGAAAAAGTAAAGAGATAAAGATACATAGTAGTTTCACGTGATATCATTTGAATCTAAATCAGTTAGTCTCCAGGTATGATCCTAGGGCCGATGTTTCAAGACATGATGTGGGTTTGGATCCCAGATGTTTTGTTGGAAATTTCCCTATGTGTTAGAGTTGACATCATGAAATATTTCTGTACTGTGAGATGGATAACCCATGGATGAATCCTAGTTATGTTTTGATATGATCTGAGTGTGGATTCGAAGGATCTATATACACATTGGTGGAATCATTGTGTTTCTAGTTTGAGATAATCATGCACTATCTTTGTTTATCTAGAGTATTATTAGAGAGCATCATCTCTACTTGGAGATCCTTTTTCTTTCATATGGTTCATCCCTGTTGAGTAAGGAACCTATTGGTATTTCTCTCTATGAGTGGTGAATGTTAACCCATATGGAGAGGAGTACAACATTGATTGTTTTAGGGATGTGATAGTTTTTTTTTAATTTGAACATTATAATTTTTAGTTCACTGTGGTTCCCAATGATTGGTTTTGTTTAATTGGACAATAAGGGTATTCCTGGGGTGGGGACTACCATATCGACCATAGTTAAATTATATCCACGTATAAGGTAGTTTTTAACACTATTAGGATGGTCTTTGGGCAGCCCAAATTGCATGGTTCTTCAGATGATCAGGTTGAGATCGTGGATGCTGGTCCATTCACTAGGCTTCTCTTGGACATTATGGTTTAAGTTGAGGAGTTTTTATAGACCCGTGTATTTTTTTGGACATTAGTTTTTTTGCATAAATTTTATTTTTTTTACAATTATAATGGGGTAAAATGATCTATTCCCATAACATATGATCTTGGAATATTTTTCAAAATACTATATTGGTCCCATAATATGGTGTGTACCATAATGTAAAAGTTTTTAGAATAATTTATAATTTACATTTATTACATAAAATATAAATTCCTTCAAATAGGTTTGCAGGACCATAAATTTTGAATAGAGTATTGTATTTATATTCCTTCTATGTTGCTGAGTCTGGATTTGGTAGTTTAGCCTATGTGAGGCATAAAATTGAGTCGAGTGTCTGGGTCAGCCTGGGACCCCATTTATTCTTTTTCTTTTATTGTTATTTTCTTCATTTTCTCTTTTCTATTATTCTTTTCCTTCCTTCTCATGTATTTTGGGACTCCTCCCACTACACTTCTCTACCGAGGGAGAAACATGAGATGGAGAAAGAGAGAAAGAGAGTGGTTAGGAAAGATTGGAACTCTTGTGATGCCCTCGATGTGCCAAATCATCGTATGTCGACTGTGGATGGTGAAATCAACGATTGATTTTACAGCTTCCGCATCATGGGTTTCCATTTTTAGATACTCTAAAGATCCCTGTAGAATTTTCATTTTCTAAATTTAAATCCCTTTTATGTGTGTATGAGTCCCAATGTTGTCGGATCTGTTGATTTGGGGATCAAAACTGAGTATTTGGGTGATTTGGGGGTTTTCATGTTGGGAAACACATATTACCCATCGTGTGGTCTAGGAGAACACAGAGTGTGTACTTCCTAATCATGGAAGACTGCTTTTTGGGAGTACATATCTTATATAAGGTTGAACATTCTATGTACTGGTTATAGCCCATGTGGCCAAGTACTTGAGTATGGTTACCCATGTAGGTTTATATGGTCATGTAGGGTACATGGACATACCCCGTGTAGGGTAGCATGTAGTGTAAAATTAAATAGTCTAGCCATGTATCTAGCCATGGTGGTTAAGGGGCATGGGCAGGTACCCCGTGTTAGGTATCATGTAGTGTAGAATTACATAGTTTGTTTACATGCCTAGTCTGTCAAGGGTACATGCCCAAGTGGTGTGGTGGGAGTACATGCTAGGTACCGAGGCCACACACCGTGTACCATGGGTGCATGTCGTATATATCCTCATTCCATACCTTTGAAAGTTCTTTATGTATTTTTTCCTCACTGTCATAATTGGACCATTGAGTATTAAATTATGACTAGTTTTTCAAGTAGATCACAATGGTGAAACTTGTAAAGATTTCTAATGACTCCAAATGGATTTTTCAATTAATTTATATAAATAGAACGGTTCTTCCTCCATACACCAAATTCTATTGAATCCTCTAGGAAATACTTGAATGTGAATGATAGGTTGGGTGTTTAGACCTACCAAATTGACACCTTCAAAATGAGATAAGCTATGAGATATCTCATGGGACCTATGTTTTGAGGATGTTACCCTTTTGAGATGTTCCCCTATGGCCAATGAGGCCATGAGACTAATTGTCATCAAGGATAACCTGTAGGATTCCTCTGCATACATTTTGACTTATAGGATCTTGTGGAGGTTTCCTCTATCTTCTATCTAACTACCATGGATCTACTAAGGGATTCATTAATTACTTTTTTAACTAGGATTAACATGTAGGATCCATGTACTTGTACATCATTATGAGAATACCAAGTAGGATGCCTCTCAATTTTTGACATGAGGGTCCTAAAGGGTGCATGTTACTTAACCAATAATGATTTTTTATGTCGGGTTTGTGTAGAGATTGTGTCTGTTTGTCACCTAAAACCTGTGTCAAACTAGTAAGCCCATGGGGCTGTGGCTATAGTGATGGGTTGTGTGTTCGATCCACTCTCACTTGTTGGTTTATATTTGAAATGGTTTTTGCTGATGCATCTGGGTTTACTAGTGGTGAATCCAAGTTGGTGGTTATTGAGACTGACCCGATGAATATTTCTTCTAGTTATGATTCTTTTATGTTCTTACTGGGATCTATTTTTCTTATTTAGATGCCCAGTCATGCTTCTATAAGACTCGGCTTCTGAGCCAAGTAATTTATGATATTTTAGTGATACCCAAACGTATTACCTGTTAAATGGATATCGAACTATAATGTACAAATATATATATATATATATATATATATATTGTGATATGTATATTTTTGTTGATTTATAGAGTTGTCTCATAGTATTCGGTTGTTGGGCCTTACATGTTGACTTGTATGACTTGAGTGATACATGGATTCTCATAGTAGGAATTCCTCAGATAGACTTTTAGGCTAGATGATATATGATAAGGATGATTATACTCTCCTTAATTTCTTGGATGGTGACCCAAGACTCATGGTTGATTATGGAATTATGAGTGGAAGGGATGATTACAATCTCCCCAACCATTAATCGTAATTTTTATGCTCTTCAATATGAGTTATGAGACTCGATGGGTGTAACATGAAATCACACTAGTGAGTTTGCTCTTTATAAAGGCTTGAAGATCCATAATTACACACTCACAAGTTTAAGGGATGATCGAGATCTCTTTGATTTTGATTATAATGATTACACTCTTCCGAATGAGTTATGAGACTCGAGGTGAGTAGCATTGATACTCACCAGTGAGTTCTCTCATTACATATCACCCAAGGGTATGCCCTGTAGGGTTCATCCGAGTTCCAAATTCCATGAACACCAATTCACCAAGAACTAGGGCTCATAAATTAGACTAGATTTAGAGGACTGTGGTGCATGATGACTGATTGAGTTACCTTTTACAGGATTTTCAAGCATACTCCCTAGAATCCTTCTTTATATGATTGATTGTCCGTATATGGTATCATTATTTATAGGATTGACCATCGGTATACAATATCTTTCATATGATAATGACCACAGATATATGGTATACTTTTTATAGGATATACCAATGTTATATGGTATCCTTATTACATTATTGATTATTGGTATACAATATCTATGTTTCAATGATTGGTGGTGAGTACAGGTTAACCCATGTGTAGGATGTGTATCCCCCAATGGTTACGTAGCTTACTCAGAGATATAATTCTGGTATTGGATGACCTAGGTACATTTACATGGGACTAAATACCCAAATATCAACTTAATTATACACAACTTGAGTGGCATGATGCTCTTATCAATTTTGTTTCAAAGGATATCCAAGAAATTGGGATTCTGGACCCAATGGTTAACTATTGTTGGAATTTATGTTATTCGATTCAGTTACGCATGATTGTCATATATATGTATTCTTTTATTGTATTGTATCTATAAATTAATATTGCTATAGATATGGCATCCATGGTGTAACTTTTCCAGTTGACAGGGATTACAAACCCTAGGTTTGAATGTAGTTTCACGTTCAGTTTTACTTTCTTTTAGTGGTGTCTCACAGAGACTGAGTTACTTCCTTTTGCATACACTTATATAAGAACGTTTATGGTTTTCTTTTCAAGATGTACTAATGAGATTATATATAACCAATATACATGCACCTCAATGTATGTGTAGACCTTATGTCAACTTTTCAGGTTAAACATGAGTTTCATGGTGGTTAAGGCTATGTCCCAGTGTTGCTCATCAAGATGAACTGCTCAAGTGGTTATACTGATCATACAACAGTAGTTTGATTGTGTCTGATGATTAAGTACCTGGTTCAACATGATTTTACTAGTTTATCCATATATGTATAATTTTTGTTTCTCTAATACTTTTTACTTTATGGTCTACCCAATGGATGACTTGTGTTTTAGTGTATTACATAGTTGTTCAGGATTCTACTTCATTTCATTTATTATTACAAAATGTTCTATTTTAGTTGTTTATTGCTTCTGAACAATGTTTACATTACCATTTTGTGTGATGAAAATCGATTTTTATGTTATTTCGTCCTCTTATAGAAGGGAAAAGTCTCCCCACTATCACCCCATAGGACTTCCCTGCTAGTCAGCAGCCTTTGGCATATTGGAAGGCATGCTTGAGACCTTGAAACCCACCAGCTCGTAGCACAGGTTTAATGGAACCCTAGTCAATACCATATGAATTTCTTATATAAAACAGTAATCAATAATTATAACAATTTTTTGATGTGGTATTAAAATAGATATTGACATTGTTTTATGAGTAATTAGTCATCAAAAGACACAAAGAATGACTTCATAACTCATTTGATGGAAGTGGATATGGTTTTATGTTGTTACATCAATGTAATATCATCTCATTATATAATAGATATTTGTTTAAATATATTTTATATTTAATATTTAATTAATTGGGGAAAATATAATTAAATATAAGAACCTTTGATAATATGACAAACTTCTATTAGAAGCATCACTTTTAGATCACTTATTAAGGACCCCAGTGTTTGTCTTTTAGGTAGACTATAATATACTAAACCTGTATAAGGATTTTGAGGATGAAATTTTCCATTGTTTTTTTGATTTAATTTTCATGATATGTGTGATCAAGTGAAGTGTGGGGGTGGAATTTCACAATTGAGGGAAATGAATCCACTTGGAAACTACTTGAAAATTTCATAAAAACCCCAAAATGATAAAGTAGTTCATAATCTAGAAGATAGAAAATGACTCTACTTTCTACATTGGAATTGATAAGATTTGAATATGAAAATAAAATTTATTATTGAAAAGTTTTATATTCATTTTAACCCTAATCCTCATACATTAACCCCCAATAAACATAATATTAACTTCACCATTGTGATTAAATTTTACTTTTTTCACTAATTATTATTGTCAAAAATTACTTTTAATTGTAATATAATATAAATTATTATGATTAAAAAAAATTATTTCATTATTAAAAATTCTATTTATATAATCGTAAAATTTTAATCGAATAATACCCTGGGAGACACAAAGAGAATACACGCATTCAAATAGAAAAAGTCCAAAAGATTACAAGGTTTACACATCAAATTACTATATTTAAATGATTATAATGTTCAAAATTATACTATTAGACACATAATTAAACTAATTTTACTTTTAAACAATTAAAAATGTAATTAAAATTTATAAATAATTTTAATGAAAAGGTAGTTTTTAATTTAAATTTTGTTTTTTTGAATATTCATAAAAAATTATTCTTTTCAAACAATTATCATGAATTTACCCGATGATAATTTTGATATGACGATTCTAAAAATAAATTTTATTTTATAAAAATAATTTTCAAAAAATGTCTTAAATAATTTTATTATTTTTCACAAAAATTAATAATTTTTTTTAGAAAATTGTTTTATCGAAACATATAAAGGCAATTCAAAAAAATAAGTATTTTTTATAAATATTTTACTTTATAATAAATAATTATAAATAATATTTAAAAAGTTGTAACTAATATTCATATCACTATTATTAATGTTTTGGATATAATGGTTATACTTAAAAATATTAATAATAAATCACAATTTTGTTTAAAATCGGTGTTATGTGTACTTTAAGGTAAACTCAGTGTTGTGCATAGAAAAATATTCACGAAATGTAATTTATTCCGAAAAATCATAATTCATTAAAAAATTGTGTTACATAGAGTGCAGGGTGTGAAGCATGACTAATAATGATGGTTTGGAGAGTGAACCCAATCTATTATGTTGGTATAAATAGCAAACAATTACTACTAATGAAATGAAGTACAATGATTATATATATATTTGAAATATATGTATAACAAAAATATCACTATCATATGGTTCATGTTATTTGATTAATTTATGAATCATTTCTCAGGAACATCCATGATTTATTCATATCTTGTATGGTTATATTATGCTTTCATATGTCCATATATTGATATGTACCATGTTTACCGTTTCTAAGAATTTGATCTCACACAATATTTGGATTCCATTCTACCAAGTTATGATGAATGGATTTGTGAATCATATTTTATAGAAGAGTACTACATTGTGATATTTTTATGGGATATTTTGAAAATAATTAAGGGATTTAGAAGACTATATTTCTTGTATCTAGAGACACTAAACCAGTATAGTCCTCTAACATTTATTTATGTAATAAATTTTATATTCACCAAAATAGATAAAATATTTTTGGTAAGAAAATAATTTATCTTCATAGTTGGTATTACATAATAGTTTTAGTCAATCTTTGGATATATTTTTAGAAAACATTGTTTACAAATCTAAGGATATGTATAAGTATAAAATATCTTCATAATGACTTGGTCAGGAAATGACCATGTGATTTGATAATAAATTACATGTGTTAATGGAAACTACAATTTTATGTGTGTATACAATTTTTTGAGTCAATAAGGTTTCTTTATGACATTTCCAATTTTCTATGATTAAAAATCACAGACACATTATTTTAAAGGAAATTTTTGTTTCCCTTTGATTTAATCTGATAAGGAAAATTTCTATTCCCTATGTAAATTTTTATACTTTTCTTTTTTTCATGGTTAATTTTATAGTCTCTCAAAATATAACACATTTTATTCCTATGTTTAAAATTTATTTCATGTCTAAAACCACATAATAAAAAAATCCTTGGGTATAGTGTATTCTGTTTTTAGGATCCGAATTCACAAAAATTCAGACTCAGAATTCTTTGAAATTTAGAATCCCAATTCTCTGAAAGTCTGAATCTGAATTATATAAAATTCTGACTCTTAATTCTATAAAATTCAAGCTCCAAATTCTTCGAAATTCAGACTCTGAATTATTTAAAATTTAGACTATAAATTTCTGAAATTCAAACTTTGAATTCTCTGGAATTCAGACTCCTAATTCCTCAGAATTCATACTTCAAATTCCTCTAAATTCAGAATTCAAATTCCACCGAATTTAGACTCTTAATTCTTTAGAATTCAGAATCCGAATTCCTTAAAATTCATTCAAATTTAGACACTGAATTCCTCATAATTCAGACATCGAATTATTCAGAATTTTGAATCCAAAATAATTGGTATTTAGACTCCAGAATCTATAGGATTCATGTTCTGAATTCCTTGAAAAACATAATCTGAATATCCCCGAGTGATAGTCTCCAAATATTTATCTGTTTAGACTCCAACCATTATTTTTACTTAGACTCTAAAAATTATATTTGGTTAAGAAAACTTTTTTTTCATACACTTGTTATTGTTATGAAATTTTATTGTTCAATCTGTTTATAAATAACAATATTTTTAGTGATAGGTGTACAGTCCCCTCACGAATTCAAGAAAAATATGACCATTGGAGGTGGGAGCCAACCTTTATAAAAGTTCCTATAAATAAAATATCATTTTAACAAGCTCAATATCAGTTCCATCACTCTAGAGATTGCATGTTATTGATGTAATTTCTAGAGAGAGAGACTCTCATGCATTGTGTGGTTCTTAAGATTTTGTTCATATTGTTTGGTGTGAATCTTATTTTTTTTAGTACAATTAAGGGTGTTTGGGGATATGAAGATATAGGTAACGACTACCATAAAGTTCGTGTGCTTCCATGGATCGGAAGGCAAAGGTTCCGACTTCCTTAATGAACGAGGGCATGTGGTGATAAGAAGAAAGATTATAATATTCATATGGAGGGCTTACCCTGGTGCGGATAAGATAGACATTATTGAAACAATAAATCAAGGGACCATTAAACATGGTTGTTCAATACCCTACACTTTTGGTTAAAAGATTTCTTACTTCTTACTTTTTTTTCAAGTTCATTTCTGCTATATTTTGAAAAAGGTATAATATATAACATTATTATACTTTTTTGTACTTTTGTATACCAAGATAAGTAAGATTATATACAAATTATGGTAGAATCATTTCCTTGTAAACTTTCCTTATGTTTTATGTCACGAACCAACCCAGGTCGACCCCGAACCAGTCACCCGAGTCGGTCCACGACATGGCCCGAGAGGTGTTCCCGATCCTCCTGGGCTGGCGACAAGCACCAGGGCATCACAAAGTACACGTGGGAATGATTTCGCCCAATAAAACTTACTAAGAAGCAGAAATAAATAAATGACAATAAAATAAAACAGCCAAAAACATAAATAACCTGTCCTCGAACCAAACTCCTCACGACCCTGAGAGTCAATCGTCAAACTACAACCAACTCTCGTCCACGGCGAGCAAGCTCGTGTCAAACCTGAAAAAAAAACTAAAAACAAGAAAACACTATAGGCGTGAGTATTAAAACTCAGTAGGCTAGCCCGATAAATCTATTCCTAAAGCACTACCATTAAAAGAAGAATCTACCAACTTCATGTTTGAACTACATTATATAAAATATGGGTTTTCACACACACACGCTTTCCATATTGAAAAAAAGTAACAGTCCATTGCCCTTTTAATTTAGAACAATTTTAATGTTGAAAGAAACAAGTGAATTGCATTCTTAAAACATTTTGTGAACGATTTAGAAATTAAAACTTCAGTTGTTAGTCAAAAAGGAAAATCACACACAACACAGACTAAGGGAAATGGTAAAAGTGGCACACAAGGTTCGTCACCCAAACTCGACCTCTCAATCGTCTTCCATATACAAATAAACACTAAAAGAGACATGGCTCGAACCAAGGAGATCATGAACAAACCAGAACGTACTATACATCTGACTCATCCTGAAGGCATGCCCTAACTCGATGACGTCATAATGCCCTAACGCCTGGCATAGACCTGAATGGCCTATCCGAGGGGCCCAATCCCCATAGCAGCAATTACTCAGTATTCCCCTGCTATGGGGCCACTAGCCAGTGCATAATCTAAACTAGTGCAGCAGTCGTTCTCAGAAAATTCACTCAATATGCCAGGTTTCCATGTCAACACAAGCAATAAAAAAAGGGGATGCATCCACAATGTAAAACTAGTCACGATGCACAGTCCTCACATACTCAGCTCACCCAAACAACACACACAGAAGAACACCCCAAAGAGACTTTTCAACAAAAAAATTACTTCAGTGAAAGTACCAAACGGGCTTTATGTACTTATTCAATATCAAATCAATTCCAAAAGAAGGATCAGATGTCGTCACATTTGAAAACAGAAAACACATTTAAAAATTCATTTAGGTAAACAAAATCACCATTCTAAATTCTGAAGCGCAAACATAAGGGCCAAAGGGGCATTTTCACTATTGCATAACAAGTAATGATGAAAAATCTATCGGTACGATGCAAAGAAAGAAGCAGTTCCAATTTCAGCTATATAACTACTCTAAAAATAATCTTTTAATACTACTTCCACTTTAATGAAAATTAAATAAATGACAAGAAATAAGTAAATTCTAAATTCAAAGGCAAGTGTAGTGGGAACCTACCTCAACTCGCAGCTCGAACACGGCGACGTGACACGCCTCGCACAGACGTACAAGTACGCGCAAGTCGATGACCATGGTGTCGCGGAGTCACCTTCGCCAACACGCTGCAATAACCGCATAGCAACTAAAAACACATAACAACTACACTTAAAACAATACAAGCAGACAACCCGTGCAAAAGGACCACCTGGACAAAATATCAAAACCTACTTCGCACCATCCACACTATTACTAAACCACTCTAAAAATTATGAATTAAAAGTTCCAAAAGTAACTCGTATCTTTACACAAACTAAAATCATTCAAAAACACACTTTTGATCAAACATGCACCTAAGTCCCACTAAAACAAAAACTCACCACTTACACGGTTAGATAAATTAATTGCACAAATTATACAAAAAAACAATTAAACAACTCATGACCAGTTTCCATAAAAAAGCGTCTTAATTCACATTAAAAAAATTTTTCTAAACCTATTAATTCCTTAATCAATTGTCAATAAAGCTGCAAAAGGCAAGGAATCAGCAAAATGGTGCACCCAACCCGACACAATCGAAAATGGACCCGACAAACAAGGATTTGACCATGATAATTGAACCTTAACCACGGAAGAACTAAGCATCAAACGAGGAGGGAAAAAAATTACCAACTAGGAAGGTCGGCTGGCAGTCGACGGGTGGAGGCCGGGACACCGGAGGAGGTCGGAGGAGGGAGGCTGGACGGGAGGTGGGACAGGAGGCTGGAGAAGGGATGCACGACTAGAGGGAGTGCCGCCGGAGGAGGGTGCTGCTGGGGCAGCTCGGCCGAAGGAGCAGGGCGGGCGAAGGGAGGTCGGCGGCTGGAGTCGGAGGAGGCCGGCAGAGGGAAGGCCGGACGGGAGGCGGGTACACCAGCTGGGGCCCGTCAGCCGCGCGAGGGAGACCGGGGGGGAACACCACTAGAGGAGGGAGGAGGTGCAGCGGCCGACGGCTGGGAATGGAGGGCAGTGGTCAGAAGATGGAGGGAGGAGGCGCAACCAGAATGTGCAGGAGGGCCGAGAGGGAGCGGGTCGCGCAGAGGGAGAAGAAAGAAAGAGGGAAGAGAGAAAGAGAGAGGAGGGGGAGAGAATAAGAAAAAAAAGGAAGAAAAAATGTGGCGACGCCTAGGGTTACGGGGAAAAAAAGAGAAGAGAAAAAAAGAGAATAAAAGGGATAAGAAAAATGAAATAAAAAAAAGAAATAAAATAAAGTAAAATAAAATAAATAAATCAAAGAAAATAAAATAGAATAAGATAGTAAATAAAAAGAGTTTAATAATAATAATAATAATAATATTATTATTATTAATAATTATTATTATAATTACAAACATATATGCATACATATATATATGTATAAACATATATAGACAAACCTACAAAAAAAAAGAAATTACAAACATACATATATGAACATACATAACATATTATAAATGTATAGACATATATAATCATATGTATAAACACATTTACGCATAAACATATAATGTTAAGAAAATATATATTTATGAGAATACGTGTATATATACACATATAAACATAAATATATGCACATTACGTTAATAATAATAATAATAATAACAATAGTAATAATAATAATAATGATAATAATGTATAAACATATATACTCATATACATATTTATACACCTATATAATCATATGTACACACATATATATATTAATCCGCTCAACGAACGAATTTAATAACGTTAAAACTGAATGACTGTGGGGTACGCGCGCACCGTACGATACCCAAGTGGACTGCAAACGGGCTGCGCAACACAACCGTATGGTGTTCGCGCATTATCCCAAACCATAAAATCATCCAAACCTTAAAATTTCCAACCGGGACTCGCTCGCAAACATGAAAAAACACCTGACGCCATGATAAATAAAATAAATAAATAAAATAAAAACAGGTGTGACAATTCTCCCCACCATAAAGCTTCCCACCCCTGAAAGCCATAAAAAGTTCAAAACCCCAAATGAAAACCGACATTATTTTACAATTTAAAGAAAAATCTAAAGAATTACAACAAAGTGATTTTGAAACACTCTCAAAAAGGGGAGCGATAAACCAAAAGAACTCATATAATATGAACGAATTACCCGCTAAGTGTAACCCGCCCCCAAAAGTGTGACCACCTCCAGTTGATCGCTTTAAAGGACAAAGAACTTTAACAATAGTAAGTTGAGGCCCAACATACACACACCTTAACACCATTCAACTGGACTCAAACAATTTCTTCATCCTCAATTCAACCGTACAACACAACATCCGGAACAACACCAATAAAAACACGACGACTCTTTCGAAACTAACAAACAGGTCAAAACCACATCCAACGCGTATCTCTTAAAACCTTACTCCAATATGACACTGGAACTCTCATGCCCGAACTCCTTACCAAAAGATGAAAATAGAGTTTTTTGGTTCCATATAAGACCAACCACAACCAAACCAAAACCTAGAACAAAACTGGGAGATTGACACGGGAAGTCCGAACGGACTCCCCACCATAAGAAACAAGCTAAATTGAATTTGGCGAGACCCGTGATTGTTATTTCCACCACAAGTGTAAAGTCAGTTCCCAGAATAGGACCAGAACGCCATCACTTGAGCCAAAATTCATGATCACAAGAATTTTCAACATGGGGAGGTCGAATGGACTCCCCACCATAAAGCTTTCAAGAAGAGAAGAATAGGAGGACCTCCCAGCATTATCCCAAGCCATCACTGCCCACGGGTGGGAGGGGGGGGGGGTCTTTCCAACACACCACCCCCACCCGGAAAGTATAAAGCGAGCAGCTCTTAATAAATGGGAGAAACAACATGACCAGGCAGTCATTACACAAAAACTAGGCATAATGAGGAAAAATGATTCTGACTGTGCTCACTTACTGAGAACAACACCCTACCGCAAGACTTCACCTTTCGTTAGAGTTCCCTCGACTACACGCTAGCTTCACTCCAAGGCCTATGGCTGGAGCTTTGATGAATGAAGCATCTTCCGACTTCGCAGTCAGGTTTATAAAACCCCAAAAGCATGACACAAGAACCAGAATTTTAACATTCACACATACATAAGATCAATGGTTTAAAAAGTGTTCATCCACAACCATTATTTTAACTGAAAGAAAAGAACACCACAAAACAGCACCTGTAGCGACTACTACATGCAAGAAACATCACAAGAAGAAAACATCATGCTCATCCACCAACATCTCCCTACTCCTGCTGATGGGCTGAAGTGACCTTCGATGACCCAGGTTTGAATTTAGCGCACTACTTGGAAACACCTCGGAAGAATCGCTTCAAGTGACCCATATGTCCACAGGCGTGGCAGGGTCTTGGAGCACTTGGACATGTCGGCCTATTGTGACCGTGTCTACCACACTGGTGACAGATCACAACAGTTCGCTGTGAAGAAGATGACTGAAGGTCTGAAGGCCTCTTGATTCCTCTACTAGCACCACCAGCATCAGGTTGCTTCTTACTCTTCTTACTAGCATCATCTGAAATGCTTCCCAGAGCTGGAGGATTCGCCACCTCAAGTCCTCCTACTAGATCAGCTTCAGCAAGAAAGGCTTGCTCGACAACATTCGAGAAGGTGGTTAGGTTGATCTCTTCCACTCTCGATCGCAGCTCAGGTCGGAGTCCAGACTCAAATTGTCGAGCCTTCTCGGGATCATTCACAACAAACCACTGATCATACGGAACTAGGTCTACAAAATTTCGATAGAACTCCAATACAGATTCAATGCCCTGTTGGAGACAACACAACTCCATCCTCTTCCTCAGCTTCGTCAACTCAGAGAAGTGTTGTTGGATGAACGATGACTTGAAAAACTCCCATGTCAAATCTTCCCCAGGCTTGTTCCGAGACATGGACTTCCACCATTTTCAGGTTGGACCTTCAAGCATGAAGGTAGGCAACTTTACCTTTAATGACTCAGGTATACCAATGTAACTGAACTTCCTCTCAATCTGCTGCAACCACTCCTCTGCCTCAAGAGGCCCTGCTTTTCCATAAAAGAGAGGAGGGTTCGACTTCAGGAACTCCAAAACATAATTGATGGACTGACCAACTGGAGGATTAACTGAGGATGCACCACATGAAGCATCACATTGAGCATCCATCGAGCCTTCGTGGGGGAGAACACTACAGAAAAAAGAAACGAGGAAATTGATCAAAACATAACCAATACCATTTGAAATTCAACATTACTCAATGAGTTTCAAAATGAAGGACAAACCCATTCACTAAAGGGGGAAACTAGTAATGATGGATGACTCGACCATATGGTTGGCAGCCATACGTCAGCCATACCATCGTCTCTGAGAGCATTGTAGGGTGATGTCTCCAGCTCCACAAGGCTTTCCAGGACCTTTTAGCTCACGAAGCTACTTCCCAACTCCCTTTTCATTCCCCAACATAAAACAATCTAGAAGACCCAAAAGACACTAACAACGCGGACATCTCATGGTAACACAAGGTTGAGAACGAGCAAGGGTTCATGATGTCCTTCCCGTTCCCCCGGCTCGAGTCCGAGCAACTTTACTCCCTTTACCATGACAACTACAAATAGCAATGGGCGCTCTGAAAAATAAGGTCTGCTCAGGAGCCGACCTGCTCTGATACCATTTTGTCCCGAACCAACCCGGGTCGACCCCGAACCGGTCACCCGAGTCGGTCCGCAGCATGGCCTGAGTGGCATTCCCGATCCTCCCGGGCTGGCGACAAGAAACATGGCATCACAGAGTACACGTGGGAACGATTTCACCAAATAAAGTTTACTAAGAAGCAAAAATAAAGAAACGCCAATAAAATAAAACAGCCAAAAACATAACTAACCTGTCCTCGAACCAAACTCCTCATGACCCCGAGAGTCGATCGTCAAACTACAACCAACTCTCGTCCACGGCGAGCAAGCTCAAGTCAAACCTGCAACAGAAACTAAAAACAAGAAAACAATATAGGCGTGAGTATTAAAACTCAGTAGGCTAGCCCGATAAATCTATTCCCAATGCACTACCATTAAAAGAAGAATCTACCAACTTCATGCTTGAACTGCATTATAGAAAATATGGGTTTTCACACACACGTGCTTTCCATATTGAAAACAAGTAACATTCCATTGCCCTTTTTAATTTAGAACAATTTAATGTTGAAAGAAATAGGTGAATTGCATTCTTAAAACATTTTGCGAACGATTAAGAAATTCAAACTTCAGTTGTTAGTCAAAAAGGAAAATCTCACACAATACACAATAAGGGCAATGGTAAAAGTGGAACACAAGGGTCGACACCCAAACTCGACCTCTCAATCGTCTGCCATATACAAATAAACACTAAAAGAGACATGGGTCGAACCTAGGAGATCGTGAACAAACCAGAACCTACTATACATCTGACTCATCCTAAAGGCATCCCCTAACTCGATGACATCATAACGCCCTAACGCCCGGCATATCCCTGCATGGCCTAACCGAGGGGCCCAATCCCCATAGCTGCAATAACTCATTATTCCCCAGCTATGGGGACACTAGCCAGTGCGTAATCTAAACTAGTGAAGCAATCATTCTCAGAAAATTCACTCAATATGCCAGGTTCCCATGTCAACACAAGCAATAAAAAAAGGGGATGCATCCACAATATAAAACTAGTCACGATGCATAGTCCTCACATACTCATCTCAACCAAACAACACACACAGAAGAACACCCCAAAGAGACTTTTCAACAAAAAAATTACTTCATTAAAAGTACCAAATGGGCCTAATGTACTTATTCAATATCAAATCAATTCCAAAAGAAGGATCAGATGTCGTCACATTTGAAACCAGAAAACACATTTTAAAATTCATTTAGGTAAACAAAATCACAATTCTAAATTTTGAAGTGCAAACATAAGGGCCAAAGGGGAATTTTCACTATTGCACAACATCTAATGATGAAAAAGCTATCAGTACGATGCAAAGAAAGAAGCAGTTCCAATTTCAGCTATATAACTACTCTAAAAATAATATTTTAATACTACTACCACTTTAATGAAAATTAAATAAATGACAAGAAATAAGTAAATTCTAAATTCAAAGGCAAGTGCAGTGGGAAACTACCTCAACTCGCAGCTCTAACACGGCGACGCGACACACCTCACACAGATGTACAAGTACACGCAAGTCGATGACCGTGGTGTCACTGAGTCACCTTCGCCAACACGCTGCAATAACTGCACAACAACTAAAAACACATAACCACTAGACTTAAAACAGTACAAGTAGACAAACCGCGCAAAAGGACCACCTGGACAAAATATCAAAACCTACTTCGCACCATCCACACTATTACTAAACCACTCTAAAAATTATGAAATAGAAATTCAAAAAGTAACTCGCAACTTTACACAAACTAAACTCATTCAAAAACACACTTTTTATCAAACACGCACCTAAGTCCCACTAAAACAAAAATGCACCACTTACACGGTTAGATAAATCATTTTAAAAAATTATATAAAAAAACAATTAAACAACTCATGACCAGTTTCCATAAAAATGCATCTTAATTCACATGAAACAAATTTTTCTAAACCTATTAATTCATTAATCAATTGTCAATAAAGCTGCAAAAGGAAAGGAATTAGCCAAATGGTGCACCCAACCCGACGCAGTCGAAAATGGACCCGACGAACAAGGAGTTGACCATGAAAATTGAACCTTAACCATGGATGTACTAAGCATCAAACGAGGAGGAAAAAAATTACCAACAAGGAAGGCCGGCTGGCGGTTGACGGGTGGAGGCTGGGACACCGGAGGAGGCCGGAGGAGGGAGGCTGGACGGGAGGCGGGACGGGAAGCCGGAGAAGGGAGGCGCGTCCGGAGGGAGCACCGCCGGAGGAGGGTGCTGCTGGGGCGGCTCGGCTGAAGGAGTAGGGCGGGCGAAGGGAGGTCGGCGGCTGGAGTCGGAGGAGGCCGGCAGAGGGAATGATGAACGGGAGGCGGGTACGCCGGCTGGGGCTCATCAGCCGCGCGGGGGAGACCGGGGGGAACACCGCCGGAGGAGGGAGGAGGTGCGGTGGCTATCGGCTGGGAATGGAGGGCGGCGGTCAGGAGATGGAGGGAGGAGGCGTGGCCGGAACACGCAGGAGGGCCGAGAGGGAGCGGCTCGCGCGGAGGGAGATGAAAGAAAGAGGGAAGAGAGAAAGAGAGAGGAGTGGGAGAGAAGAAGAAAAAAAAGGAAGAAAAAAAAGTGGTGGCGCCTTGGGTTATTGGGAAAAAAGAGAAGAGAAAAAAAAGAGAATACAAGGGATAAGAAAAATGAAATAAAAAAAAAGAAATAAAATAAAGTAAAATAAAATAAATAAATCAAAGAAAATAAAATAGAATAAGATAGTAAATAAAAAGAGTTTAATAATAATAATAATAGTAATATTAATAATAATAATTATTATTATAATTACAAACATATATGTATATATATTTATATATAAACATATATAGAAAAACCTAAATAAAAAAAGAAATTACAAACATACATATATGAACATACATAACATATTATAAATGTATAGACATATATAATCATATGTATAAACACATTTATGCATAAACATATAATGTTAAGAAAATATATATTTATCAGCATACGTGTTTATATACACATATAAACATACATATATGCACATTATGTTAAAAATAATAATAATAATAATAATAATAGTAATAATAATAATAATGATAATAATGTATAAACATATATACTCATATACATATTTATACACCAATATAATTATATATAGGTATATATATATTAATTCGCTTAATGAACGAATTTAATAACATTAAAACTGAATGACCGCGGGGTACGCGCGTACCGTACGGTACCCAAGTGGACTGCAAATGGGCTGCACAACACAACTGTATGGTGTTCGCGCATTATCCCAAACCATAAACTCATCCAAATATTAAAATTTCCAACCAGGACTCGCCCACACACATTCAAAAACACCTGATGCCAAGATAAATAAAATAAATAAAGTAAAATAAAAACAGGTGTGACATTTTATTTCAGAATAAACTTTTCCAGAACCGAGTATGTTTGTAGAACTAAATGTGGTATAGTGAATTTTCCTCTCATGACATTGTTAAAAATAGTTTCCCCTAAGGTTAAAAACAAATTTTTTAAAACATACAATTCACCCCTCATGTAATTGAGAAACTATATCATTATTTTGATCCTACAATTAGTATTAGTGGAAGGTATCATAAATAATTATACACACATTTCAGTTTTCATGATTATGTTTTTATTATTTTAATTTTCTCCTTGGATATTGATTTTTTATCCTTGTTTACAAACTTTTACTATTAAATAGTTTTTGTGGAAATATATTTTCTTCAAGAATGGAAAGAATGAATGTTGGTTTTATTGAAAATATAAATCCATCTAGACTACATATATTTGATGGGAATGATTATGAGTATTGGAGAGATCATATAAAGAATTTTGTTATTAGTACTGGAGTGGGAAATTTTTTCATGCATATTAGAGATTACAATATTCCTTATAGGGAACTCAGAACCATTACAAATCAAGAAAAGTCAGAATATCAACTAAACTAAAAGTTATGTAGTAATTTATTGTGTTCCATGTCCAGGAATATATATAGTCTGATTTCTCCTTGTACAGATTATAATTGTATCCATAAGAATCATGAGGTTACACATTTTGGTACATCCAAAGTTATATAAACTAGAAGATCTATTTTTAGAGAATAATATCATGGATTTCTATATCCATATAGAGAACCAGTTTGCAATGTGAAACACAGGTTTATGACAATGATTAACAGTTTACAATATATGTGTGAGAATCTTCTAGATGATAAATCTCTTGTGGACAAAATTATAGATATCATGCCTAATGGGAGGGAATCTAATAGAACAACTGTGGATGAGAATAGGAAAGTATCTCCAATTACCCTTGATAAGTTTTTTGGAACCCTTATTCAACATGAGACAGGAAAGAAAAGATATGTTGATAAGAATGAGAAGAGAAATGGAAATTGAATTATAGCCTTTACTACTACTAAATTCCAGACTCTTAAAAGGGTTACAAGATCCATGTCTAATAAATACACTATTTTATCTGAGTTAAGTGTTACTGAACATTCTGAAAATTAATTATCTAATATTGCAGAAGAATGAACAATATAGTTGAAATGAAATAATTTCATTGTAGATATAAGAGAAAATAAGACAAGAAAGATTCAAATGTCACATGTTATGAATGAAAAAAGATCTAGGCATATCAGCCCAGATTTTCCTATGCCTAAGAAAAATGATAGAAATGAAAAGAATTATGAGATAAATAGAAATTAATAATACAATGCTAAAGATAATAATGTTTTGAAAGCCAATGACACCTGGAGTGAAAATGGGGGAGAATTTTCTAATAAAATCATAGTATGTGAATCTTTTGATCAGAAGAATCTTGGTCTACTAGCCATGCTACCCCTTGAAAATCATTATCCAATGGTCAAGGTACAAAATGCCTAATCTATCACTAATGTATCTTCGAATGAAATTTATAATGATAATAAATACTATGAGTCTTCGAATAAAGAATATTATTTTATTGAAGATAATACATTACATTATTATGGAGATGTTTCAAGGTTTTATAAACTTATTGAGAATGAAAATTCTAAGCTCAAGAAAAGGATTGATAATGAAAATTCTAGAACATAAATTTTTTATAAAAAGTATAGGATATTTCTAAATATCATGATAAGAAAATTTGTGATTTTGAATGTGTTTTAAAAAACCTTGTGTCTGTTAATTATGAGAAGGATAAACTTTTTATGGATCATGAATATGAAATTTTAATGAAAAATATTTTAACGACTAACTATAGTTCTAAAACAAATGTTTTTGATGATAATAACCGAGTTATAATACTAATGTTAGAAATATTTTCCTTAAGGTTAGGTTTGTCAATCATTACCTTTTGTATTAAAAACAATGACAAGATGTATTCCCAAATTCAGTCTCTAAGAAATAGTTCTGGATTTGGATATATAAATTCTAGAACAGTTTTTATTAATATTTATTTTGTTCTTCAAACTGCCCAATTCTGTACTAAATGTTAGTGTGGTGGAAATTGGGAGAAAAATTTTTCTTTAAACAAAACTCAATATTTAGGTTCTCATAATGCTTATTTTTCTATAAAAATGTGGATTCCTAAAATCATTCTTTCTAAACTTTTTGGATCCAAGAATGTCAGGATTTTGAAAGTTGGACTCTTTTTTCAGTAAAATAAAGATAGTTCCAACAACAATACATTGTACATGGCTAGTGGATGTTCCCAAAATATGACTGGTAACAAAATCATCTTTGAAAAAATTATCAAAATGAAAGGAGTAAAAGTAAATTTTGGAGATAATGATAAGGGGAAATTGTTGGTATATTTAACAATGTTCATCTTTGAAAAACATTGATTTCAAATGTTTAATTTTCTAAGGGTCTTAAGAAAAACCTCATTAGCATAATCCAACTCTGTGATGAAGGTTATCTTATGAACATTAGGAATGATAACTTCTAAGTACACAATTCCAAAGATAAGTTTATTCTTTCTACCCATAGGCAAGAGAATTTATACACACTAAATTTAAAATAGCTTAGAAGCCAAGATCTACCTTGCCTTAGTGCAATGGAAGATCAATCTTGGTTATGGCATAAAATATTAGGACATTGTAAACATAGGAACCAATGTAATCTCTCTATGAAAATACATGTTAAGGATATACCAGAGCATATATTTGATTCTTAAAATGGTTGTGATCCTTGACAATATAGAAGGAAACATAAATCAAGTGTTAAATAAATCATTGAAGTATCAAATACTAACGCATTATAGTTGGAGCATATGGATCGTTTCAGTCCAACACAAACTGGTATAATTGGAGGAAAATATGATGTGTTTCTCTTATTTGAAGATTACACTAGATCCACATGGGTCTATTTTCTAGAAAAAAAACTAATGATTTTTATTATTTCATAATTTTTAGATCCCAAGTTAAAAATGATAACAACCATCCAATGATAACTATTCATAGTGATCATGGAAGAGAATTTAAAAATTCAGATTTTGAAACTTTTTGTAGTAGAAAAGGAAATACTCCTAACTTCTCAGCTGCATGAAAACATCAAAAAATGTGTTGATGAAAGAATAAATCGAATTCTCCAAGAGAGTACTCGAACCATATTGAGTGAATATTTGATAGGTAAATACTATTGGACAGAAGCTATATATACTATTTTTTATACTATAAATCATATTTTGATAAGATATTTTCTTAAAAAACGCATTATGAATGATAGAATGGTAAGAAACCAAGACATTCCTACTTCAATGTATTTGGTTGCAAAGTACTCATTTTGAATACTAAAAGAAATCTACATAAATTCATAAACAAATATGATGATGGAATTTTTGTAGGCTACTCCAGAACATCTATGTCTTATAAAGTTTTTAACAAAAATACTTGTAGTGTTGAAGAAACAATAAAGGTAAAATTTGATGAAAATTATCCATTTTTTTTAACAACCTCAACCTATATATTTAGATGTGTTTTCAGAAACTTATTATCAACCCCTGAATGAAGATCCTTTAGATTAAAAAAATTTTCATGAAAATGTTTTTGAAACCTTTACCCAAGAATATTTCTTACCATATGTTGATGAACATGTTTAGAAAATGAAAATAAGTTGTTTCATTACAATCATCATAGTAATAGTATCATTGGTGATGTAAATCAACCAGTAACGCCTATAATTTTCATATGAAATGAAGTATAACTTATAATATTCCTTTCCCAATTAGAACAAAAAAATGATGAAGCATCAGGTGATGATGATTGTATTAATCTCATGCATGATGAGCTAAATGGATTCAAAAGGAATAATGTCCAGACTATGGTTGAAATTACTAAGGAAACTTCTATTATTGGAGTAAAATGGATCTACAGAAATAAATGTCATAAAAATGGAATCATTTTAATGAAAAGGATGTATTTTATTGAATGGCTATAATCAACAAGAAAGAATAGACTATGAAGAAACCTATGCTCCGGTATCTAGACATGAATCTATTTGTATTTTACTTTCCTATGCAGCATTCTTTAATTTCAATCTTTTTTAAATATATGTTAAATGGTCGTTATTTAATAGATATGTTCTAGAGGATGTTTTTGTGGAATAACCTTTATATATTGAAGTCTTAAAACATCCAGAACATATTTACAAAGATTCAAAAGCTTTATACAGACTTAAACAATTCCCTAGAGCTTGGTATAATAAGCTTACATGTTTTCTGTTACAAAACAATTATGTCAAGGGAAATAATTTCAAACACGTTTTATGAATAATGATAAGAAATTTTATTTTATTTTCAAAATTTATGTTTATGACATTATATTTGGTTCAAATTATAAATCTTTATCCTATTCGATTTTGAATCTAATAAAATCTGAGTTTGAAATGAGTATGATGAGTGAGATATATTTTTTTTTTGTAGTTTTTGAAATTTCACAAAAACCATAACGAACATATATATCCCAATATAAGTATATTAAATATCATCTTACAATGTATTGATATGACAATAATAAGAGTATAAGTACACTCTTTGGTACCTCAAATTCTCTCTATCATGATGAAGTTGGGAAACTAGTAGATCAAACATCATTTAAACATATGGGAGGAAGTCTACTATTCTTGATGTCTAGTCTTCCAGACATAATATTTTTCGTATGATTATTTGCAATATATCAATCCAATCCCAAAGAATTTCATTTAAAGGCAGTTAAAAGAATGTTTCTCTATTTAAAGGGAACCTTGGTTTTATGACACTTTTATTCATCGGAAAATGATTTTTTTAAAAAAGTTTTTCAAATACTGGCATTGGTGGATGTAGAGTGGATATAAAATGCACACCTAGAACTTGTCATTTCTAATGATATTCCTTAGTTTATTGGTAATGAAAAAAAGAAACATTCATTAGCACTTTCCACTGCTCGTGCTGAATATGTAGCCGCTAGAAGTTGTTGTGCACAAGTGTTATGGATGTAACAGACACTTATAGACTATAGTATGAGTTTTACAAAAACACAAATATTATGTGCTAATTATAGTGCCATTTCCCTATGTAAGAATGATGCACATCACTCTCAGGAAAAAAAATAAAAATACTAGGCACCACATTCTTAGGGATCACAAAAAAAAAGGAGTCATCAATATTCAATTTATCATAATGGAAGAAAAAATTGATGATGTTTTCATGAAATCATTACACTCTGATATATTTTAATACATTAAACGTAAGCTATGAATGATAACCGTAAGGTAATCTTCCAATTACATTTCTATTGAAAACTATCTTTTTACAGCAAGAAAATAATTTTCATAATGGGAGTACATTTAATGGTAATAAATATTTTGGAAAACAATATTTTCTTAATCGAAATTTTCAAAATAAAAATATTTTGTAATCAAAATTTTGTAATCAAAATTTTTATAATCAAAATTTTGATAATAAAAATTTTTGTAATCAAAATCTGTTGTAATCAAAATTTTCGTATTTAAATTTTTCTATAGTCTAACCACTCTCAATTTCAATATATTTTCCTTACATAAAAAAAAATTCTGGAATCTAAACATCTTCAAGAATAATATTTCTTATTACTGATTATTTTTCTTACAATTCTAGAAGGTACGTTCCCTTTCATAAATTTTTGTAATCAATTTTTTTGTTGTTATTTACTTCTTGTTGATGGAAATTTACCAGACACACTTTTCATTAAATATGAATTCTTTTTCTCTCAAAAACCTCAAAAGACCAGAATATACAAAATTCATTCATCCGCTATCATCTCACCCATGAGATCTAATCAAGCATGTTTACACCGTAGTATTTTTTGGGAAGATGAACCGTTCTCTAAAATTCCTATATAAAGACCCCCTGATGGTTGTCCCACATATTTTTTCTAAGCCTTGGCATGCTAAAACACTCTTGATCTGCATATGTATCATTTCGAATCATCATGTTTTCCTCAAATCCAAATATCTTTGTAAGTATCCCCTCAAAAAAACTTCCATCAGTAAAAGAAATATCTAAATGGTATATATACAAAGAAATGATAGCCGGTCGAAAATTATTTAATTAGTATAATTCTATTATCATGAAAAAATATCAATTCGAATGGATGGGAGAGCTTATGTGTTTCCAAACCGAAGGCACAAGATCTGGTTTATCTGGAGTTGCTGGTAGATTTTTATGTGTCTGTATGTTTCCTCAATGAAGAATGGAGAGACAGTTTTTTATTTAAGAGATATGGAAAAACCTACTCTCTTTCTTACAAAAATGTTGTAAACATAATTGGAATACCATATGAGGGTGAATCTGAGTTCTTCACCCACAAGATTCTATTAGATTTAGGATCTTTTGATAAGGATAAATCCATAAAATTTCTTGGTCAATCATAGGTGAAGACTCTAACAATTATCCATCTCTCTGAAAATCTCCGGATTCATGAGTTATGGGTTCATAGATTTCTCATTCCAAGAAAATGTGATAAGGATACCTGGAAAAAGAGTGATTTTTATGCTTTGGACATTCTGGTGAATCTCAGAAAGATTAATCTGGTGAATTATGTATTACATTTCAATGATGAATAACAAGAATGAGACTAAAAAATTTCAATTCATCATGCATTTTATTATTCCCTCGAATGTTATTGTTCTTCTTCTAGAATCGTTCAAAATCCCTTTTAGTTATACACCAAGGAATTTCAATGTGATTTTGTTGGGTGATAATACACTGAGGATAAAGAATGTTGGTTTCTCTAGTGAATGTGGAGATTATTTTGATTTATCAAAAGATGAAATTGAATCCTTATCAAAGAAACGATAAGTGGATGAGATTTCCAAGAAGGGTGGTATGAAGAGAAAGGTGATGGAACCAAAAAAGAAAGAAAATATCCTGATGTTATGGAAACTCAATCAGACCCAGCTAATTAAAAGAATCCAAAGACATTTCTAGATTATGTGGTTTCCAAGTAGAGAATATAAAAGAAGAATAGGAAGGATGGGGAGCCTAGTTTTGGAATGGACCCCACTAAGGAAAAAGATATAAAGTTGAAGGCTATTGAGAATATTGAGAATCTGGAAAAAGAAAAGAATCAAAAGAAGAAAATTATTGAAGCCTAGATTGTATAATATCTTCTCAAGGATACTGAAAAAGATTTTGAATAGGTTTAGGTACCAGAATTATTTTTGAAAGAATCACTCCCAGTGACTCTGGGAAAAAAGTTGGTAATTTTGGAACAAGAACAAGAAGAATAAACAGTTACAGAAGAGGAAGTGGAAGAAGTATAAGAATAAGGAGGAGGAGAAAGTGATGATACAGATGATATGATAAGAAAAATATATTAATATAATCAGAAGGAGAGTCCTTCTGGAAAACTATCAATTCGAACATCTCGGGATGAATCCACCAAAATTCATTCACATGGAAAAGAGGTAAAAGGGACAGAAGTAGTGAATAAAACATCTGATGATGAAAGCAACAACCAGGACATTGATCAGCAAGAGGTTTTAGTAGATGATGAAAAAAATGAAAAGGTTGTGGAAAATAAGATAGTTCAACTCTCATATAGTGAACATGAATCGCAAAAAGCATCAGAGAGAATTCCAAAAGTTGATAAGTGAAAACAGGTGTTGGTTGATACACCCATGCAAACTTTAGTGTTAAAAAATGATGATGGTGGTTCTTCAAAAAGAAAATAAGGGGAGATAGCTAAATAATCCTGACTAACCCAATAATATTATTTGGAATCCTCTTTTCTAATACATAACATTGTATTCCATTCTTTGAAGAAGATGGTTGATACCATTCTTTTGTTTCTGAGTATATAATCGAGGTTCCAGATTCATTAAAACTCCTTTGATCGAAAATCAAATATAGTTTCCATGCATATGGATAGGTTTTTCATGCTTGAGGTTTATTTGAAATCTTTTTTCATTGGATATGGATCTCAAAAAATATCATTCCAAGAAATAAAAATGTGATCAAGGAAATCAATCAAATAGACGAGAATCCTTAATGATTTTTAGGAATGATTGAAGGACGATTTTGATAAGGAATATGGAAATTTCAAATTTCTTACTAAATGATTTGAGTAAAATCGAAGTCTTGATTAAACAACATAGAAGAAGAAAATCAAATATATGAATGGGAAGCATAATTTCATTGTATTGAATTTGAAAAGAGAAAGTGATCTTAGAATTGAGTTTGATGAAAGGATTAGTAAGAAAGAAGATATTTTGTAGGATTAAGATGATATTCTCAAGGCTCAGGAAGAAAATATCAAAGCCTTGGAGAATAAAAAATGATGATCATGATCATCTTTTCAAGCGCCTTAATGAAAATCAAAAGAATCTTAAGAAGCTAAAATCCATTGTGAAGAATTTAATGCCAAAGGAGAAAAAAGGATAATTTTATCCAATACAATATTTTTTAGTACATTATTATTTATGAGAATCCTTTCAATCATAATGAAATTTTGGTTGTTCATTGTATATTTTGTTTTATAGTACTAATATTCCAGGTACCATTTTTTTCCATTCCATTTTTTCCTTTTTATAAATCGCAAAGGGGGGAGAAAGGGATGATAAAAATGAATACTATGTATATAAAATAATTCCATATGTAAGGGGAAATCTATATAATCCGGAGTTCATATCAAATAATATTTATTTACGCATGAAAAATTATAATCTCTTTCAGGAAGCCCAGAATATGACGTTTAGGGATTTCAAAACTGAAGGGGGAGTTAGTCATATTCATCCTGATTCAAAAGTAAAGGTAGATAAGTTTTTTCAATGGTCATAAAAAAATTCTAAGTCCCTATATTATTTTTCAAAAGGATAATAGGGATTTCTAAAAGGGGTATATTGTTGAGTCAATAAGGTTTATTTTTGACTTTTTTAATCCTCTAGGTTTTAAAAATCACAAACATTATTTTATGGAAAAATTTATTTTCCATAAAAATTATTCACATAAAAAAAATTTCCATTCCCAATGGAAATTTTTATATTAATTTATGTTTTTGTTGTTAATTTTATAGTATCTAAAAATCTAACTCATTTTATTCCTAATTCAAATATTCGGTTTCACATCTAAAACCATGGAATCCTATAAATCCTGTGTTATAGAATATTATATTTTTAGGATCTGAATTCTCTAAAAATCGGACTTTGAACTATCTGATATTTATACTCCAAATTCTATGAAATTCAGACTTTGGATTCTCCAAAATTCGGACTCAGAATTCTTTGAAATTTAGACACAATATTCTCGGAAATTCAGACTCTAAATTAACTGAAATTCGTAATCCAAATTCTCTAAAATTCATACTCAGAATTCTATGAAATTCAGACTCTGAATTCCTTATATTTTAGAAATATAATTCCTCATAATTCAGACTTCTAATTTCTTATAATTCATACTTTTAATTCCATAGAATTAAGACTCCAAATTCAGTTGAATTCAAACTACAAATTCCATTGAATTCCGACTCTGAATTCATTAGAATTTAGACAATGAATTCTTCATAATTTAGATTCCAAATTCATTTGAATTTAGGCTTAGAAATCTATAGAATTAAGGTCATCAATTCAATGAATATCAAAATCAAAATATCCATGAGTTATAGTCTCTGAATTTATATTTGTATAGACTCCGAACATTATTTTTCATTAGACACCAAAAGTTATATTTGATTAAGAAACCTTATTTTTCTTACACATGTTATAATTATGAAAAGATATCATGCAATCTATTTATAACTAACAATTGATTGAGTGAAACATATATAGGTCCCTCCGAGATTCAAAGAAAAATATGACCATTGGAGGAAGGGTCTTACCATTGGAGAAGTTTCTATAAATAAGAGCTCATTTGAATGAGTTCAATACCAGTTCCATTACTCTAGAGATTTCATTCTGCTGAAGTCATTTCATGAAAAAGAGACTCTCATGCATTGTGTGGTTCTGAGAATCATGTTCATATTTATTCATTTGACTCTTATTGTTGCTGAGTACAATTGTGGGCTTCGGGTGAAAAAAGATAGAGGTTATAACTACTTTAATGTTTAAGGGATTCCATTTATTAGAAGACAGAGGTGCTGGCTACATTAAAGATCGATGGCCTATGGGTATAACAAGACATAGTCTGATATTCCTATCGAGGGCTTACCCTAGTGTGGGTAAGATATACTATCTTTAATATAAAAATAAAGCGACCTTTATCCAAGGCTGTGGGATACCCTACTCTTTGGGTTAAAAGATTTCACACTTGTTACATGCTTTGTTTCAATATTATTTTCACTATATTCTGAAAAAGGAAGAAAGTATAACCTTTTTATACATTCTTGTACTTTTGTATAGTATGATAAGTGAGGTCTTATATGATTTATGGTGGAATATATTCATTGAAATTGTTCCTTAAGTTCAATTTTCAGAACCACTTTTTTGGAACCTAGTATGTTTGTAGAACCAAAAGTGGTCTTGAGAATTTACCTTGTTTAACTTTGTTATACATAATTTTCCATAAGGTTAAAAGTTGATGATTTTTAACATACAATTCACCCCCTCATCAAAAAATGGTTCACTATGATTTCAGACTATCATTACTTAGTGAATAAAAAAGGGCTTTGATACACACATAGTGTTAAAATAATTGAGGATATTATTTGGATAACCCACATTTACATTGTGAACCATTATAAGGAATATTAATATGTGATAATCACATTTAACCAAGGTAAAACCCAGTCTTTCATAGATTCAAAATAAGTGTTATGATTTATATGGAATATAAATTACTTTTCATAAATATGATTTCCCTCATTGATTAGTGTTTCTAAAACTATGATTTCATATTTTAATATATTGATTTAAATATAAATAACGATGATAACGTAAAGTGTGATGGAAAGTGTATCCACCCATGAAACCAAATTCAATCGTTACTAGGATGTATAACCTTGTTGTTATACTCAAAACTATTTCTCAACACATGAATATAAATGATTCCTAAAATGATCAAAGAAAATAAACACATTATGTTAATTATTACATGATGAAACAACTAACATCATTTAGATGATATGCTAATTTATTATAGGATAGACAATGGACCATCACGATTTGAAGAATATTTTCTTATCTTCAGTGCTCAAAACCTAAAAATTTTTCCTAGATATTTATTATTAGGAATAATAATTAGATCAGTTGTTGAACATTATTAGGAATATGATTCAAGTTGAATAAATTTAAATCATTTAGTGATATAAGTTTAAAGGATGTTTTTCAGTAACTACACCCTTTATATTCGACATAATATAATGGATAATAAATTTAATTATCTCTTGCAGAAGGATGATGAAACTGTTGGAACTTGTTAAGATAATTTTATAACCCATTCATGGTTATCTTCTAGTTTATTCTTCATCCATGAAATCAATTTTTATTTATTATTTGATGAATGAAAACCATGTATCTACCAGTTATTGTCTATAAAAGAATATATTATCTAGAAATAAATCATTCGATGTGAATAATTGAATGAAAATGAATTTAGATATTATCATAATTCCCATTGGGTTTTTATTGAAAGAAAAATTTATCCTCATAATAAATCAAATAGACTACATAGTGGAAAAAAATTACAGTCCATTACATACGAGAAACTTTGGAAAGAAATATCATTGTTTTTAATTGATTGTAACTACAATGTTCTTAATATAAGGGAAGTATGGTTTTATATCTATTGAATATTGATAGATGATAAAAATAATATTTGACATAATATATGAAATAAGGAAACTAATTAATACAACACCCTTTCTCTAATCCTTCAAATGTAATGTGTATGATCAATATCCCACTCGAGGAACGAATCCAATGGTTTTTTATGATCAACGTCAACCACCACCCAAGAAGAAATGTGAATAAAAATAAAATGAAATAATTATTTTTGAAGTGTGTTAGAATAATGGAATGGTGAATGGTATACTTGAAATCCACTTTAGAAAAGTTTAAGAATTTTTGATTCCATCTCTACCCACTCTTTTATGTATAAGGAATTTGATAACGGTATTGTGTTAACAGGTCTTTGATTAGATATAAATTTGGAAGTAATAAATATAAATGGTACATTGGTTTCATCACATGTATATAATTTATCATTGATCTATCTTCATGGGAAATTGAATCTTTAAAATCATGTGATTCTCCCTTTAGTTGAATATGATGTGAATCTAGGAATGGATTGGATTTATATATATGTATCATATTTCAATTATTGAGGAAGGGATGTTAAATTTCATATTCCAAATAAATCCATGATCATTTATTGATGAAAGTATGGATACAAAAATCCAATGGGAATTACATATGAATTATTGGTCTCAATTTGTTTCCATAAAGGAAATTTTTTTAGATGGATTGAGATAATCTCTGCATCAAATTCATGTCGATTGTTAAAGTGTTTTATTAATGCATTTTGAAATAATTTTCTTGTATTTTAGAAAATCATGAAGTTTTTTTTTAATTGAACCCATACCTGGTGATTTAGATTTTTCAAAGACTCTAAAGATAATGGATTCAATTAATTTACAAAAATACGAGAAGTAATTCTAAAGGAATCATGATAAGGGATTTATATGCCATAGTGTGTCACCAAAGGGTGAATATTTTTTGTGTTAAAAAAATTATAGTTTAATTGTTCTTTTTATTGATTATCAAGAGAATAAACTGGTCACTATGAAGAAAAAATATCCTCTACACTATGTCAAATATTTCATAACACACAATGAGGAACTCAATACATTTAGAAAATTTACCTTCATTATTTATATCATCGATTGTGGTTCAAGATAGAGGATATATCCAAGACATAATTCCATAAATGTATTGGAAACTATAAATATATTGTGATGTCATTTGGTCACACTAACTCCCCTACTATATTCATGGATTTAATTAATAGTGTCTCTAGATATTACCTTGATCAATTTGTGGACGTATTTATAAATTATATTATTATTTATTAAATGGTCAAGGTTGAGTATGAATTTTATTTGAGGATAGTTTTGAAGACCCTATGAATGTAAAATATTTTTGAAAATTGTACCATGTCAGATGTTTTTCTACAATGGTTTAATTTTTGGGACATATAATCTCATTAGAGTTTATATTAGTGGATCGATCAAAGACAAAAGTTATCAAATATTTTATTATACCATACATGGGGAATGATATCCATAGTTTTCTTGTTTTGGCTGGATATTATTGATTATTTGTAAATAATTAATCATGGTTTCCTAATCCAATAACATTGTTATCTTGGAAAGAATTAATTTTTTTAGATAGATTAATATGAAAAAAATTTCAAAGAACTAAAATGAATTATAGTCATTGTTCCTATTCATACATAACTCTCTTATGGAGAAGGAATCATGATTGTTTTCATAATATACAAGATGGTAATGGGATGAAACCTCAGGTAGTGTGATATGGTCATATATTATTCATCGTGTGAACTGATATATTATAAGAGAATTTACCCCACCATTGATTTGGAGTTAGGTAAATAATTTTATGATTAATTAAATGGAGGAACATACATTACGGAGAAAGGTGTCAGTTATACACTAAAAAAATTGTTTTATGTATATATTCACTGTGAAATAGATAAATATGTACCAAAGAATATGATTCGTTTTAATTAATGAATATGACTATTAAATGCATTTCTATATTGGGAATGTGAACACGGTGGATGATTCTATCCATCAAAAAGGATTATTCTAGATTATCAATGATGAGTATCATAGAATATCTTATATTTATGGATTTTGAATGGGTTGAACATAAATTCTGAAGGAAGGTAAAAGATATTATATTTGTCAAATGATTGTTCAACAATCTATCCTATAGAATATTTTATTGGTCAAGAAGGAATATTTGGAAAAGCAGAAAGATGAATTTTTTTCCAATATTTAACATTGATGGTAATGGAATTATATAATTCAAGAACCATGTTTGTGTTCCATCCATACCAAATTTAAGTAATGATCTATGGGTGGGGCTCATAGTTTTTAATTTTGTATTCATCATTAAAGTATGAAAATGTATAAATACTTCAAAGAGTATTTTTACTGGGAAATCATAAAGATAATAATTATTGACTACATATATACATTCAAGGTTGTCAACATGTTAAGGATAAGTGACAGAAGTATAAGTGGTTATTACAATCACTACCCATATCAGAATGGAAATGGAAAAAATTCAGAATGGGTATCTTCAGTAGACATCCCATAATATCTAAATGTAATAATGTTATATGGAGTTTATTTGATCACTATATGATGATAACCCACTTCATTTTTGTTAGAGAAGATCATTCCCCAGACCATATTACTCAGATATACATTAATGAAGTGGGGATATTTCATAGAGTGAAACTATTAGTCATATATGATTAGTATGAAAGGTTTACGTAAATTGTTTATAGAATCATTTAGCGGGATCTAGATATATAGATGAGTTTCAGCACAACCTATCATCTACAAAAAATGGACAGTCCATGAAAAAAATAAAACTGTATAGATATTTTGTGTTCTTTTTCTCTATTATTCAATGATGGTGGGGATCAATACCTTATTCTAGTAGATTTTTATACAATAATAGGTTTCACTATATCATTCTTATGGATTCTTATGTATACATATTATGAATGATTTTTGGAACACTAATGAGATAGAATGATGTTCATGAATTAATGTTATTGGGACATGAGGAAGAGAATGAAATGAAAGATAAAGTTAGATATATTAAAAACATATAAGAGGGGATTAGTGTAAATAGAGAATATTGTTGACAATCATTATCATGTTCCAGATATTCGTGTTTATGAAACATTATTCATATAGATATCTCCTTGGATAAATTTTATGAGGTTTGGTATGAAAGGGATGTTGAGACCTATGTATATTGGTTCTTTTAAATTCATGATCATATCATGACAGTAGCTTATCATTGAGCACTTCCACCAAATTCCTCTCATGTTCAAAATGTGTACTTTGAATCTCACATTAAGAATAAAATTCCAAATGATTTGCATTTAATGAACTCCTGGATCATAGAATAGATGAATGATATTTCTCATGAGGAATAAAACATAGATATTCTATATCATAGAGAGTGTTTTCTTCAAAACAATACTACTCACCTAGTCACATTTTTTTTATTTAACCATAAAATTGTATAAGCTACATGGGATCCTGAGAATATGAAGAAGAAAATTTATCCACTTTTTTTATTATGGTGCGATATAATTTTGGGGGAGAATTAATTTTATGGTGGAATAATTTTTCATCCAGAGCTTTTATAAAATACTTTAAAATAAATAAAATTCTTTGAAATCTTTTGTTACACACAACATAGAGTTTTAATGAAACCTTATATACTATTAAAATATTTGAATATATTATGATGGTTATCACCATGATGTTTTAATGAAAGATATGACTAGTATTGAATAAATTATGAAATTTTATGGTCTAAAAATATATAAAAGTGATTATTTGGTTTCCATCTAATATTAAATTAAAATAAAAACCCACTGAATAAGAGGAAATGTTTTCCTATAAAACCATTTCTTTGCATGAAATGTGTTTTTATTTTAATTAAATAAATACATCACTACTAGTGGATTACATAAATGAAATATATATTTTACATATTTAGTGAAATGATTTATCATAAATCTAATATTTTATCTACGAATGTGATATGAATAATTTCAATTTTATACCTAATTTTTATATCTAAAAATAAAATTCCTTAATTTTTTCATACATATATTAAAAATAAATTAATATAATTTTAGAAAATTTAATTGAAAAAAATTAAAATAAATTTTTAAATTAGGATGTAAAATTTATATTAGAGTTATTTTTTAAGAACATTGTGGAATGATTTTTTTATTTTTGATGTGTACTAAAAAAGAATAATTTTTATTATGAAATTAATATTCATTTAATATGTATAAAATGTGATAATATGTTATTAAAGTGTTATAAATGAATAATTTGTTCCATTATATTATTATATATATAATTTAAGTCAATGGAACCAATTTCCTACCCATTTATTTATATAAAAATATTTAATAATTAAAAAAACATTTTATTTGGGAAGCTCCCTTTTTATCGCACCTATATGTTTTATTTTAAATTAAATTTATCTAATTTTATGAGTCTAATTTAATAACTTTTATTCAATATTTGGAATTATAATATTTAATATTATTCAATAGGGACAACATAATTGATCATTATGATAAATAATAAATGAAGTAAAAAATAACTTCTGTAAAGAATGTTAAAATAGTGTTTTTTGCATTACATGCACATTTGTTAAAATTAAACATCCAAACATATAGGATTTGTATCAGATAAATTGGATATTATTTTTATAAACATTGGTTCTAAATTATATTATAATTCAAATTTTACTTTTAGAATAAATGGTTAAATTACTTATATATATAAAAGACAATTTACCATGGTGAAAACTATAATGGTAAAAGTGGGAAACTTAAAAGGACAAGGGAATAACATGTTTATTTTTTAAAATTTTATATACTAGGTCATTGAAAAACCATTGATTACTTACACTAAATTATTTATATGTATTTGGATACACTTAGGTTGATAGTTACAAAACGTAATTTAATTTTTTTTTGGAATTTCAAATAATATCACTCATCCTCAATTATAAAAGGGTACCCCCCTCTTTTCTTCACAATTACGAAGCCTTTTGGTTCAGTAAAAACCTAACCAAATACCTTAATTAAATTTTAATAAATTAATTAGATTATTTGTTTTAATTATAGAACCATCATATGGATTGGTTCTGTGCATTCCTAAAAAGGGTTTTCTAAAGAATAAGAGACTTTAGTGCTTTCAATACAAGAAAACTATAGTTAAGGGATATTTATCTGACACTCACTTATGTGAGACACATTCCATTTTCACCACTTGTATTATTTTATTGGTATATATACATCCTACTAATTTATTTTATGGTTTATCTCATTAAAATTATTGGGATTTACGTATCCATTTAGGTTATCACTTTCATTTTGTTTTGAATCAAATGTTACCAGAGTGCCAAGGGATTTATGATTAAATTATATTTAAATTAGTATTATTTATTACTAAATTTAAATTGAATAAATTATATTATATTTATCAAACTAGTCCATTAAAATTTATTCTCTTCTATTTTTATGAGTTGAATAATTTTTTATTTCTTTTTCCACATTTAATGTTTTTGAGACATTGAATGAATTCATCTCTCTTTAGTTAAAAATGATTTATCCTCCACATCCATGTTTTTTATAAAACATTTCAAAAATATTTTAATGTACTCATATTATATTTTAAAAATATTTTTACCAATGAATGATTTTTCTGAAATTAATTTATAAGTAATATTCAATTAATTTTCCAAATGAGTTACTTTTGGAATCTCTTTTCAAAAGTGGGAAATGAGTGATTTATTTTAACCTACATGGTGTGAAAATAATACCCAAAATCATGAAAACACAATTTTTTAAATAATACTTTATAAATTACCAATTTTATTTTCATGGAAATATTTTTCAATATTATTTTGCAAACATTAATCTTTTAAAAAAGGATATTTTCATAGTGGAAAGGTTATTTTCCCTATGAAATGTTGAAGCTGTATTTTAAATGAATTTCCACACATGATAACAAACATTGATATTTGTTTCCTAGTTGTGGATGTTATCCATAATATCATTATTACTCTTTATTTGAGAGGTTTACCTTTATAATGATTGTATGTTTCTAAAACACATTTATTTTCATGGTTTATGTTTTGATGAATTGATGAAATTATTATGAAACATGGTTACCATTAATGAGTTATGATATGATGATAAGATAAATTTTTATGATCTATTGGACCAAATATGTATGTTTTTCATAAAATATTGGTGTTCTTGTTATAAACCAATGATTTTGGGTTTGTTATAACCAAGGAAAGTGGCTATATTAAAGCCAAGGATGGGTGGTTAAATTAAAAATGTTGATAGCTAGGCTTCAAATTTGGTATCCTTATAATTCATTGGATAATTATTGATATATGGTCCGTTAAAAAAGTCTATAATGAGGAGTAAAACCATTTCAACAAGGGACTTTTAAAAATATGATATTCTATGGATAGAATTGTGGCTAATATAATGGTTTGGGGAGTACAGCTAATTTATTATTATTTTAAATGAAGATATCCTTAACTAATAAAGAAAATATGATCTATGATTATGTGTATTCCACAAATATATGTCTTTTGAAAATTTTATTTCCTCATGGTTCATGTTATTATATGTCCTTATGATTAATTTCTTACAAACAATCAAGGCTTATTCCATATCTCATGTGTATGATCTATGATTTATTGTGTATGAACATCATATATAATTTTCATGATATAATTAACTTATGATTGTTTAATGATTTTATATGACCATATAATTATATCTCCCAAGTTTTACTTTACTGAAACTTTTAGATCAACATGTCATATGATTCCTTTCCCCCATATTGTGTAGAATGTTTCGTAGTAGACTATGTCTATGATGTGAAATATGTTTTTTGATTATTGTGGGGGATGTTTAAGATCATCTATTTGATAAAAATACTATACATGTAATCTCAATAGACACTATGCCATTATGGTCTTTTAACATGTAGGTAACACCCCAAGATTTCATAGTGTGCTATTTCTTCAAAATAATTCAATAACTTGCACTACACGCAACACCGAGTTCAATCACACCATGACTTACCAAACAAGCCGTTCAAAAGATGTTATGAATAGTATTAACTAAATTTTAAACTTTATATAATCCTTATAATTTTAGAATCCATATTATGATTTTCTTAGACAAAATGTAAGAATAATTTAATCTTCAGTATTTTACTTTTATCAACTTTTTATAGTGAACCATTTATAAATACATTATTCTAAACTTTTTGACTAAATGAGGACGTCAAAAATTTAAAATGAAACATCCCACGCTTCCACGGTATGATTTCCGTTGATTAATACAGTAGTGTGTGTTGTATGCAACTTCGAGTTCTAACACACCATAACCAATCAAACTAGCCGTTATGAATAGTAATACCTACTTTTTGAAATTTTATAAATTATATCTCTCAAAATGGACTTCATTTTTGGATTTGGAATATCGAAATTATCCTTTGGTAAAATTTTGGTACTTTTTTGGATAACTTTCATATTTTGATGAATAGTGAAAATTACTAAATTTTTAATTAAAAACAACTTTTTTAATCAAAATAATTAATATTGATAAATTATGAATTTCTGTGGTTTTAAAGTATATTTAGAATATATTTTTACCATTTAATTCAATGTTTGTCATTGGACATAATTTTACAATTAAACCGGACATAAACAAGTGTCAATCTTTTGATAGTTATTATCTCTGAAAAACACGCTTTTTGTTTTAACAATGGGAATTAATTTTAAATTAATTTCTGCAACTTCTGTGTTTTGAATTTGGAAAAATGGATTCCATATTTGGAATCAGGATGTTTAAATTGTGTAAATAGTTAAATTTTATTTTTAGACATTTTAAATAATTACTGCGGTAAATATTTTATTTACCATGGTTAAGGGTATATCCGGTAAATAAGGGTTTAACAAATAATATTATAATAATAAAAAATTATCCTAAAACGTTTCCTAACCTTATTGGTGGATACATGTCCGACCATGGCCATCTTTGGGTCAATTTTGGGACCTCATGGAGCCACTTGTAGGTGATAGGGAGACTTTATTTTAATTAAGTTAAAATGAATACAAAAATGACACAAGCATATATCGTTTAGAAAAAGAATTATTACATAGGGTTATATATGTTGGATTTTAGATTATAAATATTCATTAGAAAGATAGAAATATTTCGTACATAATTATATTTTATTTATAATTTTTAGACATTAAATAACTTAATTTATGTATATCCCAATGATGATGCAATAATTACTATAAGAGTGAAAAATTAAAATAATTGATATTATAAATACCCAAATAAATATAATATGAAACTTTTAATGAATTAAACTAATTTTCTAGGATAATATGATATATTAGTATTTCTTTAATTGTCTTTGTTCGAATTAATAAACTTGTTATGAGTTTCACAAAAATCAACTATTGAATAGTGTCAAATTTGACAAAAAAGAGTATTTAAAACAAATATTATATTATTAATTGGTATTAAATTCCTAAAAATATAAGGATCGGCCAAGATACTTTTATCCTGATAGGTGTCTCATTAATGGACCACTTGGGGGGTCTCTTGGATGTATATGGTATGTTTATTAACCATATAATATAAAAATACAAAAAGACATTGTAAAAGTGAAACTAATTAACTTATAGTTAATACTTAATGATGAGGTTAATATAAGTACCCAAACCTATAGAAATTATATTGGTAGAATGTTTTTCAACCTATACCCACCTTAAAATTTTAATAATCATCATTGGATCCATTATAAACCAAATATGAATTTATTATAAACTAATACTTCTTGCTTTTCCAAAGGTGCCCCTCACCCCTCTTATAAAAGAGCACTCCTCCTTCTCTTTTCTCCACACCATCAAAGCCTTTTTGATCGGCCAAACTCTTCCCAAATACACTCCCAACATCCCTCACTACAAACTAGAGTCCTTATATTTATCATAATGCCAACCTAAGGAGCCTTTTTGATCAAATCAAAAGGAAGAACCCGAAGAAGAGGTAATGATTTCACCACCCTTTTACAAGTTCCTTTCTTCTTCCACTTCTTCTTACTTTATTGTTACCATTATAAAATAATAACTCCAGTATCATATATATATTTTGATGTTATTATAAATATGTTACAACCATATTCAGTATTCTATCCACCGTTTGAATAACATGTCACCATACGCGCGTACGTACGGATTACAGTCTCCATATCGTGGTGTAATTGTTATTCAATATATTATTATTTGGATGGGTATAATAATGATGTTTAACTCATGAAAATAATAAATATAACATGATAATGATTCTTATATATGATATAACATCCAATTATATATTATTTTAATATCAAAATAATGATATTATCGCTCGTGCGTACGTACGGACTACCGTCTCCATGAACGCGATGAGATTCATTATCCATCATATTCATTCAAGTATAATTATCATTTTTTGATTTAAAAATAATGTTTAAGGACTTTATATCATTCTAGATATGAATAATATACAAACTATCCATTACAAACATGGCTTACGTAACAAAACATATAAAAGAAAATGAGTAAGTTAACACCCGAAACGACGATAATTCTAAGATATTATTAACAAAGCAATGTTAAAAGATCATATATGATAACATATTAATATATATGATTATTGAATAATTTAATAACAATTATTTCACAATTATATAAGAGGTTAACCTACCCCAACCAAGGAAAAGTACATGGTAAGGGTTATTTCACAATCTCTTCATTGTCCGAGGTTGTTTATACGTAATAATCTACTGGGATCTATTTATCATCCACATCCATGTTTCTTAAAAATGTATTTCAAAACATTTTTACTATTTACAAGAATATGGTTTAAAGTCATTTATACCCTTGTTTGACTTTTTATAAGAGGTTTATAAAGAAATATTATCGTCGTTTTCCAAACAAGGGGCTTTTTAACCTTTTTGACAAAATTAAGGTAAGAATGTTTTTTTTAACTTATACGGCGGGTGCGGCTATTTTCCACCGTTATAAAATTTTTGAACCATCCCTTACAAGATTATAAGAATATTTTCAAAGAAAATGTTTTATTTTATAAATATATGACTCTTAAATGATTTCAATAATAGAAAGAGATACTTCTCTAAAAAGAGTTTTGATTTCATCTATGTCAACATCCTTTGATGGATTTTATGCTTATTTGTAGTTGATTTATTATGATACAAAACTTCTATGCTGTATTGAATGTTTTGTGGTCTGTTTGACTGTGGATGTGCTATTTTTATACCATTCGTGGTTTATGGTGGAAGTATTGACATTTCGTATACTAGTTTTAATACGAATGTTTATTTTATGTTTAAAACTTTTCATATGGGAATGCATTGGACTTAATATGTGACGGGTGAAGCCCGCTATAGCTCCTTGATGCATCGGTAGGTCTCATGAGACAAACTAGTGTCTTGACACATGGCCTTGACAAAATCTTATTTGTAGTCTTGGCACGAGGCCTTGGCTATGTGGTTATGATAGTCTGGAATTATGCATTCCATCATTATGAAAGTTGTTATTGATATTGCATGTGATTGTTATATTAGTAGAATATCCATGTGAATAAGTAAATGGAATTATTTTATTTTACTTTTTCCATAGTATGTTGATGTTCAAGTTTAAAAGGATTTTGTTTTAGTTAAACATTGCCTTAAATGTTTATTCTTATATATGAAATTTTCTGCTATATTATTATCCTTACTGGGAATTTGAGCTCACCCCTTTTATATGTTTTATTTTTCCCAGGAAGTGAAGAAGTAAATTATGAATGACCTGTAGGGTTTGTATGAGGGGTTAATAGTGCGGATTATAGAGACAATATGTTGTTGTAGTAGTTTTTCACTTTATTATGTAATGTAAAACATTATGAATATATCTAGTGTTTCCAAGGCTACTAAACCAATCGGTCAATCGGGATTTGATCTTTCTTTTGATCATGCCAATGTTATGTAATAAAGCACTGACTCTAGGTAACTAGGGTCAGGGCATTATAGTTGGTATTAGAGGAAGTTTAGTACAAACCTTGGAAGCTAGATTTAGATAAACTCTAATTAGAGCACATAGATTTAAGAAGGACTTTGAGGATTAGTATAGAAGAACATCCTATAATTTTGGTATTGTAGAGATTTTGTGAGTTTTCTGAGCAATACATCCCTGTCTGGATACAGGCAGGTAGAGGCGGCTCTGGCACAGATGTACCTAGGGGTAAAACCCGAAAACACCGCTTTGAGCTAGACTCGAATGGGAACTGGTGCACGACAATGGGCCTTGCTGCACTCTTGGTTACGACACTCCCAGAGGATATGCTTAGGATTACTCTCATTTCATTACAAATCATTATGAAGGGTTTATGAGTATATAATTCCTTAAAGAAAACATTTTTTTATTATGGATTATATCCATAAACTATTTTATTTATGTTATGTATTTTACAAGTTTGGGATTAGGTATTGTTATTAATTAACTAATCTAGTGTATGCCATTGTTTAGAAATGGTGCCCAGTAGAAGGAATGAGAACTCCAGCAATGCACATGATACAAAGACAAAGAAGGATCATATATTTCATGGTCTTAAGACAGAATGTATAAGAGAAATAGCCTCGCATGTATTATAATCATATGAAGAAATAATATCATGTGTTGATAAGATAAGTAAAGAGTTTTCTAAGTCCTATGGCTTTTAAGGGAAGCAAGAGAAGAAAAGGATGGAAGAGAGAAATATGGATAAAAGGAAGAGGGAAAAGAAGAATTTTCCCATATGTGATAAATGTGGAAAGAAACACCCTAAAATTTGCCAGAAAGGAATGGGAGTTTGTTATAAGTGTGGAGGAAAAGGGCACAAAGTACGTGACTGCAAGGGTAAGAAAATGGTTTCAAATGTACAATGCTTTATTTGCAAGGAGTTTGGACACTATGCGAGCCTATTTCTTAGTCTTCAGACTATGCCGCAAATGATGCCATTGGATAATAATAAAGTTATGATACTACCAGAGATGAAGAGAAATGATTAGAGTTCTTGTGTTGATTATGTCATTTGAGTGTTGTATCAACAATGTACTTGTTAGAATAATTATGGAGTATATAAGGATTGTACTGCAGTACTATTTCATTATAGACTTGAGATTGTGTGGAACAAAGAAAGGTGACTCAATAGCAGGTCAAATTTTTGGAAAATATTTGGTTGAGAGAAAGATAAACCATAATATGGTTCTGATATAGAGGTAGTGATTTTATAATAATACATGATTGTTTTGGATAAATTATATTTGATATTCTTGACTACCTTGAAAATGATTAATGATTTGTATATTCCATCATTGTTGGGGTTTACAACATTTTTGGATTGAAGGAGTATATCTATTATTCTATAAGGAATAAGGGATCATGAATGTAATCAATAATGTTTTATGATAATTCAGGATGTTATAGTGTTTTAAAAGAATACATGATGAAGGTGATCACATGTCATTACGTGGAAAAAAAGGGATCTTCATTGTGTTTACCTTCCTTATAAATTTTGGACTGAAGTATTTTGGATAGTTCTAGTTTGGATTATTTTGGATTGCCATAAAAGGACAACCCGGAGGTCGGGCAGCAACCCGTCTTGTCCGGAAAGGCCGCGAGACTCGAACCCACAACCGAAGGGCGTCAAAGGTGTATCACCTACCACTGACCCACGTGATGTCTAAGATTAAATAATGTAGTTTTTTTAAAAGATCTGGTAGATGAATTATAAATTCGTTTTTTGGGACCCTATACGAATAAGATAAATAGAATATATTTTTTTTCATTCTATTATCTTTTAGAGTGAAAGATGAGTTTGTGGTAGAAATTAGTTAAAGGATGGAACTCTACTTGTCAAGAATATATTTTTCTTCTTGTCTTATTCTATGAATAAATTAATTCTTATAATTTATTTAAGGAATCCTAAAACCAAAAATGTGTTATCCTAATACCCTATGATTTGTTGAACCGGTGGTATTTCAAATCATCATAGATTGATGAATTTAAGGACTTCAATTTTACAGTTGTTTGTGATTGATGACCTCAATCACTACCTATAAATATTTATGTTTTTTCTCTAATTATATGTCTCTAATTGCCACCAATATTCTCTTAATAGAGATAATAATTTGGTGGTGACCCTTTCATTTATCTTTTCCTCATATTAAGTCTAAATTTTAGTAACCTTATTTCCGATGTTGGGTTTTTCACAAAGATATTTTCTATTTTCAACCTTTTATTTTCGAAGAACAATTTAAAATTGCGAGGACGCAATTTATTTAAGGAGGGGAGAATGTAACACCCCAAGATTTCATAGTGTGTTATTTCTTCAAAATAATTCAATAACCTGCACTACACGAAACACCGAGTTCAATCGCACCATGACTTACCAAAAAATCCATTCAAAAAAGGTTATGAATAGTATTAACTAAATTTTAAACTTTATATAATCCTTATAATTTTAGAATCCATATTATGAGTTTCTTAGACAAAATGTAAGAACAAATTCATTTTTAGTATTGCACTTTTATCAAATTTTAATAGTGAACCCTATTTAAATACATTATTTTAAACTTTTTGAATAAATGGGGACATAAAAAATTTAAAATGAAACATTCCAAGCTTCCACGGTATGCTTTCAATTGAATAATACAGTAGCGTGTGTTGTACACAACTTCAAGTTCTAACACACCATAACCAATCAAATTAGCCGTTATGAATAGTAATACCTACTTTTTAAAATTTTATAAATTCTATCTCTCAAAATGGACTTCATTTTTGGATTTAGAATATCGAAATTATCCTAGGGTGAAATTATGGTACTTTTCGGATAACTTTCATATTTTGATGAATAGTGAATATTTCTAAATTTTTAATTAAAAACAATTTTTTTAATAAAAATAATTAATATTGATAAATTATGAATTTGAGTGGTTTTAAAGTATATTTAGAATATATTTTTACCATTTAATTAAATTTTTGGCATTGGAAAAAATTTTACAATTAAACCGGATATAAACAAGTGTCAATCTTTTGATAGTTATTATCTCTTAAAAACACGCTTTTCGTTTTAACAACAGGAATTAATTTTAAATTAATTTCTGCCAGTTCTGTGTTTTGAATTTGGAAAAATGGATTCCATATTTGGAATCATGATTTTCAAATTGTGTAAATAGGTAACTTTTACATTTAGACATTTTAAATAATTATTGCGGTAAATATTTTATTTACCATGGTTAAGGGTAAATCCGGTAAATAATGGTTAAAAATAATATTATAATAATACTAAATTACCCTAAAACGTGTCCTAACCTTATTGGTGGATACATATCCGACCATGGGCATCTTTGGGTCAATTTTGGGACCTCATGAAGCCACTTGTAGGTGATAGGGAGACTTTATTTTAATTAAGTTAAAATGAATACAAAAATGACACAAGCATATATCTTTTAGAAAAACAATTTTTACATAGGGTTATGTATGTTTGATTTTAGATTATAAATATTCATTAGAAATAGAAAACGATTTCCTACATAATTGTATTTTATTAATAATTTTTAGACATTAAATAATTTAATTTATTTCTGACACAATGATGATGCAGTAATTACTATAATAGTGAACAATTAAAGTAATTTATATTATAAATACCCAAATAAATATAATATTAAACTTTTAATGAATTAAACTAATTTTCTAGGATAATATTATATATTAGGATTGATTTAATTGACTTTTCTCAAAGTAATAAATCTGTTATGAGTTTCACAAAAATCAACTATTGAATAGTTTCAAAATTGACATAAAAGAGTTTTTAAAAGAAATATTATATTATTAATTGGTATTAAATTCTTAAAAATCTAAAGATAGGCCAAGATAATTATATCATGACATGTGTCTCATTAATGGACCACTTGGGGGTCTCCTGGAATTATATTGTATGTTTATTAACCATATAATATAAAAATACAAAGAGACATTGTAAAAGTGAAACTAATTAACTTAGAGTTAATACGTAAAGATAAGGTTAATATGAGAACCCAAACCTGACTAAATTATATTAGTTAAATTTTTTTGGACCTATTCCCACCTTAATCTTTTAAAAATCAACATTGGAGCCATTATAAACCGAATATGAATTTATTATAAACTAATACTTCTAGCTTTTCCAAAGGTGCCCCTCACCCCTCTTATAAAAGGGCACTCCTCCTTCTCTTTTCTCCACACCTTCAAAGCCTTTTGGTTCAGACAAACTCTACCCTAATACTCTCAAAACTTCCCTCACTACATCCTAGAGGCCTTATTTTGATCATAAATCCATCCTTTGGAGCCCTTTTGATCAAATCAAAAGGAATAACCCAAAGAAGAGGTAATGATTTCACCACCCTTTTCCAAGTTCCTTTCTTCTTCCACTTCGTCATCCTTTGTTGTTACCATTATCAAATAATAAATCCAGTATCATATATATAATTTGATGTTATTATAAATATGGTACAACCATATTCAGTATTCTATCCACCGTTTGAATAACATGTCACCATACGTGCGTATGTACGGATTACCGTCTCCATGTCATGGTGTAATTGTTATTCAATATATTATTATTTAGATGGGTATAATAATGATGTTTAACTCATGAAAATAATAAATATAACATGATCATTATTCTGTATATATGATATACCATCCAATTATATATTATTTTAATATCAAAATAATGATAATATCGCTCGTGCGTACGTACGGACTACCGTCTCCATGAACGCGATGAGATTCATTCTCTATCATATCCATTCAAGTATAATTATCATTTTTTGATTTAAAAATGATGTTTAAGTACTTGATACATTCTGTATCTGAATAATATACAACTTATCCATTACAAACATGGATTACGTAACAAAACATATAAAAGAAAACGAGTAAGTTAACACCCGAAATGACGATAATTCTAAGATATTATTAACAAAGCAATGTTAAAAGATCATATATGATATCATATTAATGTATATGATTATTGAATAATTTAATAACAATTATTTCACCATTATACAAGAGTTTAACCTACCCCAACCAAGTAAAAGTACAAGGTAAGGGTTATTTCACAGTCTCTTCATTGTTTGAGGTTGTTTATACGTAATAATCTACTGGGATCTCTTTATCATCCACATCCATGTTTCTTAAAAATGTATTTCAAAACTTTTTTACTATTTACAAGAATATGGGTTGAAGTCATTTATACCCTTGTTTGACTATTTATAAGTGGTTTATAAAGGAATATTTCTGTCGTTTTCAAAACAAGGTGCTTTTTAACCTTTTGGCAAAATTAAGGTAAGAATGTTTTTTTAACTTATACGGTGGGTGCGGCTATTTTCCCCTGTTATAAAATCGTTGAACCTTCCCTTACAATCTTATAAGAATATTTTCAAAGAAAAAGTTTTATTTTATAAATATATGACTCTTAACTGATTTCAAAAATAGAAAGAGATATTTCTCTAAAAAGAGTTTGGATTTCATCAATGTCAACATCGTTTGATGGATTTTATGCTTATTTGTAGTTGATTTATTATGATACAAAACTTATATGTTTTATTGAAGGTTTTGTGTTATGTTTGACTGTGGATGTGCTATTTTTATACCATTCATGGTTTATGGTGAAAGTATTGACATTTCGTATGCTAGTTTTAATATGAATGTTTATTTTATGTTTAAACCTTTTCATATGGGAATGTATTGGACTTAATATGTGATGGGTGGAGCCCTCTATAGCACCTCGATGCATCAGTATGTCTCATGAGACAAACTAGTGTCTTGGCATAAGGCCTTGACAAAATCTTATTTGTAGTCTTGGCATGAGGCCTTGGCTATGTGGTTATGATAGTCCGACATTATGCATTCCATCATTATGAAAGTGGTTATTGATATTGCAAGTGATTATTCTATTAGAAGAATATCCATGTGAATAAGTAAATGGAATTATTTCATTTTACTTTTTCCATACTATGTTGAAGTTCAAGTTTAAAAGTCTTTTGTTTTAGTAAAACATTTCCTTAAATGTTTATTCTTATTTATGAAAGTTTCCTCTATATTGTTATCCTTAATGGGAATTTGAGCTCAGCCCTTTTCTATGTTTTATTTTTCCCAGGATGTGAAGAAGTAAATTATGAATTACCTATAGGGTTTTTATGAGGGGTTAATAGTGTGGAATATGGATACAATATGTTGTTGTTGTAGTTTTTCACTTTATTATGTAATGTAAAACTTTATGAATATATCTAGTGTTTCCAAGGCTACTAAAACAATCGGTCTTTCGAGATTTGATCTTTCTTGTGATCATGCCAATGATTGTAATAATGCACCGACTCTAGGTAACTAGGGTCAGGACGTTACAGTTGGTATCAGAGGAAGTTTAGTACAAACCTTGGAATCTAGATATAGATAACCTCTGATTAGAGCACATAGATTTAAGGACATTGAGGATTAGTATAGAAGAACTTCCTAGAATTTTGGTATTGTAGAGATTTTGTGAGTTTTCCGAGCAATACATCCCTGTCTGGATATGAGCAGGAAGAGGTGGCTCTGGCACAGATGTACCTAGGGGTAAAACCTGAAAACACCGCTTTGAGCTAGACTCGAACAGGAACGGGTGCACGACAACGGGCCTTGCAGCACTCTTGGTTACGACACTCCCAGGGGATATTCTTAGGATAACTCTAATTTTCATTACAAATCCTTATGAAGGGTTTATGAGTATATACTTCCTCAAAGAAAACATTTTTATGATGATTGATTATATCCATAAACTATTTAATTTATGTTATGTGTTTTACAAGTTTGGGATTAGGTATTGTTATTCATAAAATAATCTAAAGTATGCCATTGTTTAGAAATGGCGACCAGTAGAAGGAATGAGAACTACAGCAATGCACATGATACAAAGAGAAATAAGGATCATATATTTCACGGTCTTATGCTATAATTTATAAGAGAAATAGTCTCGCATATATTATCATCATATGAAGAAATAATATCATGTGTTTATTAGATAAGTAAAGAGTTTATTGAGTCCTATGGATTTGAAGGGAAGCAAGAGAAGAAATGTATGGAAGAGGGAAAGATGGATAAAAGGAATAGGGAAAAGAAGAATTTTCTCATATGTGATAAATGTGGAAAGAAACACCCTGGAAATTTCCTGAAAGGAATGGGAGTTTGTTATAAGTGTGGAGGAAAAGGGCACAAAGTACGTGACTGCAAGGGGAAGAAAATGGTTTCAAATGTACAATGCTTCATTTGCAAGGAGTTTAGACACTATGCGAGCCTATGTCTCAGTCATCAGACTATGCTGCAAATGATGCTATTGGATAATAATCAAGTTATGATACTACCACAGATGAAGAGAAATGATTAGAGTTCTTAGGTTGATTATTCCATTTGAGTGTTGTATCAACAATGTACTTGTTATAATAATTATGGAGTATATAAGGATTGTACTATAGTACTATTTCATTATGGACTTGAGATTGTGTGGAACAAAGAAAAGTGACTCAATAGCAGGTCAAATTTTTATAAAATATATGGTTGAGAGAATGATAAACCATAATATGGTTATAATACAGAGGTAGTGATTTTAGAATAATACATGATTGTTTTGGATAAATTATATTGGATATTCTTGACTACCTTGAAAATCATTAATGATTTTTATATTCCATCATTTTTGGGGTTTACAACATTTTTGTATTGAAGGAGTATATCTATTATTTTATAAGGAATAAGGGATCATGAATGTAGTCAATAATGTTTTATGATAATTCAGGATGTTGGAGTGTTTTAAAAGAATACATGATGAAGGTGATCACATGTCATTATGCGAAAAAAGGATCTTCATTGTGTTTACCTTCCTTATAAATTTTGGACTGAAGTATTTTGGATAGTTCTAGTTTGGATTATTTTGGATTTCCATAAAAGGACAACCCGGAGGTCGGGCGGCAACCCGTCGCGTCCGGAAAGGCCGCGAGACTTGAACCCACAACCGAAGGGCGTCAAGGGTGTATCACCTACCACTAACCCACGTGATGTCCCGGCATTAAATAATGTAGTTTTTTAAAAAGATCTGGTAGATGAATTATAAATTCATTTTTAGGACCTTATACGAATAAGATAAATAGAATATATTTTTTTTAGTTCTATTATCTTTTAGAGTGAAAGATGAGTTTGTGGTACAAATTAGTTAATGGATGGAACTATACTTGTCAAGAATATATTTTTCTTCTTCTCTTATTCTATGATGAAATTATTTCTTATACTTTATTTAAGGAATCCTAAAACCAGAAATGTGTTATCCTAATACCCTATGTTTTGTTGAACCGATGGTATTTCAAATCATCATAGATTGATGAATTTAATGACCTCAATTTTACACTTGTTTGTGATTGATGACCTCAATCACTACCTATAAATATTTATGTTTTTTCTCCAATTATATTTCTCTAATTCCCACCAATGTTCTCTTAATAGAGATAATAATTTGGTGGTGAACCTTTCATTTATATTTTCCTCATATTAAGACTAAATTTTAGTAACCTTATTTCCTATGTGGGTTTTCCCACAAAGATATTTTCTATTTTCAACCTTTTATTTTCTAAGAACAATTTTAAATTGCGAGAACTCAATTTATTGAAGGAGGGGAGAATGTAACACCCCAAGATTTCATAGTGTGTTATTTCTTTAAAATAATTCAATAACTTGAACTACACGCAAGACCGAGTTCAATCACACCATGACTTACCATAAAAGCTATTTAAAAGAGCTTATGAATAGTATTAACTAAATTTTAAACTTTATATAATCCTTATAATTTTAGAATCCATATTATGAGTTTCTTAGAAAAAATGTAAGAACAAATTCATTTTCAGTATTGCACTTTTATAAACTATTAATAGTGAACCCTTTTTAAATACATTATTTAATTTTTTTTTGACTAAATGGGGATGTCAAAAATTTAAAATGAAACATCCCAAGCTTCCACGGTACGCTTTCCTTTGAATAATACAGTAGCGTGTGTTGTACGCAACTTCAAGTTCTCACACACCATAACCAATCAAACTAGACGTTATGAATAGTAATACCTACTTTTTTAAATTTTATAAATTCTATCTCTCAAAATGGAATTCATTTTTGGATTCGAAATATGGAAATTATCCTAGGGAGAAATTCTGGTACTTTTCGTATAACTTTCATATTTTGATGAATAGTAAAAATTCCTAAATTATTAAATAAAAACAACTTTTTTAATAAAAATAATTAATATTGATAAATTATGAATTTGAGTGGTTTTAAATTATATTTAGTACATATTTTTACCATTTAATTCAATGTTTTTCGTTGGGCATAATTTTACACTTAAACCGGACATAAAAAAGTGTCAATCTTTTGATAGTTATTATCTCTTAAAAACACGATTTTTGTTTTAACAATGGGAATTAATTTTAAATTAATTTCTTCCACTTCTGTGTTTTGAATTTGGAAAAATAGATTCCATATTTGGAATCAGGATGTTAAAATTATGTAAATAGGTATCTTTTATTTTTAGACATCTTAAATAATTACTGCGGTAAATATTTTATTTACCATGGTTAATGGTAATCCGGTAAATAAGGGTTAAAAAAATAATATTATAATAATACTAAATTACCCTAAAACGTGTCATACCTTATTGGTGGATACATGTCCAACCATGGGAATCTTTGGGTCAATTCTGGGACCTCATGGAGCAACTTGTAGGTGATAGGGAAACTTTATTTTAATTAATTTAAAATGAATACAAAAATGACACAAGCATATATCCTTTAAAAAACAATTTTTACATAGGGTTATATATGTTGTATTTTAGATTATAAATATTAATTAGAAATTTAAAAATATTTTCTACATAATTATATTTTATTTATAAATTCTAGAAATTAAATAATTTAATTTATTTATGACACAATGATGATGCAGTAATTACTATACTAGTGAAAAATTAAAATAATTGATATTATAAATACCCAAATAAATATAATATTAAACTTTTAATGAATTAAACTAATTTTCTAGGATATTATGATATATTAGGATTGATTTAATTGACTTTTTTTGAAGTAATAAATCTGTTATGAGTTTAAAAAAAATCAACTATTGAATAGTGTTAAAATTGACATAAAAGAGTTTGTAAAACAAATATTATATTATTAATTGGTATTAAATTTCTAAAAATCTAAGGATCGGCCAAGAGACTTATATCATGATAGGTGTTTCATTAATGGACGACTTGGGGGTCTCTTGGATTTATATGCTATGTTTATTAACCATATAATATAAAAATACAAAGAGACATTGTAAAAGTGAAACTAATTAACTTTGAGTTAATACTTAAAGATAAGGTTAATATAAGTACCCAAACATTTCTAAATTATATTGGTTGAATGTATTTCGACCTATACCAACCTTAAAATTTGAATAATCAACATTGGAGCCATTATAAACCGAATATGAATTTATTATAAACCAATACTTCTAGCATTTCCAAAGGTGCCCCTCACCCCTGTTATAAAAGGACACTCCTCCTTCTCTTTTCTCCACACCTTCAAAGCCTTTTGGATAGGCACAACTATGCACAAATACTCTCCCAACTTCACTAACTACAACCTAGAGGCCTTAGTTCGATCAGAAAGCCAACATAAGATCCCTTTTGATCAAATCAAAAGGAAGAACTCGAAGAAGAGGTAATGATTTCACCACTCTTTTCCAAGTTCCTTTCTTCTTCCACTTCTTCTTCCTTTGTTGTTACCATTCTAAAATAATAACTCCAATATAATATATATAATATGATGTTATTATAAATATGGAACAACCATATTCAATATTCTATCCACCGTTTGAATAAATGTCACCATACGTGCGTACGTACGGATTACCGTCTCCATGTCGTGGTGTAATTGTTATTCAATATATTATTATTTGGATGGGTATAATAATGATGTTTAACTCATGAAAATAATAAATATAACATGATAATGATTATTTATATAGGATATACCATCCAATTATATATTATTTTAATATCAAAATAATGATATTATCGCTCGTGCGTACATACAGACTACTGTCTCCACGAATGCGATGAGATTCATTCTCCATCATATCCATTCAAGTATAATTTTCATTTTTTGATTTAAAAATGATTTTTAAGGACTTGATATCATTCTGGATATGAATAATATACAACCTATCCATTAAAAACATGTCTTATGTAACAAAACATATAAAAAAACGAGTAAGTTGACACCCGAAACGACGATAATTCTAAGATATTATTAACAAAGCAATGTTAAAAGATCATATATGATATCATATTATTGTATATGATAATTGAATAATTTAATAACAATTATTTCACAATTATACAGAAGGTTAACCTACCCCAACCAAGGAAAAGTACAAGGTAAGGGTTAATTCACAATCTCTACATTGTCCGATGTTGTTTATACGTAATAATCTACTGGGATCTCTTTATCATCCACATCCATGTTTCTTAAAAATGTATTTCAAAACATTTTTACTATTTACAAGAATATGGGTTAAATTCATTTATACCCTTGTTTGACTTTTTATAAGAGGTTTATAAAGGAATATTTCTGTCGTTCTCCAAACAAGGTGCTTTTTAACCTTTTCGACAAAATTAAGGTAAGAATGTTTTTTTAACTTATACAGCGGGTGCGGCTATTTTCCGCCATTATAAAATCATCGAACCTTCCCTTAAAAGATTATAAGAATATTTTCAAAGAAAATTTTTTATTTTATAAATATATGACTCTTAAATGATTTCAAAAATAGAAGGAAATATTTCTCTAAAAAGATTTTTGATTTCATCTATGTCAACATCCTTTGATGGATTTTATGCTTATTTGTAGGTTATTTATTATGATACAAAACTTTTATGTTGTGTTGAAGGTTTTGTGGTATGTTTGACGGTGGATGTGCTATTTTTATACCATTCATGTTTTATGGTGAAAGTATTGACATTTCGTATGCTAGTTTTAATACGAATGTTTATTTTATTTTAAACCTTTTCATATGGGAATTCATTGGACTTAATATGTGATGGGTGGAGCCTGCTATAGCTCCTTGATGCATCGGTAGGTCTCATGAGACAAACTAGTGTCTTGGCACAAGTCCTTGAAAAAATCTTATTTGTATTCTTGGCACGAGGCCTTGGCTATGTGGTTATGATAGTCTGGCAATATGCAATCCATCATTATTAAAGTGGTTATTGATATTGCATGTGATTATTCGATTAGTAGAATATCCATGTGAATAAGAAAATGGCATTATTTCATTTTACTTTTTCCATACTATGTTGAAGTTCAAGTTTAAAAGGCTTTTGTTTTAGTTAAACATTGCCTTAAATGTTTATTCTTATTTATGAAAGTTTCCACTATATTGTTATCCTTACTGGGAATTTGAGCTCACCCCTTTTCTATGTTTTATTTTTCCCAGGAAGTGAAGAATTAAATTATTAATGACCTGTAGGGTTTGTATGAGGGGTTAATAGTGTGGAATATGGAGACAATATGTTGTAGTAGTAGTTATTCACTTTATGATGTAATGTAAAACTTTATAAATATATCTAGTGTTTCCAAGGCTACTAAACCAATCGATCTTTCGAGATTTGATCATTCTTGTGATCATGCCAATGTTATGTAATAATGCACCGACTCTAGGTTACTAGGGTCGGGGCGTTACAATGTATTTATTTAATGAATTGGATATTCATATAATAATTTTTTATATTTATTTATTCAAAGCATGGGTTATTACATTACCGCACATTTATTGGATGATTAATTTACTAGTATCCATTTATTATTTTAATGCTTTTTTTCATAATATTGTTTAGATTTATAGATTAAATGAAATAATTCCAAAAGGAAATGCTTGTCGTCCTCATGGAACGATTCAGTGATCTTTTAAAAGTATTTCCTAATATAAAAACTCTCAATGATGTGTTTGTGGATATTATCCATTAATACCATATTTATTCATCCATGTAATGATATATGATAATAAAATATTAATATTCCTTATTATTGATTCAATACTAATAAATTTTGAATTATATGAAAGTTTAATAATTCATTTTTTTAATCATTGAAAATATGATGTATTCATCGGACAAAGAAGTGATTGGTGTAGTCTGGTTATAGATATTCCATTAATGCATCAACATGTATCATGATAAAAAATAGGATTTCATGATGTATAGGTTGAGGCTATATGATTATGTCATAATAATTGTGTATTGGGTGTATGTTAGACCATACAATGATAATATCATAGTTGAGTGGCATTTGTGGAAGTATAATGTCATGGTTTAGAGTATTTGATGATATGATTAATTATTTCATGGTTGAGAAACCTTGATCATGAATATTTAATATTTTTAATTTCCATTATTTATAAATAATTTATCAATATCTATGTGTTTTAAAAAAATGTTATTTGTTATTGATTATCATCGAACTCATGTTCTAGAGTGAATAAATTGTGTTTTTATTAACTACTCATCTATATAGATTATTCCCTATTTACTCATGAGATATTTTTCTAGATATATCCCTTATTGATCATCTTAGCACCCCCTTTATTTATATTCCCTTCTGAATTATATTAATAATGATATTATGAACGATATCAAGGATGTAAAAATGTATTATAAGATTTGTATTTATATTTCCAATATAATATGTGAATCATGTATGTATCTAATTATCAAATAAAAAACTAATTCATCATGGTTTTGAGATCACTTATATCTTATACTAATTTAATATAGTAGACACAGAATATAGGTTACTGGTGTTGGGGATCAATAGTTTGTATTAGAGTAAATTATGTAGAATCCATGGGGAATTTATTTCAAATAAACTTGTCTAACATGAGAATTAATATAAAAAACTTTTAGTATTTGATTTTATTTTTAATATATGAATTTTTAATGGCTATATATTGTTTATTAGTATGATCTAAAACAATGTGTTAGATTGTTGTTTAATGGTGCCAACATGGGGAAAGGTATTCAACCACTATAAAATATGTAGGAATTTTTCAACATGGAAAGTCAATACTACTGGTGTTGGAACTGAGCAGATCATGACAGCATTTAAGTATATGACACAGTTATAAATAATTCCATTTCCCATAGGTAACAACCAGTTGTTTCATATTGTGATTCAACTATTTCGGATCACTTTATGTGATAGAAATGTCTAACTTTTAATTGAACTACAAATCCATTGGTATATGAACGATGAATTATGTCTCTAGAAAATATATTATTATCTTTTAGATGTATTGAAATTAAATATTCATTATTGACATTTATTTTTTGAATGGATATTGGTCAATAGAGGTAATTTATCTAAAACACTAAAATGTGGAAGAAATATAATGTTTTGAATGGAGAAACATTAAAGTGCTATTCTTTGTGGAATACATTCTTCATGAGATATGAGATGATATTGAATGGTAATACATACAACTGTGATAGAAGGAACATGAAATTATTATTGAGTAAGAGAAAAACGTGACAAGATTATAACCACATGACATGGACTATAAATGTAATCTTAAAAGTGATATTAATTTCTAATTTTATGGGATTAAACCCTGTCCCTAAAGGTAACTAGACCCTCAACCGGTTTTACTATATGTTAATATGGTATTTAATTTCATAATGATATAAAATGAATTATCAATGCCATATATTTAAAAATTAAATCATGATATGATTATGATGCTTCTACAAATAGAAAATAAGAGAGGGAGTGATGGAAAATAAGGGAATGACAAGACAACACATTTGTGACAATTATGGAATAAAACAAAAATTTACTTACTTATAGGTAAAATTATTCTTTTGAGACTATGAAAGGGGTAATAGGTCACTTTACTATCATGAAAATATAGAAACCACTATTATTTGGTGTTTCGGCTATAAAGGGAGGTGGTATTATTAAAACCAATATCCAAATAATCGATGTCATATCTATAAAGTAATTTCTTAGTATTTACACTTTAATTTTTTTTGTATTATTATTACTTGTATTTACTTGAATTTTTAATAAAAATTGTGGTTTTGGGCTCGAATGAAAGAGGTGAATGGTTAGAAGATGATTAATAGATATTGTGCACATTATAAAATTGAAATTCCAGGTATGTATATCCTAGAACATGGGTGTACAACCCTCCCTTTCTAACCATGAACCCAAGACAATGCCACTCCCTTGGACTCATCGATGGAAAAAATGTTGGGGAACCCCTAGATAACCCATGTGTCCTATTTTTCTCATTGATAATGGTTTTTCATGGCTGTTTTATAGTTTTTAATATAGGGCGGCCAAACTATGCATCCCGCCAGGAAACTAAAATTTAAAAAATTCCTAAACTACGGCTCCATGATTCTTATGCCCTATCCCTCCTATATCAACCCATTCAACCCCCTATACACTAGTCTCACATTCCAATATTCATATCCATTATTGAGGACTAATTTTTGGTGTTTTGTAGTATAATATTTAATAAAACATTAATTACATCATTCAACTTCTTACTCATTTTCTTCAATTGGTCTCTCATCACTTCCTCCTTGATTTCGTATCCATATAGAATGTTTTTTGCAATATGATGGGTTCAATCTTTCTTCTATGTGTTGAGTCATGTTGAATTTTGTGAGTTATTTTCATTATTGGTCCTCCCATTATTGTTATTTGTTTTTTCAATTGAATACCTATTATACCACGTGAAAAGGTAGGTGGTTCCCTTTTTATATTTTATTCAATGATTTAGATATTCGGGGTCATATCTAAAATAATTTTAATTTTCTGTGTGAAAAATATTGGTTAGTGATTTTACATTTTGTATGGCCTGAATGAGTTTAAAACCACTTATTAGTAGAATGTGTGAATATATGATATTATATCTTTTGAATGAAATGGATTTTATAGTTTCAAAAGTGTGAAATAACATAGAAATCATGGGTTTATGTGAGGGGTGACTAAAAAATTTAGGCTCTGAATGTCATGCCTTACCCAACTGGTTCATGATACAGTAATAACTAATCATTTATGATTGGGGATTGTTGGATTGACTATGAGATAAACCATTGTGTCTCGGTTTGATCACCAACAGAATGAGGATCCTAGGTCATAACAAACACTAGCTACGTAGTTAGTTTCCAAGGAGCATATACAATTTTTTTCATTTATTTGTTTTATTTAATAAAAATGATTATTTTTAATTGATTTTTTCTTTAAAATATAATAATGATTAATCCTCTTATAATATTAACAAATGGAATCATATGGTGGCATCCTATTGGGAAAGTGAGATACCACCATACATACACCATTTGGTGTATTTATATATTGTTTTTTGGACTCACATAAGGGCAAGGTCTTATGTGGTGGTGATGGTTGTTCAATATTCTAGAGGCCTGTTTTTTGATAAGTGTTGGTGGTTGTGGAATGGTTGGTTCAACCCACATGTTTAACATTGTACTATTGTGTTAGTCAGTTCCCCTCCCATTTTGGATGTTTTAGTATTTTTGTAAATAATAATCTTATATATAAGGATTATAGTGTTTAATTTGATCATTCTTGATATGGTTATGATTTAATGAAATTTATGTTAATTGTTCATAGTTGATATAATGGGATATACTATTCCCAAATGTGTTCCACAATGGCCAGACACTAGTTTCCAACTTTTGGATATGTAGATATCCATTCAAGATAATCAACATGCCATGTCAGTTGTCATGATTGATGGAAACCTTGAGCGGTTCATTGAAAATTAGCATCAGGTCCCATTTATAATTCTATTTCATTATGTTATTTGGGAGAGTCTAGATAGATCATAGTTAGGACTATTGAAGTTTGTGGTTTTGGTTGTGAGTGGTGTGTCTAGAAAACACTGTTCATTATAGGACGTGTGATACAATGAGATTAACAGATTTTTGTTTAAGTCATCCTCAACCAGTGATGTATAGGCTATAGAATGGACTGTTCACAGCAAGGTGTGGTGGATTGGTTTTTGTTTTTTCTTTTTTTTTATGGTCTTATTTTATTTTATATGGGTGTTTAAATCATTATATTGATGAAAAATATTATGGTTGATGTGTTGCTTATTTTTTAGTTTATTAATGTAGAACTATTCCTCCATAGAGATCACTAGTGTAACTATGGTAATAAGAAAGTGAGAATTCTACCACACAAGTTGATCAATGATTAGTATAGGTAGTGGTTAAGGCTCTATGATTTTTGTATTGATGAGTGGTCTCTAGTTCTTATCATGTTAAGTAAACTGATTCTATTTAGGAAATGGATAAATCCCTTGAGTTCCTAAAAATTAATCCTTATTTATGACGTAGAAGGGACACCCATGAAGTAGAATACTATTTTAAAAATATTAATTGGATTATCAAGTTCCATGAGACACCTAATATGGTAAAGTTGTAATGTTACTCATTCATGTTGGAGGGCCCTAGTCATGGGTGATGGGGAGCAATTTTTCAGTTAAGTTAATATAATAATATGGGACATAAAAATTTAATGTTTTTTTTAATTAGTGTCATTTCCTTAAGACCTTGGTCCTTGGCCATCTCAGGAGTTTTTAGATGACTATCATAGGGATCAGACCAAATTGGAACCTGAAAACCATTTTACTGAATAGATCAATTTTTATAAAAAGAAGGTTTTTACATATATGTTAACTAATCAAAATTATGAAATGGGGTTTCTTTAGATATAAAATTGTAGGTCTTCTTATTTAATCTAATGACACATGCTGAGATTGTTGATCAGAATATAATGGAGGAAATTAACTAGGCATGTAAGTCTGGTTTTTCTATAATTAATCTAATAATGGGAAAAGGTGGTAGTGAAATATATGAAAATAAGTGGATGTTTTTGTAGAATGGAAATATTAATAGGTGATTATCTGAATATGCCTCCCCACCATGCATTTTAGCTGCTTCAGGTGGTGGATCAATTTGGTTCCACCAGTGCTAGTGATATAGTCATATGAGAATCATGTATCCAACTTAACCTAAATCATTTTATCAAGGTGAGAGCTTAAGAAACATTTAAAGCTTATAAAATATGGTCCAACCCACTAGTATTGATTTAGGTTCCTCAGTGAAAAAGTAATTTCCTACTTAGTTCAGCGCATTGAAGGATATAGTTTTCCATACTTCTCTACGAGTTGGAAAATTGGGATCATGTTGTTGTTTTAGTCAAGTAAAGATAGATTTAGAAGTTAATAATCATCCTTAAGAGTAAATGGAAACAAATAACCTCCATTTTATGGTTTAGGCACCAATAGAATCATATTCTTGAAATAAAATCATTCATGGTACTATTTTTATTGCATTGTTTATAGAAATAAGTTTATTTTATATGGGATATTCTTATTTTTTCATCTTTTTTAACTTCTTAAATTATCAATATAGTTGTTGGATTATACTATTGAGATGGTTATATCACATAAAAATATTAGTGAGTCAGATTCTACACATCCATCAAGTGATATGAGTCTATAAGGGGTCTAATTAGAATGAGACTTCTTGTTTAACGAAATGGGTTTTTTGATGTGATCCTTGGAATGGATAAAATGGAGCATTTCAATGTTAATGTAAATTATTATCAACAAATAATGACGTTTAGGTTACCTAATGGGAGTAGAATGTTTTTTCAAGGAGAATGGGATCCTCAATCTAGGGGAGATGGACCTCCACTTTTGGTGTTTGAAATCTCATTTTCCAGGATGCTTCTCTTATAATAGAGGATGATGATAGATGAATTAAGAATTGTTTCCCTCCTATAGTATATGAGTTTATAGATGTGTTTCTAGAGTATTTCTTAGTGTTTTCTCTAGAAATTTTTGTGTATTTCATCATAGACTTGGAATCGAGAAAATATACTATATATCATCCCTCATATTGAATGACCCTAACTGAGTTTATGGGATTGAAGATACTACTCCATGATTTTAAATCCAACAGATTCATTAATCCGAGCATCTCACCATGAGATATCCTTATGTTACTTTCTAAAATGGCCAATGGATATCTTTGGTAATGCATTGATTACCATGAGTTCAACAGCAACCTTTTTAATAATAAATATCCATTGACCCACATTGATGACCTCTTTGATTAGTTTAAGGCAAAAAGGTTGTTATTCCAGATATTCGTATTATCTGGGTGTTATCATGTATGGATTATATAATAAGACACTACCAAGATAGCCTTCCCAAAAATGTGTGGACTCTTTTAGTATTTGGACATGCCTTCCAGGTTTTAAAATGCTATATCACTAGGGGTTCCATCAATACATTGACTCATTTTTCGTGGTGTTTGTGGATGAAATCATGTTCTAGTCCAAGATATTGGAAGGGAATGTGTTGTAGATAAGGATCATTCTAGGCACTCTTTGGAATCACCACATTTAATATTTGATCTTTGTGTTAACATTCTAGAATGGTAATATAGGTTTCATATAATATTGATCTTAGAAAATGAGGTCTCATTAGACAATAATAAAATCATACTTATGATTTCATGTAAGAAACTGATGAATTCCATTGATATAATAAGAATCTTAGGCTCAGCGGGATACCATAAGAAATGTTTCATGTTTTTTATTATCTTTATTCACCCATGATGATCCCTACCTAAAAAGGTTTAAGTATTTAATGGATCTTAAAATTTCAAATACCATTTTAGGACCTCAGTCGTTAATTAAAAATACCCCTATTTTGATCCTACCTGGGACTAGGAAAGAAAATGCGGTCTAAAATGATTATTTAGGTATTGGTCTTGGATGTGTGTTGATATTGGATGACCATGTATTGGTGTAATTATCTTTTCAATCCAACCATATTAATTTTACTACATTGACTATTACCTATAACATGAACGGTGATCCATGCCTTGAAAATGTGACATCATTATCTCTCCACGGAGAAATTTATAGTTTATATAGACTAAATTAGTATGAAATATATCTTATCCTATAATGATATGAATATGAGGCAACACTGAGGGATTGGGTATCTTCATGGTTTTGAATTTGTTAGTATCCACACCACAAGAAAATGGTAAACTTGTATAAGAAATCACAAGAATGAATATACTAGTGAAATATGTAATTAAGTCCAGTTATGAATGAAATCTGATCTGTATTTTTTCTCATATAACCCCAGAAACCATGGAACATATTGGAGAAATATTAGTAGTTTGAAATACACTAACAGACACTCTTTTTGTAGGAAATTCATGAATATCATCCATAGAATGATCTGTTTTAGCACTCGATAAATCTTATAAATTATGGGGAGGAGCCGAAAGAGTGTTCATTATCATTTGAGGTGATTTTTTGTTTCATGGTTCTCATTATTATGTGTTCAGATTTCTAGAAGGTGTTGATAATGGATAGCCAATAGTCTTAGCAGGTCATTCATCCAATTACCACCAATATGTTTTATGTTTTTGACACAAGTTATGGTATCCCGGTATGAGGTATGGTATATATGACTTTATATCTTGGTAAAATACATGTCATTGGGTTATATCCAAGCACCAGAGGCCCCCGTGATTTCTTCAACCACTCTCCATTGGAACCTAGATGTGGGGAAAGGTCATTAGGAACATTATCATTGTGTGTCTTGAAATTCACCAGGGAATAAATTACATTTGGGATGTTATTAACCAACTAACAAAATTCACCATCATATTTGTATTTGTTCATAAATCTATATTGGGTGAATGTGGCTAGTTATATGTTTTTCATATTTTAGGCTTCATGGTGTAACATCAAATAACATTTCAGATAGTGACCCCCTTCATTTCCCCATGGTTGTAAGTAGTTATTCGAAATGAAATGGGGTCATATGTCAAACTCAGTAGGACATGTCTTCCTTAAAAAGATTTTCGGATAATGTTGGTGAAACAAATATTGAAATACATTATTTATTTATGCATGTTTGACTTTGGAGGCTTTTGGAATATCCTTTATAGATTGGTGAAATTTATGTATAGTAATAGTTACCATTCTTTAATAAATATGGATACATTAAAAGTGATTTATGGTATGGCATGTCATACAACACTTTTTGATAAAGAATTAGAAAAAATGTCCTTACTAGGATCAAGAGTTTTGTGAGAGACATATAATAATATTCCGGTCATCTAACATATGTAGTTGAAAGTATTGAGTCATCATAAATCCTATGGTTATCAGGTGGGACATTTCTTTAAATTCTATGTTAGTGACTAGTTTTTAGGTGACACCTTTCCAGGGCCAATATTATCCTGGTATATAGGGGATGCTTATGCCAATGTATGTCATAAATTTTTGTGATTACTAGAAGAGTTGGTATAGTGTTATACCAATTGTATTTTAGGACTCTGTTTATTTTAATTCATGACATGTCCATGTCTCACACATTTATAAGTATACCCTAAACCCATATCGCTTACTAAATTTGGAATAGATTGTGTTTGAACATGATTTTTCTCTATTTTAAAGACAAATGTGAACTGTAGATTCCCAAGTAATAGTTATTTAGGGTAAATCCATAATGTTTGTTTGGATCCATTGGTAGAATAGAAATTATTAGAATGATACATGGGATCAAATATAATGGGAGGAAAATTATTACCCTAACTTATTCTGTGATGAGACATCATTTTGACTTTTTGAGGGTGGAAACTTTTCCATGTGGGAAGAATTTCCATATTAGTGTTGTTATGTTGATGAATATCCTCTTTCATATTTGGTTTTAACATCATTCCCTTTATTTATATGAATTTTTTTTTGAAAAAATGTTTTTTTTTAGGTTTGATAAGAAGAAGGTTCACAATAGTCATAGAATAAGATTAAACCTTGTTATAGCCCTGTGAAAATGGTGCATCAAGGAATGTGGCACAACCTAGGACCTAAAACCTATTGAATAGGTTTATGACCCTCCTAGGATAACTAGGTGATTAGGATTGTGGCACATCCTATAGTGGAAAACTAAGAGCACAATTGTGTTCCCCCTCCATGTAAAATGTGAAGCCTCTATTCCTCTTAGATAGAGGTACTACATGGTTATCACACATTTTGGAAAACAATTCATCAAAAACATCTGGCCTTATAGAACATTACATTTTTTTAAATTCTAAAACAACCCCCACACTTATTTTAATATGAAAACCCTCTTCTCGAACCCCATTCGACCACCTTTTCCATTGGAACAACTCCATATCCTCACATCCCCAGTTGGGATCTAAATTTTTGGGGGATATATTTAAAATTATCAAGAAACATTCATGTAATTCCTTCCACTTATTCTCCCTTTTATTATTTTCCCTATCATACCTTCCTACCTAAGTTACCTTTTATATAAAACGGGTTTTTAACTATGTTGGGTTCAATCACTATCCTATGGGTTGAATATTGTTGATTTTATTGTGCTCTTTTCCTTGTAGGGTATCCCCTTGGTGGGGATTTTGGTTTCTGACCATTTCAGTGTGATTCCAAGTGAATAGGATGGTGGTCCCATATTTTTCAATTATTTTATCTCATAAATTATACTGTATTTTACATAAATAACTTATCAATTTTTTGTGTCTGTATATAAATTCTTGGTTTTGGATTTTTGGTTTGTGTATTGTTTTAAACAGTTAAAGACCCTAATTAATGAAATATGTGGTTATGTTATGGCTTGAATTGTGAGAGAAAATGATTTCTGTTTTTAAAAATGGGGAAAACACATTGTAAATGTGGGTATCTAGTTGGGGATTATTTAATGAGTATGATATGCATGACCAACACAACCTATTTGGTTCACAATATAACACTTACTAAAAATTTATTATGAGGATTGGTTTTCTAAGTAGGAGATAGACTTTCATATAAATTTTTGATCACCAGGAGTATGAGGATCCTATGTCGCCAATAAACCTAGTTACATAGTGATTTCCCTTGGTTCTTATATGGTTTTGTTTGTTTACATTACATGTTTTATTTTATAAAAAACATGTTTTCAATTCAATTGTTTCTTTTATTTTAATATTAGGATGTTTACTTGTATTATAATAGCTATACATAGAATCATATGGTTGTATCATATGGGTAAAGTGAGACCAAACCATACATACACCCTTCAGTATATATATATATATTTCTTTTTTGTCTATCTTATGTATATTTATTTCCTTCCATGGCGGCGATGCTTGTTTTATATGCTAGAAGTCTCCATTTCTTCATGTATTGGTGGTGGTTCCATGATGGTGTCAAACCGCCCGTTGAATAAAGTATTGTAAGTCTTTTTGGTTCTTATAACCTTTTTTATTGTAAATTATAATTGTTTATGTAATGTTTGATGTGTTTCATATGATATTGTATTCAACAGTTATGATGTCTTTTAATTAATGGGATTTTTTGTTAGTTCAGTCTCATGGTATAAACCCTTCTCAAAGGTGTTACTCAATTACCATGAACTACTTGGGGATTAAAAATTACCGTCCTATCATTCCACAATCTTGGTTATGTCTCAGGTAATACGTAATCTAAGACTAGTTCGTGACAATCAAGGGAAATTACAATAAGTGAATCCAGGAGGAGAAGGATAAGCTTATGAAGATACTATATTTGAATATGAAAAACATAATTTTTTAATAACAGGTATCATAAAATTACAAATTATATAATTCTTGATCTACTCATTATTTTTAAGGATATATAATCAACCGTTGACACTATGAGGAAATAATTATTACTCAAAACACCTAATATGCATATCATTATTGATCAGTTTTTAGATGAATAGATATTCCTTACTTGTAATCATGACTTATTTAAATTTGATTTTATTTAAAATAATCCGTTTTTAGGATTTATTTTTTATTTTTTATTTATTAATTAGTAAAAAATCAATAAAATAATATATTAAAAGTGTCATAATTTTTTTTATGAATTGATGGAATTTAAACCTCGAACTGATTTTTGGTTTTTTGGTCATTAACATTCTCATTAACATGTTCTCAATCACATTGTATTAGTTTACCATAATTATTTTTCTCATAATTGTATATATTTTAACTTTCGAACCACTTTTCTAAATGTATGGATCTAAGATATATAATATTTCAGTTTACCGTTATGTTTCCAAAATTCCATTTTCATGAGATGTTTTATTATCCCCCTATATTGGATTTTCAGACTATTTTTATCATTTGATGATAAATAAAAAATATTTTGATAAAAATTTATTCAAGAGTGGGAGAGAATGTATCATCACAAAAATTTAGTTTAAAATAATAATAAGCTCGATAGCTTTCCAAAAACACAACATTGAGCTTTAAACAAATTTTAATATACTATAAGAATATTATTATTTTAATTTTACTACCATATAATTGATTTTTTAATTTGTGGGTATGAATATGAATAATGAAATTATGAAATATATGTGTAATGGACCAAATTATTTCATATTAATTGGTTAATTCTAAGAAAATTATCAATAAATTTTTATTCAATTCATTTTTATGATTATAAAATAATTTTTTTCTCAAAAATATTTTTTTATTAAAGTTTAGAAGAATAAATTATAAATAATTTAGAATAGTTTTATTAATATTATTATGATGATGAAGAAAAAATTTTATATCATCATTTCAATGTTAATTTTGTTTTTTTCATTATTTAAAAAAGATTTAATTTTTATTGGATGGTGAAAAAATACATTTTTTGTAAAACATTCATTTATTTTAAGATTATCATTTATTTGAAAATTAAAATTTTATTTTTAATTTTATATTAATTTAAAATATATGAATTTTATTATTAATAATCTTATTAATTCCATTTTATCCTAAAACATTGATAATTTTCATATAATTTTATTTTTAGGAAAAAAATATTTCAAAAAATATTTGTTTCATTTCATTTCATGGACTTGTATTATAATTGATTTATTACAATTTTATAAATTAATTCTAGAAAAATGTTTGTCAAATTTTTTTTATGGATTATCGTGTTTAGTATATATTTTCCATTAATTTTTTTTTATTTTTAATAGTAACATTTTTTAATCATTATCTCCTAGATGAGGAAAAATCCTAAAAAACAATGTAAAAATTTCGGGTTAAGAACATAAAATTAATATGAAATAAGAATTTAAAAAATTTTATGAGTCATTATTTGAAATTATCTTTTAATTGAATAAAATATGGAAACATAGTGAAATATTGTTTTATTATGATAATGATATTATTTTAAGAAAAGGATAAATACAAAAATCATACTATCATAACATTAATATCAATAATATTTTTCATAAGAATAAAATATTTTATGATTATTACCCTATGAATATTTAAATAGGGATTAATTATTTGAATCGTAATAGTTTATTTTTTTTTCATGGGAAAATAAATACATAAAATTCATATGCAACTCCAACAATGTATTTGTTCAATTAATAGAAAAATAAAATAAATTTTCTTGACAATATTAAAAGTAACCCAATTTGAATAAATTACTATGTTTGAATAATTTTTTTTGATAAATATTACATATTATTAATTTATTAATTGTATATATTTGAATTCAATCACTATATTCATGACATGAATATCAAATTAGGTGAATAGTTTAAAAAATATTATTAATGATATTTTATGTTAAACAATAATTTATTAAATTATTTAAAATAATTAAAATAATTTAAAATGAAAATGAGGATAATATATGGTCTACACTTCCATCCATTTCATATTTATAATACCATTGTAATCTTATCTATAAAAATCATAACCCATTAATGTGTAAATATTTATTACCATGGTTAGGTTTATTATTTGATAACAAAGAGAATAATACAAAAAGTAATGATTAAAATGATAGAGAAACCAATATAAATTTTATTTTATGAATATTTTAAAAATCATATACTCCTTATGATACAATTAATGTAATTTTTTGACCATTTTACATGATCATGCCACTTATTATATATTTAAATTTCATTATTTTCTAAAACCACCACATCACTCCCATATTAAAGGACCCACCATGATTATTTTAATTGAACAACATAGATTAACTTGTCACATCCATACACTATTAATTTATCTTCTAAAATTCATTATCTACTCGTTAGATTTTTTTCTTTTTAAAATAATATTCCACGAGTCCTTACGAAGTGATATAAATTATGATTAATGAAGAAGAGGTAATCATATTTACCAACTATTTCAAATTTAATTCATCCTCTAGGAAATATAAATCATTTATAAATGTCTCAATGTAATATATTCTGTCATGCCCGAACTTCGTTGAGGTACAACTTTAATTTTAAATTTTTATTTCGTGAATTAATTTCATGTTTATTTAAATTGCTTAGTTGTAGCATGGGCTGAACCCAATATGGGTAGCCCGTTGTGGAAACGATGTGTGCGCGTGAGTCTTACACCGCTCGGCGCATGGGCAGGGCATGGACGATGCCGTGTGGCTTTTCCATTTCAACATGCGATGCCCGTTGCATGGCCGTTTCAAACACCAGATGATTAACATCAGTTTCCCTATTATTATTATTATTATTATTATTATTATTATTAGTAAACCCCTTCATTTTATTTTATTTTATTTTATTTTATTTTTTCATCTTTATATTATTATTATTATTATTAAACCCTCTTTATCTTTTTTTACTTAACCTGTTTTATCTTCCCTCATTCCCTCTCTTCCCCGCTCCCTTCACTCCTTCCTCTTTTACTTCTCCCCATATCCCCCTTATATTCCCCACGGACACCCTCTCCCCATCCATTTCCTTGTGCGCCCCATCTCTTCTACCCTCCTTAGCCGCCACGCTCCTCTCCCTTCTTTCCCCCCTCAGCCCGCGCTCACCCTTCCCCTCTCCCAGCCAACCGCCCCTCTGCCTGCTGCCTCCCACTCACCATACCGACGCCCCTCCTTCCCTTCGCTGGACCGACCAGCCGGCTCCCCCTTCCTCCTCCTCTTATCCACGGCCAACGCCCCAACTCCATTCCTCTCTCCTCCTTCCATTCTCCAGACCGACCAGCCATCTCCCCCTTCCTCCTCCTCTGCTCCATGGCCACCCCCCCCAAATCCCTTCCTCCTCTCCTCCTCCATTCTCGGACTGACCAGTCAGCACCCTATTTCCTCTTTCTGGACTGCCTCCCGCAACCCGCACATGCTGTCGAACCGCCTCCCGCACCCCGCTCATGCTACCGGATGGCCTCCCACACACCACCTGCGCTCGCCGGACAACCACCGTGCCACAGCTAGCATTCCCAACGATCCGCAATAAGGGTTGGTTTTTAATTTTATTTAATTATTTTAATTGGTTTAATTGATATTTGAGTTATTTAATTATTAATGACTTTGTTTAAGTGTTAATTAATTAATTTATTGTAATTAAATTGGTTAATCATTTTATTTATTTAAATTGGTTAAATTTATAAATAATTTATATAATGTTCATTACATTTGGTAAATGGTTAATTAATTTAATTGATTTTGTTAATCATCTTATTTAATTGAAATTGTTGGATTGTTAATTAATTAATTTTTTTGGTTTTCGAATTTTATACTTATTAATAAACTTATTTAATTATTATTGGATTTTTTTAACGGTTAATTAAATTGATGATATGTTCTGGGATGGCACCGTCGTGACTTGGTCTACTGTTTTAGGACCTTTTTGACGACTATATACGGTGTGATTGTTGCAAAATGAGAGTTTTGGACTGGGTCGTTTTTAGTTAATATTTGAGGTCAGTGGTTTCACATGCTTAGGGATTTTGATCATTTAGTCTACTAGTTTGATTAATTTAATAAGTCTTTTATTTAAATACTTTTGTGAGTTGTCAGTTTTACTGGCAGAGAATGGTGTTTTAATTTTATTAGTGTCTTGTTCAGATTGTCGGGTTTATACTGTGTTGTGCCTTGGTTTTTGAACAAATACAGCAGTTGAAATTGATCCTTGTTACAGTCTTAGTGTGTGTCCGAGTGGGTTTTTCACTATTGGCCGTGTTGTTTTGTTTTCTTAAAACATACAAACCAATTTTCCAAATGATTGATAAACTTTCATTTGTTTCTCGTAATTCCATAGTCCTAGTATGTTGTGTGGTTCTATGTTGTGTGTTGTGTCTTGATCTTGATGTGTAGGGTGAACTTTAAATATTGAGCACAAAAGGGGAATCCTGGGTACTAGGTGGGTGGACTAGAATTGCATGCTAGTGATACAGGAGTGGTCTCAGACCAGTTTCACTTAGCGGGATTGATGCTTACAACAATAACTAAACATTGGATGACTGGAGACCACTATGGTTGGAGGTGGTTCCCTACCAGTGGCTCGTGCATGGGAAATGTATGATGTGGTTCACCGAGATGTGAGGTTCTATGGTCCCACACAGCTTTAGTACATTAGGGCATGTCCCACATTCTTTGCTCCTATGCGATTATATACTCATAGTTGGTTGGTTTTGGTGACTTCTGTGGTTTCAAAAGGTATGAATGTTTCATTTTCATTCAGTACCAAAAACCCCTTTTTCCTATTTTAAAACTGTATTCCTTTCTTTAAAATTGTTTCCATCAAAATGTTAGTGACTTTATTTATTTTCTGTAAAATTTGAACCTGCATACTAGCTTGTTTATCTAACCCTTATTATGCCGAATATTTTCTTTGGTACTAACCTATTGAGAGATTTCTCACACCCTACTTACAACCTTTGGTGTAATTATATGTGATTATGTCAGATGTAGGGAAATGTCAATGTTTTAAGCACGGTGATCCGAGTTGATAGTTGGATCATCTGATTTGGCACAGGTGGCGGAGGCCTAACAGTGATATTCATCCATCAGGTGACAGTTGCTGATTTGGTTTTTGGTCACCCTTTTTGGGAGTTAGTTGTGATTGAGTTTTAATTTCTCTTTTTAATGAGACTCGTTCATGCTGTTTTCAAAAAATTTTGTTGTAATGTTGATTTCGGAATTTAGTTTACTTATGGTTTGTTTATAGTTGTTATACGTGTAAATCATTTCAAAAAATTCTAAATTGATACCCGGACACATGTGTTAGCCCGTGGGGATCAGGAATGCCTTTCGGTCCTTGTCGTGGGACGGTTCGGGCATCGAGTTGATGACGACCCAATTCGGTTCGTGACAAAATGGTATCAGAGTAGGTTTAGCTCTTGGTTTATGTTATTTGGGATGAGTTGTTTTATACAGAAGTTGGGAAAATTGGGGCATGGAATTCATTTTGCGAGTAGGGTACCTAGCCAACACGCCTCGTGACAGATACATAGTCACCATGGGATATCAGGATGCTTTTTTGACATCATTTCTAGGTGGGACGTATAGGCAGCAGACTGTACGTGGACACCAGACAGGGAAGTAGGGTTTTGACATGAAGTAGTTTTTTCACGTTTAGTTTAATTATTATTATTTATCTTGCTGAAAATTTGTTTCTCTTGAGATAAGTGATATTGAGGGTATTCCTTTATGGTTGTTGCCCTTTTACAGCAAGATGCCTCCACGGAGATCTCCCATGCACCTACGGGAGGAAGCTGGAGAGAGTTCTCTCATGCCGCTTCATTAAAGATTGGTAGAGGATGTGGTACAAGCCGTTCATGATTTGGGACAAGGGGAGACTCCTGCCCCTGCCCCTATTCCAGCTAGAGGGGCAGAATCTGGCTCCTGGAAGGATAAAGCTCACGAGTTTCTGAAGAACAAACCTCCTTCTTTATGAGCTAGTTCAAAACCTCAGGAGGTAGAGGAATGGCTTGAAAAGATAGGATGCATGTTCGAATTCCATGACACACCTGAGGAAGTCAGGGTGATGTGTTCCTTGTTCTAGCTAGAGGGTCTTAGTCGCAAATGGTGGGAATTAGTGGTCCAGGCTGGGAAACATGAGAACATGAGTTGGAAATATTTCAATGATATCTTCAACGAGAAGTATAGTCTAGAGCTCATAGCCTATGCTAGATCTCGGGTGTTCATGGATCTCTCATAGGGGAATCAGAGAGTGATGGAATATGCGAAACGCTTTGCTGAGCTGGTGCGGTATGCACCTGAGATAGTTTCGAGAAAATTATTGAATGCTCGGATGTTTGAGAAGGGCCTTCGACCAGAAATTCACTCTCAGGTTTTCTTATTCAAGCTGAAGGCTTATTCCGAGGAGGTCGATCATGATTTCATGGCGGAGATTGACCAGAGAGAAAAGTCGAGGTTTTATAGATCACTGTCAGGCTTTGGCAGTGGCAGTTCCTCAGAAAAAAAGAGGAAGCGTGTTGAGCAGTGGAAGAAGAGTGGTGGTGACTCAGGCCATCCCTCCAGGCAGACATCATCTGGGGCTTCATATGCGAGGCCCATTGTGTTCCATCACTGCGGAATGGTAGGGAACATCTGACCTGCGTGTCCACATCCTCCCAGACCATTCTATGGGTGTGGAGTCATGGGGCACCTATAGCATTTCTGCGGGACTGTACGCCCTTACTAGTGTGGGACTGGATCTGTAGCTTCCAGGGGTGTATCAGTGCAGTCAGAGCCATCCAGGACACCGGGAACTCGGTTCGGTGGTCATGGTGGTAGGACCAGATCAAATTCTGGGCAGAGCCATATTAGGGCGGAGCCGTAGAAGAGCGGTCGTTCTAAGGCAGGGACCAGTCAACTGTATGTTGTGGATTATGCACCAGCAGGATCTGATGCAAGGCCTTTGACTGTTTGAGGTACCATTCTGGTCGCATCTTCTATAGATATAGTTTTAGTTGACAATGGTGCTTTAGTTTCTTTCATATCTTCTCACCTTGTGAATCTGCAGAACCTACCAACCGAGCTGTTATCAATTTCTATGGAATTGGAAACACCATTATGGAAAAAGAGGTAACAAGGCCTTAGGTGGCCATCGTGCGCACTCTCTGTGTCGGGAGTCGAGATGGAATGAGATTTCTTAGTCCTTTACATGGACCTATTTGATTTAATCCTTGGTATGGACTTGTTGGTGCACTTTCAGATGCACATTGATTGCTATCAGCACCGAGTCAGTTTTACGGCACCAGATGGGACTCCCCAGTTATTTCACAGAGAATGGGATCCTCGGTCGGGTCGCGCAGGACCTCCGCTCTAGCAGTTGGTAAATCTTTCTTATCAGTTGTCGTCTCTCGCATTGGAGGTCGATGGTGGTGTTTCTAGGGGCGGGTTACCTCATGTAGTGGATGAGTTCCCAGAGGTCATTCTAGATGATTTTTCTAGCTTACCCCCAGAGTGGGAGGTGGAGTTATCAATTGAGTTAGAGATGGTAACAAATCCAATATCTCTTCCCTTATATTGCATAGCCCCCACCGAATTGAGGGAATTAATGATACAGCTGGACGATTTGGAATCCAAAGGATTCATTCTCCTGAGCATATCTCCTTGGGCCGCCCCGGTTTTATTCGCGAAGATGGCCAATTGAACCCTCCGTTTTTGCATTGATTACCAAAAATTGAACCAGGTAAACATCAAAAATAGATACCATTTGCCCCGGATTGATGATTTGTTCGACCAACTGAAGGGGGGAATGTGGTTCTCCAAGATTGATTTGTGTTCGGGATACCACCAGCTCAGGGTGAGAGAAACTGATATCCCGAAGACGGATTTCTGAAGCAGTTACGGTCACTTATAATCTATGGTCTTGCCTTTCATATTGACGAATGCCCCTACAGTTTTCATGGTGCTCATGAATAGGGTTCTCCACCAATATCTCGACTCGTTGGTCATGGTATTCGTGGATGAAATCCTGGTTTATTTTGGATCTAAAGTGGAGAATGAGCATCACCTACACGTTTTTTTGGGCACTTTGTGAGGCCATAACCTATATGGAAATCTCTCTAAGTGCACATTCTACATCAGGGAAGTGAAGTTTCTAGGGCATGTCATCTCAGAACAAGGGGTTTTAGTGGATACTGATAGGATCAGTGCAGTTATGTCGTGGGAGTAGCCGAGAAATGTGTTTGAGATTAAGAGTCTTCTAGGCTTGGCTAGTTATTATAGGCACTTTGTCCGGGACTTCTTGAGGCTTTCCTCCCCCATGATTGCACTCACCTAGAAAGGGGTGCAGTTTGAGTGGAGCCCTCAGTGTTATGCATCCTTTGAAGAGTTCAAGTGGCGGTTGACCACCGCAAGTATGTTGACCTTACCAGAGTCGGGAAAGGGCTATGTGGTTTATTGTGATGCTTCAAGTATGGGCCTTGGATGTGTTCTCATGTATGATGACCATGTTGTGGTTTATGGTTCTCACCAGCTCCGGCTGCTTGAGAGGAATTATCCGACTCAAAACATAGTTTTGGAAGTGGTGATGCATGCTTTGAAGACATGGTGTCACTATCTCTTTGGGGAGAAGTTTGTGGTCAATTCTGACCATAAGATCCTGGAGTACATTTTCTATTAGAAGGATCTCAATTTGAGGCAGCGCCGTTGGGTCATGTACCTGCCTGGTTTTGATTTTGACATTGTCTATACCCCTGGCAAGGGTAATGTGGTAGTCGACGCCTTGAGAAGGAAAGTACCAGTGCAGGAGTGGAGGAAGTCCTACGATGAGTGTACTTTGATGGGGCCTTTCACCCAGATGTACCTGGATAGCAAGGAGAATAGTGGAGGTACCTTCTTGTCTAGCATTCAGTTGAATCCATCTCTTCTGGAGCTAATCCAGCGGGAGCAGCCTGGTGATGAGTTGTGACAGCGATATATGCAGTTTCTTCATGGTGGGGAGACACCTTTAGATTGGCCTTTTTCTTCCAAGAGGGTATTGTGCTTCCAGAGCTGTGTTGTGGTGTCGGTGTCTCTGCGGAAGGTGGTAATGCAGGATCGACATCAATCTCAGTGGGCCGTCCATCCTGGTACCACCTAGATGTATTACGATGTTCGCCGTCAATTCAGGTGGCCAGGTATGATATGGGATATAGCTGACATTGTGTTGAGGTTCTACACTTGTCAGCAGATAAAAGCAGAGCATCAGAGGTCATCTGGGATTCTTCATCCACAACCCATACCTACATGGAAGTGGGAAGAGGTCAATATGGACTTCATCATTAGATTTCCTCGGACACCACGGGGGATGAATGCGATTTGGGTAGTGATTAATCATTTAACAAAGTCAGCTCACTTTATCCCGATCAGAGACACAATGAAGGTAGATGAGCTGGGCCACTTGTATGTTTAGGAGGTGGTCAGACTTCATGGTGTGCCATTGGCAGTTGTTTCTGACAGTGACCCCCGCTTTACCTTTCGGTTTTGGGGATGCCTCCAGAAGGCTTTGGGGTCACAAATTAAGATGAGCACAACATACCAACCTCAGAAAAATAGCCAAACAGAGCGAGTGAATCAGGTTCTAGAAGACATGCTCTGTGCTTCTGTGTTAGATTTTGGAGGCTCATGGGATAGCCATTTGGGATTGGTCGAGTTTTCTTATAATACCAATTTCAAATCTTCAATTAGAATGACCCCCTTTGTGGTACTCTATGGTCAGCCTTATCGGTCTCTTATGTGTTGGGCTTAGGTAGGCGAGGCCTCGCTCTTGGGATCAAGCCTTGTTCAGGAGACGTCTGAGAAGATCAAGCTGATTAGGCAGTAGTTGTTGACAGCTTAGAGTCGTCACAAGTCTTATGCAGACCAGAGGTGGCAGGATCTTGAGTTTTTAGTGGGGGACATAGTGTTTTTCAATGTGGCCCCTCACTTGGGTCACCGTCAATTGGGGAAGTAGGGGAAGCTAACACCGAGGTATGTCGGACCTTTCATGATTCTTGAGCGGATTGGCAAGGTGGCAGACAAGTTATGTTTTCCCACGCAGTTTACGTCGATTCACAATGTATTTCATGTCTCCCAACTAAAGAAGTACAACCCCAATCCATTGTATTCATAGAATTGGGAGGAGCTTGAGATAGAGCCAGACTTATTAGTGTTTGAGCAACCAGTGCGGGTAGTGGACTCTCAGGAGAAGGTGCTATGTGGAAAGTCCATCCCTTTGGTCTGTATTTTCTAGCAGCATGGGAATGATGAGAACATGACTTGGGAGTGGAAGTTGTGGGTTGAGCAGGAGTACCCATTTCTATTCTCTGATCAGGCATCAAGCTGACTTTCCGAGTGTGGAATGTTTTCATGGTGGGGAAAATTGTCACGCCCGGACTTCGTTGAGGTACAACATTAATTTTAGATATTTATTTTTTGAATTAATTGCCTGTTTATTTAAATTTCCTTATTGTAGCACGGGCTGAACTTGATGTGGGTTTCCCGTTGTGGCAACGATGTATGCACGCGAGCCTTACACCGCTCGACACACAGACAGGGCACGGGCGAAGCCGTGCGGCTTTACCATATCAACGTGTGGTGCCCATTGCACGGACGTTTCAAATACCAGATGATTAACATAAATTTCTTAATTATTATTATTATTATTATTATTATTATTAATATTATTATTGTTATTATTATTATTATTAATAGTAAACCCCCTTCCTTTTATTTTATTTTTATTATTACTTATTTAATTTAATTTATTTTTTTTTTCTTTGTTTTCTTTTTTCACTCCCTCCTAAACCCTACACTAGATGCCGCCACCCCCGTTCCCTCTATTCCCAACTCCCTTCTCTCATTCCTCTTCTACCTCTCCCCTTGTCTGCCTTCTCTTCCCCACGACCACCCTCTCCCCACCCCTTTCCTTGCACACCCCCTCTCTTCTACCCTACATCGCAGTCGCACTCCCCTCCCTTCTCCCCCCCCCCTCAGACCGCGCTCACCCTTCCCCACTCCCAGACAACCACCCCTCTGCCTGATACCTACCGCTCACGAAACCAGCACCCCTCCTTCCCTTCACCGGACCGACCAGCCGGCTCCCCCTTTTTCCTCCTCTGCTCTATGGATAGCCCCACAACACCCTTCATCCTCTCCTCCTTCCCTTTGCCGGACCGACCAACCAACTCCCCCTTCCTCTTCCTCTGCTCCATGGATATCGCCCCCACCCCCCCCCACTAACTCCTTTCCTTCTCTCCTCCTCCCTTCCCAGACCGACCAGTCGGTGCTCTATTTCCTCTTGCCAGACTGCCACCCGTACCCCGCTCACACTGCCGGACCGCCTCCCACACCCCGCTCGCACTGCCGGACCGCCTCCCGCACACCTCTCGCACACGCCAGACAACCGCTGTGCCGCCCCTCGCTTTCTCAACATTCCACAATAATGGTTTGTTTTTAATTTTATTTTATTATATTATTTTCTTTAATTGATATTTGAGTTATTTAATTATTAATACATTTGTTTAAGTGTTAATTAATTAATTTATTGTTATTAAATTTGTTAATCATTTTTTTATTTGAATTGGTTAAATTGATAAATAATTTATTTAATGATCATTACATTTGGTAAATGGTTAATTAATTTAATTGATTTTGTTAATCATCTTATTTAATTGAAATTGTTGGATTTTTAATTAATTAATTTAGTTAGTTTTGGAGTTTTATACTTATTAATCAACTTAATTAATTGTTATTGGATTTGTTTAATGGTTAATTAAATTGCTGATATTTTCTTTGTTGTCCCCATGGTTACATGGTCTACTGTATTAGGACATTTTTGACGGCTCCATACGGTGAAACCATTTCACAATGGGTGTTTTGTGCCGTGTCACTTTTCATACCTATTTGTGGTAGGAGGTTTCACATGCTTAGGGAATTTTATCATTTAGTCTGCTGGTTTTTTTTATTAAATATGTCTTTTATTTAAATACTACTGTGAGTTGTCGTTTTGACTGGTAGAGCATGGTGTTTTACTTTTATTAGTGGCTTGTTTAGATTGTCGAGTTTATACTGTGTTGTGCCTTGGTTTTTGAACAAATGCAGCTGTTGAAATTGATCCTTGTAACAGTATTAGTGTGCGTCTGAGTGGGTTCTTCCCTGTTGGTCATGTTGGTTTATTTTCATAAAACTTATAAACCAATTTTCCAAATGTTTGATAATCTTTAGTTTGGTTCTCGAAATTCCTTAGTTCTTGCCTGTTGTGAGGTTCTATGCTGTGTGTTGTGTGTTGACTTTGATGTGTAGGGTGGACATTAAATATTGAGCACAAAAGGGGATGCCTGGGTACTAGGTGGGAATACTAGACTAGCGTGCTAGTGATACAGGAGTGGCCTCGGCCCAGTTTCACTTAGCGGGATTGACGCTGACAACAGTAACTAAACATTGGATGACCGGAGGCCACTATGGTAGGAGGTGTTTCCCTACCGGTGGCTCGTGCACGACAAATGTATGATCTGTTTCACCAAGATGTGAGGTCTTATGGTCCCACACATGTTAATAATTTAGGGCCTCTCCCACTTTTGTTTCTCATGCGCGATTATATAATCATCACTGGTTGGTTTTGGTGACATATGTGGTTTTAAAAGGTAAGAATGTTTCATTTTCATTCAGTACCAAAAACCCTTTTTTCCTATTTTAAAACTGTCTTCCTTTATTTATAACTGTTTCCATCAATATTTTAGTGCATTTATTTATTTTCTCTAAAATTTGAACCTGCAAACTGCCTTGGTAATCTATCTCTTTTAATGTGGAATATTTTCTCTACTGCCAACCTATTGAGTGATTTATCACACCCTACATACAACCTTGGGTGTAAGTAGATATGATTATGTCGGATGCAGGGAAATGCCATGGTTTTGAGCACGGTGATCCGAGTTATTAGTTTGCTCATCTGATTTGGCGCTAGTGGCAGAGGCCTGACAGTGATATTCTTCCATCAGGTGATAGTTGCTGATTTGGTTTTTGGTCACCCTTTTTGGGAGTGAGTTGTGATTGAGTTGTAGTTTTTATTTTTGTTGAGACTCATTCATGCTATTTTCAAAACTTGGGGTTGTAATGTTGATTTTGGAATTCAGTTTATTTATGTTTTGTTTCTGGTTGTTATATGGGAAAATCGTTCCCAAAAATTCTAAATTGATACGCAGGCACTTGTGCCAGCCTGTGGGGATCGGGAAAGCCCTTCGGGCCTTGCCGCGGGCTGGTTCAGGCGTCAGGTTGATGGCGACCCGATTCGGTTCGTGACATATTCCGTTACAAAATTATAATAAATTTTATTATAGTTATGTGTTGACTAATTTATACCACATTTTTTATTACATGGATAACAAAAACATCTCTTATGCGTATATGTAACATACCTTCACTATATAGTGGTGTAATTTTTTTTATAACAATTTAACATGTATTATTATAAAGGTAGAAGTACTTTATATTTATTATATTCAGGGAATAATTTTTATTCAATAATTATAATATAATAACCACCTTCTTAGCAACCAATTCGTCGAAATATTTTATCATTTCTCATGCATATGTGTGGACTACCCCCTCAACTAAGCAATGTGATTGATTTATCATTTCTTATTTAATTATATATTAATAAAGATACCTTTATTAAATATATATTATATATATGATATCAAAAGGATAATTTAAATTATAATTGTCAGTTACCTTTCTTTTTTTAATCATTCGAAATGTTAAAACAATGTTCTTGTGTATTTATGAGAAACCATCTTTATTAACAGTGTAATTAATTTTTATTTCTCTAATAATTAATGGATTAATATATATAAAATAAATATATTATATTTATATCATTATTTACATTATTATTATTATTTAATGATGATTGATGTATATGTTTCTGGACTATAAAATGGAAATGCTCATAAAAAAATAATTTTGAACAACGAATAGAAATTTTAATAAATAATTATGAAAAAGCTAGAATTGGAATATTATATAGGGATAATATATAATATAATAATTAGCTACATTTTATTTTTAAGGAATTATAATAAATATAAATTTATTCTATAGAAGTTTCGAATCACATATCAGGTAGTTCATCTTGAGGTATTGGGAATTCTTTTACAAAAATAATTTTATTTTTTGATTATTTATAAATGAATTTTCATTGAGTTAAACTGTAAAATAATTATCTAAAACCCCAATTAATATTCCCCTCAATTTTTTTTATCATATTATGTTTAATTAATTTTACCATTAACCTCTGTTTATTACATAAAATATTTAGACAAACAGTTTTTCATGATAAATTGAAATTATTTCTCCTTTAGTCAGAGATCCTGATCATTCATTTTTGTGTATAGTTTAAAATGGAATAATATTTTTTTAATATTATCATATTAATATTAAAATCATTTTTAACCATTTTTACCTTCTATAAAAATATTTTATAGGAATATTCTACTTTTTTTCAAAAGAATGTAATTTTGAATTTTTAAGGAAAATATAAAATAAATCATTATTTTACAATTCTTGACATGAATGTAATTCTTTTTTATCATGATGCCTCAATGAGTTGACTATTATATTAAAATTTTCCATGTTTTTTCAATGATATATTTCTTCAAATTATTCTATTAATTTTTATATTTTAAAGTATTGATTTCAATTAAAAATCTGAATTTCATGATGAAATGTTCCAGAGATCTTTTTATTATATTTCCTTGTATGAAAACACATTATCATTGACCCAGTGATGTGGTCCAATAATTCCTCCATTATTATTCATATTAATGATTTATGATTATTAAATTGTTATGTTTTTTATTCTTGACTATCTATGTATAATTATTGATGTGTAATTAATTTTCTGAATGGATTATATTGGCCATTTAAAACAAGAGGAAGACATTGGAGGTGAAACTGATGGATAGGCCTAGTTATAGATATAATCTAGGTGATTGGATATGTTTCATGATAAAAAATATATTGGAATTATGTATAAGTTATGTCTAAATGAAAATTTCATTATAGTTTGGAATTTGGTGTTTTCTAGCCCATATAATGATAATGTCCTATATAGGTGGCCTTAAAGATAAGATTCATGATTTCCTGGATGATACTACTTATTAATAAATTTCCATTATTATTAATTTAATTTATTAAGAATACATTTTTTTAGTATCTATCTTTTTCCTATGTTGATATTTTTTGTGGATGGTAATTAATCTGATTTTATTGATTGTATGTCTTGTATTTAAATTATATATTATGTCGTGTTAATTATGAAATATTTACTCATGATATCTTCCACTATATTTAAACAGTAATGAGCATCTAAAATCACCTTTAATATTTATTTTCTATTCTAAAGGATATGAATAGTGATATTATGAATGATATCAAGGACACAATAATTTTAAATAGTTTATGTTTTTATATTTCAGATATAATATGAGAATCATGTATTTGTCATGTTTTTGAAGACCCCTAAACTAAATGATCATGAATGGTGAGATCCCATATATCATTAACTAATATAATAATTTGGAAATTGGTTTTGGGATATTATACTCTCATACATACATCTAATGTGTTCTAATTCCTGTTTCAATAGTTTTGTGTTATTCTGGAGTTTTTCAAAGTTACTATGAAACTGGTATAAATTTTTCTAATGTTTAGATCATTCTTAGTTTTCCCCACTATTATTCGTTAGGTTTTTTGGTTTTGGACATGAGAAATCAATAATGTTAAGCAAGTTTATTTTCAACAATACACAATTTTAAAATTAATAAGGGGGTGGTTGTTGAGAAAAAAACTCTATCTCTTTATGAGGATTTTTTTTCTCACAAATTCCATTATTTTTTATTCTAATGATTTTAATTTAAGTGTATTTTAGGAATTTAATATTTGTTATATTCTTATTTCTGGAAGAAATATTTAAGTATTTGAACAACAAGAATAAATTTCTAAAGTATTCATAAATCTTATTTAGTATGTTCTTGAAACATTTCTTATACCCTAGATTAAAAAGCGTAGCATAAGGATAGAATGCTATTTTTACTCTATGATATATCAGAAAATAATGTTTCAACAACCATACATTATCAAAAAAGTAAAAAGGATCATTATATTTGGAAGGAACCATTCATTTAGAAAGGAACCTTACGTTTGGAAAGGAACCATACGTTGGGAATGGAACCTAATGTTTGGAAATAAACCTTATGTTTGGAAAGGAACCTTATAATTGGATAGGAACCCTAAATTTGGAAGGAATCATACATTTTTGAAATCAGCAATTTATGGACGAGGACAATTACATATGTATGAAATTATAATATTATTTCTTAAATATATGTTTCATTAACCATACTTTTGTAAAGAACCATATGTTTGAAAGATAAATATAAAATTATGGTTCATCAATCTTACTCTTATGTACAACTGTACATTTGATTGAAAAGTATGAATTATATACCATATGTTTAGAGTTAAAGGGAACCGTTTGAGATCAACCATAGTTTGTGAACCTTACGTTTAGAGAATGTATGCTATACAGTTAAACCCTACGTTTGATGATAGATGTTTAAAGAATGATTTTATTAAAGAAATTGTATTTATGCAGATTATCAGGGTGATTTCAAGCCAGATTAAATGCCTGAATTTAAATCAAGTCTTTAAATTATTCAAAGATATTTATTTTTGATTTAAAAGAACAATTTAAGAGGATCGATTCATGCTGAATTTTTAGGGGAGTTATGAATACTCTATTATTCAAACATTTAAATATCATGATTCTAAATGTGACTTTTATGGATCTAAATTTTTAGATGAAGAGCTCGTCGTTATTATATATTTTTAAAAATATAGTTGTCGTATACATATATATAATATACACGAACTTCTAAATGACAAAGAAAAATATACAAAAGCGAAAACCAGAGACAATCAAGATCTACATATATGTTATTATGAAGAGAGACAAAGCTATGTTTTCTATAGAACATGAAACACGACTGAAGATTTAATGATCTACATCAAATATCTTTTCATGAATGAACTATTGTAAATGTTGAGAATAACATTTCAAGATATTATGCATTCATATCGGCTATAAAATGCTTTTACCCGAAGATCATCATTTCTGAAGACGACGATCCAACTACTATAAATTGCATTCTGTTTCAAATATGATTAACGACTGTGAATGTATTTTCACCTAATGAATACTATTCTATATAGAGTAATCATAGTTTCATAGTAATATGTGTATTCACTTTTGTGTATAAAACAGAAGTCTCTTTTTATCCATATGATTGAAAAAGGTGTGAATTGCCTGCAATCAGTTGTGGAGTGGTCTGTTGAAAAGAGGACCAGAGAGTGAAAATCACCAAGATCATGGAGTAGAGCGTCAGTGGAGTGGAATGGGGGCCTTATATTCCTTGAACCACTATACATCGTGCATCTTATTCTATTTATTTTCTCAGGGTAAAATTTTTATATAAAGTTAAAAGGAAAAATCACAACTATGAGAAGAAATTATAAAATACACAAAGCACCCACTTGTGTATATTTGGTATAACCCGATCCAATAATTCGTATTAGAGGTGGAGCTTTTGTTAAATCAATAGTAAAATAAAATTTTTAAAGGATTATACTCATATCAAGATGGCTGATACAAGAGAATGATTGTTTGTGGTCAGAGATCAACATTTCTATGGTGAAAATTAAGGATTTTGGAAATCGAGAATGATAATATATTTGAAAAACCTTGGATACAATGTCTACTCAATGACACTGAATCCTCATGAAATACCAGATAAACCTGAATCATTGACGACATCTGTATAAGATGAGTATGACATGAATTCGAAGGCTATGAAGGCAATCATATGTGTTTTAAGTCCAGACGAGTTTAACAGAGTATCTTAGTGCCAAAAATCATATGAAATGTGGGAGACAATTGCAGTTGTTTTCACGGAACTAAAAATGTCAGACATATGTGGTATGCTACTTTTAAACTCAAATTTGACACATTTAGAATGATTGACGGAGAAACCATCACCCAAATTAATGGATAATTGAGATAGATTTTCAACAATTTAACTGATTTGGTAGATCAAATCAAACAAGATGATCAATCATTGAAAGTACTGAGAGTACTAACAACTCAATGGAATGGAATTTCTACTGAAATCAGACAATCATCTCTAATAAAACATTTAACAATGTGAGAGTTAATTGGAACACTCATGATGTATGTAGTTGAAATGTAGGATAAATCAAATGAGCATAAGATTCTGATCAAGAAAGAAGACATTACCTTAAAAGTGGCATAAAAAAGTAAAAGAAGAGATCTGATGAAAAATAAAGAATGTGTGAAGTCAGAACGTTTTGATTAATCAAATTAAAATGATGAAATGATTCACATAGATAGAAAATTCAGTATATTTTATAGAAAGAAGAAATATTTAATAATGTCTTTTAAAAAGGATTAAAAGGAAGTCAAATTATATGAGTTCAAGAAACATGGTCATATCAGACCTGATTTTCCACAATTAAAGAAAGAGAAGAAGAAGAAATTATTCAAAAGAAATTATAATGAAAAGAAAGAGAAGAAGGTAATGAAAGCTACATGGAGTGTATCTGAAGACTCTAGAAGCTCATCAATGACTGATTCAAAAAAGGTGGAATCAAATTTGAATGCAAATATATGCTTTATGGAAGAAATTGATGAGGAACAATCGTATTATTATTCTGACTGTAGTTCTGAATCAAGATATTAAAATGTAAAATTTTCATCCTACTACAACATGCTTGAAGAAAAATATGATTCCTTATTTAATTAACACAAGTCTTTAAAAAATATTTACAATGTTGTTTTAAATGAAAGAGAAACAATGCTAAATCAATATCTAGAATTACTGAAAAAATATAACTCAATAAATACAAATAATACATATCATGAAGCTAAAATAAAAACACTTCAAACTGGAGAAGAAACTTATAAAATTACAGTTCTTATTTTTACAAAAGAAGAAAATACACTAAATGAAATTCTTGGAAATAATGTGATTAAAAAGGGAAGATATTGAATTGGTTTTAAAGCTGCAAAAATTAAACTGTACAAGAATTAATTTTTTCCTATCACAAAAATATTAAACATTAATTACTTTTGAACAAAATGAAATATTTGTAATAATTGATTCGTAAGGCAACCCCAGATTAGTGGAATAAATAAATCCTTTTTCTCAATCAATTTATATGATTCTGTTGATTTTAGAAAAACAAAGTAAGATAGTATTTCCAGATCTTGGCTAGCTAACACATCTAGACCCAATAGAATATGGGTCCAAAACAATCTATTTAAATGCCTTTGTAGGATACATGTGACATAATCTGAATGGCCATATGGTATATTAACAGTGGATAATCTAGGAATAAGAGTGGAATCTTATCGAATTTCAAAATTTTAACACAAAAAAATGAAGGAATAGTCACATTTGGTGACAATACTAATGGTACGATTATTGTCATTAGAATAGTTGGAGATCTAGAAACTATCTCAGTCAAAAAAGCACTCTATGTAAATGATTGAAACACAATCTGATATGTATCTCTCAACAATATAATGATGGATATGTTGTTGATTTTTCTAAAAAATGTTGTTCTATTTTCAAAGATAAATTGCTTAAATTTAAAGCACCCAGAACTGATAATGTGTATACCCTAGATTTAAATTCATTGTGTAAACCATAAGTAACCTACTTAACTGCTATGATAAATTAATCATGGATTTGGCATAAAAGACTTGGACATTGAAATGTATATTCTTTACATAAGTAATATAAGAAACTATTATTTTCTAACATTATTAGTCTCATGTTTGAAAGTGATAGATTTTGTAATGCATGTCAACCTGGGAAACAACACAAATCATCCTTCAAATAAGTTATCAGAATTGCTACATATAAACCTCTAGATTTTATCTATATGGAGTTTTTTGGACCTTCAAGTGTAGAAATCTTGGATGGTAAATTATATTTATATGTTTCAGTTGATGACTATTCTTGATTTACATCGATTTATTTCTTAAATATAAAAATAACTATTTTACAATATTTTAAAGTTTTTGAAAATATGTTCAAAATGAAAAAGGTTTTAATTTAATTTCATCAAGTAGTGATCATGGTAGAGAATTTAAGAATTTGGAATTCAATTCCTTTTCCACAAATATGGCTATTAAACACACCTTCTCTGCACCAAGAACACCTCAAAATTACAAAATCATTGAAAGAAAAAATAAGACTATTCAAAAAAGGCTAGGACTTTGCTAAATTAATACAGTCTTCCTACCTATTTTTGGGAAGATGTTGTATGTAAATCCTACTATATAATGGATAATGTTTTAATTAGACCAATTTTCTAAAAGAAACCCTATAAACTCTGAACTAACAGAAAACCTAAATTAAATTGTTTTAATGTTTTTGGATGGAAGGTTTACATCTTAAACACCAAGTAAAATCATCGAACATTTGATATAAAATATAATGAAGGAATTTTCATAAGATATTCTACTAATTCCAAAGCATAATGAGTTTTTAAAAAAAATCAAGGATTGTTGAAGAATCAGTTCTTGTGAAATTTGATGAATCTGAAACTAATGATTGCATGAGACTTAAGAACATGAAAATTGATTTAAAAAAAAGATATAAATGAAATTCAGTTCAGTATTGAAGGACATGACACTGAAGAACCTATAAGTGTACGACTAAGAAAATCAAGAACCATAATGAATCACCCTTTACAAACTATAAAAGGAGATCTAGACACAAGAATAAAAACTAAAAGGAACATAGGAAATCTTGTTGATTTGTATTCCTTTATATACCAATTAGAACCCATGACTATAGAAGAAGCCATAGTTGAGGAATTTTGGATGATAGGAATGCATGAAAAACTAATACTGTTCAGAAGTAATGAATTTTGGAAATTAGTTGAAAGACCATAGAATTATATAGTAATTGGAACGAAATGTGTCTTTAGAAATAAACAAGACGATCAAGGAATAATAACTAAGGAAAAATCAACACTTGTAGCTAAATGATATAATCAGGATGAAGGTATAGAATATGATGAGACCTTCGAACCTGTAGATAGATTAGAATCCATTTGAATCCTTTCAACATATGCATCTCATATGAACATTAAATTATTTCCAATGTATGTTAATTATTCTTTTATAAATTGTTATTTATTAGAAGACTTTTATGTTGAGATAACTCCCAGTTTTGAAATGTCACAAAAATAAAATTTTGTTTTTAAACATACTAAAGCTTTATATGGTCTTAAGAAAGCACCTTAAGCTAGGTATGAAGGATTATGTTATTTTTGTTTGAAAAATGATTTTACTGTTGTAATGGAAGATGAAACACTATTTATGAAAACCGTCAATTCTAACCTTTTATTAGTTCAAATTTATGTTGATGATGTAATTTTGGGTTCAAAAAGTAAAACAATTTGTCATGAGTATTCAAATTTAATGCAAAAGAATTTGAAATGAGTATGATGGTAGAATTAAATTTTATTTTAGGACTTCAAATTTTTCAAAAACATTTTGGAAATGTTTTGAATCAAAACAAATAAATTACTGACTTACTAAAGAAATTTGGACATGAAAACAACAAGACATATTCCACTCTTATGTGTACTAATATAAAACATGATTTGGATGAAACTGTGAAATCAGTTAACAAAAACATATATAGAGGTATGATTGGTAATTTATTATATCTTACTTCTATCAGGCCATATATAATGTATTAAATATGTATTTGGGTTATATTTCAATCATATCCAAAAGAATCACATTTAACTCATGTTAAAATAATTTTTAGATATTTAAATGAATCTTTTTTTCAATCACTTCTCTATCCAAAACGTTTGATTTTAATTTAATATTATATTCATATGGAGACTTTGGAAGTTTTAGATTAGATAGTAAAATCACCTCATGAACTTGTCACTTTTTAAGAAAATCCTTACTACCATGGTCTGGTATAAAACAACACTCAGTTGCACTATCAACAGCCGAGTCAGAATATGTATCTGCTGGCAGTTGATGTGCACAAGTTTTGTGGATGAAAAACACTCCTATGAATTTTGGAGTATGTTTTAATATTATAAATATTTTATATAATAATACAAAAGATATAAATATTTGAAAAAAATCATATTATTCATTCTAGAACTCATCATATTGATATTTAACATCATTTCTTAAATGAATATGTTGTTAAAAAGAAAATATTTTTAGAATTTGGGAATACATAAATTCAATTAGCTGATATTTTTAATAAACTACTTCCAACATCAAGGTTTGATTTAATTAAGGTGCAGTTAGGTTTATTTAATTTTTTGCAGTTTTTTAATATATAACACATTTTTTGTTCTAAATGTTTTAGTTATTTGTTTTTTCAAATAGTATAACTTTTTTAATGTATTTATTTATTTTTGTCATGTGAGGTTTTAATTCATTTTAAAATTAATTAAATGATAAATATGTACATAATGACATGTGAATCAAGGATGTCAGAAACTGCTTTTAATTCCAAACATGTTAATATTCCCGAAACCCTTTACAACCCCAGAAATTTTACCACTCATTTATCCTGAACCTCATCCATTGAAACCCTAGTTCTTTCAAACATTCAATGATTTATGATAGTAATGGTCAAGACCAATAGAACCAATAGACCAGAGACTGACACTACGAAGAGATAGTGCTCGGCTGGGAGAATGATTTTTCAAGGAAAATGCATAGATCTAGAATAGCATTATCATACGAACCTGATGCTAAATCATTCCATAGACTTTTAGAATTTAGAACAGATGTTTAATGGAGATTATATAGAGTTTCTATTCGAATTATAACATTGTTACTCCTTTATGTCGGTAGAGTTTAGTCTTGGAAATGATAAGGATTCAATAATTACTATGATGACAGAATAAGAATTTTCAATCTCATCTGTGTAAATTGATGAAATTATAAACCTAAATCATGAGGGAATTTATAATTTTGATATGAATAATATTGGTGATAGTGTACAAAAATATGAAGATATTATATCATTTCTATTTGGATAAAATAATATCAAGAAGATGTTTGTGATGGATTCGGAACCAGACCAGATGATATTGGTTAAGTTTTTGCAAACTAGAATTGCACCTAGGATGTCTAAATTAGAAAAGAGCCTTTATCCATATTTTTATTTAATGTTTTTTCTGATGAGTGATATCAAATTGAAATATCTGAGATACATGGTATGGTATCTCAGTTAGTGTTTCCAAGTAGAGGAAAGTAATAATTTTAACCTTTTATAAGGTTCATCTCAAAGATCCTATTTATGAATGATATGATAAGATTGGGGGATGCTCTGGTGAGATGCCACCATAGTAATATCATCAATGCTAGTAATTTTCCAAAAATTGGATTTATCTAGAGCAAAACCAAAGGCATGGTGCTTTCTATAAGAGCATAAGAGGATGAAGAATGTTCATAGGACCAACCATCAAAATCAAAGGAATGACAAGCTAAATCAAGAGTCAGTGTTGTATCTAGATGATTGAGGATTGAGGATGTGGATGCATCAGAAAAAAGATGTCAGGAATTACATCAAATATGAAGTAGCAAGAATCCACGTCTTGTTGAAGAGCCTGATGTAAACTTGAATGTATTAACAGCTGGTGATCTCTTAAGATATAATTTTGTGAGAGAAACTACAGATGAAGAGATTCTACTGGGAACAATTTCTTAGGATAAGATGACTCCTCCAATAGGGAAAGTTATTTTGGCTCAGGAAGAGACAGAAACAGATTCTCAAACAGAAAATATAACTGACACAGTTTTGGCTGACGAAGAAGTTGTTTCCCGAACTCAAATTGATAAAGTAGAAGTTGATCACGAAAATAGTCTTTTGTAAAATCCAATGATAAATGAAGAACATGTATATGATACTCTTGAGGATCAACATTCACCACCTATAATAAAGGAAGTGAATGATACTAAGATTCACACTGAGGTATTGAATGAGGATTTATCTATGGATGAGTCTAAGAAAGGCTTGGAGAAAAAATATTTTGACAAACCAGTACAGGGAGGGGATGATGAGAGAGAAGATGCTGAATCCTTACCACTAGTGTTGTTGCATCAAGTTGAAGTTGAAAATGAGAATTAGTTACATGGTGTATCTAATTCAGTAAATACAGATATGGAGGAATGAAACAGAAAAATGGTTGAAGCTCAAAAAGAGAATGATGCTCTACAGAAAGGATTAGAAAATGAACATTTAAATTTTCAAAGGCTAAAATAAATTACTGTTTCAAAACCGTAAGTTGAATTTTTTAAGAAGTAAATGATATATGAAGTTTCAATGTTTAAATCAGATATGGTTATGAAGACAGATTTAATGGAGTTTAGATCATTCACGGAGAAACAATTTTCATCTATTAGAACTAGTGAGGTCAGTACATCAGGTACATCATCGGATTTAATCAGAAGATTTTAGGCTATTACAGTGGTCATGGATAATATGAATATTGGACTGCATGGCTTATAGTGAAACAATACTTCTTTGTCAGTGTTTTTAGATAATCTGAATTTTTCTAGTTGATCAGTTGATTTTATGTGAATTAGGAATTCGAACTGTGCTGAATTAGTTCACACAAAAGTTGAATTATTTATGGAGAAGGAACAAAGGCTTCATGAGTTTTTAAAGTGAATCTGATTGGAGATATTCATTTCACTCAAGAAAGCAGAGATCTAATTATCCATTTGGGAGATGGATTAATGAGATGATTGAGGGAATAATTATCAGAGATCAAGGAAATAGTTTTGAGGAGATGAACCATATCTCACACCCCTACCCAATTCTGAATCTTGTTGTTTTTCATTACAGTACTTATAATTATATTTTCAATGAAATATATTTAAATTTCCTTTTTATATGTTTTAATTCATGTTACTATACAATCTATGATATAAATTCAAGTAATCCAGATGCACATTTTGATAAATAGTTTATATAGAATTTACTTAAGTTTAGTACTACATTAAAATGTGTTATATTCCTTATTATTTCGTTCTTTATTATATCACAAAAAGGGGGAGAAATTAGGATATACACAACATTTTATTTTAATATTTTTTAATTTATTTAAAATTTTACTTTAATATTTTTAATAATGAAAATGGTAAATGTAAATTATTATCTTAATATTTTAAGGGAGTGAAATAAAGTTAAACATAATTTTTTTTACATTTATGACATAGGATTTTTATTAAAACAATTTTGTTTAAATTAAATATTGTATTTATCTTTGAAAAATTCGAAATTATTTGTAATTAATTTTGTAAGTTAATTTCATTTGATATTTTATTTGTTTTGTCATCATAAAAAAGGGGGAGATTTTTGAGAAAGTTTTGTTTTCAACAATATATAATTTTATTATTAATAAGGGGGAAATTGTTGAGAACAACAGTATATCACTTTATGTTGATTTTAATGCTCACAAATACCCTTATATGTTATTATATTGATTTTAATTTAAGTGTATTATATTAATTTAATATTTTTTGTATTCTTATTTTGGAATAAATATTTATATATTTGAGTAGAAAGAATAAATTTCTAAAGTATTCAGAAATAGTTTTTAGCATGTTCTATAAACACTATTCATACCATAAGTTGAGAATCTTAGCGTAAGGATGAAATGCGGTTTAAATCTATGGGATGTTTGAAAAGATTGAATAAAAATCCATAAGTTATCAGAAAATTATAAAAGAACATTACATTTGAAAGGAACCATATGTTTGGAAAGGATACTTAAGTTTGTAATGGAACATTATGTTTGGAATGGAATCTTACGTTGGGAAAGGAACCTTATGTTTGGAAAGGAACCATACGTCTGGAAAGGAACCCTACATTTGGAAGGAATCTTAAATTTGTAAAATTAGAAAAGTATGAAAGAGGACCATTACGTATGTATGAAAGGATAAGATTATTTCGTAATAGTATGGTTCATCAGCCTTAGTTTAGTAAACAACTATACGTTTGAAAGCTAAAGATAATAGTATGGTTCATCAACATAAATATTTTGTAAAATTGTATGTTTGATTTAAAAGTATGGATTATATACCATATTTTTGAAAATTGAAGATAAATGTTTAATATCAATCTTATGTTGTGAATGTCACATTCAGAGAATGCATGGTATGTAGTTCAAACCAACGTTTGATGATGGATGTTTAAATTACGACTTTATTAATGCAGCGATATTTATAAGGATTAACATGATGATTTCAAGTGAGATTAAGGCCCAATTTTAAAGAGAGTATTTCACTGATTCAAAGCATTTTATTTGTGATTCAAAGGATAAATTTACGTGGATCTTTTCATGTAGTGTTTTCAGGGGAGTTATGACTGCTCTGTTATTGAAACTTTTGAATATCGTGATACTAAAGGCGAACTTTATGGATTAAAATTTCTAGAAGTGCTCATCGTTATTATATATATTTCAAAATATAGATGTGATATATAGAGATACAATATACAAGAACAGCTAAACTAAAATGAAAAATATATAAAAGAGAAAAACAGAGACAATCAAGATCTACAGAACTACTGTTACAAAGAGAGACAAAGCTCTATTTCGGAAAAAAAAGAAACATGACTAAAGATTTACTGATCATCATTGAATATTTTTTTTTTGAATCAACTACTGTTAAAGTTGTGAATGATATTTCATGATCTGATGCATCCAGATCAGCTCAGAAGTTCTTTTACCCAATGTTTATCATTTTTCAAGATGACGATCCATCAACTGTAAATTGCATTCTATTGCAATTGTAAAGAACAACTGGGAATGTATTTTCACTGAACAAATACTCTTATATTTTTAGAAACATGCTTATCATACTATGTTTTGTATTTAGTTCTATGTATGAACTAGAAGGCTCTATTTATCCTTAAGATTTTAAAGGTGTCAAATAACTGCATTCAGTTGTGGAGTGTTCGGTTGATAAGAGGACCAGATAGTGAAAATCACCATGTTTGTAGAGTAGAGCATTGGTGGAGTTTACTATGGGACTTCTATTCCCAGAACTAGTATACACAGTGCATCCTATGATATTTAGTTTCCACTACTAATCTTTTGATGTAATGTTAAAAGGAAAAATCATGATTGTGAAAAAAATTTTACAAGACACAATTCACCCCCTCTTGTGTATTTTTGGTATAACCTGATCCAACAAATTAAGAAACGAAACAACCTCTATATGTATAATTATTTTGAAAACTAATGAGTAGAAACTCATAAAACAAAAAAGCATATTTTTTATGTTCAACACATAAAATATTATCCTAGGATTTGATTTATAGAACATAATATGAGAGCATTATACATGGATACGTGATATTATCTAAAACCAAGATAATTGGAACATCCCACTACACAATGTCTGATGTGTATGTTTTTATATATAATACATAATTTATAATATATTATGTGTGATATATATTATTTATGATGTTGTTTGATGTAATTTTTGAAATGAAAATGTTAGATAAGTCAGTAGATAAAATGTCCATGCATAAGTGTTTATAAATATTACATGATACATTATATATTTTAAGGTCACGGTGGTTTCTAAAATATTTCATTGATCAAAAATACGTTAATAAATACTACTGTGTAATAAAATTAGAAATTTTATATTTTCCCAAATTAACTAAACAGAAAAGGAATAGTTTTGTGGAAGTATATGGTTGATCCCACAAAGTGATGGGAACACATAGGGAATATTTTGACCAAAGTCTTGATCACTCTAGTTCAAATTATTTTAAACTGTTTAAATTGAATAAATAGAATAATTTAAATTTACTCCAAAATAAAATAAATTAATTTTATTTTGTAATTAGTTTCCATCAAGGGGTTTACTAGAAAAAAAAATGACTACACTTGCAAAATAGTAACACTCACTAGATAGGAAAGTTGTTAATTTAATCTATATAATGAATTTTAAATACCTATCAATATAGTCTATATCCCTTATTAATTACGGTAACATGAAATAAAAAATTAGATTATTTATGATAAGATTGTAGAAAAATAAGAATAATCTAATCATGTGGTTGGGAATTAATTACCTTCATCGTATTGGATTTCATCTTCTACAAACCAATTGTGGTCCATGATTTTATAAAAATTATGAATGTTTCCATTAATTATTCAAAAAGAATAAAATTTTAAAATTTTAAAATTTCCTAAGACCTCACTAAATACAAAGGCATTTTAATGTGGAATTAGGGGGTATATCTCATAGAGAGCAGGGATCACACCAAATATTTTTTACCAACATCTTGGTCACTCAAATTTCAATTGATTTTTTAAAAAACAATATATGTAGTAAACTAAAATCATAAAATGAATATAAAAATATAGAAAAGGAATAGTTGAGGGGAATCTATTTCCATGGATGACTATGCTAAAAAAATCATGAATACACTCAGAAAGCAATAACACACATTGGATGCACAATAAATAAATATTAATGATATACGAAATGGTCAATAACAATTAATATACCAGAGGACTAAAATTATTCATGTCCAAATTAACTAAATTACCAGGATGCATTAGGATAAAATTCCAGAGGTAGAAGAATATTTTTATTCTGTGGTTAGGAATTAATTATCATTATCACGTTCTGTTTCATTAATTTCAAAATGCACTAGGTGCATTAAATTTTTGAAATATGAAAATAATTTGTAGAAACACAATACAAACATAATAGAATCATTCCATAAGTGATGAATGAAATAGAATTTTTTTTAGCACACCCATTTTGAATGATTCTGATATCCCCTATGAATTTATCTGACCATCATTAGGTGATCTATAGTGGTTAGTAAACCCAAACCCATTGTAAAGAGAATATAAGAAGCATAATTTGAATGAAATAAATGTATTGAAATTGGAATTAAAATAATCAAAATCCAATGTTACATTAAATAAGAGTAAATGAAGCAATAATAAAAACCTGACATGGTGGATAAAAAACCATGTGACAGACTCCCAATTGTTGAATCCCTATGCCCATAATATATGTCTATTTCATTGTGGGAAACCCCGTTATTTATATGAATATTGGTCATCTAGGTTAAGACAAGTCCAAAAATTGTTTCAAATGGTATATTTGGGTTATATAACTCGTATAACAATAGAATTAATACTTTTTTTAAGATCCCATAATGCATCTTTCCCCTCATTTAATATTTACAAAACATGTAATAGGCATTCTCAAACTCCAAACATTGATTTTCTATTCAAATTATGTAAATTTTAACAAATCATGTAACTATTTCTCATTGTGTTCTTGATAAATGATGTGTAACATATGGTGGAGTTGGAATATGAAAAATAGTTTCTCCTAAAATACTGATGTTATATATTATTTACATGACTTTTATTGTCAAATTTCATGATTATCCATTTCAGGATTAGCTAGGTTGATACTTCTTTAAATCTGTATCTTGGATGAACTCAAAACAAGTTACATTTACACAACATTTAAATTTATTCCTCTAATTACTGAATCCTAAATCTAATCTATATTATATTATCCTTTAACTTAAATATTCTACTCTTTCACTATGTTAATTTTCATTATATTTTTCCAAATAACTTTACTACGATAAAGATTCATGAAACAATGAAATCAAACATGCTTCTCATATTAAATCTATAATTATCCAATGAATTCACATATTATATATATATATATATATATTGAACATTTATTTATCAATGATAGATTTTATTCCGTATAAGTTAAAATGAGTGGTCTCAAAAATTCCTTGGTATTTCAGAAGAATGTATTTCCAAAAGATAAAAGGATTTTCTGTATAAAATATTTAAATTTAATTGTACTAAAAATAATATGGTGATGATTAAATATTATCATGATAATTCCTGATATTATAAGTGGATAATAATTTACTTATAATAATTATAATGTTTATATGGTGTTCTTGAATACTTAAAAATAATATTAGGTTGTTTGGCTATATATGAACTCATCATGGAACAACACATGGTCTGAGAACCTGATTATTGTTTGATGAACTGAATGTAGAACATAATGTGGTTAAATAAATTCAAGTCATGGTAAAAATAGTCAAATAGTTACATTAAAACTATGATAAATAGAATCTTGTCTCACACCATGAAAAAATAATGTCATTTCATGAAAGGGAGAACCATTTAGTTGAACTAGCATAATATGTTTCCACTAGAATATTCACAACATAATGTCTTAGAAAGCTCCAAGTAATAATAGTAAGTGGAGGAAATTGATAAAATTGGATACATATATTTAATGATTTAATTAGTTTGAATGATAAATTTAAATTTAAATTAATATGCTTTTACTACTATGAATGATTGTAAATGAACAGGGTATTTCATGAATTTTTCTAATAGGGATAACATTTTGGGGTGTATTAATTATAGATAGTATAACATAAGATATAGTGTGTGAATAGTTCATTTCATATTAAAATACAATAACAAAGTAATACTCAAGGTATTGTTTGTAGAAGAAAATGATGCAGAAAAAGAGAAATAGGAAACTACTGTTTTGTCTATGTGATAATAACACCTATTTATATATTGAGGAATAAGTAGTAAAACATATTATTTATACTGAATATATAAGGTATCACATTAATATTATTGATATCTAATTATTAAAATTATAATGATAATTTATTCCACAATATTACATAATAGTGATTTACTCTTTCTAGATATGTGTTAGAAGATAAATATTTTGTCATATTATAGCATGAGTAAAGTATATACACTTCTTGTTTGTGATAACAATTCTTATTTTAATAGATCATAGGGTGTGTGTGGATTTTACATCATTCATAGGATTAAAAATCCATTTTTTTAGTAAACCTTATAAATAAAATGCTATTTCATTGTTTTGTGTCTTTGTGTTAGTGAGTTAAGTAATGAGATCAATCACACTAATTAGTTATGGAGGTTGATTTTATAAGAAATCATAAAATAAAATAAATTTTATACTATTCACATATTCACCCACTCCGAGTGAACTATTCCATTCTAAGGGTCAAAAAACTGGTATTGGTTAATAGTTTTTCCTCAAATTTCTTAGGTGTTTAGAGTTCTATAAATTGATGTTTTTTGAACTAATATGGTGTTTGATTCATTCAAGAATGTGTACCTATTTGGTTTCATATTTGGACATTATTTTTTAAAAAATATGTATAACATTAATTTAATATAAAACATGAATGATTATAATGTAGAGGTAAAAGTTTCTATATTTGGAACGATATGATGCTTCCCTATAATTTTGTGTTAGTATTAACATATTTGTAACATCTAGTGATGAATTTATTTATGATGATAATAGTTTTTAGATAAGGATCTCATATTTAATGAACTTGGATAATGAGGATCCTATATACAATTCCATTTTCACATCACCTTTCTTGTTTTAGGGGATCAAAAATATTCTAGGATTTGGGTAGAATTTTATTTTTTTTGAATAAAATGAAAATGTGATCTAATATATGTTATATGTTTTGAGATTAAATTATAAAGCACTCAGAATGAGTGAATATGAAATTGTAGTTGACTTATTCATTTACATAAATGAAATTGTGAGAACCGTAAGAGGTTTTGGTGGGAAGTAAGATAATACATTGATTATTAACATGAAATTGTGTATTTTTCATGGTATAATTGATGTTAATTATTCAACACTATAAGACAATGATTTATGTCATCTTACAGTTCATGTGATACAAGGATTTATTATTTACTATAAAATGTGGAAGGTAAGTATTATTGTGAAGGAGACTATTATTTATATAGAAGTATATTTAAAATCATTAAATATAGATAATAATAGGAACGAAGTTTATTTTTGAATATAGATATTTCAAATAAAATGACATTTTTTATTTAAATTTCAACAAACTCATGTCACATATCGAATGAAGTGTATTTAATTTAGAATATAATTTTTTTGTAATGTTACCAATGAGTTGATTCAATGTTGGTGGTATTTTCCATTTCATTTTTAATTTTCTAAACCTGTAAGAGTATGATACAGTATATAATGAGGATTAAAATATATTAGTTTCATTAAATATTAAATAACCATTTCATTCCTCAAAAGTTAATGGTAAACATTTCTCTATATTTTAAAATAGAAACCACTTATCAATGTGTGAATAAATTCAAGATGAAGATGTGGTATAATATTGTAGTGTGGATTTTGAAATTATTTTCATTGAGAAATCTAATGATGAATAAATCACCAGATATGAGAGAAGAAGTGATGAAGGTTTGGAAGAGACAAAAATAAAGATCATGATATAGGGAGAAATCAAAGGGTGTGTATTAATGATATCAAAATTGGGAAAGTTGAAAAGGTTTTAATAAATAATCATAAATTATAAGTACCTGTTTAATTTATATATACTGAGAAATATTCAATGTTGGAAATTAAAATTGATAGTTCAATGATGTCACCTGATAATGGGAAGAAATTAGTTCCTTACATTGAACTGAATTTCTATAAATATTATAAGTTTATTGAGATACCCTAATATATTACAATCATGACAGAAAAGGAATTATACATTTATCAATCTAGTTTTCAAAATTCAATTCATATTTATTTAAATTTCATTATGTTGAATACCATGATTGAATTCAAAGACTCATAGAATGATAATATTTATGCATTCCTATAAATATCACATTAATATAATGAAATTGTTAATTAATTTTTTGGTAAAATGAATAATTCAATGTCAAAGGATACGAATAATGAATAAAAAGATATGGGAGAATTAGTGATAATATTTAGATGAGAGAAAAAATGGAGTTCATAAAAAATTGAAAAGTAACCTATTGTATCCTAATAAAATCAAAATTAGAAAAGGTGAAGAATAGACTTTATAATAATTAAAAATTATCAATCATTATTGAATTTTTATTTATTGAAAAAGAATCATGTTTGTAAAAAAACTGATAGTTTTAATATGTTACAGGATAAAGAGAAGAAATTAGTATTTACATTGATCAAAATTTAAAATAAAACAATATTATTTTTGAGACAACCTAATATAATACAATCTAGGTAGAGTGTTTATAATAAATATAATTTTAATTCATGGTAAATGGATAAATCAAATAGTTTCTCTTAATTAAATCAAATTTGGAAAAGATTAAGGATGGTTTTAAGTATATTTATCACCTATTTATTATTAATGAATGTTTATATACTGATAAAGAATTCTGTTTTGAAATTAAAATTTATATTTTTATGATATATTATAATGAATAAATCACAAGTGATGAGATGAGTAGTGAAGAATGTTTTGTAGAGACAGAAATGGAGTTTATTATAAAGGTAGAAATCCAAGAGTGTTTCTTAACGATATCAAAATTGTAAAAGTTGGAGATAGTTTTTAAAAATAATTACCTATTATCTACCATTATTTAATGTTTAAATATTGATAATGAAAAATAGATCAAAAATAAACTAGATAGTTTGAAGAAGTCACTTAATGAATGTATGAAATTACTTATTTAAACCAAATAAAATTTCAAAGAAAATTTTAAGACGCTTGAGATACCCTAGTAGAATACAATGAAGGGAGAAATAGAATTAGAGATGTATCAATATACTTTTCATAATTTTATTCATAAATATGAATATTTCTACATTATAATACTATGAATGAATTTTTAGTCTCATGGAATTATGATATTTATGTATTCTAAAAAATATCACATTAAAATAAATAAATAAAAGCTAAAAGGGTTGGTAAAAGGACTAATTCAATGTTAAAGGAGGTGAATAATAAATCCCAATTAATAAGAGATGTAGTGATTAATATTTGGATGAGACAAAAATAGAGTCCACGGTAAAGGGATAAATCAATTATTGAATCTTAATGATATCAAAATTATTAATGGTGAATAATGGTTTAAGAATAAATATGAAATTTATATCATTATTGAATTTTTATTTTCTAAAAAAGTTTTAGTGTTTTAAATTATAATATACTGAATAAATAATTATCTTTATAGGAGGAAGAAATTAGTTTATTACATTTAACTAAATTTCAAAAAAAATGTTATGATGCTTGAGATACTCTAATTGAATACAATCATTGTAGAAAGGTTGGAAGGGATGGAAATTGAGTTCATTATAAAGGAATAAATTTAATAGTACATATTAATGACATCAAAATTGGAAAATGTAAATAATGGGTTTATTACCAATGATCAATTATATATTATTATTAATTTTAATATACTAAGAATGAATATGGGTTGGAAATTAAAATTCAAAATTTGATGAAGTCTATTAACTAATAAATCAAAGAAGATATGAGTAGCAGATATGAATTTTTGGAATAAACTAAAATGGAGTACATGATAAAGGGAATAATCAACAATTTAATCCTAATGATATAAAAATTAGAAATGGTTATAAAAGATTTTAGAATAATAATCAATTAACTACCATTTTTTAAATACTGAGAAACAGTCAAGGATTGTAATTACAACTGATATTTTAAAGAATTATCATGGTGAATAAAATAAATTATGTCATTACATTAAGCTAAATTTCAAATAAAATGATAAGATTCATGAGACAGTGAAATAGAATACAGTTAAGGTAGATAATGAATTAGACATGTATAAATCTATTCTTTATAATTCAATACATATAAATGGAATATTCTTAAAGAATAATAGTTTAAAATAATTTATGGCTTCATATAATTATGAAATATATGTATTCTGAAAATAATCACATTATAATAATGAAAATGATTATAATATATTGGGTAAAATTTCTAATTCAATGTCATAGGGAAAAAATATATTTATAGATAAAACTATTGTTCTTACAAATTAGTAAATTTTGGGAGTAGTGCTTTGTATGTAAAAAATTATAATAAATTGTTGCGTGAAAAATTAAATAAATAAGTATAAAATGAAGATGAATGTATACTGATTTTTCCCAGTAAAATCACAAATTGAAGCCAAGATTAATCATCCATGGATAGAATAATAACACTTGGGAAAATATAGATATCATTTTGTTTCCATAGATATGTATTTGTTTTATAAATACGAATATAGATTATTTGGAACTTATAAAGGGGGTATTTGTTTAATTTATAATGTTTCTATAAATCGAGATGTTTTGTCAGAAACGTTTTGAGGTACACTGAGTCCACTCAATCGAAAAAATTTAGAAGATATGTCAAAATTATAGAATAAACATTGTGAACATGTTATAAAATGTGGAAATGTATTATGGTTTTTTTGAGAATCCAATTCACCTTGTTGAAGATTATATTACGATTTTCCTTCTCAAATTAGTTTTTTGTATTATATACAAATGTCTAAGAGTTTAAATATGATTATAATAGAGAAGTATTTTATTGTTGATGAATCACAAAAACAAAATCACAAAATAAAAACCATTTGATTTTGATTAGCGAATGATCATATCATAAAATAATATATTTTATTTTCATAAATGAATTTAAAAAGAGAAGGAAACTGGTTATGTACTTTGATAATAATGGGTCACTCATGATGAGATTTAATGAATTGGAAATAACTAGAGAATGCCAACGATAATTAATGAACATGTTATTTTTTATGGGTTAACCATTAGGTGTTATTTGATAAGAATATTTTTTCATTGAATTGGATGAAAAATTTATGTTTTATGGTGATATAAAATATCACTCATGGAAACAAATTTATTATTTTTTGAATAAGTGAATTAGAATAATACTTGTATAAATAAAAATAATGATTTTAAGGACTATGGAATTTTTTAACTCTAGATTAGGTCAAAAAATAATTAAACTCAAGAAGAATGAAAATGGTGTGGTCTTAAAAATAATATATCAGATAAATGGAGAAGGATATGTATTTATCCATTTATGGATAGTGGTATCAATGATCAAAAAATTATGATGTAAAAATTATTAAGAATTTATAGCATTTTGAATTTCATGTTTCTAAAGTGGGGATAAATAATATTTCTTCATTTCTCTAATGCATTTTGAATATGAAAATAGATGATCAATGTAGTTATCAATAAAATGGGAAGTTCAATAAAAATTTATAAAGGATTAAAGATAAATCTTATCCTTTATCTATCATTTTATAATGTATGAAGTACGATGAAAAATATCATTTTTTCAATGGATATAATGGTAAAGGGATATAAATAAATTATAAATACCATTATTTTTAATCACTTAATATATTTACAATGGTGAGAAAACTATGTAAATTGAGAATAAAATGTAATGTTTTTTACCTAATGGAGGATATATATAATTTCATTGTAATCATGTATTTAGAAAGTGTTTTTTAATTTGTTGAGTTTTGAAGTGAACACATGAATTATTCTTACATGATTTCTAAGAAGGTGCATTGGAATTTTTCATACTAAGGTTCAATGGCTAGTTTTTAAAAGATAAAACATAATTGATTAATATAATTGTATCAAGATGTATTCATAACAATTGTTTCATGGGATATGAATAAGTTTATGTTAGTAACTATTATGGGAAACATGATGAAAATTTTCAATGTTATTGTTTCATATAGTATTTTGTCTATATTATACATAGAGTAATTTAATGACGATTCATTAATAAGTGTGATTACATTAAAAGTGATTAATTTTTCTTGGTCAAAATATCCATAGTGGTGTATAATTGACAACAAGAGATGATTTTAGGATAATTTTGACCCAATGAAGAGGAACATAACAATACAAAGATTTATAATATCTATTTTGGGTTTTTTATATATGGTTGATGAATTTTCCCCTATAATTTTTTATTTTTTATGTAAATTAGTTAATTATGGAGTGTATATGTTTATTTCATTGGAATTAGTTTAAAAAATAATTTATAGAAAAAAATACTAGAAATTTAGTTTTGTAGTGTGATTTTAAGAATTTTTATATGTTTTAAGGAGTGGGTTTTTTTTGGAATGTTTTGTAGTAATTATAGATGTTTTTTGATCTAAGATATATTTTTCATAAAATTTGGTAGAGTATTGATAGAACATTGTCTTATTTACTAATATGTGTAAGGTTTTTACACTGAATCCTTATGAAATCAATAAAGTCATAAACCTTAGAGATTTGTAAAATTATAATACTGAGTCGAGAAAAGTAGTTAGAAAATTCTAGAAATCAGAATTTTTTATATTAAATATGTAACATATTTTCATTGGATCAAAAATGTTAAAATGCACTAGGTAGCTTCAAAAAGGGTAAAGTAATTGTATACATAACACCAATAATTAGAAAATTCATCGTCACAAAGTGTGATGTGTATGCTTATATATACATATAATATCATATGTAACTTATTTTATGGGATAATCAATACTTTTTGATCATATGTGATATATTTTTATATCGATTTTTTTTTGGAAAATACATTAGATGCAGAGTTCATGAATATGATTTTGTAAATATTATGTTTTATGTAATATATTTCTGGGAAGTGTATGATTTATGAACTATTAGTAAATGTGAACATATGAAAGTTCCAATTAGATTTTCTATAAATAAAATGGATATAATAAAATATATTTTCCATAAATTATAATTATAATTGGGAAAGAATATTTGAATTCAATGATTTTTTGTATGTTATTTAAGGAAGAATGAAATTTTTTTCCTCAAAAATATTATACAACCATTTAATTTTACAATTTTATTTTTTGAATATATCATTTTTATGATATTAAAACACAAAAAAAAAAGATTTACCTTCCTAATCTATAGTCATGAGGAAACCACAATGGCAATGGTTGTGGCATGTATAGTCATCGGCCATTCTGGACTATGCTATGATATAATAACTCATTTAGAGTTTTTAAACTTTTAAATCAATAGTAATTTTTTCTTTTAATTCCTAGATTTGTGTATGATAAAAAGATTAATTAATCATTCTGATAAATTTGAGTTTTTTATTTGATAATAAATCATAAAGTATAACAAAATAAGTACTATTCATCGATTAACCCCTAATGATCCTCATCATGTTTGGGGCCACTACACTTTGTATGGGAAAAATAAATTATCTATCATCAGATATAATTTTTCCTAGTTTGTTTTGTTATGATATAGACATTGATAAATTGTAAACCATTTTTCACATTTGAAAATTAATATTTAAGACAACATGTTCGGAGAATTATATGATAGGAGTGGTCTTTCTATTACTAATACATGAACTATAAAGAGTAGGTGGACCATTAGATCTTGGGATTTATCAATGAATTTATATGAATAGAGGAATTAGGACGTGGGACACAAATATTGATAATGGAATTATCTTTTAAACATATTTGTTAAATGTCACATTCTTGTGGAATGAACAAATGAAATTGTTTCTTTAAGTTGATCATGTATTTCATTATTTTTATAATGCTTTGTATGCTCTCATTGTGTTTTTTTGAGATAATCTTGTGTTTTTTATTATACTCAAATTTTTATAGAACATTATTATCACTACCCATGGTTTGTAAAAATGTTTTAATGTTGGTAATAGATTGATTATTTTTTATAAAATGATTATAGAGATAACATGAGATATGTTGATGATGCCTATTAGCATATTTTAATAATTTTTTTATTAATAATTTGTCTATTTATAATGAACAATAATTTTTATAAATAGATAATATATATATATATTTTATAATTAATTATATAACAAATAAAACCATACTAAAACCATATCTGTTTAGTGTCTTTAGATACTTTGAAACAAAAATAACTGTTTCATAAAACAGTGACATCTTCTCTCTCTTATTGAATAATAATTATAACATTTTCTAACATAGGAAGCATAAAAAATTCATATACTGAGGAAAAGAAACATAGGAAAAGTGGGAGAAAATATTCACATTAAGGGTAAAATAGAAAGATATCAATCATATCATAGGAATAAAGGAATAAGATCATTAACATAACATTAAGGGAATAAGAACATTAACATAACATTTGAAAATTATACACTATATATCAAATATCATAATTATGATTCATTAAATAAATAATATATTTTCATAGTCCAATAACATTGGCATAATACATGGATTTTTATCATTCATATATAAATAGAAAATTATTTCCATAGAAATTACGGCTCTTTTCTAATACAATCATAATGTTATGGGTTCATTTCCCAAACAATTATTATAGTACACGTTCACTGCCAATAATATCATGGTGGAAAAAGTCCCTTATTAAATAAGTTTCAATTACTCTTATATTCTAGTATTACTCAACAAGGTAAACTCCCTTTTCAATTCTTATCTCACTAAATTTGGCTCCCTCCTCATTCCAACCCCGTCATATTGAACTAATTTCACTACCAGTTTCAGTCATGTATATTTCATGAGATATAAATAATTATCCAATGCATTTCTGGGAGATATAGGTCCAAAAAATCATTTGTTCTAATTTAATGAAAATACATGGTTATAAAATATAATTTTTTACATAATTAAACACAAACATACCTATGCAGCAAGAATATAATTCAACCATCATTTCATTACCCATGTAATGAAATGAGTTTCACAAACATATAATCCTATCATAACTCATATAAATGAAATGGGTTACATAAATATAATTCCATAATAATAAATAACCAAACATAACTATTATAATCATAATATAATTTAATTACTTACATAGTAAAAAATATGTAAAATAAAATAATGGTATCATTTATGAAAAATACTTTTAAAATATCACTTGAAATAATTTTTGAAAAAAACAACATTTCTATTATAAAATTTTATCTTTTTAAGCAGAAGTTCAATTATAAAGTAATGAATCTTCATTTAAAATATCATTGTAATCTTGTAAAAGAGACATAATATCATTAATGAGTCATTATGGTGGGAAAATACACTTAACCTTTTTACGTTTAAAAAACATTCATTACGTATATTTTTTGGAAACGTCACAAAGAAAATCATTTATAAATAACTAAATGAAACCATTAAACCCATTTTATAGAAAGTATAACATGGTAAAAATTGTATGTGAACAAAAAGTATAATAATTTTAAAAAATATTTTGGAAACAGTTTTAGGAAACATGTACCTAGAAGAAAAACCTATTTTGAGATAAATTTTAAGATGATCAATTTAAATGAATTTACCTTGTAAACATGATATCATTGATATGATAATTAATAAAATATGTGTATCCAGTATAAATAAACATAAAAATGTTTTAAAAAATATATAATATTAAAAATATATTTAAAAAAAATCTTAGCATGACATAATCAAATAAGTAGAAGTTTAACCGAATTAATTGAAATTGGGGTATGAATTCTCTTACAATATTGTAATGAATCAAATTGTATTGCACATAAAAGTAATAATTCACAACTTAATCCTTATATATAATGAATATAATTAATATAATGATATTGTAACTTAATATTATTTATATAAACCACATAAAATAAATAAGAAATGAATAAGTCACATATCTCACAGATGTAAAAGTGAGACCAAAAACACATACCCCATAATTCCATTTACTTTTTCTTAATTTAGAATCATGTATAATGGTTTTAAAATGTTTTTAATTCATTAAATTTCCATATTAACATATTTAATACCTTATATGAAATTTTAATAATATATTACCACCCATTTATTAATAATATTAAATTATTTTCATTATTTTTGGTGTGCTCGTTTCATCTTTTCATAGTCGATTCACTTATTTATAATTATTTATATTATTTCAAAATGGAAATAAAAATATATACAAGAAATGTAATGGTATAAATGTACTTAAATTAATTGAAATGATAACATCTATTATTATTATTTCATACATATAGACGATTCAATTGATAAATTGTTAATGATGAATGGTTTGTTTAATTAGGATAGTTTGCTGACCATCACAAACAACAATAATTTTATTTAATATTATTCATATGTATTTGTTATGGAATATGTAAAAGGTCAAAATATAAAAATTAAAATCTTATTTAACAGTAATAACACATTTATGTCCTACTTTAATGGAAGTAATTGAAATTTAAAATCATTATTCATGGATATGGTTAACCTCCATAATTTTGACAATGGTTTCATTTACTTGAATAAGAGAATGGAATAAAAGGGATGGATATAATATATTCCATTATAAATATAATTTTCTGATATATCGATGATATATGAGTTTTTATTCCATTATATATGATGTAGGTGAAGCAATTTTAGGAAAATAAATTTAATTGAGAGTGGTTGTTTGAGAATGTTAACTCTTTAATACCATCTCCTTGAAGTACCCCTTATGGTACATGGAATTAGTAATTAGGTGAAAACATCATCACTTTTACCTATGGATAGAGGTTAAGAGATGGTTTGGTAGATATTTGAAAATAATCATGACTTGTGAGGAGAAATGGGTTTGTGAGTGGTGGTAATTATACTTGATGATGGGTGATATTAAGTGATTAAATATATATTATTTAATTGTTATGGCCAACCACATTTCGATATAATTAACTATAATGAAATTAGATGATAATTCATATTAGAGTGTCTTCTTATGTTTTATAAACACATAATCCACCTATTTAATTTTAAAGTTTTAGATATTTTAATCCTTTATCTTTTAACATGTTTCCCATAATTATTTTACCTATACTACGATAAATCTTTCTTTACCAAAAAATATTTCTATGAGAAAACTGAAAATGAACATATATAATAATTTAGAACTATTTATTCCAAAAATAGAATATTTTTTCAAAAATTATAAATAACATATGATGCAACATAACAGTTAAAATTTATCCTTAAAATGGAGAAAATATATAGTTTTTTATTTGGAAAAAATTGTTATTAACCCAAGAAATTAACTTATATCTAAATAAGGTAGGTCAGGAAATGAATCTGGTTACGAAAAAAACTGGCACCTGACCTGGTGTAAAACAAGGCCTAAAGGATGTTCCTGATCCTCAAGGACTGCAAAATGTTCTGGGGAATTATAAAATTAAAATTGGGAATGATTTACCTGATGTTATAAACATACAACGACAAACAAATACAATAAAATTAGTCTGGATTTTTCAAAGGACGATATCTTTTAAAAAAATTAGAACTGAATTATAAGGTTTAAAACAACACTAAATGACTATAAATATGAATAATACCAAATATTACAGCCCAAGAACCTCCATATGGAAAAAGGAACCACCCTCAAGCCATCTCCAAAACACCATATCATGATGGACAATTAAGAAAACTCGTACCATTGGCACAAAAGTTTTACCCAAACCTACGAAAAAAATAACCAACTCCACTTACAACCAAATGTGAAAATAGGGTGTGAGAGAATGCCCAATAGGATTCCACCAATAATATATTCCATATGATAAAAATTCAAAGAAAAAAAATCTTGAATGTTTTGTAAACATGAAATGAAAGTTACAATTTCTAATGGATGCAACTTAAAATAAAAACAGCTTTCAAATATTCTATTTTTAATAATCAACACTTATAAATAAAAATACCAAATATACTGAATTTCCCATCCCAACATAATTTATGTCGACCGTGTCCAGAAATCATCCAATGATCATAAGAAAATGGAAATAACCCTTGGGAACTAGCTCGATGTGGGTCCCAGGTACCACGTAACTCGGGGAAAGTAACCAGAAAAATATACATTCTCATATACATGATCCACTAGTATGGATCATGCCCATAACCTATTAGTCCTACATTATCATCATCCTCATAGTATTGATAGTGTTGTAAACATCAAACGTGTTATGTCAAACTATGGCCAAACCCCATAGGATCACTAGCATACTGGTACAAGTCCACCCACCTAGTTACCCGAGTTTCCCTATTGTGCTCAGACAAGTTCAAAAATCAATGATATATATATATTTCACATGAAAGTACCACTATCACATCACACATTCACCAAAATAACAAAATGATTATCACACAAGCCAAATAATCTCCATTTTCATTCAAATTCATTTGGAAATCATACTCACAAAAAATATCCCAAAACACTTTTCACATTTCTTTAACACTTTAAAATATCTATTAATAATATTATAATACCATTCAAAGATAGTTAAATTCACATAACAACCCAAACAAAAATCACATAAAACTTTATTCATAATAAAAATTCATTTTTCACATCACACACACACAAAACAGCCCACAAACTTGTTTCTCACCTTTCTATCCATTCGATAAAACACTTCAGCAATTTATAAAACATTATAAGAATGTATGAAATCGTAAAATGACCACATTACTTTTCAAAAAACCATATTAAGTAAATAAACTCACAAAAAATTTACATTTACATCATTTTACCACTTTTTTAACCCTATAAATCATTTATACTTTTTCTAAAACAATCCCAAGGGGTAGAACTTTTTTATTTGTGCACAAACCCCATTTCAAAATCAATTTTCAAGGCCAAAATCACACCAAGACCTTACCGAATCATAATTGGAAGCCCAAACAACATTTAATGATCCAAATAAACATGTTATAAAATAATCCAAAACATTACAACATGAATCACACATGGAAAACACCCAATTTAAAGAAAAAGTGAAACTATAAAATTACCACTTAACAATCTCCATCAAAAATGGTTTTCGTAAAATGAAAAACATATATGGAACATTCAAAATAAATAAATCAAGCATGATAACTCATCAGTAAATTTTTACACATGTAATCACCTCATATTTTTGTCAAAACCCTTAAATCTTGTTGAGAAACATCAACCGCACCTCCATCTCAACACAAGGAAGTGAAATGAAACCTAAAAACAAAAGATTTCACCAAAAGGGTAAAAGTTAAACCCTAGGTATGAACCAATGCCACTGGACATTTTAGTACCCATGAAAGGGTAAATGAAGCCCTACAGAAATATATGAAATCAAATAGAAAATTACTTACTTGCATGGTTTTGATATTCCCCTCATCAAATCTCCCTTTAAAATTGAGTTCTAAGGGAGGGAGAGATATCATGGTGTCTATCCATGGAGGTAGGAAACCAAATGGGGAATAAATGGGAAGATTTGGTTTTATACTAGAAGGTAAAAATATTTATTACAAATGATTTTTAATGACTTGGACACCCTTGCATGGTTTGGCTCCACAATTTAGTAAAACATGCATCCAAAACATACGGAATATTCTGGGAGCCCAAAAACATTCTAATACCATCCAATTATAAGGGGTCTATGAGTGAAACCATGTGGGAAAGATATGCCATGGATAGGGGTAAAAAATTACTTAAGAAAATCAATCATTTCTACCCAAAACTCATCCTACACAAAGGTATAAACCACCTCAACAATATACCCCAAAAGTGGTTCCACTAGGATTGTCACTAATAAAAAATTAAAAAAAGACATCCTCACACCACCCCCTTGATAAAATAATAGTCCAACTACAACCCAAGACCCCCACGACTTCGTTCATATATCAATAACATAAGGGGAATCAAAATTTCAAACCTAAAACACCCAGAACCCAAGAGAAAGCAAAGAACTAATATAGAATTTGAATGAAAACATGGAATTGAAAATATAGGTTTTACTATTCTCCCAACCATAAAGTGTCACTCCCCCAAAAATACATAATAAGGCCAAAATAAAAAACCAAAACCAATAGATAGACCAATACGTACTCCTTTTCCAAGCTCGGTCTGCCAGCAAAAGATCAAATGACCTCCAACGATCAAATAAAGAATGAATACACTCAAAAACCAAAATATACATCACATTCTGGAAGTAATCATGAACATTCATAGTTTATCCAAAATAAAACCCTTCAAACACTATCTGAATAAGATTCATCAAATTTACCCAAATGAGAAACAACATCGAATAAGGTCATAATTACCACGATTTAACTAAACCATTTGGAATTCTTCAATACCAACAATTACCCAATGAAGATGTTTGAACATAGATAGCTCCAAAAAAGAGTATGTACCACCAAGCCAAGAACAAGAAAAATTATGATTTACTGGTATGGGGAGATACAAATGGGCATCCCACAAAAAGAGACAACCTAAATATTCCAAGGGAGAATCAGGATACTAACAGGGAGAGCCCCGAACAGACTCCCCATTACTAGTGGTATAATTCCATTATACCTTTACAAAATAAAATACATAAAACTCATAGTGGTTATACCCACCATAAGAACCAACCACCTTACCTGACTAGTAATGGAAGCCACAGAAAGACCCCAAAATTTAATGAGTTGGGATGACCTCAGAGTTAGTCCGCATAGTTTGGGAAACCATTCACTAACTGTGGGGATCATTCTCTCTACATGGATTCCTGGAACAGAATCACTAATAATTGTGCACAAACCATGTTCTCAATATTTATAGACAAATTCCAAACCATACACCAAAAAGTTAGTGTAAATCAAAGGGGAAAAGAATGAAATTTTGAGATAACATGGGCACGAGGCCCTCCACCTCTTTCCACCGAATGTGAATCACAAAAAAAAGTTGATGACACCAAAGTTTTAAACTCTTCCTATTATTCATACTAAGGATATGACACTTTAAAAGGGCTTGAATGACCTTGGGATTCTCCATGACAACACACCAACTTCTTTATGGGACTAATGACTGGAGATCTAATTGTTGAAGCATCTTCGACCTCACAGTTATGATTTATAAACCCCTTGAACAGATCATCCTCATTCGGTGACACCAGAGACTACACCCCAAACCATATGGGTTTAACAGACATGAAACACTCCAAAATTCACATTACCCTAACTCAACATTTCCCAGAAAGAATGTCTTAAAGGATGCACACACATCACACCTTGTTTATAAGGTGAGAAACAACAGAAGTAAATGACATATATAAACACTTATATCTAAAATAGAGGATTTTGTTGTTTTTACTAGTTATATATACTCCAAACATAATAGATACTCACAGAGTATTTCATGACCTAAAAATTTATTGTCAAATGAGCACACGACATCACAAGGCGTCACCGATAATGACCATTTTTACTGATAGAGACAATAAATGGTAAGGGAACTTATTCCAAGTTACCAAACAACACGCAATTCTAGAAAGTGTTCATAATATCCTCTCATGACCATATTTTCCAAAATGGTGGGTTAACATGAAGTATTGCTTCAAATAGACTACGAAGGACCCATATTCCCTATTAAACTCGATACAAATACTTATAAACACTAACAACCCCAAACCACTTCCACCTTCGATGAATCAGGTAAATTAATTAACTAAGGTCTCATTTAACCTCCCACAAGCACTCCTTCTCTACAAGAGGAACCAAAAAAACAAAAAAAATGAATTTTTTAGACACAATATTCAAATATCAAGAAAAATATTCTTTGTATTTAATAACTGGAGGATATTCCGAGAATGAAGAAATTTGTGCTGCACTTTAGCTATACAATAACCCTTAATGGGAGCATACCTTAACCAATAAGAGAACCAAAGGACAAAAAAAAGTTGGTACACATTTAAATACATACAAAAAAATAGACCCAAACACATGAACTGAACAACCACAAAGGCAAACCGAATCATTTCTCATAAAGACACCACTAATTGTCCCTTCAACCAGACTTACAGACTAAACACAAACCCAAAACACAGTTTAAACAGTAGGGGTTCATGGACTCAAAACATCCCAAAAAGTAAACATTTTAAAAAACACATAACACACACCATCACAGTACATTCATCAAGACATCATGTTTTACTTTAAAAACATCTATTGGAAAACAAACGGTTCATCAGTTAGCATATCCACCAATGGCCACCCATGGGCCTCACACATGAATGTTTCTGTGTCACACCAGACACCCTCCTTATATCCATCCCATCACTCATCTACACATGCCATAAACCGTCCATCATCTCATATAACCCCATTCATGTGGTATCTCAGGGAAATACACAGGTTAAATAAAAAATTCTTTCCACTTTTCAAAACCAAAAGAGTCGACCAATACTTCCTTTTTATGAAGACTATTAACCATGAAATCAAAATCCCAGTTTATTGCTTTCAAAAAGATTCCTAAAGGAACAAAAATTATGGAAAGAACTCACTTTCAAGTCATTCAATTAAATTTCAAAACATCTCATCCCATTAAAATACCTACCAGTTTTTTAGAGAACTCTATTGGAAACACATATTCAAAACCAGCATTAACTTATTTTCATGATTTCAAAAGAGGTGTAAACACACCATTTTCAATTTCAATTTTTTTTTAAATTTAGTTCTACCATTTCAAAAACCAAAATATTCCCTCCTTATTATGAAACCATTGTGAAAAATCATTATGCTTCTTAAAACCAATTCATTTTCTCTTTAAAACAAATCATCCAAGATCCGAAAAATAATAGACATAAGACAATGCAAGAGGAAACTAGTTTCAATGGGTGACTTGGACATATAGTTTTCAGCCATATGCTAATCACTTTACCATAAAAGAGAGTGTAATAAGAAAATATTCCTGGCTACACATGGATGGATAGGACCTTTGAGGTCATTAAGACCATTAACCCAACTATATTTTCATTTCCCATAATCATCATCAAACAATGAAAATTAAAGGACTCTGACACATCCTAACTTCCCCAAGAGACTCAGTTCCTATCATGATGTGTGATGGCCAAGAAAACTAAAAATAAAACGAATGCCAAATATGAATAATCCGAGTTCTAGACTATCAAAACTCCTCCCTAGATAGCATGACCCACGAAAAATAACCTCTTCTAATACAATTTTTCATGAACTGAAGCTGGTCACCATGAAAACAGGCACCTGACACAGTCCATGATAAGGCACGATGGGTGTTCCCAATCCCCATTGTCTAGAAAAAGTTCCTAGGTATCATAAAATGAAAATTTGGAATCATTTACCATAGTTGATAAACATATGATGACAATCAAATCCCATAAAACCGATATGTATTTTTCAAACAAAACCAACTTTTACAAAATTTTAGTACAGAATTAAATGGTTTAAAAAAACACTAAAATACTATTAAAATAAATAAAACCAAAAAGGACATCCCAATAACCTTCACATGGAATTATACACTACCCTCAAGCCATCACCACAACAAAACATCCCAATGGACTGCTAACAAAACTTATACGATTGGCACAAAAGTAGTACCCCATCCCATGAAAAAAATAACCAAGTCTAATTAAACCCAAAGGTGTAAGTAGGTTGTGAGAAAAACTGTAGTAGGATACAAATACTAATTTATTCCATGTGATAAACATTGAAAGGAAAAAATCTTTCTTGTTTTGTAAACAATAAATGCAAGTTACATTTTCAAAGGATGAAACATTAAATAAAAACAATTTTCAAGCGGTCTATTTTAAAGATTAAAAAATTATACATAAAAATAATAGAACTAATGAATTTTACATCCCAGCAAACCATATGCCGATGGTAGGTATAAATCATCCATTGAGTACTAGGAATAGAAATTATCCCCTTGGTAATAGATCGTTGTGGGTCCTAGGTACCTCATATCTCGATGAAAGTAACCATCACAATATCTTTTCTAAGGAACATTAGCCACTATTAGGTATCATAACCCAAAAATATTGGTCCCTCATCATCATCATCATCATCATAGTTTAGTTAGTGTTGTTAGTCTCAAACATGTTATGTGAAAATGAGGCCAAACCTCGCAAGATCATGAGCATACTAGTACACGTCCACCCACCTAGATACCTGTGTATCCCACTTGTTCTCAAACAAGTTCAGAAAGACATGAAATATAATTTGAACCAAAAAAGAACACACCGACATCACAAATTAACCAAAAGGCCCACAAGTTTACCACAAAAGTCATATAATCCCATTTTTCATTAAAAATCATTTTGAAATTAGACTCACACCAAATTAGCCCAAAACACTTTTCACATCTATTTAACACTTCAAAAAATCCTTTTAAAATTTCATAAAACCATTCCAAGATATTCCAGTTAACAAAACATCCCACACACATATCACATAATACATATTTCATGAAAAAATCATTTTTTACATTACACTAACACAAAACATACCACAAACGTGTTTCACAACTTTCTTTCCATTTGATAAAATATTTTATAAATTTATAAAACATAATAATAATGTTTGAAATATTAAATACCCACCTTACAATTCAAAAACCCATCTTAAGTGAGCATAATCACAAAAACTGGTCATATACATCTTATTCCCACTCTTTTTAACACAATAAAACATTTTTAATTTTCATAAAACAATCCCATGGTGTATAACTAGGTTTTCTACACAAAACCCATTTCAGAACCCTCATTTAAGGCTAAAATAACACCAGGACCCTACCCAAGTATAATTGGTAGCTCAAAAAACATTTAAAAATCCACATTCACATGTTATTTAATAAATTCAAGCATTACTATAAGAGTCACACAGGGAAAACGCCCGATTTGAAGCAAAAGTGAAACCAGAAAATCATCCTCTTAACAAACTCCATCCAAAATGGGTTTTACAAAGTGTAAAACATATAAGGAAAATTAAAAATTATTAAATAAATAATGATAACTCATCAAAAAATTATTACACATTTAATAACAAACCTTTTGTGTCGAATCCCGTAAAAGTTTCGTCTGAAACCTCAACCGCACCTCGGACGCAACATAAGGGAGTGAAATCCAACCTAAAACACCATCTTTTCACCAAAAAAGCTAAATGTTAAACCGTTTTTATGAACACTAGATTCTGGACATATTTAAAACTCATGAAAGGGTAAATTAAAACCAAAATAAGGGGAATAAATAAATGGTAGAACTACTTACTTTCATGGTTTTGAAGTTTCCCCCATCAATTAGCCCTTCAAAATTAAGTTCCCAGGTTGGGAGAGAGAGTTTGGAGGAATTAGTTTGAGGAAGGGAACAAAATTGGGATGAAATGGGTGGATTCGAGTAAATTCAGAAATGGAAAAATTGGAATTACAAAATATTTTTAATGACTATGACACCCTTCCATGGTTTGACAACATGGTTTAGTAAACCGTGCAGACGAACTGTGCGACCTGTTCTAGGAACCCAAAAACCATCTGTTCTCCTCCAGTTTCTAAGGGGTCTAAAGGAAAAACCAAGGAGGATATATAGGAAAGCGAATAGGGAGAAAAACTCCCAATAAATCACTCTTTTTAGCCCATAAATCATCGAACTCGTGGGTACAAACCACCTCAACAACATTCCCCACAAGTGGTGCCATTAAATATGTCACTAATAAAATGACAAAAAACCACAACCTCATACCATACCCTTGAAAAATGAAGACACCAAATACAATCCAAGACCCCCCGAGATTGAGCTCATATATCAATAACACAAGAGGCATCAAAATTTCAAACATGGATACCCATAATCCAAGAGAAATTCGTGAACTAAAATTGGATTTTAAACAAAGAATGTATTTAAAAATCTGGGTGTGACAAGTTATACTTATTTTATAATTATAAATAATAAGTTTAAATATAACAAAAAAGTAATTATGTAAATTTGAGATCAATTTATAATAATAAATATTCTATAAAATATAATGAAAATTAGAGTTTTATAAAAGTCAATATTATTTTACTATTCAATAGAGAAATAATCTTTTCAAAACATTATCAAAAATGCATCCTAAGATAATTTTTAAATGATTAATCCATAATATATTTTATTATAATTTTTTTTTAAATATTTTATTATAAAATATTTTTTTAAAAATATTCAAAAATTCATTATATATATTCTATAATCAAAAGAAAAAAATTCAATATTTTGATGAAATCATATATTTGAATAACAATATTTCATTATTCAAAATGATGCGAATAAAAAAAAATTATTAAATATACTATAAAAATGTGTGGAGAAACTATATATTTCATAAAGTGATCTATACAATTCATTCCTTCCAATTTAATGTCTTGTTTATAATAATTAAAATTTGGTGTTTGTTTGAAATTAGTGTTTTGTACAACATAAGCTACCAAATAGATAATTTTTTAAAAAACATGTCAAGAAATCATGAGGTGTCACATTCTAGCACCATTAATGTTAATATACCTACTCAAATTAATTATAATAATATAATACAATGAGAATACATCTACCTCATCATATCCTCAAATTCCCAGTTAGCAACCTCATATTATTGGTTTCACCATTAACTATTAATGAGTTGAGTGGTGTTGTTTTGTATAATGTTATCTCACTGATCCAGAATCACTACCTATTTTTCATCAAAATGAAATTTCCTTCTCCAGTGGTATAACCTCTTAGATTAGTTAATCTGATGGATCAGGCATGTGATTCCTTAGGAGAGATACATGAAAAACATCGTGAACTTGAGTGAGATTTAGTCTAAGATCCAATTGATAAGATACAATCTCGATATAATCAACCATTTTAAAAAATATTTCACCCTCACAATTTTATATTTATCTTATAAAATTAAAGGTATATATTTGAAATTATTATTTTGGAAAACCCATTATGTAAAAATCGTCCATTAGACATCCTCTTAGAATAGGGAAAGATAAATGTGAAGGCTACAACAAATCCGAGATTCAAATTAAAAGAACATTATTGTAAAATAAAAAAAAAAGACATGGATTGGAAATATAACTACTAAGTACTAATGTAGAATGAAATATAACATGGTAAATAAAAGTTTATTGACTACAAAAAACCATATAAAAAATATATCGGGAAATGATAAATGAAATCATAAAAAATGATGATAATAGGATAATATTTTACATCAAAATACTTTGATTATATATAACTTTTTTGGTCAAAAACACATTTATTATTTCATAAAATTTATATTTATAACTATGTAGAGCGAGACCCATTACATATCCCAAAGGCCGAAGACCATGTTTTCTATATAGAAGGCATGAAAGCCCATTTTGTGTCCCAAAGAGCACTTTGGGGAATAGTACAACTACAGTATCTAGGGTGCACTAGTACCGACACCACTTCAGTTTCTACTATACTGCCTAGACTGGTACAATGCCATTCCTACTGTATTATTTCTACAATCCTACTATAGTACCACAAATTCTTCCTTGCCCGGATACGATCATTGGTCTATTGGATCACAAGAACGTGCCTTACCATTTGGGTATAGGCTCATTGGAAGCATTGATAATATACACTCACATGATTTTATCTCATAAGTATAGTCTCTCTCTTGGGTTATACCATGATCAAATTCTTCTTCTTATCTTACCCATGGAAATGAATTTCTTATTCTAATTCTTGATGAAATTGTTGATCATAAGATCCATAATTGAATAACTAGTCATTACTTATATATTTAGTTATCATCATAATAAAATGGTTAGTATAGGTTATCCAAGATGCATAAATATTCATAATCTTGGGTAATAAATGAATCTACAATACATGATCCAAATATCAATGTAAAAAATTTCATCAATGGTTACCATTATTAACCTTTTTAAAGAATAAAATCTAAAAAAATCAATGATGTTCAATAAATATTTAAATATTATCTTCTCATTATTCCCAAAAACAACTTTATTTCACACACAACACATCATAATATCCTTATCATATATTAAATTTAAACATGTCAGAAAATTAAAAACCCTTAGTGAAAACATTTATAACATCATTAATTAACTCATTCTTTATAACATAAAAAAAAATTCTATAAAATAAATACATAAACCATCTTCTCATCATATAATAAATTGATTCATAGGACATAAATACTATTCCATTAATTTTATCACACAAAATATCTATTCATCTTTTTATTATACCAACATTGTACTCTTATTAAGGGTTATCTTTCCCTTAATCATGTGTTCCCCAAAAATATCACCTCACCACAAGAATTACTTGACAAGGAGCCCAATAACATTCAAGAAATACATCCAAATACTTAATAGAAAACTAAAAGAGAACAATCCTTGAATGCTTAGATATTCATTAATTCGTGTAAAGTTTGTTAAGAACATAAAATTTCACTAAAGGATGAAAAATTATATTTTCATAGATTAAACACATACCAAATTATATAAGATATTCCTAAATAATTAGGGGATGATAAATGATCCCAAATTAACATGATTTAATTAATCCAATGGGATTGAATAATATTTTCCTTCATTCTCTTTTATTTATATATTTTTTAGATTATCATCCATATTTGCCCTCGAATTTGATCTTTGATTTTCATAATTATGAAACTCCTTTAATTTAAAGAACTAGAGTGAGGGTGGTGAATTCTATGAATATTTCTATCTATTTTAATCATTAGATAAATTATTCCCATAAAATTGGAAATTATTTTCCCAATGAGAATAACTTATACAATTTAAAATCATAATAGTTACATTAATACAATTTCCTCCATGTATCCTCCCACATATTAAGCATAATGGAAAAGTCATCTCTTTCAATATATGATTATTAACATTTCCTTTGAATTCATTTTTTATTTTCTTATAAAAACTGTGAGATTTATGGTTAAATCTGAATTGGAACAAATTTTTTAGAGGAAATAAAGAAATTTTTGTTGTTAAATATATCTCCTATAGCTAATTACCTTTGAATTAATTGTTTTATACCACCAAAAAATTGATCCATTTTACTTTAATGACTAATAATTAAATTGTATGTATACCTTGTATTCCTTGTAAAATTATTCTCATATGTGTAGATGATTTTTTCAACCTTTTTATTCAGTTAAATAATGTAATTACTTATATTTTTTAGTAAAATATTAGGGATGTAATTAGTGAGGATTATCCCCTTAAACTCATCAAATTCCATTGATTAAATTACATCTTATTTCCTTGTATTGGTAAAATAATTCCACCAATGATCTTATTTCCCATCTAAATGCTTAATATCATTGAAAATTTTTTAATGTCCTCAATATTCAATAAATGAAAATATATTTTCAATGGTGTTGATATACATCATAGCCACTGGCGGATCATAACATCCGTTGAATGAATGTAGATTTTGTATCTTGAAGGACTTAAAATATTACTATTCCCTACACTTCTCCTTTAGAATACAAGTGAGATTCATTTCATGTGTGAATATAATAGTAGTATTTTAAATGTTATCTCCAATTACATTTGGTTTCATAGGACGAAAATCGTTCAATTTCCTATTATATTCAGTATTAGCATAGTTCCTTCAGGTCCTAGGCATTGAATGAAAACAAAAAGGATAGTGTGATCAGTAATAAGAATATTGAAATACACACATAATATTGTTTAATTACAAATTAAATATCATTATAGGACACCGTTGGTGTAATAATAAGTTATTAATTATCATTAAAAAATATCTTGGACTATAACATAAACACATCCTCAGGTTTCTTTCTATGGTTTTATAATCCTTATATCCAAATGATAATCAAATATTTTTATGATACTGACTATAAAGACTAAAAGTTATAATACATAGATATTACATCCCAATAGATGAATATTCTATACGTAACAATGAAACAACACAAGGCCCATATGGGTTTATTGTCTTGGGAATCATAGAAATAAATAAAACTAGTTCATAAAAAATATATATATTCTTCCTCTTATTACTTCATAACATGATATTTTTTTGAAATTTACCACATATTACCTCTCTTCAAATTATATGTAAAAGATAAATAAGAAAATGGTGATCCTATATTCTCAGTAAGGGTAAGTGATGTAGATATAAATCACAACATTCTTATAAGGGAATAATAAAATTTACCTAATACTGGAAAAATATACCATTCTTATCAAATATCATTATACAGAGTCATGAAAAAATCATATATTTTCAAATGATCATAACATTCTCAGAAGACATAGAAATGTGGTTTACATAAAATAATATAAAATTATTATTATAATATGGAAGGATTTTTAAAAAAACTAACAGAGTGTAATGGGTTCACTACCTAAACCAAAATAATAGCCATTTTTTAAATCACAAGACTATCATAGCAGACAAAGTCCCTTACTAAACTAATTTTACATCATGTTCAAGTTCTACATTACTGAAATGTGTTCACTACCAATTCCAGTCCTATTTTAATTAAACAAATTCACTTATCAATTCATTCATGTCTCCCTCATGAGATATAAATCATTTACTAATGAATTCTAAGGAGATATAGGTCCCACCTATCATTGGTTATAACATAACAATAATCCTTGGTTATAACAAAACCATGATTAAATAATGAACACCATACATATGTATTCCACTGGAACATAAGTCATCTAGTATATCAAAACACAAATAATGAAATGAGCTTCATAAACATTTCATCATGACATTACTCATGTAAAAGAATCAAGTTTCATAAATATCATGTAATAATAAAAATAAACTAACCATAAAGATAATAATGGTATTATACTTGAATAATATACCTAGAAAATCATAAGTAACGTATAATATAGTTATATTATATGTAAAATGAATTTGAAAAATCAATTGAAATAATTTATGAAATAAATCATTTTTATTTTCAAATAATTTCTTTTTAGATATTTATGAAATTAATGAGAAAAAAATTAATTCCAAATAAAATTTTAGTCTTGAAAAATATATATCAAATCATTAAATATTCATGAGGTCAAGAAAATATACTTCTGACATATATGATAAGAGAAAATTCCTTTTGTATTTTTTGGAAAAGTAACAAATAACATCATTATGAAAATGAAAATAAAGAACCCATTGAAACCATCTGTGAAAAAATTAAAATATGTGTAATAATAAATTTATAAAATTTATAAAGTAATTGTAAAAAATTTTTGAATTTTTTTAGAAAACATGGATATAGATGAAAAAATGAATTAAAAGATAAATTTTAAAAATATAAATTTTAAAATAATACCCCTAATAAATATTATATCACGGAAGTGAGAATAAATAAAATGAATCAAATAAAAATATGAATTTTAAATAATTTTTTTTATAGAAAATCAAATATTTAAAATTTATTCTCATATAAACATATAATGACTTTCTCAAATATGTATGAGTTTAACCCATAGAATTGAAATTCAGTTAACAATTTAATTACCGTTTTGTAATTAGTGAAATTGTATTAAAAATAAAACTAATAATAATAAAATTAAAATTGAAATAAGTTGATGATAATCAGATTCATTATATTATCAATAAAATGGATGTATAAAAACGATAAAAATAATTTATGGGTAAATAATTCACATATCTCACAGATGTAAAAGTAAGACGAAAAACAGTTACCCTAGGCTTCCATATACTTTCGCATATTTTGACCTCTTGTATAATGGTTTGAATATCATATTAATTAATTAAATAACTATATTTATATTCATTAAACCTTATATAATTTTTTTATAACCTCTTACCACTTATTAATAAATAATATTTCATGATTTTTATTGTTTTCGATGTGTTTGATTCATAGTTTCATGGTCGGTTCACTTGTGTGTAATTATGGATTTTCATATTAAATTAGAAATAAAACCGCAAAATTAATATGGAATGGTATTATTTTACTTCCAAAAGTTTATATTATCCCAAATACCATTGTTCCTTCTTATATGAGGATGATTCATTTGGTTATATATTAATGATAAATGTTTGGTTTAATTTGGTGGTTTTTCCGATCATCACGAAATAGTTACATTTTATTCAATATTATGTTTATATATTATATAAAGTATATGAAATATGTTATAATATAATAATTATAATCTTATTTAACAAAAATCATACTATTATTTTTAGCCATGAATTATGTATGGGGATATGGAAAATCATTATCGATGAAGATAGTTAACCGCCATAATTTGGATAGTGGTTTCATTTATTTGAATAATAAGAGGTAATAAAAGGAATGGATTCAAGTTATTACATTATAATTCTAAAATTAATGAATATAAAATATATTTTATTTATAATTAATTTATCGATAAAAGAGGTAAATAGAATATAGAATAATTAATGACATTAATAGATGTTGTTTGAGAAAGTTACCTCTTGAATATCACCTTCTCGAAAGCCCCTTAAGGAACATGGAATTAGAAACTGGCTGAGAATAGAAGCATTATAACATGGGGAGAATGTGTCTGACATGTATTTTAAAATATTTTAAATTAAAAAAATGATTTCTAATAGAAATGTGTGATATTTATACTTGAGGATGCGTGGTTTAATTGATTAAATATTGATTACTTTATATTTAAAACCAACAATATTTAAGTGGAATTAATTCTAAAAAATATGGTTGATAATTATGGTTATAGAGGATGTTTAATGTCGATAAACACATCAACAACATATTTAATATTTTAGTTTTTAGTTATTCTATGAATTTACCTTTTAACATTAACTAACTAAAATAGTTTACTTATACTACGGTAAATATATTTTTTACCATTAGATATTTTTTATCCCTATAAATGAAGAGGATCGTATAACATAATTTGGACATACTATTTCATAAATATGGAATTCTTTTTTACAAATTCATAACTCATTAATTACAAAATTTCATTTTAAATTAAACTATCAGAATGAAATAAAAACCCATTTGTTTAAAATGTGTTTTTAATCTCAATTATAGATTTTGAAAAAAATAAATAATAAAGATTTATAAAATATAATTAATTAGATTATATCATACTAAAAGGTACCGAAGTAAGTTTTTCTGATAAATATGATATAATAAAATGATATTAAAACATAATGAAAATGAAAGTTTGATAAAAACCAGAATATTTTACAATTTACAGAGAAACTAAAAATTTCAAAAAATTATCAACAATTATTCTTAAGATAATTTTACCCTACTGATTGAAAAAAATTATTTTTTTAATAAAATAAATTTTCTAATATTTTTTGAAAAAAATATTTATTTTCTCAAAATAGTCAATATTTTTTATAAAACATACATTTCAAGAACAAATTTACATTATTAAATATTACATATATATTCAAAAATAATTAATTTATAAATAGAAAATAAATTTTAGAATAACATATTATATAATTTTTTTTTCTACTATTAATTAATTACAGTTTAATGGCTAAGTTATATTAATAGTGTTTTTGAGTTTGTTGATGCATGGTGTTCTCTGAAAATTAAGACATCAAAAACATTAAATTTATTAATAATTTAAAAATATCATAAATTATTGGGGTGTTACACTATTGACCAACATTAATATTTCATTCATAAAATAGAACTCATATATGAAAATAACAGTGTGGAAATATAGAATTAACGATTGAGAAATAATATTTACGGGGGTCTGAAGTAATGTAGCTTAATTGTGTCCTCTAAAACACAGTTTACATCTTTGTGGGGAAAACAAGTTAAGCACTTGAATAATTAGACTTGAAACCCTTTTGAATGTTTTTACATTATTAATTGATACCTATAGCTACACAAACATTATTTATTCACATGATTCATATTATATTCAGGTATTATTATTTGGAATAGTCTATTTCCCATAAGTATACTGGTACTTTCCCACTAATTGGGATTCTGTGTCTTTCTCAAAGAAGTTAGTGTCAGGTTCTATTATGGATTGTATATTTTCTGTTAATAATAATAGATAAATTATTAGTAATTTTTAATATCTTTTTAATTAATTTAGTTTTGTTATACATTTATTATCTATCAAATGTTTTGTATATATTACATATTATGTTTTATCAAGAATGTATTATTATATATAATAGGTTATGTTAGATAAAAATGTTGTAGTGGACTATTATGTTTTGTAATTGTACACTATAAATTCATATTGGTGAATATGTACTATCGCTTATTTAGTTTTAGATTCAAGAAGGTTTTGTAGGGTTGTTTCTTGGTGTTTTTGGAAACACCTAACCTATGGATGTGTCATGCCATATTTTTGAAAAAATATAAAATTTAATTAAAATAAAATGAAGTATTTGTAGAATATTCAATAATTATCCCATTAGAACCTCAGTACTAATCACTATCCTTTGGTGAATATGGAATGATCTTATTGTAGAGAAAAAAAATTGACAAAACACTATTTTTGGATCATTTCAAGTGGTATCAAAGTAGTAATGGAATTTTATAGAGTTTATTGAAAATATAAAAAATGATATAGTACATGGTAAATAACTCATAAAAGTACATGAGCAATATATATTTTTTGGATTCTTAGGTTTCTGGGGATGTATTGGTTTTTATTGGAACCATCAGTATGAGTGAGATTATGTTTTGAATATATATATAATAGAATGATGAAACTCTATAATTGTTAGAGGGATTACTGAGAAAAGAGTGTTTAATTTTTTTTCATGAATTGTTCCCATTAAATTTGTGCATATTAAATTTTACCTATTGTTTTCAAATGAAAAATTAGAATTTTGTAAATGTCATTGCAATTTTTTGAGATATACATTTAAATTTTATGATTCGATAATTTAAAACAAAAATAATAAAACAAATATTCTTTTCTTGAATTATTTATTAGTGTTAATATATGAAGATAAAATTGAATTTAAATTATGATGTTTCTAAATGCTCCACAAATTTTTTTTAGAAATAAAACCAAAGGATTTGAATTAATAAAAATTCAATAATATATATTTTTTGTTTTAGAAAATATATTATTATTAGGATATCGATTTATTGAACCTAGTTATTATTTTTTACAATCATTACCTCTTGATAATGATGATTTTTAGATATTATATGTGGTTGATCTCCAATATTTGAAATCTATTTTAGGATAATCAATTGATTACTTACATTGGAGTTATAAACTTATTTAAATAATAGATCTATGGAGACCATGTCATGAATGGGAAGATGTTGAAGAAGTGTAATGATATTCATGATATATGAATAATGTCTAGATGGTGTTATGGATATGAACCGAAACATTCTTGAGAAACATTTTACATCCATGTGTATTCATTTGGCAAGGATAAAACATCTATATACTCTATGGAATTATGGATCATAGCAGTTTCATACCTATTTGATAATATTTCTGAACATATTTGTCTTGATGATCAATATTATTTTTCATAGGTATTAGTTGTTAAAAAAAATATAAACCTTCCAACTTTTATAAGGATTATAGAATTTTTAAACTAGTATTTTCAAGTAATTCTATTGATTGACAATGATTAAGTGTTAATGATGAACCAAATATACCAATTAGTTGAGAATTAAGGAATATTAATAATTAAATTTTGGGTAAAACACCAAAAATAGATCTGAAAAAAAATTATTTAAAACAAGAATTGTATGGTGAATATCATGGGTGACATGGAGGGTGATCTTAGTCTGATGGTATTTAATGATTCATGGAAGCCTCTAGATATGAGAATATAATTTCATGTGGTGATAGTAGGATAAATTTAGTCCTGAATGATAACTGTGTACTAGTATTGTTCATAAAATTTTGATAGAGGTTAGTATGTTCAATAAATAACCAAAATTTATTTTAAAAAATGTCCTGGTGTGAATCTTGGAAAAAGGAATCTTCATGAATAAAAATATATGAGGAGGATATATTAATTAAATTTTTGGATTATTCTATTCTTCTATTCATAAAATAGAAGTTAAGGATCAACTTCAGAGAGTCTGAAGATATTTTGGTTCTACTATGATAGATTAGGGATGCCACTCAAACTACTGTTGTTAATAGATAATTATTTGATACAAGGGATCATTTTTTATGTTCCCTTAATATATAGAATCACTGTTAGTAAACAAATAGAATTTATTGACTTCTTGAGGCATACGATATCATGGGATTAATGGTAATTATTTTAGTCATATTATCAATTGAATGTTAATATATGGTTTAAGCCAGGAAGGAATGATATTCTGATATGATGCATCATTTAAGAAATATCTAGTGATTTTTTCAAATTCGAGAAAAATATTTTTGTGGATTGTTATATTTGTTTTCAAATTTGAGTATCATTGTTATAATTTTTTTTTGGTTTAGGACATTATATGATACTAAATTAAAGTGAGTATATATTTTATAGGGTTTTTTATAAATAATTATTCAGGATACTTCTCAATGATATGAAGTTATTTAGTGGGCATTTTATAATAACTCATACACATTTTTATAGGGGAATCAATTTGTTTACTAGATTCATCTATATGTGAAATAATTGGGATTTAAATTTGATAGATAGTATAATGAAATCCAAATTTTCAAAATTAATGTGATGAAATATATCTTTTAAATGTTTGTTAAATGAAGGAAATGATGTTAGATTATGTATTGACACTGAGAACATTACAAAACCCAAAATGGGGGGTAACAATAACTGACTAAAAGGTTGGTGTGGTGCCATTAGAATTTTGGATGGGTATTCTATGGAACAACATATACATCTAGACCACTAGGAATTATTTAGAACATTAAATTTTGATGTGCACAATTTAATTTTTATGGGAAAGATTTGTTTTCAAATACTCACTAAAAATTAGTAGAGACTTTTGAGATTTTTTCATAGATATTTGGTTTTTTTCAGATGATGTGAACTTTATTGGAGTTAGTTTTTGATTATATATTGAAATATGGAATTGTATAGTAGAAGGTAAAATTTGGATAATTCCTACTGTGTAATAAATCCCCCGGGAATCATATTTTCTTTGATATACCCTTATAAAACATCCGATTTTGGGAATAAAACCTCAATGATGTCTAAAATCAAGATAAATCATAATTTGAAATACATTAATAAGAACTTTATTGAATTTCTAGGCCAGCATATATGAATTCCATAGATCCACATTAGAACATGGATGTGTCATGTGAATTTTAAGTGTATATGAGTTTTACATTTTATAAAATATTATGTGTAAATGTTTTTCAAGAAATCTCAAAAGACTTTTAAGGAAACTGGTAAGACCATTGTCAATTCATATGACTCTAAGGCATATCAACATTTTTGAGGGACATGATCTTACTTATGAGGATAACATAGGCCTTTAATGAAACATCATATGACTTCGTATGTATCTATAATACTTTTATCCATATTTGATATTCTTTTCATATTTATAAGGCTTTATACCATTGTAAAAAATTTGAGATTTTTTCTCACTAAAAATTACTAATTTGGTGAATTTAATAATGTGAATGGTACTAAATAAATATGATTATAAAGATAATATTATGTGATTAAAACATCATAAATGAGTTTTTATTTATGTCAAATGAATAATCTAGAAGTATAAAACCACGAAGAAAATAATCTCCCATGGAAATAACATGATGAGTGAGAATTATAGAATTTTTTATTTCGAGAATAATGAAGATAATTTTTTGATAATGAATATTTGATATATAGTTACATAAGGAAATGAAAATATCATTATGATTGAAGAATAGTTTTAAATTTTTTATTTTTTAACTGGCTAAGATATCTAGTAAGATTGGGATATGAAATCTCTTTCATGAATCATGTTGGTTGGAGAATCTAAAAGATGAGGTTGATCTAGTTGAAACAAATAATAGATCGTTGATGGGTATTAATATATATATAATTTCAGTAATTTATATTATCTTATAGTATATTGATCATCTGGGTTCCTAAATAATATACCCTCCTAATGGAAAACATTTTTTTTAATATTTCATGAGATGATGTGGGAGACAACCCAACTAAATGAAGATGGTTTCTAGTACACTAAATATCATGTATGATAATAATAGGATTATTATAATTATGATTGGAATCATGATTCATCCTTTAAAAAAATATAGGGATATTGATAATTAAGGATATTAAATTTAGTTTCATGTACATAGAAAGACATATAGAAGATAGATAATTTGGATATGTGAAGTGGAACTGAATTTGAAACTAGAACTATGAGTCTAGAAGGATTTGAAAAACATATTAACCATACGAATTAAATAATAGACATAAGAATGAATTTATGGTTCTACACGTATTAAGAAATAAGTGAATGGATAATTCTTGTTTTCTATAAACATGAATAATTTTCTATTTAGATTCATCAAAATGTGAGATATATCTTTATGACATTAACATGATCAAAGAAACGGATCCTTAAATTTTTACTAAGGAAAACTATATTTATTGAAGATATTTCACAACTACTGTTGTTCTATTCAATGTCTTTCATGGGAGATAGTATAAAAACCCTATAAATAGTGGTATGTTATATACATTATTTGTGTGATAAAACTAAAATATTTAATGTAATTATAGTGTACTAATTATAGTGAAAAAATTGTTGATCAGGATAACAACTAGATTCAATAAGGATTATGGTCTTACATAGAGGATAACTGTTATATAAATTATTATCTTCCTTGATTCCATCACTTTATACATCTTTCAATAGGTAAGGAGTGTTTATATTATGTGGATTGTATCCAAATAAGTCATAGTATTTTATTTCATTGAAAATAAATTTTAAATGATTATTTCAAAATCAACAATTATTTGTCCCCCACCATATATAGTTTAATTATATGTATATTAAATAATCACTAACCCCTCCATCATTCCATGCATATCCAGTAATGGGAGGCCTTGCAAATGACCCCACATGTTCCCCTCTTCCATATTAATCTTATACCTTCTTAAATTATAATCTAATTGACGGTTTTATGATAAATGAAACATCAAGAAATAATTCCAATCCCCAAAACTCAATTGTTTTTTATTTTTATTATCATCCATCATTTTAGCACCCTAAATACCTTATTTTGTGTGGTTTCATCTTATTATTATATTCAGGTCATTTGATAAAGACTAACCTAGATATAATGAAAATATTATACTCAAAATAGTATTATGTAAGGGGACCCTATATTTTTTTCACAACTTATTGGAATTTACATGGATGTTATGATGGTGATCATGTGGTACTATGTTCATGTAACCCAGAATTTGGTTGATATGATCTGAGTTATTATGTGAGGTTGAGTGATGCTTCAATGATCCATGACTAATATTCTGTAAATGTATTATAAAATAATGTGTATATATGTCCATTTTTATAATACATAAAGGTTTATTTAAATGGGATTCTATGAAGTACGTTCAAAACTAATTTTATTCTTTTATATCCATATAATGACTGATAAAAAGGTGATTGGGAATTTCATATATAATGTCAAGTCACTTAAAATTAATGGGTGAGGTTATGATTAGATAAAATAATTTTATGCAAGTCTATAATTATAAAACATTCTATGTTTTTGTAAAATTTTTACAGAATAAAATTTTCTGGTCTTACCCACCCTGACTGGGAATGTACTTAGGGTAATAGATGTTATCGGGATACAATTACTGTTTTATCTATGGTTTTTTGTAATAAATTATCTTCTGTACAATGTGACCCCACATTCTAATTCTAGGAGTGGGAATTTATACTATTGAGTGAAAAAATCATAGGTAAAGGGAAACCCCATCTGTCATATTAGCTTCCCATGGGTTTATGTGAATAGTATGTAATTACTGAGAACCAATAGTAAAAAATTGATTTATCATAAAAAACATAAATATGTAATTTTTGTTTCCATTCAAATAAATTAAATGAAATATTTTATTTTATTTTATTATGTAGTTAATTATCCATGTTATGCCTTGAATTCTCCCATTGTTTGAATTCTTGAGTTGAGTTCTTCATTTTTTCCTTCAATATATATATATTAATTCTGTTACTACATAATTTTTGTATAAATGTTATAAAGGTGTTATTAATATGTTTCATATGTATATGTTTTTTAATTTTTATGAGTTTGTTGAAGTAAATATGTATATTATCATAATTTATTTTTGTAATTCCTTTTAAAATTTTTTTTTGATACAATATGGAGATAATATTTGTACACAAACAACAATATGTTGACTTATCATTGGTCTATGTATCACTAGGCCTTATTTAGCTTCCACAAGGACACATGTGATATCCCTTGTCACTATTTACTAGCCACAAGCTTCTAAGGATAAACATAATAATTTGATAAAAATTGAGAATTACATGAATGACCTACTATATTATAGTAAATAAAAAAATTCATTTTAAAAAATGTAAAACAATAATTAATATAAAATAAAAAAAAACATATTGTACTATAAAATACTTTTTCATTATCCATACAAGAAATATTGAAATAAAAACAATTCCCATATAATTGGGATGGCCAAATTACCCTTTCATATGAATGTTCAAAAACTTCTATGTAAATAAGTAACTAGACACTTAAGATCGATAAGAAATTAACCTAAGAGCCCTATCCTTATATTTATAACGAAATAATATGTCAAAACACACAATAAAATGTGTGGTTAGAGGCGAGTATACAAATATATAATAGGATTTTCCATGGATCCCATAAAATCATTAGAAATACATATTCCCAAACATTATAACAATTAAATTGAAAAATGCTATAAATTTTTTATAAAAAAATATTTTATCATACATGAAAATGAGAGTAATAAGAATTTGGAAATAAATCAACATAATATTTTCCCAATTCCTAGTAAAATATAACATACATGCTTTCTAATAAAGATTTTATAAAATTTGTTTCCCAAATATAAATATAAAGGCTAAATGATTTTAATTATAGTAAAAAATCGAGTATTTATGAAAATATTAAATGAAAAAATTTATTCATTTAAATATATTTCATGTTTAATAAATCTTTATTTATTTAGTGTTTTATAAAATTTTAAATCATTGGATAAAATACAACATGTCACTACTAACAAGGACCCGGGACTTTATCCCATGAATAAATTCTGATAAAAGGCTTAACTATTACTAGTAGCCTACATTTAGTTCTGGTTTTTTTCATCCATAAATTATATATATATATATACATTTGAAAATTTCTTTTAATAGGTTCAAAATTATATTTATATATGTATTTTTAATTTTATAACTACATTATTTTTAGTAATAAATAATTTTTAATATCCTTTGGGTAATTCAAATATTGTGATTTAGTGGATAAAAAGTATTATGCATATTTTCATTAATATATCATTATAATATATAACCAATTTAGAAATTATAATATAAAATTTTATGTAGAACAATTGATTAAATAAATGGTTATATGTATACAGTGCATTGTTATAAAATTCTTATTGACAATATAGTTCAATTAATTTCTATTTTTTTAATATTATTCAATATATATGTTTTATTACACTAAATTATTTACTTTTAAAAGTTTAATTCAACAAGTATTATAAAAAATAAAAACAATTTTTTCATTAATTGAGAATAATATAATTAATGAATAATCATATAAAATCAAATACCCACTATTATAATTAGTAGATAAACTGAAATAAATATAATAATTAACTTAATAAATTTCAATTCATTATTGTCTCATTGGATTATCACTCCCAAAAACAACACAGTAAAAAAGAAACTAAACATTAGTAATTCAATTGAAATTTTCAAAAATAGCAAATAAGCAACCAGCGTATGAATTTTATATAATAAGACCTGGTATTTATAAGATGTTTGGCATTAATGCGATCTTTGTAATATTATGTTGACTTTTGGAAAATATACTGATTCATAGAAACTATAATTTTTTAGTAAATATTAAATTTCATTAAACTATAGATTTAATATATTTATGAATTAATTTTTAAAAAATTAATTTCATTTTTCTAATCAAAACATAAAATATATCATTTGGTGATTTTTAATATCTTTCTAAAAATGTTGAATTTTTGGTTGAAATCTGAAAATACCATTTTTATAGAAACAATGAATTTTTTATAAATTCATGAATTTAAATATTATGAAACCATTTCATTGATTAAAAATATATTTAATGGGTAAAACCATTAATTGAAAAATATTAATTTAGCATTACAATCCAATGTGTGAAACTATGTCTTATATAATATAAAATCCATTTTAAACGTTATACGTGTATCATACTATAATTATTTCATGAAATTAATATGATTAATCATGTAAAATGGATTGAATATTTATATTCATAGGGAACCCATTCAATAAAAATTTTATTTTAACTTTTATGTCAAAAATTTTAATGGGGGTAAAAATGAAATTACCACATTAATGGTAAATTAATATTAAATGACAAAATTATAGGGTAATGGAATAAAATACATAACAAGACACCATTAAATGAGTATTTAATGTTTTAAATGTCCCTAAAATAATTTTTTCAACATTAATTATCAACCAAATTCAATGAAATTAATTCCAACCAATAGTTGTTGGCCATAATAATAAAATAACATTTATTAAAAGCCTTAAAAGCAACCATTATCAAGTATAAATACAAACACCCAATTATCTTAGTACTATATAAAAAATCCATGTCCCCTTATCATAATACCTGAAGTATTATTTTAAAATATTCCCTACTCATTATTTATTTTTTGTATTTATTAGTATATCTATTCAAAAAAACATAAGAGGGGTAAAGGTTTTTCCAATCACCCCCATTCCACTAAATGTTTATTACATTTTATGATTTGTTTTTAAATTATTTTTTCCATCTACTACCATGATTTTTATTCTATTTTATTATTTTATATTTGATTTATTTTATAAGTAATTATTTATTCCCTCTTGTAATATCATTTTCATAAGCCATAATTATATGAAAATAATGGTTCCTCACCACTCATTTCCCATTACATTTCAATTCTTTTTATATTCATTTTCATTTCAATTTTTAATATTATTATGAATTATTCTAAAAAATTTATAACTATTTTATCAATAATATATCTCCATTTTATCTTATTATAATATCTTTATAATCCCTTATAATTATAAAAAATTACTGTATGCATTAAACCGTCAAACATTTTGTTAAGAAAAGTGTGTGTGGTTTTCCTACCAAAAAAATACCAGAATAGATAATAAAGGTTAATGTACGACATGAAATAAATGTACTTTTCTATGATAATTCAATAAATTTTATATTTATTATTAAATCAATCATCACCTGATGATTGAAAAAATTCCTAATTTCATGCCCTGATTGACACTCCTAGGGGATTTCATTTCGATAATTCACATGCACTTTAGGAGACACAATAAAGGAACACAGCATATGGCATTATATTTACATTCAATTGATATAAATATCCCATTAAATAATTCCCCACCACTTCATTATAATATTCCATCAATTGGGGAACTGTCCATTACATTTTAAATGTCCTATAATTTCTGAAGTAGATAGTTGGATATTCACTATGATAGCTACCTTAATCTATTTAAGGGGTTTCTTTCCCACCCATCTTATAAAAAATGTTCTTATTATCATTCAGTATCTATAATTATCTTGAATAATACATTCCCATTACATGTCTATGTTATTATTTACATGTGGTATGGTGAAAATGAAATATCTATAGAGATTGTTTCATCACGTCCCTTTTCATATTTAACATCAAGTATGTATAAAAATAAATATTATTCTAATTTTTTCAAGGTGAAACCAATTAAATGATTAATTAATTGAAGGGTGTTTACATGGAAACCCATAAATCAATTTACATGTGAAATAATTTGCTAAATCATATACCATTATTTATATATGGTGTAAATACCTCCTAATTAATTATTATAATAGAAGGGATTTTTTGTAGAGAGGTATATAATTAACATGAAAATATGTTTATTGTGTGTAGGTTAAATTTATGATTATTGATTTATTTATATATGTTTTTTTCTATGTGGAATGATTGAATTTTAGTATATGAAATGGTGCACCCTAAAACCACTCTAATTCATTGGTTAACAAATTAATCTTCAGACAGGACATTCTTATTATACCATAGAAAAATGATTTGGTAATTTTTTATGATAAATTTTTGAACAACAATGGTAATATGTTTTATGAATAATTGGGGAAGAAACTTCATAATAGGCTTATTAATGTTTATTGTTTATGTTGTATCCACATTCCCATGATATGGATCATGTTCTTATATTCATATTCTTATGTTATTCCTATAGTTATTATGTCCATGTTCTTATAAAATTCCACATGTTTCACACAATAAAATCATGAAAGATCTATTTCTTTATTTTTCCCCTTACCAGAATTTGTAGAACACCTCTTTCAGATGTTTCCATATTTACCAAAGAATTGAAATGGATGGGTTAATTGTAGGATAATTACATGTGTGGATAATATATATTAATTAAATGTTGATTGTAATGTGGGATAGGATTTAAATGTACCTAGTTCTCAAAGTCACCAAACATTTGATCATTTTTTTATATTATAATTTGTCTGATGCATTAAAATGTTTGTATGTTCAACATCAAATATAGAAATGTGGGTCTGGGGTATCTCATATACCTTCTCAATTCAAAAAAAAATTCAATGTATTAAAAAACCAATATAATACATTTAAATATGTGAAATAATTTAAAATATCCAAATTTATTGATTTGATCATAGAAAACATTGAGTGTGGATCATTACCCACTTGCGTTTTACCAAAATAATTCCTCCCATCCTATAAATATTATTCACATGATTAAATGTTATATCTATCCAAATTACCCCTATATTCTATTTATACAAGACCCTTCTCAATCATTTATTATACCCAAACACTAAATTACTAAAATAATTTACATTAACAAGAAAAATGTACAGAAAATATATTATATCCAAATATAAAACACAACATGTGTGAGTGAGAAATCTATACCATAAAATAATTAAATATTATATCATGAAACTTGATTATTTATTACAACTATCAATTAAAATACACCACACAAAAATATAGAAATTAAAAAGGTCCACCAAGAAGCCAAGACACCGAAAGAAGGTTGTCCATTGAAGAGATTTGGGCCACTCGATATATTTCTGAAGACCCCATGAATGGATAAACAAAATAAGCCTCAATATTCTATCTTTAGGAAGTTTTAACCTTGGAATACTTAAAACATTATGATTGAGGGCATTGTCTTCCATGTGATGTTAACATAGGACCACATTTAGTATCATATATAGAGAGAGCCAATTCCGTCCATCGATAAACTAGATCATGCCATATACCTGCAACTAGAAATATAAAACCAATAAATAGATTGGAATAGTATAATAATTACATTATACCAGTGTTACACCAACATTACCTCTATCCAAACTATATAATATTTGAAACAACATATTATTTTCAATAAAAAGAACATTTATCATCTCTACTGACATATATTTTACATCCCCGGAAAGGATTCCATCAAAAAATATATGACTCTTATATATGAAAAATCCATTAGTTTAACATTTTAGGTAACAACTTATAAGTAGGTTATGGCGATGGGAAATATATCTATATTCACATCCATAAAAACAAGTATCACTCTGAAAAGACACCCTAAAAAAGATTCTTTTATCTATGATGGGGTGTTTCATTATATTATATGTAGTAGGAGTAGAGGAAACAAATGTATAGACATGACTCCAATTGGTGAATCAATAAAAAAATATGGTCCGTAAAACTATTATAACTAAAGTAAGAGAAGTAATGACGTAATATATAATAATGAATTCATCTTCAATCCCTACCATCGATAAAAACCTAAAAAACCTTTTACAATATAACTCCTAGCTTAGATGTGGCCTTGCATAATGGTCTAGGAAGATAGATCAGTATAGTATTTGAACATCAAAATATAATAGGAGAAGTGATGCACTTATAATGGTGGAAATACCCCAAGACTATAATAAAGAGAAATATAAAATTGATGTTAAGAAATGGCTTCATAAACAACACGTGGGATGTAAAAGAAAGAAAACAATAATCTTAAATTCGGGTGAATTGTAAAAGAAAAATAATTGAGGGGAAAATAGATACATGTAAAATTAGGCTAAAATGAAAGATAAACAAAATTTAAGAAATATAGAGGTTCATTATCATCATAATGTTGTAAATCACTTTGATGAGTGAGGATTTAAATTCCTATTATATTCAAATAATTCTTCAATATCACCCAAAAATATTCACCGAACATGATACCGCTATAGAAATATGATACATAATACTTTTATTCATTTTTTTGAGAAATGTTATAAAACAAGAGATAATATCAGGCACTTATTAAGACATATAATGATTGTGATATCAAATGGAACAACATAATATACTATAATGCTGAAGAAAAGTTATCATTAAATGAGCATGAAAGTATGAGAAAATACTATCTGACCACAACTTATAGGAATCAATACATATGCAATAAGAACCATAAACATGATTCATAAAGTAATTATTTTAGAATAATATAATATTGTATCACTATAATATGGATTTACATAAAATGGAATACATGTAAATGAATATAAAATAATATCTTATATTAAAGGTCATCTCTAAGACCTGCACCACAAAGTGGATAATCATATCCCAAAACATGGTCCCTAGTATAACCTCATATGTACCATAAAATAGAATATTATGAGGAATATATAATTACAAAATTCATTAGATGGATATATAATTTTTGGACCAACCTTTATATAATGATAAAACATAACTTCTTTCCAAAAAATAAAAAAAATAATTTAATAAATCATAGAATAATGATACTCTAAAAGTAAAATGGATATCATTAAAATATTATAATGAATTAAAAATAATGGATGCAATGAAATAATGCCATTGATTTTATAACATCCATTTTTTGGGAGCCTCCCAAGGGTTCCCCGAACACGGTTGGTCACATGACCTCAAGGGCATGTCCACAAATTCCAGAGGCTGTCGACTAGTAGTGAGGGAAAATGCCAGATAGTGGGGTAACTATGCCCTCATTAGCTGAGTATACAAAACAGAATAAAAAAATGTAAACAATTTAGGAAGAAATAATACCATAAAACAAAATAAACTGTGGAAGATTAATAGAAATGTTTTGACTGGATCATATATAAATGATGTATGTCACATGTGTCTAGGAATGTATCCTAACAAGTCATAATGATGTAAATACAACACTGAAACTAATGAAGATAAAAGAAGTAAACTCCGACAACATCGCAAGCCTCAGGTGGGTCCCATGTTGTCCAACACCAACGGCAATCAAGTACCTCATAAAGAAGGGTGCTTTCCCAAATCTATACCTGCAACCATATATTTGGTTCAGGTCCAAATTCATGACGCAAATAGGATGAGAAGAATCCCAATAGGAAAACACCCTTTGATATGTGCCTAACATTAAATGAATATATATATAACAGGAAATATTCAAAAATGATGTAATAAAAAAAGAGATACTAAAATGTAAATAATCCAATAGTTTTTAATTACATCCATTTACATTTATTATTGATCAGTTCAAGCATGTAAACCTTGGGATTTAGTCTAACCTCTATATCCCTTGTGTAATTATAACAAAAGGCATCATAGAACACCATCTAAACAAATAAGTACGATTGAGTTGAAGATTGTGCATTAGTTTAGAAGATTCATCACAAACATTCAATCATTAAAAATCAACCCTTTGTGAAAGTTATCATAGTCTTACCCCTCTATTTATCAAATCATCCTTTTAATAAATAACGACCTTATGGGAAAGATCACATGTTCTAACTCCCTTTGCCTCACATAGAACTAATCCTTTAAAATTGACCACCTAGACAACTCTCACAGTCCATATCCCCTTCGTCTATATAGAAACAATAAACTACAACGACCACCTAGAAGCTGTCACAGTCAATGCCTTAGGGTCCAAAATTCATTAAAATTATGACCCTCTAAGTATGTATCACGGTCTAAACCATCTAGTATATGAACACCCTATAGCTCTCAAAGTAATTAACTCTACTTCAACGTAACGAAAATTAATTCATAAATGGCCCTACTTTGGGAATCTCTTCCTATCAAATTCTCCTTGGTAAATCATTAACAATGTGAATCACATGAATCTCAGATAACCATCATCTCCATCTTACGAAGCAAGTCATGGAAAACAAGCAAACCTAACAGGCATTCTAGACCAATAGACTATAATCCAACAATCAATGGATGGCACCCATGGGGTGTCCCATTACATGGTATATAACATTACACATAAGAAATTACCCTTTCTTAGTCAAAAAACCCATAGTAGGTATTAAAAATGGGTAAATAAATAAACACACAATAATCTAAACATGGATATTAGGCACTTTAAGCATATATAATCCAATGATAATAATTGAAAGGAACAAACAACAGACTTTGATGTTGTATGCTCAACACTCTTGAAATTCGACCCTTCAATCGTCCTAGAAAACATATATCTACATAAATTGAAAAACAATCATCCTTTAAATACTCATGGTAGATGAGTATTTATGAAGACTGGATACATGGAAATATGGAACTCACCGATCAGAATCTAACACACCAGAAAACATCTTAATTGGAGTTCATATGATGAACTGAGAGGATCTCAATGTTCTTCGGCATTCTGTCTCTCTCTTGTACGAAACATAGTGAGAATAAGTTTTTTATCGACAAGATACATGACCCTGCATTGATTTATCAAATATAATGAAAAGTACATGGGGTGTTCATTTAATGTACACTCTATGAAGTTTCCTCAACCGACCCCCACATTAGGCGTTCTACCACGTCACCTACATGGCCTTATACTTGGCTGTTACAAAGACAATACACAACTATACGTAGAAACTGGGTACACGATGTGTACTCAAAGGTACATGGTGTGTTATTATAAAATATCCAATTCTTCTATTTTCCTAAAAAACAACCAAAATCTACATTCACACCTTAAATGAAGATCCAGGTTCTTATAAACATCCCCTCTTATAGAAATTCATCCCCAAATTTATATTCCAAGGGATGTGAAGAATAATCTGTGAACAAATCCATCCACTATGATCATACATCGACCCCCCTCTCCCATGTCTCATCATATACCCTCTTGTCCGACCATAGCACCCATACTAGAGAAATAGACCAACCATGGAGAACCTTTGTACTACAATCCACAATCCGAATGTGGTGCTCCCAGAAGGTTGAATCCACCTCCAAATCAACCTCCTTAGGTGAAAAAACATGAGATGGGTCTGAAAATGTATCATCATAGATGAGAAACATGAATTTTGTCGTGCTTATCTTTGTACCTATGTGGAAACATTAACTGATAGACAACCATACCAACTCTCTCCAAAGCCTCAAGTGACCCGGCATATCAAGGTGAAAGTATAAACTATCTCTTAATCCTCATGTGTCCAATCCTTGGTGTTATGCGTAATAAAACCTGATTTCTAAACTCAAAATCGGGAGGTCATATCCATTGATCAGCATAATTTTTCTAGTGAGATTATGCAGTAGACATCCACTTTTGAATCAACTCCACCTACTCAGTGGACTAATAGACAAAACGACGCCCCAGTATAGCTACCTCTCCAACCTCTCAGAAACAAATGGGTGACTAGAATTTCCTACTATGCAAATCCTCGTAATCTTCCATCTAAATCGTTTTATGAAAACTATTATGGTAGGAAAACTCTACTAGGGGTATGTGTCACTCCCAAGATTCCCCAAAATCTAGGATGCATGCTAGAAACATGTCCTTCAATACATAAATAGTGCACTTGGACTTGCCATATATCTTGGTATGGTATGTTTTATATAGACTTAATTGTGTATCCAGAGCCTTCTGGTGTCCATTCCAGACATGATATTTATATCAGGTGCTCCTCTCTAAAATGATAGTGTGTGAAACCCCATGAAGGTATATAATCTCTTAAATGTACAAACTTCCAAGGTCATCAAAAATTAAGGTTTACTTATTTAGTATGATTAGTGAAACCATTCTGAGTCTGTCAATAATAACCCAAACTGTATCATTCCCTCAAGGTGACCTCAATAATCATATCACGAAATCTATCGCAACATCCTTCCACTTCCAATCATGAATGGGTAACTGCTATAAAATCCATGTATGTCACTGACGCTCAACCTTCACCAGTTGATAGGTGGAACAACTGAAGACAAAACAAGCTATATCCCAATTCAATCCTAGCCACTAATATTGAAGGTGTAGATCCTGATACATCATTGGGACACCTAAATGAACTCCACAAACTGAGGAATAACAAACTCACAAAATCTCCTTCTGTATGTATGAGGACACCCATATGCTTTTATGAAAAAACTAAACATCACACTCTCCTATAGTCCACTTAGGAGTAGGGTCCTTCCCTAACACTCTCTGCCTTAAACTATTCCATTGGAATCTGACACCTGCATCATTTGTTCTCTGATACCAATTTGTAACATCTCAGGTCTGGGTGTATCCTAAAGCTGCCCCAGAGCAGTTGGTCAAAGGAAATCAAGCACACTTCCCCAAATTCTAGAGGATACTCTCTAGCAGGGACTTCCATGGTCTGATAAAGGGGAACCTATGACCACATTTGAATACTATACATATCATAATTTAAAATAGTAAACAATAGTAGAAGTTGTAATACCATATAACAAAAGTAAACAATAGAAGACTGATAGTAATGTAACAACTAAAGCATATATAAATTATGAATCTTACATGTTTGCTGGAAAGTATCCAAAAAAGTCATTATTGTAGAAATACAATACTAAAACAAATGTGGAGAAAACAAGTAGACTCTAACAGAATCCCAAGCCTCATCTTGGTACCATTATTTCTAGATCCAATAGAAATCATGTACATGATGATAAGGGTGGTTTCCATTATCTATACCTGCAACTATATATTCTGTTTGGGTCCAAAAGAATGACCCAAGAAGGGTGTGAGATGAATACCAGTAGGAAACCACCAAAATATCTATTCCTAATTGTCCAGGAATATATATAGCAGATAATATAAAGAAGTGAAGTTATAAACTAGGAGATACTCAAAGGTAACAATCCTATAGTTCTCAATTACATTAATTTACATCTAATATTAATCATTTGATTCATGTAATAACTGGGATCTAGCCTAAGATCAATATCCCCTATGTAATAGTATCAATAGAATACTTAAAAGACCGACAATAAAAACATGTAACACTAAGTCTAAGCCTTTGATTTTTCTGGGAAGACTTGTCACAAACAATCAATCATTAAAAAGAATCCATCTAGTAATTTCCTTATAGTATAAACCCTATGTTATAATATATCATCAATTCAATAAATAATGAACCTATGGGAAAGCCCACCTTAGTTCAAGATTATCAAGGACAAAAATATAGAAGCTATAGAATGGAAGAGGAGAAGGAAACCATTAAATTTTTATAAAACATGGTTAAATTCCAAAACATTCCAATCACCTAACATGGGTATACAAAACATTAAGCATATAAAATCCAAATACAATAAAAAAAATTAACATACCACCAAAAATGAGATGTTATGATGAACACTCTTGAACGTCAGCCGCTGAAATTTCTTAGAATAATGTAGTTCTAACGAAAGTGTAAAAATGATCATCCTGGAAATACTCATGTGGAGGAATCTAGATGAAAGGTTCTAGGGAAAGAGAGAAATCACCGGTGGGAATCCAACACACATGAGGACATGTTAATTGGATATCAGATGATGAACTAGGAGGATCTCAACATTATTCATTGTTCTGTCACTATCTAGTACAAAACACGGTGATATGAAGGGTGTTTTGTATCTGTGGTGTGACCCTACAACGATTCATCAAATAAAAAGAAAAGTGCACAACATTTTCATTTAATGTACATGTTGTTTACTAGCCTCAACTGGTCCTCACTTTCGGTGGTCTTCTAGGACACCTACAAGGCCATGTACGCAGCAGTTAGATGGACAGTACATGGATATACGTTAAAACTGAGCATACAGTGTGTACTCACAAGTATACGACATGTACACAAAAAATTTACATTTCTTAAATTTTCCAAAAAACATATGAAATAAATATTAATACCTAACGTAATGATCTATGTTCATATATATATTTCACCAGAACATATCCCAAATATAAATAATTACTGATCATTGATATAGATGAAGCTCCATTTATATGAACATTTCTAAATAATTTAGAAAATAGGAAGAAATATTATTTTAATTACAATATTTTTTTTCAATGAAATAATTTAGAATAAAAATATTTTTCAAAATTACAATGTAAATATGAATTAATATAATGAACCATAGAAACCTGGAAATGAATATTCATAAAGAATACCTATGAAAAATAGGGGACATGATTGTGTGGAGAATTGATTGTAAATGATAAAAATATTCCATTGAATCTTTTTGAATTAAGTTAATGTAAATAAAAAGAGATATCAAAAATTAGAAGTGTTGAAAAAATTAATTCATTAAAATATATAATAAATATGGAAATTATATCATGAACAAGCATGGGTCGACCCCAAACTAGTCACCCAATCTGATTAGCGACATTGCCTGAAGGGAATTCTCGATCCCTCTGGGCTGGAAACCAGTGTTGGGAATTCTAATAAAACAGTTAGGAATGATTTATCTAAGAAAAAATAGATATATAATTGAAAATAATTTGAACAAACTATAGTGTAAATAAAAAAACCTATACAAAGAAACCTAACTCATGTGAACTTATGTATCACAATATGATACAAAAGAACACTCGCTCTATTGGAAAACCAAACTAGTGAAACCTGAAACTGAAAATTAGAGTAGGTGTGAGCACTAAGATTTTCAGTGTTAAATTCAAGGATAAACAATGCTCTATGTTCATACCTTTTAAAAACACACCCAAACCCTCTTAGTTTAAAAATACGACCACATGAAAATTTTATATTCCATTCATACAAATTTACGAAATTCATTTCTATGAAAAACCGTTAAATTTTTGTCACATTCCCAAAATATTTTAAAACATTTCATAGTAATTTTATAATTATTGAAAATTTGTTTAAAATAAAAAATTTTAAAAATGGGGGAATAAAATTTAAGAAATGGAAATATAAATCATTTCACAAACACTATGTTATAAGAAATTACTATGGTCAGTTCTTATAGTTAACTGGAACAAATGGTAACCTTTGTACCTCATACCTCAGTGAAATGTGTTATAGAATCGATGAACAATAGAGTTCTCATGCATGGGACCCTAGTAAGGGAAACCCCCATAACCTAGGTTTCACCCATAATCATCCCTAATCACTTAGTTAGAGTTGTAGCATCGATCCTGCTAGATGAAATTGGAATGAACCACATCCAAATTATCTATCATACTAGTCATAGTATTACCACATAGATAACCCATGATTCACATGTAATCTATTTATGGTTGGGTGATTTTTCATAAAAGTAACATACGTGAACATATCATTATATTTTTTAGAAACACACTCAGCCTCTCACCACCTATCTCCAACCTAGAGCACACCCCCCTTTTCTATCACACCAAAATTCACAAGCCTCTTAACTATAAACATATCACAATCCACACATTCAATATAAAAATATTTTTCTAAAACAAGAAGGCTAGCCCCAAGATGGATTTTACTTTCTCAGAAACCATTATTAAGGTGAAAATGGGATTTATTATTTGCCTGGATTACTTTTCATTTTAGAACACATAATATCTTAACACTTTTAAGTTTTGAAAGTAATTTAAAATCTCAATCAAACAACTAATGTACTAAAAAATTAAAAATAAGATTGATCCTATGGTTACAATGATGTAATACATTCTAGAATGTAAAAATTTTATTTGACTATGAGTTCACACCAAAGACCATCATTAGAAATCACATTAGATATTTTTGGAAAACCAAACATGACATTATAGTTTTATAACTAAACTAGCCAAAAGGCCAAATTCCTTTGGAAGTATTCATTACCAATTCAAAACCACTTAGGAAATTCATTTTTTAGAAAAGTCACTTAAGACCAAATGGGTGTTATAAATACATTTCATTTTTTATAATAAAGTTGTGATCATTTTTATCATCGTCACCCTGATTTCTTTTCATCGGTATATTTCATAAATATAAATCATGTTTTAAAATCAATCAAGATATCATGGAATTCAAATTAAAGGAATAGGAATGGGGTACCAACCTCTGGGTGGAACCAAACCAAACATTCATCCCTTGGTGCATTACATCTAAAAGATTCTTATCCCCAACTACGAATATAAACATTCATATACATATAAATACATCTAGACCCTATGTACACATTTGTGTAGTAATGAACATGTTCAAGGGGATTGTTACAATTATTTTTATATGGATATACGAGTGTCTAATCACATACATTTGCATTTTCATACATATACATGGGAACACCTATACCCATACAAGTATATTTAGTGTCATGAATGATTATACATATCACAATAGACCCACTCACACAAACACACACACTTACATATACACACGAATTCATGTCTTTTTAGAATGGGAGACTTGAAACCACTAATAACAGTCCAACATAGTAAAAAACAAATACAAGGAACTATAAAAACTCATTGGAAAAGTTCAACACACCTGGAATAAATTAATGTGAACCCATAAACACCTTCATACACAACAATAAAGGGTGTCAATACTACTAGAGGCATAAAATCCATACATTAGGTGGTCTCCAAGAATCGAACCATCACAACACAATACAAAACTCATTAAAATAAATACAAGAGAGTCAAAAATTACAAAACTCCCAAATAAAAAATTAGAGACAAATAAGAATAGGTTAAAAAATAAATTAAATCATTTTTTGGTGGACTTAATCAAAACCAACCTCTTATCCATTGACATTAATTGTCATAAGAAACAATATTAGGTCATGGGGGACCATTCTGATAACCCAAAACTATATAACAACAAAAAACCCTAATCAATCCCAATCATATGGTTTGAGTATAACCACACCAGGTGGATAAAGAGAAGAAAAAGACCAAAGATATAGAATATAACTGATATAGGTATGATACCTCGATGGATTAATGAGTTTTCAATCATAAATAATAGGAAACCGATCACAGAAGGAGGGACCTAGAGTGGTAAACAAACACACTATAGGTGTTTTTGGAAAATGGTGTGTCACAATAGAGGGAGGTCGGGCTATGGAGGAGTTAGGTTGCATAGGGTCTAGCTGAGGGAGATGATGAGGATTGAGGTCATGGGAATTTCATGGTTGTGCTGTATGAAATGAGGGTGGTGTGCCGCACTCTAGTGGGAGTTGTTGTGTGACGCTGCACTAAGGGTGAGAGGTGCAACCTAAAGGGGAAAAGCTCCACCTTTTTTTCTTAAGAATAAAATAAAATATAAAAATCAATTAGTAAGGAAAATTTTAATAACAATAATAATAATAATAAACTTAAGGATAAAAATATTATTATACATAATAATAATAATATCATTATTATTATCATTAAACCATTTTATATTTATTTTATTTTCATACTTTCATTTTTGTTTTAATTTAAAAAAATTCTAAAATAAAAAATGACAAAAAAATATATAAAATAAAAACAATTGAAATGTGATGGGCCGATGTGTGACAATTCATCCCACCATAACACATTCTGCCCCTAGAGAGCTACAAAAATGTCTAGACCAGAGAAAAAATAGATATTCTTTCATAGTTAAAGGGGATCCCCAACTAATGACAATTGATGAGAAGGCTAAAACATTGTAAACCAAAAGGGGACTCATAAATATAACTCAATAGAACAATATTGACTCCACACTATGTGCCACCCACCCCCAAAAGTTTAAACTCCTCTAGTTGATCTATCAAAGAAATATAACTCTCACGACCCATAATCAAACCCTATAAAAAACACATCAAACCCTATCAAATGAAACCTAGGACACATTCCTGAGATAAGGAACCATGTTTTATCCACATCCCATCGGATACTTCCATAACCATAATTCAAAGAAACCATTGGGAAAGCATGAATCCTAATGTTTACTAAAGAATGGTGCTTGGGGTCAGATATCTCCAAAGGAGACAATTGACTGCCAGGACAATACTGGGAACGAAACTAAATTCAACTAATATGGGGAGGTCCAACCAGCCACCCCACCATTAGAAACAATCCAACGCTCGAGAAAAAACAAGAATGAAAAACATTGGGAGGCCCGAAGAACCCCCCAACATAAGGCACTAGCTATCATCAATTCATTTTGAGAAAATTTCCGTAAGACCCATGATGGGTCTCCCCACTATAAGAACTAGACATCTTAACCAACTAGCTTAGGCCAACAAAATAAGCCTACCATGGCCTATCATGGGTGCTTCCGGAACATCCTATTCTCTATCCATAAGGGACCGGACTAAAGAAACTCCAAACCTGACATAAATCACTAAGAAAAAAACTACTCACACATGCATTACAACCCTCAAAAGAGCCCAAAACAACAATAGGGTCAACTCAAGAGGCTGTTCATATATGGAAAACCAGACGAAAATCCATTCCTATAAAGGGACAGGAACTATTGTTCAAGAGAGTGACTCAACCCTACCTTCTTACCACCAAGGAGTAACTCTTTCACCCACATGGCTCATAGAGAAGAAACATGGTCCTCCTGATCCCTCCACCAAATGGACAATTCTGGATTGAATGGTTTTACAGAAGCTTAAAATTACTCAATTTCCTAAAATTAATAAATACACTTGACCAAAGTCCCTTACATCCCTCGATGGTTTCTGACTACACGAAATCATCACACTACTACCTGTGGATACAAATATGGTGATTGAGGAATCTTCTTCCTTGTAGTTTGGTGTTGAAAAAACCCGTATAAAAACATCTCTTTTTGGTTTCAAAAGCAACCAAAACTCCTTTCAAACATAACAACTAGGAAATGATTCATTTGGATACCCACAATAATCAAACACAACACCTACACCAAGACAATGGCCTAGAAGATGTATAAATATTTCCCATATCATTTTGAATAAGAAACAGTAGAAGAAGGAACACAGAAAATACACCTTCACTCAATATAAAGAATTTATATATTCTCGTATGAAAAACAAAATTTCATTTAAGATGATGTCCTCAGAAATATCATCAACATCTACCTTCACACATAAATTTGAATAATACATAGCAAGAAACCTCCAAAATGGACCCTTGCAACTGATAGAGACATTACCTGGAGTGGGACCTTAAACAAATTCCCAAATAACATTAGATAATAATAAGAAGAAATAACATCCTCATATTTCTTGATTTGCCATAGTAGTTTCCTAACATGATGATTTTTTTAAATGAAACGCAAAAATGATCCAAAAACACCTTCAAAATAGTTTCGTACTCAAATAACCCTAGAACGACTTCACCATTCCTCACTAGAATTCCCACAACCACTTCCAAACAAGGCCTCCAGACACACCCATGTCACGCTGCACCTTCCATGACTTAGGTAACTCAAGAGGCGAAAGTCTATTTCAACCATCTAAACATAGCTTCCCACTACAAGAGGGAACTATTAATATAAAAAATATGAGGGGTAGAATCAATATATGAATCTCAAGAAGGATGTTCTTATATTTGTCAACTAGAGGACATGCTAATGATGAATAACCCATGGTCGCACTATAATCATGAATTAATTCATTATTGGGGTGTATACTATCCCATGAGGAAAACCAAGGACCCAGTAAAACTAATCAATTGGCTAATGTTTTCACCAAACAAGAACTGAACACAAGCGGTGAATCAATGTAAGGCTTCTCGAAACACTTCTAAAAAATGTCCACTAACCATTGCTTCAAAACCAAGTATAGATGGAACAAATACCTGAAACATAATTTCAACCCACGAATAACCATTAAAAAACCAAGAATCAAAATATATAACCAATATGATAGAATAACTATTCCATTTTAAAAATCATTTGAACATAATAAACCACCTCAAAATAAACTTTCAATTCATGTTTTTAAAGAATTACAACACACCCACTAATAAAAACCTGCTTTTGGAAATCTATAGAAGTTTTAGAACCCAATCAGCCACCATTAGTATTCTATGACATCTCACATCAGTAAAAAATTTCATGCTAGCTCAAGAACCCACCCACACATAACAACTCCACATCCACCATCCATATATCTGATCATTCATAATAATATAAATGGTCCATCAAATAATTTTCAAATTCTAATTTCTAAGAAATATTCATTTCACATTTCTCAAAAAAATCAAATAAAACCCAATTAATTTCCCCAATTAATATCTTATTTACACATTATAAAATATCTCAAAGATCCAAAAACATTTCTCAAATGATCATACAATTTCAAAATAATCCATTTTATTTTCCATTAAACCTATATTTTCATTATGGAAATCAAGTTTCAAGAAACTTGTCGTTAATTATAAGTCCCAATAAAAACCCAAAAACCCAACTAAAACTCACACCAATAACATCGCAAAGAAATCAATCGACATGAAAATCAAGATTAAAAATTCCCTAATAATAAAATTCTACCCTGGACTTAGTCAAATGATTTGCAGACCCTGCACCAACCGAGTGAGGACATTGGAGGTCATCAGAGGTAATTGCATGGTCTGCACGTGGCTTACCAGACCACGCACAACAACCATAAACCCCTATAAAATAATCAAATTTTTTCAAGATAAAACTGAAACACCCAAACATGAATTAGTACTAAGAAATCAATCAATATACAAGCAAGAACATTGAACAAGACCATCCCAGACCACACTGAAAATTCAAGCGTTATTCCAAATAGGTGGTGATTAAGAAGCTACCCACAATTCTCCACATAAATTCCAAAAATCCAAACTCCAAAATATCGTTCATCCCTGAATGACATGGGATAACCTCGTTCTAATACTAATTTTTCATTAACCATGCCTTTTCGACCCCGAACTAATCCCTCGATCCAATCCGTGACATGGATTGAAGGGCGTTCCTAATCCCCAGAGGCAGGAAACCAATGGTAAGAATCCCTATAATGTATTTGGAAATGATTTATCCAATAAAAGATAGAAAAAAAATAAAATAATAAAATAAATAGGACATGGAAAAAAATAACCTAACAAGATAAACACAACTCATGTGACCTCGTGTGTCGTCATCAGACACATAACCACACTCTCTCCAAGAGTGACTGAAACTAGAGGATCCTGAAATTTAAGAAATAATGTAGGACTCAGCACGGAGACACTCTGTATAAATTCAAGGGCTAAAGAACACCCTATGCACTTTTCTTCAAAAATAAACCAAAATCATGCTAGTTAGAAAATACCGACCCATGAAAACAATATTTACCATTCCTTCAAATTTTGGAAGTCCATTTCCAAGAAATATCATTCCCTTTTTATCTGATTTCAAAAATAGTTTACATGAATTCATAGTAATATTAATATGAATGAAAAACAGAATAAAATATAAAAATGTATTTTTTCAAATGGGCAAACAAACATGGAGCAACTAATATGGAAATAATTTCACAAACATTATGTCATAAGAGAGCATAATACTCAATCCCTCTAGTTGACTAGTACAAATGGGAACATAGGGAACTCATACCTTATGGAAATGTGGTATAGAAACCACATCCAATAGTGTTCTAATTCACTATCTACTAGTAGGGGACACCCACATAAACAACTAATCTCCCATCATCATCCTTAATCTTGTAGTTGGTGTTGTAGTGTCAATCATACTAGAGAAAACTGGGATAAACCACTTCTGAATCATCTAGAGTAATAGTCCTAGACTACCTACTAGATATATCAAGCTTCTGATGTAATATATTTCAAGATGTGCGGAGTTTTCAGAATACTAACATACATAAACATATCATTCCCTTTATTCAAAAACACACTCACCCTCTCACCAACAATCACTCTCTTTGAGAACACCCACTTTTTCCATCACAAAAAATTTAAAATCCCTTTTAGTAAACACATATCACAATCCACACATTCAACATTCACATCATGTTCTAAAACATGGGGTAATTCTTCATGAGGGTGTTTCCTTTTTCACAAACCATTATTAAAATCCCCAATAAGCCTTATTATTTATAAGGAATACTTTTCATTTTTGGACACATAATCACCCAGTACGTTCATATTTATAAAATCAATTAAAATATAAATTAAAAAACCAATGTACTGTAAAATCAAAAAAAATCATGGACCTGTTCTTACAATGATGTGTCTCTATTTTGAAATTCAAACGACCATATAACCATGAGATCAAACCAAAACCCATATTTTTATATAACATATGATATTTTTGGAAAACCAAACCCATCATTACATATTTTTAGCTAAACTAGACCAAATGTATAAACACCTTTGGAAATATTCATTACCACTTCAAAACAAATTTTGGATATAACTTTTTAAGAATGGTCAATTAAGACCGAATGGGTGTTAGAAATACATTTCATTTTCAAAACCCAAGGCATAATCCTTTTGAGAAACTACAACAATATTTTATAGCATGTGTATATTATGTAAATATAAATCATGTTTTTAAAACAATCAATAAAAAATGGGATTTAAATTAAATTAATAGAAATAGAGGTCTTAGCTTAGGGTGGATCCAAACCAAGCATTTAGAAAATGGTGCTTTGTAACTAAAAGATGATTCTCCTCCCCTAAGAATATTCACTTTCACATACATGAAACGACACATATCACAAATTCAAACATCTACCTGGTTGTGAACATGTTGAAGGGTATCCTTATATATATGCTTATATACATATACTAGTCACAACTCATCTATATATGAATTTTCATATATATACATGGGAACACCTCTCCCAATACATGTATATTCATAACCATGTGTTATTATACATGTAAAGGGGGAACCCAGAAAGAAAAACCCAAAAACAGAGATTTATATACATATATATACACAAATACCTTTGAACATGAAGGTGAGTCACCTTAGTGTTGGTGACTTGAAACATACAGGAATAGTCCAATGCATTAAAAGTCTTATACTAGGAACCATCAAAACCTAGCAGTAAAGTTCAACACACATAAAATAAATTATTCAGAATCCCAAAAAAACATAATACTCTCATGTAAGGGGTGTTGAACAAACCATCGACATTAAAACCATACCTCATATAGTGGAGTTGAACATAAACAAGATGCGAAAATCCAACAAACCTTAAATTTTTTTTTACAGAACCATAAATAAAAGGCCCCAAAAATAGAAACTACTAGAAAATTAGGAATAAAAGAAAACCATACCTGAAATCATTCGTGGGTGGACCAGATCAAAGTGATCTTCTTCACCTTCCATAGACGTTGTCAAAATCCATATAAATATTTCTCATGGGAACATTCTCACAAACATAAACCACCAGAACCCACAAAAACCGAATCAAAACATATCCTCGGGTTTTATTTGAACCTCATCAGGTGTTGAAGAGAATAAAAACACCAAATAAATTGAGGATAAGGGTTTTAGGGAATATAACTCGACATATTAATGATATATCATGAAGTAATCATTAGAAAAATGTTGTGGAAGTAGGGACTAATAGATAGATGCACATAAGATACAAGGTTTTGGCCAAGGTTGTGTCATGCTGTAAGGAGGTCGCGACCATGGAGGAGTCAGATTATAGCGGGTTCAAAAGAATGATCATGTGAGGATGGAGGTTCTGGTCCTGGAGGGGTCGCACCATAAGGAATGGTGTGGGGGGGGGGGTGCTAGTGTGTCATGCTCTAAGAGGGGGAGCTGGTGTGCAACGCTACACAGAGGGGGAGAGGTGTGACCTAAAGGAAGAAAGATCCCCCTATTTCATTAATATTAAAATAAAATAATTATAATAAAAATAAAAACATTATGATATAAATAATAATTATAATAATAATAAAACAATTAATGATAATAATATTATTATACATAATAATAATAATATTATCATTATTATTATTAAACCATTTTGATTTTATTTTGTTTTTTCGTGTCATTTTTTTTTAATTTAATAAATTGTAAAAAATAAAAAAAATCATATATAAATAAAACAATCACAATCACAAAGTGTTGAGTTGGGGTGTGACAATTCACCCTTCCACAACACTTTATTCCCTAGAAATCCACAATAAGTTCTAGCATAGAAACAAAAACTGATATTCCTTCATATTTCATGTAGACCCCAATGAATGAAGAGAAATGATAAGTATAGTGAACAATAAATATAAAATGTGACAAATAAATTGAATTTAGAAGACCATAATGGACTCCCTTCTATGTGACACCCACATCCAAAAGTTAAAACACCTCTTGTTGATCGATAAAAGGAATAGAACTCCCACAAAACAAAATCTAACCCCTTAAACTGAAATACCTCATAACATACCAAATGGAACCCGTACCACATTCCAATGTTAAGTAACCATGCATTATGAAAAAATAAAAGAATATATACTTAACATTATTTCAACTAAACCATTGAGAACTCTTTAATCACAATTATTACTCATGAAATGAGTTTATGGTTAGATATCTATGATCATGAATATCTATAGACAACCCAACACCATGAATGAAACTGAATTCCAAATACTAGGAGGTTCGAACAGAATCCACACCATTAGGAACAAACAAAATCTTGAGACAAAATTGGATTTCCAATCACACGGTGGCCTGAGTGGACTCTCTGGTATAAGGCACTAGCTGGCATCAATTCACTTTAACAAAAGCTTGGAAAGACCCATGACAGGTTTCTATGCCATAATAACCATCCTTCTTAACCATCTTGTATACACTGACAAAAGAAACCTCACATGGGAAATATTGGGTTCTTCCAACACAACCTATTCTCCCACCACAAGGAACCCAATTAATGAAACTCCAAACCCAATAGAAAAAACTGAGTGGTTCACTACTCCCACTAGAATTACCATCCTTGAATTATCTGAAATTGATGTTGTGTTCAACTCAAATGTATGGTCATACATAGACAAACACACATAGATCTATAACTACAAGGGCATGACCACTATAACATAAGAGAGGGAGATAACCCCACCACCTTATAAAAAAAGATGAACTCTTCCACCCACATATTTTGAAGAAACAAAATAAGGTCCCCAAGACCCCTCCACCAATGGGACCATTCGAGATGGAATGATTATTACGATGCTTAAAATGTCTCCAGTTTCCAAACTGAAGATAGACACTAGAGCAAGGTCCTTTACATCCCCTAGATGTTTCTGACTAAACAATATCTTCACTTAGGAACATATGGATAGATTTCTGGTTATTGAAGAATCTCCAACATTATATTTCGGTATTGAAAACCCCCTAATAAAAACTTATCCATGTTGTGCCATAATAAAACTCACCCCCTCATAGAAAGATACTCTAGGAAATAAATTAATCTGAAACCAACATTACTCTAACACGACACCTTCACCAAGATAGGGTCCTAGAGGATATATTTAAATATCCAATGTCACTCTATTATAGAAACAATAGAAGTAATAACACCTAGAATACACCTTCACTCAAAACAAGGAATCCATAAATTCTTAGAATAGAAACACACTTTCATTTATGCAGAGGTCCTCATTAGGTTCTACAACACCCACCTTATCTCATAAAAGTGAACACATCACATCAAGACACCACAAAACATGACACTTACAGCCTTCAAATAAATTACATGGAGTGGGTTAATGAATGTTGTCTAAAACAGAATGAGATTACCATAAGTATCCATAATAGCCTCTTATGACCCAGTTTTACACAATAGCCTCCAAAAATGAAATTTTTATTAAATGTAACCAATGAAATATCCAAAATCACTTTTATGATACAATCCAACATAAAAAACTTTGGACTGGTTCCACCTTTCCCCACAAGAATTATGTCCACCACTTCTAGACATGGCCTTCTGAAAAACCACTAACGGACTTCACCTTTGATGGATCAGGTAAATTAAGAAACTAATATATCTTTCAACATTCCACATCCACTCTCAAAAGGTGATATGGTTCTCTTAATCATAAAATGAGATGGGTGGAGTCAATCACCAATAATCAAGAATGGAGTTATTATTTATAAACAAGTTGATATTATAATGGAAAATCTTTTGTGGTCATACTTAAATCTTGCATTAACTCTTTATGTGGAGAAACACTGGAAAAAGAGTAAAACCAAAGACCGAATATAACTAATACATTGTCCAGAAAATGCCTCAAACAAGAACATAACACATGAGGGGGATCATCAAATGGTTTCTCTAAACATTTCTCAAAAAGAATCACTAACCATTACTTCAAATCTCTTACTAATGGAACACTAACCTGATACATCAATTAATCCTAGGAACAACAATTGAAAAACCAAGAATTACACAATAAAAGTAAAATCCCAAAATTCATTTTCCTAATGAAAAATATTTTGAACACCATAACCCACTTCAAAATGTACCTTCATTTATTTTCTTTTGTGGAAAAAAATCAATCCCACACTCCCTCTTATCAAATCATGATTTTAGAAAATAAAACTACTCTTAGGACCCAAGCACACACCATTGGAATTCCATGATATATCACATGTATACACATTCCCATTCCATCTCAAGAACCAACCCATGTAAAGGGACACTACATCCACCATCCATATACGTGAGAGACCATAAGATTACTAATGGTCAAAAAATTCAATTACAAATTTTCATTTCCTTGAAACATCCATTTCACGTATCTCAAAAAAAAATTCCAAAACATTTTCCAAATTCATTTCCAATTTACACGTTATAAAATATTTCAATGATCTAAGAATAGTTCCCAATGAAAATTATCTTTCAAAAAAATCACTTAATTTTAAAAGAAAAATGATGTTTCTATTTTTTTAAATTCAATTTAAATAAATCAATGACTAATTTTATGTCCCAAGAAAATCACCCAAAACACACTAAACCCAAAAAAAAATACCACAGAAACCAATTCACTCAACAAATCAATATTCCAAATTCTAAAATAAAAAACTGCTACACACGGCTTGGACAAATGGTTTGGAAGACCGTGCACTAACCAATTGAGCATATAGGAAGTCATAAATGAATATTGTATGGCCTACACATGGATTCACCATCCATGAAAATCAACTATTCACCCCTCTAAATGACTACAAAATTTCTTTACCACCTATAAACAACCAAAATGGACAATGGACCTAGAAAATAGTTGAGAGACAACCACATACATTGAATAAAGACCACCCCGAATTAGCCTAACAATTTATGTGTCATTTTTAATATGTGTCGATCAAGAACCTACATACAATTTACCACTAGGATTCTAAAAATCCTTACTCAAAACTATAGTACATTACTAAAATATATGGGATAACCTCCCTTTGATACACCTTTTTCATTAAACATCCCAAGAAGACCTCGAATCGGTCACTCAACCTGATCTGTGATATATAACTATGATTTTTTATGATCCCCAAAGGCTGAAAACTAGGGTGGAGAATCCAAATAATGTATTTAGTAGTGATGTCTCCTTAAAAATAGATAAAAAAATAAAATAGAAAAACCGGCATCAAAAATAAAAATAACTTATGCCAGGAAAAATATGTCAAGAGACCTTGTGGGTCACCATGGGAAAAAAACCATACTCTCTCTAAGGGATACCCACACTAGAGGAACCTGAAACTTAAAAAATAATGTAGGTGTGATCACTATTATTCTCTAAATTAATTATAGAAAAAAACAATTTCCTATTCCCTTACCTTCAAAAAGAAACCCAAATCTTGCTATTTTGAAGATACTGCCACATGAAAATTATATTAACCATTCTGAATAATTTATTAAATCCATTTAGATGAAAAATATCTAAATTGTTTTCTCATTTACAACATAGTTAACAAGAATGCATTGTCATTTTAGAATGAAAAACAAATAGTATAAAATAAAAACATGTATTCTTAAAAAGATGGAATCATGATTGAAGCAACTAAAATGGAAATAATTTCACAAACACAATGTCATAAGATAACACCATGGTCAATCCCTTTAGGTACCTATAAAAAATGGGAAGTTAAGAACCTTATACATTAGTGAAATTTTGTATTGAAACCATGATAAAGAGTGACCTCTTTCACGAGCCACTAATTGGGGAAACCCTGAGAACATAGTGGTCTCCCATTATCATCCATAATCATTTAGTAAGTGTTGTAGCATCGATCCCACTAGAAAAAAATGAAACAAACCACTTCTGAATAATTTAACATATTAGTCCTAGTCTTCCCACCTAGATATCTATGGCTTCCCATGTTCTCAATTTCAGGTGGTAGTGAGTTTTCATATAACTAACATACATGAAAATATCATTATTTTTAATCAAGAAAAAACTCACCCTCCCACCACTGATCTCCCTCCTTGAGAACACATCCTTTTTCCATGATAAAAAATTCATAATCCTATTCACAAAGAACATATTACAATCTAAACATTCAACATACATATCATTTAATAAAACAATGTGGAATGCCTCATGAGGGGTTTTCCTTTTTCAAAAACCATTTATATAGTTCCAAACACCCTTAATTATTTACAAGGAATTAATTTAATTTCAGAACACATAATCCCCTAAAACATTTATGTTTCCAAATTCATTTAAAAGCTCAATTGATTGGAAAATGTGCTACACATTTAAAAAAAATTGTGAACCCATAATTACAACGATGCAGTTCTTTCAAGACTGTCAAACCGCCCATTGATCATGAGTGCACTTCAAATCCCATATTTTGAAATCAAATTATTGATTTCTTGAAAACCAAACACGTCATTACAATTTTATAACCAAATAAGATGAAATAAAAAAGTCTGCTAAAAAGATTCTTTACCAATTCAAAACCACTTAGGAAATCACATTTTATGAAAAGTCAATTTAGAAAAAATGGGCATTAGAAATAGATTTAATTTTCCAAAACAAAAGAAAAATCATTTTTAGAAAACAAAACTATATTATATAGAATATTTATATAGAAAAAAAATATGAAACATATTTTTAAAATAAGAAATAAAACATGGGGTTAAAGCTAAAGGAATATGAATAAGGGACCTTCCTTAGAGTGGAACCAAAACGAACATTCGGCCCTTGGCTCTTTCTAATTAAAACACGATGCTCCCCCACTAAACAAAGTGACATTCACATAAATATAATGACACATTTCCCATATTCACATACCTTCATGGCCATATACATGTGTTAGGTTGTCATGACATGTTTGTTTATATGTAAATACTATTTTCAACACACATACATATGCATTTTCATATATATACATGGGTACACCTCTCCCCACACATATTTATTCCCTGAAATGGATGATTATACCTGTAATGGGGGAACAAAAAACCCACACACACACAAATATATATATATATATATATAATTACTATTGCACATGAAATAAAGTCTCTTTAGACCTAGTGACTCAAAACCACTCAGAATAATACAAAACACTAAAAAATTAAATACTATGAACTATAAAAACTTAGGTGAAAAGTTATACACAACTCAAATAAATAATTAAGAACCTATGAAAACATTAATACTCTAAAATAAAGGGTGCGAAAACAACCAGAAAAATAAAATACATAACTCACATGGTGGGGGTTAACCAAAGAAACAGGACACAATTAAACATTCATAGAGATAAATAAGAGATAATCCTTTATTACAAAACCCCTAAATAATAACTAAGTGACAGAGAATAATTGAGGAAAGCAATACCTTAAATCCTTGGCAGGCAGAAAAAATTGAATTGAACTAGATGTCCTTTGATGGTGGGTGATGGAACCCAAAATAATAGGTCCCAAGGGACCATTCACAAAACCAAAAACAACATGAAACCACAAAACTCGAATCAAACCATAACCTATGGTTTTGTCCATACTTCACTGGGTACCAAAATTGAAGGAAACTGCCAATGAAATTAAAGAGAAGTGATATAGGGACAATACCTCAACAGATCAATGAGATATTGTGAATAAATTAGTTGATAATGGCCATGGAAGGAGAGAATATGAAAGGGAACCATGCACACTATTATGTTTTTGACCAACGTCGTGTTCTTAAATGGAGTTTCTGACCAATGAGGGGTCACACCATATGGGGTATGGACAAGGGAGCTTGTGATAAGGTCGGTCGCAGGCATGGAAGAGTCATATTATAGGTAATGGGGGGTAGGGGCTGGATGCATCAAGCTGCAAGAGGGGTGTTGGTGTGCGACACAACACATTGGGGGAGTGGAATGGCCTGATGATGGAATGCTCCCAGATTTTTTCTTAAACATAAAATAAATCTTATAAAAATAACAATGATGATGATGAAGATAAACATGACAATTATAATAATGATAATAATGATAATAAAATTATTATACATAATAAAAATAATAAAAATATTATTATTATTATTATTATAGAATATTTATTAATATTTTTCTTTCATTTTGAATTTAAATTAAAATATTTTATAATTAAAAAATACTATAATATAAATAAATTACCAAATATGCATTTTTCTACGTTGGGGTTTGAAAAATTAAGGGGAACCATTTTTACATAAAATAATAATAGATAAATAAAATTATATTTAAATAAATCATATTGGGTAAAATATTAATTAATGAGAGGGGAAATTATAATAAAATATTTATAATAAAAACCCTCTAGAAAATAAAATAAATGATTATATCGAGAGAATGTTCATGAAAAATTTAGAATCAAAATTTAGATATAGATACTCTCCTCTTTGAAAATATATTATATGATAAACTCTTACCTTTACTCCTGAAATATTGAATCATGCTTTATCCCATATATAAAAAACCACTCCAACTTTGTCACATATATATGAATATTATTAATATCAATTAACTTTTATATAATTCAACTATATTAATAAATTTTATATAAAAATTATATAGTTATAGTTATTTTCTTCATCATGTTCTAGTAGTTTTAAGTTTCATGCACTCATTTCATTATAAAGTTTTAAATACAGATGTTTTACTAATAAAATTGTAACTAATTGTTTAGTTATGGATAATTAATCAAATTATTTTAATTAATTATACATTGTGATTTTCATTTTATGGAAGGTATGTCTATGGTTATTAAAAATATATTTCCAAAAAATCTATGTTTTAGGAAATTTTACTAATCAGATTGAGTTAATTTATAATGTTTATTCTTTGATGTCCTTAAAAACCATAATCATAGAAAAATTCTATAATATCATTTATTACTATCATTTATTCTTTTATACTCATCCATTATATCAATTATGACGGTAGTATGGAATCATGTTTGTAGGTGGTTGAATCGACCCAAAATAATATGTTATATTAATAAAGGAGTAATTGTACATAGTTGTATTATAGTAATATCATTTCTTAAAAACCATACATATCTTAATACAACAATTTAATAGTGGTGAATGATATTTTATATATGTTTATAAGATATGTTCATAGAAAATTGTACCTATTACTTGATAATTACTTTGATGAATTCACTCCATTACGAAATTGGAATCTTCATAATGTTGTATTGAGGCCACCTTTTTAAGACTAGAAGCTATCCAAAATTGGATATGAATTTAATAATGGTACTTTATCTTGGTATTATTGATTAAACCAAAGGATATATGTTTTTGGGAAGGTCATAGGAAGGGTTATTTTATTAGGTGAGTTTGACTGCAATTTTCACAAATACCCATTCAATAATGGGAATGAAATTCCATTATACAATAAATGTGGATACAATGTGGGAAAATGATATATATATATATATATATATAAATGTATGTGTGTTGAAAATATCACTTTATAAAATATTGATAATATTTTAAGGGAAATTTTTGGACTTTACTCCTTAATATTAGACTTTAACATCATATTACCAATATAACGGAAACACAATTTTAACCCTTATAAATTATTAGTTGGACTAAAAATGAACATGAATCCCTTATCTATTCTTTATTCCCTGATTAAAATAATTTATTTATTTAAAAAATGAATTTTAATGTATATGAAATTTGAAACATATATAAAAATATATAATATTTTTGAACCTATATTCATGAATAACTAAATTCATTATATACAATAGGATTTTTGATTACACATTATCTCATATAAACTACTTTATAGATATTAATTAGTTATTATTTATATAATAGATATGATTAATAATACATTATTTATTTTTGAAAAATATATTTTATACCAATTATGAAATATTTAAAATTCATTATTGGTAATATATATCTCTAACCATCCAATTACTCATTTTCATTTCTAAATATAACAGTACATAATGTTCATAAATTAATTCATATTACTTGTTAATTTATATCAAAAAAATTATATTATATGTCTAATGATTTTCCTATTTTTAATGTAGTTTTTAGTAGGGGTATAATCTTTATGAAAATCACAAGTATAAAAATTTAAATTTCATAGTTTTTATATTTCCATGACTTTTTATTCCACTTGTAATACTGATAATGATGTTTGGTAGTGACTTATAAAAATTTATTAATTCTAATTAAATTTTAATAATATTTCATTATTAAATTCTGTGTTTTTTCATTCTTTTTTCTTTTTTCATGTGAAACAAGTTATTCAACACAATCCACAAATGGAAACACTAGGTATTTTATTATACTTACTATAAAAAAATATCACTCAATATTTTTGTACTATGATAAAATCACTTGATGCTAATTATTCAATATTATATATTTAGGGTATGAGATTCCATCCTCAAATATAAAATTATATCAAAAAACATTGACCAAGTCAGTTGAATTATTTTATCGCTTTATCTTTAAAATTAATGATCATATTTATTTATTTCATATAATAGAAATCATGTTCTAGTTGTACAACATCTATGTTTATAATTTTTTTAAAATATATTAAATAATTTATAAAAAACCAATACATATAAAATTTCATTCATCGATGTGGTGTTTTGTGGAAGCACTAATCTATACACAACATCCCACCACACAATCAAAGATCTGGATGGGGTTAATGTACCTAAAAATAGATTTACCCTTATTCATGATTTTAAGAAACTCCATAAATGGTGGTATTCAATGAAATAAATTTCTAGTATCTTTTATATATATATCTCAATAATAATTAATTGTGTATCCCATCTATCAACTATATATTACTTAAATATACCACTAAATGGTTTCAATATTCTTTTCCATCCCTTGATAATATTTATTGTTCCAATATATTCCACTATTGGAATTAATTATTTCATGTTGGAGTTCTATATATATATTTATATATAGAGTATAATATGGTGTTATTTTAATGATTGAGATTAAAATATTATTTTATAATAACTACATCGTTTGAATTTATTCATCCCAATTTACTTAAATATTCATCAATTATAATCTCTTTATATATTCAGGATTATAAATGATCCTCTCAGACTAATTATAATTTTTTGGTTTATAATCAATTGTACTATAAAAATATCCTATTGAATTCTTATCTTAAACATCACAGTAAACCTCAGATATCATGCATATGAAATATAATGTTTTTCTATAAGAAGACTTACCACTAGATTGGTGTATACCATGGAATATGTATTGGGTGATAAATATTATCAAATAGAAATAATATTCACAAAAATATTCCTTAAATTATGTCAAAAAATAAATTTTTTTAATTTTATTGTTTTTGGGAATCTATATAATGAAATTATGTTCACCTTTTTGTATATTGGAATGGGAAATTTGTTTTCATTCCATTTATATTTGATATTGAACCTTAATTTAATAAATAAACATGTATAAATAAGTACACTATTTAACAGTATTCTTCATGTTATCCCACAAAAAATCTCATTAAGATCTCAATAAAATTTTATGCTTTCATGGTGAATAGTGGAAAATGAGTTTTATGAAATATCCAATAACTCATTATTAAATTTTTATGTATACAGAATCAAATTCATTTTACCAAATCAAATTATTAAACCAATATTAGGTTTTTTCTTTTGAAGAGTTCACTCATTATTTTTTATATCTCGATTGCCACTGTGTGACTCCTTGATCATCACGTGGATTTATGATTAGCTAATAATTATGTAATAATAAGATTTTTACCATTCCATAATGATTTAAATGTTCTTACATTTAAGAACATGTATATTAGGCTTCATTAAAACAACAACATGAATTATGTATAATTATATCTACTAGTAAAAGCATTATAAACAATCTTTCACTTCCTAGAGTGGTAATTTATTGATAAGTCATAATCCTTGAGAAAATAAAACTATTTCCTTTAGTTATTTTTATGTGCATTTATGTCAATATATATTTTAATCCATTCATTTCCACAAATAAATAAGAAAATATGATTTATTATGTTTATAAACATCTGTTTTCTGAAGTGTGTAGAATAATAGGTTATACCATTAAAACATATAGGGTGTTAAAACAAAGTGGTAAATTTACCCATTTTAAATGACTGGAGTGATGTCAAGAGAACTATAAAAGTTAATGACTGCACCTTTGAGAAGGTTGGAACCTTAAAAAAAATTATGGTAGTAGATAAGTTAAAAAAAGACATTATTCCCACTGTAAAATCCAAATCAAAAATTTTATGTTATGATTTTATAGGGGAATAAAATGAGTATGAAGAGGAAGGTATCATTACGGAAAAATGATATGTGATAGTATGAGGAATTTGCAGCTACACTCTATCTGAATAAAATTCGAGATTGAAAATCATATTAAAGTAAAATATCATGCTTATTATCCTTGGTTTACTATTACTGACAATGATAAAGTGAACACACAAGTTCTTAAGATTATGAAGAATTATATAGATCTCTCAGGTCCTACAGTTAATATACCAATTAATTTAGATTTTTAATCCTAAATAATAACCGAAAAATTGAATCCTTGAAAAAATTCATACTTATTCAAATCAACGTATTTATGATGTGAAATCCATCACCGCAAGTATTGAAAAATAGATAAATATGGAAAATAACATTTTTGACTATTCTATTAAACCCACCCACTATAAAGGGGGGTGTGGTAATTACATAGAATGAGAATCATGAAAATTGAACAACAGATTAGGACTCATCTCAACAGAAGAACAGAATTGGGATTGTTAACCCCATGAGTATCAATTATTATAATATTTTAATGATGAACGAAATACCCCTCCATATACAACAATTAGGGGATGCAGTAGTAAGGAAATTTCTATAAATCATATGAAAAATAATAATTCTCATTTCTTTGCTTCAAATGAAAAAATTACTGGACCAAAAATAAATTATTAAAGGAATAGAAACTCTAGAGGCAAAAAGAAATATTTTTCCAACACCAAACACAAGTATAAATGAATATAATTTTTGAATCATTCAGAGTATATCAAATGTTTACACTCTCAACTACTTATATTTATTGGTCTATATTCATAAAACATATAATTTTTCTACATTAAGGATAAAAATATTTATTACCATAGATTTTCTTATTTAGAATAATGGGTATACTCTTTTATAGGTGTTACTTTTACTAACTATTCCATTGAAACTCTTTGGGTTTCTTCCCATTCATACCTAAATGATGTTTATAATTTTAACATTGAAAATTAGATTCTCCATTCTGAGGTCTTATCCTAGAACACTCACACATTTTTCTCCTTCATAAATAATAAAACAAGATTCCAAGATAAATGAAATCATTGGAAAAATCTATATAATATTAGAATAAGGATACATTACCATTGTATTATTATAGGTGACATTAATTATGTCTTCTATCCTATGAAGTATATTTTCCAAACACATTCTACCATATCTTCAAGAGTGTTTAAATATTTTATTGATAACAAAAAACTTATTAAGATAAGTTTAGTTGTGGTGAAATATAATTTTTATATATGGAATTATAACCAAACATTGTCTAGAATGTTAGATAGAGCCTTCTCTACTAAACTTCATCTTGATAAACTGGAAATTGTATCTTGAACCACCCTTCCAAATTATAATTATTATCACTATACAATATTATTATTTTGTATATTATAAGCTCAAATAATTACACCCCTTTTATAATTAATAATTATGTACCTACCTCACCAAATGTGATAATATCATTTATGAGGTTTGGAATTATTTCAATTTTTTAAATACTTAATTTTATTATATCATGAATCTGACACATCTAAATAATATGATCAAGGATTCGTGTAAAATAACCTATGTTAAAATTGACAATATTATTTATTCTTTAGAAGACATCACAAATCATTTTCAATATTCCTCTTAAAAAATGATTTTAATACTGAATTTTTGCAATAAAATTATCTAACTACTAAAATAAATTCCATACATTATATTAAGAACTGAATTAGAAAAAAGTTCATTTTAGAGTAATAATGATAAAATTGGAGATAGAATCAAATTATTTTATAACTCTTTTCCAAGGGAAGGGAAATATTTTATTCCTATTACCTTGTTAAGTATGGAAATGTTTTTGTTAATAACGAGGACAGAATCTCAACCCATATTTATTCATATTATAGTATTAATTTAAATATCCTTAATTTTAATAAATATTTAATTTTTGATATCAATCATCACATTATTAAAAATGATTAAAAAATTGTTTACATGTGTTCCCATTGATATTAAAATCATAGATGTAGTTTTTAGTTTGTAATAAAATATATCTCTTGGACATGATGTATTTTATATCTCTTTCATTCATCACTACAAGGTAACTATACATTTCAATGCTTATGAACTTAGTAAATAATCCATCTACAATACCAACCTTCCCTATATAATTAATGAAATTTTCATTTATTTAATATATATGGTTTATATTGCCTTTGGGTATCACATTATGATACCAATTTCAATAATTAAAACAACATAAAATATCATTAGAAGAATTATTTTTATAATATAAATTCCCAAATTACTAATAATGTTACCTCTTTGAATCAATTTTGTTTTTTAGGTGTAGAAATATTCAAGTTAAAATTTGTTTTGCCTTTGATTTTACTAATATTATTATGAAAAAAAATAGAGGTGGTTTCATTACTATGAAGATTGATATCAGTATGTATTTTGACACTACATATTATAACATTATATACAAATTTCATTAGTTCTTTGGTTTAAATGTTATTTTTATTAATGGGATTAGAACACTTTTTAACTCTTCCCATATATTGTTTCTCAATTACAGAACCGCAAAATGATATTTTAAATGTTTAAAATGAGTTAGATAGGGTTATCCCATATCTGATACACTATTCTTGATTACTGAGGAATATATAATCAGAATTATCAGGCACTTGGTGTATCAATGTAAAATTAAGAGCATTATTACATTATTAAATATTATGGTCCCAACTAATTTACTTTATGAAAATGATATTATTATATTTTTACAAGGGGTACATAATAATATCCATAATCATAACTATTACATCTCTAATTATGTAATCATATTAGGTCACTCAATAAACTATAATAAATTTTTTATTTTATTCAGTACAAGGATTTTGGTTCCTTAAAAAACTACATCATGAATTATTTTAACACTAATAATGTGACCCTTTCATTGAACTACATTCACATACCTCTATTTTGGGTAAGGAAGAGAAGTAGCTACATTTCCAATATAGTGGATCAAATAAATAATATAATATCTTATTGGAAAGGAAATTTTATTTTTATGGTTATCATATTTTATCTTGTTTCGTGCATCATTGTACATAAAATTTTTTATTCCAGTATGTGAAATAAATGACCTACCTGTATTCGAAAAAATATCAATTTTCACATAAACTTATTTTACAATGGAATATTTATTTAATAAAAATAAATTATTTTCCCTTGGAATAACTATTTAAAACCACTTCTTAATTGTTTACATTGAACAAAAATATAAAAAAAATTATAATGATGCTCTTCAGGAAATATTCTCATGTAACTTCTTAAATAAAAAATGCATATCTCAAAAATCTAATATTTTCTGATTTATTGACAGACTGGAGAAATGAAATTTTAACTACATAATCTCATTAATATCTCTAGAAATCAAACATTAATTTTCCATCATTATTTATCTATCTATATATGCTCTGAATATAGTGTCTTATCTGAAATCTTGGTTGGGAATTTGACTTTATTTCACCTCTACTGTTGATTCCAGGCCTTTATCAATCAATACTAACATCTCTATAAAATATTTTCATTATTATCCCATACCAGATATCCCTGATTATGTTAAGAAGTTGGTGAATACATATTTTTGTCTCTATCAAATAATTTTTTGAGTTGGGAAGATTTTAATAATGGTATTCTCCATTAAAATCTTATTTATAGACATAATTTCAAAGAAAGAAATAATGACTTTTCCTAGATGAAATGTTTAAAAAAATTTGATGTGGCCTTCCCGTTTTACATTACTCTAGAGGTATGCATATAATAGAATACATAGTGATATATTTTTGAATCTTTTGGTATAAAATTAAGTTCAAACTGTTGAATATGTAACAAAGTTAGAGATAAAGCTAACCATATATTATAATATTGTTATACTATTTCATTATTATGTAAATATATATTTTAATTTATTTTAAATAAGATGGATAGATGATGAATTCATTCAGATGAGGCTCTAGTGATGTACTACTATTAGTCCCTACCAAAAAAATTAGAAAATATAGGTGTTTTGGATGGATTTGTAAGTCTAATGTGGTATAGAGAAAATAATCATTCATAATAATTCTACATTCATACTTAATGAATCGAATATGAAGATATACATTTTTGAAAGTGAGTCCAACATGGGGAATAATCTAAAATGCAGCAACACCATTTCATATTTCACTTTATTAAGTCATTTTTGTTGGCTAGAAATTACATCCAACCTATAGAAACTCTTGATATATTTACAAAGATCCACTTATATGATGGATAAAAGTCATTGTTTATGGATACTCAAATGTAAACTCATGAAATTTAGGATATGTTGTTGTCTACAGAGATTACATTGGGAATATGCTTGGTTTTTTATGGATCTTATTCCTATGAAACCTCTTTGGAAACTAAAATTTCTAGTTTCATCTCTACAGTTTTATTTTCTAGGAAAAAAGTACGGGCATTCATATAGATTTAAAGAGATTATACCACCATTATATAACCTATATGGAGTAGGACTACTCACCCTGCTTAGAAACTCACATGTAACTCGATGGAATTCCTGAACTCACCCTAAGATATAAACTATATCAACACCTATGATTTTCGAGAAGTTAAATATGTGGTGGACATGATTTCCGAAAAGGGAATCCACACTAGAATTACATGGTTGAGAGAATGTACCCCATAGATAGTTCCTCTCTCTGATAAATATTTTATTAAAATAATATTATTTATTATCATGTAAATACCTTTTCTATTCTAATAATCGTGATTTTGGACTTTTTAACAAATGAATAACCCTTCAAAAAAAAACAAAATCACTCCCGTTACTATATTTTTTAGTTACACATTGGGATAATCATTTCTTTCTTCATCAGATTTTTTTACCTGATTCATCATAGTTTAAGTCATTAACATTGAAAAATAAAAGATAATGTGAATATTAAAAAACTATATCCATTATATTGAACTAAACTGATAACTAAAAATAATCATAATATCTCCTTAACTAGGACATGTTATTTTCAACCCATGATAATTTTGGTTTAACCTAGTTCTCTTTAGGTTTTATCCTCATATTATTTATATCATAATCCCAAGAATTAATAAATTCCCACATTGAAGACAACATAAAAAATAGAACAATACCATAAATAAATTATAAATCATCATATTTAATTATTCAATACAAAATATGATATATTACTCCACAAAAACCTATCAGATTTGGGTCCTTAATGATTAGATGCATAGCCATTTTTATTTAATATATTTCTTCACCATCTCAAAATAGTTCTTGACACATGATACCGAACTATATATATCATACATAATACACTTATTAATTACACCAAAACAATGACATAATAAAATGGTAAGATCGTATGCCTAGTAAGGTGTACAATATATGAGATATTAATTCAAACGACATAAGATACCATAATGGAATCCTAAGAGGAAATATGATTCATTGGTTTGTATAATAACATATCAAGGAATATTACTAAAATATAATTAAATAAAACACAATTTAATAAGAATCATTTAAATGAATAATATCATAAATTTTTTAAAATAATATTTTAAAATATCATAGGAAATATTCGTAAAAACAAATATTACACATGAAAATCATAGAAAATATAATCTTTTGTGTAGTATCAATACTAATACAATCATCACATAATGGATAAACATTCCCCAGAGTAAGGGGAACTAATATTTCCTCCAATTCCACATAATAAAAAATCTCATAATATATAAATCCTCAACTAATTCATTATAGGTTTTCATAGTTTTTTCCTTTATCCATTACATGATGATTAAATGTATGTATATGTCATGCATAAATAAAATATCATCTTTCAAAATATAGAATAATTAAACATTAAAAATAAAATGATATCTATAAATATTTTATCATGAATTAAAAATTAAAAAAATATTGTTTGAAGGTGGATGATTCTATGAACTCATATACATAGAGAAAAAATGATTAATTAATGGATATTAACATAAATGATAAACCCTTTTAAAAAGTATATAAAATTCTAAATAAACTAAATAGAAATATACTTTTTTATTTAGATAACTTTGTTAGATAAATAATTTTATATTAATTGGATATAAAAATGATATTTTAAATATAAATTACTTTTAATAGTCATGAAATCATAGAATGGAATCTTTAGAAGGAAATTGATGATCATAGTGGGAGAAAGAGATTAAAAAATTGAATTAAAGAAGAGAAGATATTCCATTCAAATTTTTTATAATATGAGAATGTTTGTTTAAAGTGAAATAAAGAGATTGTATAAGTTTATATAAAGAAATTAATAAATTAATATAAATAATATGTATATGGAGGAGAAATATTCCAAACCAAAAAGTTGTGATGAAGGAAATTCCACTTCTATATGTCATCTGGGGTGAATATTTCATCAATTTTAGGGGGTAATATATGATGATATGTGAACCATAAAAAACTATATGAGAATTAATTTTATGGTTATTTATTTTTAATTTAATTATAAATTACTTTATTTAAATTTAGATATAAAAAATTCTATTTTCATAAACTTATTGAAAGAGAAACACATACATTTACTCCTAACTCCTTTTAACTCAATTAAAACACATGTGTATAAAAAATATCAAAGTTAATCCCTATTTTATAAATTTATTAATATATTTTATATTTTATAATTATCACTTATATTAGATTATTTGATTTATATTATTTTGTTTTAATTTATTTTCATCATCACATGGTAGTAGTTTTGAGAGTCCCATACTAGTTTCAGTATTGGGAAATAAATCCTTATAACTAGCTAAATCATGCATCACTTTAAAATTAGTCTTTATTGTGGAATCATATCACTTTATTTATATTTATTATCAAATTCATATTTTATTTATTTTATGGGTTTGTTGTACAAAAATGTATTACATGATATACATTTTTATCATAATTTTATAGAGAATTTTTTTTACCGTATAATGATCATTCATTTTTTTTAAATATTCATTATAGAACCAAATTAATAATATAATTTAATCATTAATATAATATAATACCATATTTTATATTTTTAAACTCTTCCATTATATGAATTATGAAGATAGTACAATATCATTCATGTTGGTAGTCAAATTGACCTAAATAGGTACATGTTATACTAATGTATGAGAAAATGTATAGTCATATTATAATAATTTCAATTTAAAAAATTTGTAATGATGTTAATATAGCTAAATTAGAATGTTTAATGAAACTAGATAACATTTATTATGAGAAGGCAATGGAAAATTATAGTTAATTACTGTATACATTTATTAACTCTCTCTTTGATGAAATGAGTTCGTTCATAATGAAGGATTAAGGCCCCCATCAGAAGATTAAGAGATACCAAATTTGGATGTGGAATTTGTAGTATAGTATTTTTCATTCGAAAATCCTTTGGAATCTAAATGAAAAAAAATCATGGAAGGGGAGGGAAGGGATCCTAATGTGTAAATAATTTCATTTCAGAATGAGAGTTATCTAATGTGAAAAAATAATAGAGATGGGTCATGTGTCCCATAATCCATGAAATTTAGATATAATTTTGGAGATATTTTAAGAAATTAGTCCTTAATTTAAACTTTTTACCTCAATTTATATTTACATTTAAAAATAACTTTTTACCACTATAAAATAATTTTGGCAAAAAATTAAATCCAATTTTTAAAAATTCAACATCTATGTTTGTAATTTTTTTTAAAATATTATAACATTTATTATTTCTCTATTATTTATATAAATTATATGGATTATATTTATTTATTTATATGAAAGGATATGTAACTGATAAAAACAATTTCATATATATATACATCTATATATATATTTTCAAATGACACATATATTTTTTACAGTCAAGTAACAATCATAAAAACCATTTTAATACCTAAATTTAACCTTAAATAAATCTATAAAATTTCATTATTATATTTTTTTATTTAAATATAAAATATTACATTATACTTCTAATGTTTTTTCAATAGTTATAAATTAATGTTTTATATTTAAGACCAATCAAAATGATTGTGATTTAAATTTCATATTTCTTTTATTAACGTGTAGTTGTATTACACTCTATATTTTCATAATGATGTTTCATATTTATTTATTATATTTTGTTACTATTAATTATTTTGTCATATAATTTTTAGTGAAATATATTTTACATCCATTTATGTTTATTGTTTTTTTAAAACACATTATTCAAAAAATTCATAAAATAAAAATTCTGGTTGGTACATTCTACCAGTTAAAAAAATGTTTTAAAATTTCATTACTCATATGAATATAAATTATGGATGTTGTTTATAATTTCATTATATTGTTCCCACACTACATCCAAAAACATATGATTCCACAAAAGTAAATTAACCATGTTACTGGTCTTATTTCACCAAAACTTATCTCAATATTCTATTAAATTCAATGATTATTCCATATAAGTCATATCATAGTCTAGTTCTACAACCTCTATTTTTAGTAAATCAGACATATTTGTTATCTAATTTCTCAAAAGACATACATATAACATGAAATAAACATGTGACATTTTGATGGAGTCTCTATGATGTATTATATATTATACATTTGTTTAAATATCTCAAAGGGGATGATGTACGATGGGCATAACTTTCCCTTCTTCCGAATTCACATATCCCACTTCCATGGATATATTTGAAGGAATTATTAACTACTAAACCGGACCTAAAATTCTCATCAATGATGATTAGTATACCTCATTAACAGACTATATGATTTCAAAATATGTCACCGAATGGTTTAAATATTTTATTCAATATTTTAAGAATGATTTGGTTACACCGTATTTCTCTCTCCAACTTAATACGATATTGTTACAGTATTTCATTCATTTAAATACATTACATCATATGGTGTTAGATTAATTCTAGAGAAGAAATTATTGGTTTATAATATCTCCATAAATAGTGATTTATATCAAAAATTGTTTTCAGTTATATCGAAAAGGATCTCAGCATATCACCTATAGTGTGAATGGTTCTCTTTGACTAAGCCATAGTTTTGTGGTGATATGAAATTTTAATGCTCATGTGGATGAAACCTTAAATTTCATATCCATATTATATACAAGTGGTATTATTAATCTTTTATTTTCAAAATGATGTATGATATTTCATTCACATAATGTATTGATGTTAATTATTTTCTAATATTGTTTCCTAGTAAAATAAGTCCATTGTCTTTTTTTGTTTAGTGTTCCATTTTAATCATTTTAGTCAACATAGTCACGGAATAAAAAATGAATTTTTATATTCAACCCCCTTAAACATATTTTTAACTTAAAATTTAATTACTCTACTGAAAATTTGTGAGGATAAAATTTCCTAATTACATATTTAGATCCATACATTACCTCCCCAAACTTATGATACTTTTTAAGAATGTTGACCATCTTAGTGGAATTGTTTTATAGGACATCATATCTATGATCATTGTTATTCAACATTAGTTCCATATAAGAAAGTTCATGTTATAGATATAAAATCACAAATTTCATTATATGTTATGAATTATGTATGTACATCCTCAATATTATAAGATAAAACATTTATTGCTCATCTGAGTGGTTAATGGTTGACCTAAGAAATATAAAATATTACCCATATGATTAATGATCTCAAAAGTATATATTTGCATAGATATCAAAATTACCATCTTCCCAAAACTATAACCCCACTTTAAGGAATATATTTGATGAAATAATTTGTTACCATCCTCAAACTATATAAATCATTGATGGTTTTTAGTTTAGCACTTATTTCAATATTTATTCATTAATATGTCAATCAATTGTTTGAATGTTTTATTTTATCTCTTAATAAAGATATATTCCCCCAATTTTATATATCTAACCTCACAAACAATATGTTATAACACTATATCACTCTCCATAAAGGGTATCTTTTTTTGTCAGTTGAATGATGGTGTGAAAAAATATTTATATAATAACTCTACAAGTTGAAGATGTTGGTGAATATATTGATCCCAACAAGTTTTAAAATTATTTAATTTAGAATTTAGTATTTCTTTGAGAGAATAAATGGCCCTCTCATATTGATTTTTAGTTTGAGGGTGATAAGTAATGATATGTCTCACATATGAACTCAATTCATTTTGATTTATTTTACAATACATTGATGTAAATTTAATACAATAGTTATATATAAATTATAATAATACTTTATATTGCCTTAAGAATTATTTTTTCTCTATCATAAAATTTTGAAATAGAAAAAAACTTTATCAAATAGAAATAAAATGTGTCAGATTATTAATTGGATCAACAAAAACACATATAAAATTTTTTCCTTAACAGTTATTTGAATTACTATTAAGAAACATATAGTGCCCCAAACTTTTCTTACATTAATATTAAATAATTTTAATGATAAAAAATATAATAGTGTTACAAATATAGGATACAATGTTTAATTTTCTTTGGAATCTTGGATGATACAAAATAATTACAACATCAAGCATAAAAATTATTTAATTCATTCTTCTATATCTTTTTATTATAACATGAACTCTTTTTAGTTCATGTAGTCACATGAGGACATACATAAAAATGGGTGATCTAAAATATCATTAAGAGGATAGATAAGAAAAATATAAAAATGGGTGATAATAACTATAACATACAAAAATAATGATGAACATGAGAGGAAAATTTATAAGAGACTTGAAATGTGGAATTGCATAAAAATGAAACAACAAGTCTTAAGAGTTAACTACCACACATACATGTGAAAAAATAGAATCTTGTTAACACATCATTCCACATTAACTCATTAAATTTATCACTTTACCCAATGCATTGTGGCACTGTATAATTCTGGGCGCATCCATCACATTGAAACATTCGTATTGTGCAATATAATTCTGGGTGCACTCGTCACATCATAACATTACCATTTATCAAGATTCCCAAAACAAAAATATATAAAAAAAGTACATAAATAACTCATGGAAAGGAATGGGTCTCAATTTCAAGAGAACATATTCATAAATATTGGGTTCTAAAAATAAATTGGGAATAACATACTTGATACGACAACCATCAAGCTTGAGTGAGAAGTAAAAGGTGTGTATATAAAATAAAAGTTACTTTCAAAAAAATTGTTTGACATAAACATCAGTAGAGAAAATTTATATCCTATAAAAGGAAATATAATTATAAACAAATTATTTTTATGGAAGTGGCCAAACAAAAAATGGAGTGAAATAGGGAGACCCCAAAAACTGAATATTGGGTTTGAGATTTCCTCGTAAACTTGTATCCAAACAATTTATTAACATTAATTTCATGTATAACCACATTAGAATCATTAATTTACAATTACAGAACCCTTTTTCCATGTATATTGTTAATTATGTTATCATTACGTTATTTTAAGGGACTTTGGATGAGTTATAATGTTTAAAAAACATTGTTTGGGAATGTTCATTTTTATGGATTTCTTGAGTGGTTTAAATGGATTCATAAATGGATGTTGGTGTAGAACATGGGTAGACATAAATAATAGATATTTCGTGTTATTAATGATATTATATAATTTTAAATGATATTATGCTGAAATATATTATATACCATGTTGATGATTGATTAGGTAAGAATTTAATGATGATTGTTTGTGTTAATTTGGGAGGTTTTTCAACCACAATGAAATTATTTTATTTCATAATTTAGTAATATGTAACTAAGTTAGTTATAGAACATGAAATATTATATAACACAAATAATATAATCTGGTTCAACCATAAAAATGGTTTCATGAATATATCTGAAAGCTTAAAAGGAATGTGAAAGCATGTCTTTCTTGAAGGTGATAGACTAACACCTCACGAACAACATTTTCATTTATAAAATAAAAGAAAGTGGATAAGGGGGATGGATGGTATAATATCTGATTTGAATCATAAAATTCTAGTATATGTATGATAATAGAGTTACTGTATCATTTGGATAAATATTGGTGGGGATAGAATAAGACTAGTACTTTAAATTAAAAGGAAATTAATGGAAATGTTGGAGATAAATTACCTCTGGAATCATTTTCTTGAGATCCTATTTAAGGGACCTAGGAATGGGATTTTGATGAGACCAGAAGCTCTTAAACATAGGTGAGGTTATAGGAAATATTCTTGTACATCATTTAGACAAGGCTTGATGCTGGAGAGGTGTGAGTAAATTAGCTTGAGGATTGAGTGTGAAAGCCTTCCCAAATACTGATTCGATTGCAGAGTATTAGGACATGAATCCTCTAATTGTAGGAAGACTCTTTATTGATCAAATTGTTCTGTGAAGGGGTATGATCTTAACTCATGCCCCAATCTGAAAGACATTCCACTTGAACAGAAAATGATTTCTTCACCCAAGAAATCTTCTGGATTGACTGTTCAAAGCTGTTCCATAGTGCCACTTCCCAAAAAATCATGGGCGGCCATTGTAGAGGAAGATCCTTCTGATCTCCCAGAATTGCAGCCTTATTGTACTGGTGATGTGGATCAAACACAAAACACCAACTCTGATAAAATGAATAAAACTGTTTATGTTCCTGTTTCTGTTTCTGGGGTTGACTCTGATTTAAGTTTTCCAGAACAACCTTCTTTGGCTGACAGAATCCAGGTGTCTTCACTGTCTGGTCCTTCTTTTACTAAATCTGTTGATGGCACTTATGTTGATTCTACAACTGTTTCATCTGCTGTTTATCATGATCCTGCTGAAAGAATAGAACAGTCTCCTGTCTTGAAGGTTTTGGACTGTTCAGTCCAGAACAATGTTGCTTTGATAGCTCCCCCTGTTATGAATTCTCTCACAAAAATATGTCCTGATGTTCCTGAACTCCATAGGGAAAATGGAATGACTGATAGTATTACTGTGTCTACTCATCTAGAGTCATCTGACATGGCTGGAACACCAGATTTATTGATGAAACATCCTGATGTAAAGGTGAGTAAGGATTCAAATACCCATACATTGTATAATTCTTCTTGTGTGCAGGAAACCTTAGGAAAAGAAGATCAGAAAAAGAAAGTCTCTGATGACGAATGGAAACATGCTAGAACTCAAAGCCAAAAGAAGAGAGAAAGGAAAGAGAAAATGAATAGGAAGGAAGAATCTCATGTGGACAGCTCTGATGAAGACGTAGAATCGCTCCTATAGTAAGCCAGGGAGATTGAGGAAACCTATCATGGAGGAAGAGGAAGAGGAAGAGGACGTAATAACATCAGCCTTTGGAATGAGATGCAAAATAAAGAACGTATCATTGGGGACAATCTGAGGAAAAAGCTTGGCGTCCCTGAATGTGGGTGATAAGTTTATCTGTTTTCATTCCTTTTTTGTACCTATTTTGGACTTTCTTTTTAATAATAATCCTGGGCTTTTTCCCTTAAAAAAAACAAAAACAGACACACAAGGATCAAAATATTTTACTGCCTTTGGAAACATGGAATATAAACTTCTAATCATGTTGAAAGATCTTCAACAACTCCCATAATGATCTTCCCCTTTTTGAATCCTTACCTAAAACCTTTCTTTATATCCTGGGGAAGGGAAAACATAAAACAGGTGAGATCAAATGCCCAGTAAGGGAAAACATAGAGAACATATAACAAACCATAAACATTTGAAAGAAAAAACCTCAACATAAAATCTAAACATCAAAATCTTGAGCAAAGACATGAATCTTGGAAGTACATAATACATATATCATAAGGGAACATCAATCATGGTAAAATAGCATGGGAATAATACATGTAATTGTGGAAAAACATTATGCACATGATATTATTTCCATAGTAGCCAAGGCATTGCTGCCAATACCATCTTAGTGGACAAAGTTCCTTTCTGAATCGAGTTCACTCCCCATTTTAGTCCTGTAACACTAAACCGGATTAACTTTCCATTCCAGCCATGTCTGTATCATGAGATATAAATCTTTACCCAATGCAATGGAGGGATATATAGGTCCCACCCATCTCATAATGAAATCATTCATACTTGTGCCACAAAATAATCTTAAAACATTCATCATAACGCAAAGAATAAAATGGTTTTCATAAACATCATCCCATCATTTCATAATCCATATAAAACAAATGGACATTTCATTATAAGAAAACTGAACCAGGTAAATCATAGAGGCATTAAACTTGAAACATACACATATGAAATAATGTAATATTAGATGGAAAATGGTTTTGATAAAACATTTGAAATGAATTCTTGAGCAAATTATCATTTCTTCATCAAAATCATTTTCTTTTCAAAAATTTCCATGCACTTTTAAAATAAAAGTATTTTGTTGAAAATAGATATAAAATAATGTAGAGTAAACATCATGAAAATGAGGTGTTATGAAATTGCAAAAAATCTGTTCACGCCGTATAAGTTAAAAATATCTTTCTCCTTGTACTTTTTTCGGAAAATTCAAAAAGTACCTCATATAGTAAAAACGATTCCTTACATACCATGTAGTAAAAGTAAAAAATGGTTAAAAATTACTTTAAAAATACATGAAAACAATTTTATAAATCATGGACATGGATGATAGAAATAACCCCAGTAAATACTTACAAATATCAATCTCGGATAAGAAAGAGATTGGAATAGTTATCCCCTACCATAGGTCCGATATGCTTCGTATGGATCTTAACCTCCTGTATAATGATTTAAATAATGCAATTGATTATTATATAATCATATTCATTGTTATGATTTCAATATGTTTCACTTATGACTTTATATTACCCGGTGTTTTGTAAATTCCCTTTTAAAGAAGCGTTTTGGGTAAAATCATTTGATTTATCGTATGTGTTTTGACTTGTAGTTCTTAATATTAATAATTATATCCAGATTTAAATAATTCCAGAATGTAAAAAATGATTTGTATATAATATATATTCATCATACACATATATATTATAGATCAATAAAAGGAAGGAAATACATCGTTCATGGAGACGGTAGGATGTACGTACGCATGAATGCTATTTTCGTTTCGTTATTGAATTAAATGAAAATAAATAGATGAAATCCATATATATATAAATATATCCAGTAGAATTATTATTTCATATATTTCATTATTATTCATTATATAAACTTTATGATCATTCATGTATCGTTATCACGGAGAATGAATCTCATCACGTCGTGGAGACGGTAGTCTGTATATATACACGAGCGATGATATCATTCCCATAATTTTTGAAAATAATTTGAGTGGATGGTATAATATTTCAGAATCTGTATGATGTTAAAATAACTATATATAGTTATTCTTTACATCATTATACCCATCCATGGAAGGTGTTGGTGGAAAAATAGATTACACCACGGCGTGGAGACAGTATTCCGTACGTACACTCTCGTGGTGATTTTGTTTTTTCGTAGGATGGATAGAAGTTGAAATATGGTTGTTTAAAATTTATAATAAAATATCAGTATACTAGGTATACTGATGTTATTACTTTATAATGAAACAACTAATGAAGAAGATGTGGAAGAAGAAATAAAGTTGAAAGAATCGGTAACGGTCATTATCTCTTCTTTGAAGCGCCTCTTTGAAACCTCCTCTTAGGGCACTAAAATTGGTCTTTGAAGATGACCAGGACATCTAGGAAGTTTCTAAATAAGTGGAGAATATAATTTGGTAGTGGTTGGTCGATCTTGAATGCTCAAAGTGGTGTGAGGAAGAGAGGGAAGTGGTGCCCTTTTATAAGGGAGGAGAGGGGCAACTTTGGAATAACTAAAAATATTATTTCATTATAAAGTCATATTCGGTTTATAATGGCTCCAAATTGAGTTATTTTGAATCTAAGGTGGGGATGTGTCGAAAGCCTCTCCTCCAATAGAATTTAGACATGTTTAGGTTTCTATTTTAACCATATCATTTAGATTTAACTTTAAGTTAAATATTTTTTCTTTTATCATGTCTTCTTGTTTTATTAAACTATAAGATTAATAAACATACTATAACAAGACAATAGAACCCCAAATTGTTTATAATTAATATATATAACCTTATATAAGTCATCTGGCAGAATCCTTATATTTTTAGGAATAAAATAACAATTAATAATATAATATTTGTTTTAAAAACTATTTTATGTCAATTTTGACACAATTTGGTAATTGCTTTTTCTGAAAATCATAACAGAACGATTTTTTAGAAAAAAGTTAATTAAATAAATACTAACATATCATATTAACAATGAAAATTATTTTAATTCATAAATATTCTCAAATTTCATTTATTTGGGTATTTATAACATCAATTATGTCAATATATCATTAATAATATAATTACTGCATCATCATTGTGTCACAAATAAATTAAATTATTTTTTAAGTATAAAAATTACAAATAAAATACCATTATGTTGGAAATATTTTTATCTTCCTAATGAATATTTATAGTCGAATTTATCTTATGTATAACCCTATATTAAAAATGATTTACTTATTAAACATTGATTTTAACTATTCTAACCCTTCTTTAAATAAATTAATATGAAATGTCCTAATCTAACCCAAGTGGGCCTAAACGAAAATATTTTATTCCTAAGGTTGTTTTTGGCCGAATTTCAGTTATCCAATACAATTATGACATGTGTTGGGGTAATAATATTATAATTTTTACCCTTAATTACCCTATTTACTTTTTACCGTGGTAAATAAAAGTAAAAAGTTTATATTCACAAAAAAATATTTTCATCTCATTGAACCAAATTTTAGTCCTTGATATTAATAGTGTATCTCAGATTTTCGAAATTCCACTCACAGAAGCGGAAAAATTAAGTTTTATTTGAATTTGGAAATTCTCTTAGGAGGTGGGTAAAGACGGTTAAAATTCGATAAATTTTTTATATATCTACAATTATTATAAAATGACTTCAACGAATTGCATTGAACATATATAGGTATTATGTATCAATTTTGACCTAAAATAAATTTAAATAAAATAAATAATTATTTAAATAAAAAGTATGTTTTGAAATAGTAACCTAGTGTTTTCTCTATTCATCAAAAATTGAATGTTTTCAGAAAAATACCAAAATTTCACCCTAGGCTAATTTAGATATTCCGAATCCATTAATGAAGTCCATTTTAAAAAATAAAATTTCAAAAATTTCAAAAAGTGGGTATTACTATTCATAATAGAATGTTTTAATAATATTTTAATAGCATATCATTGTTTAGTGAAACTCGATATTACGTACAACACACGCTATCAAGGAAGGTCGATATTGTGTGTAATGCAAGCCATGTCAGGGTTGCATTTAGTGAACGACTCCTGTATTGTTGCATATAACAAATTAAAACAATATTTCATTAATACATTGAATATATATATATACTCAATGTTGCGTAGAATTACTACTATCAAACAAACATGAAATTGTGGGTAACACGATCCAAGATTAGTGTTGCATATACTGCAAACTAATACGGTGTCGCGTATAGCGCAAGATAATCTTGGTGTAGCTTACATTAGAAGATATGAAAGAGATTAAAAAGAATATATCTTATAAAATCTTGGGTCTTTACATTCTACCCCCCTTAAAATGAATTTCACCCTCGAAATCTGTCTGGGTTATAAATCATTTACTATTCATAGAAACCCACATAGTAAAAGGGAATACTAAAACATAATTTTAAAAACTAAAGTATGAAACATAATGATTACCCAGTGTAACATATCACTGGGTTTCTATATAGGAAAACATAGGTTAAAATATGGATATTGAAGAAAAATCTTACCATCATGTTCTGATGGAGAGTGGTAGAGAACATGGCTATGAAAAAGCCATCAATCATAATGCCATAAATTTGTGATGATCTAAGGTACCAATAGATTCATCAGATATAAGAGCACTAATACAACATTTTTGGTTTTTAATATGATTTCCCTAAAGTTGAAAATTTTGATTTAGAAGATATAATTACTTGATTTTTGTATGATCTCAATGTTGTTCGTGCTTTGAACAATTTCCACTTCATCTCTTAAAGAAAAGAAGTTGAATTTGTTATTCGTGAAGTGTTAACAGATCATGTGATAGAATGATGGGTAATTCCATTTGTTTCAAACTAAAGGTTAGCAAAAGTTATCAAATATACATACGTCTATTTATGGTGAGGTTAATTTTATATGATTCCAAAAATAAACTTATACTTCATCTATCATGCCGCTTAATAAAATAAAACTAGTCTCTACTTACTAGGGACTTCCTGTAGTCCAGTGGTATGCGATAAAGGCCAGTCGAACTTCGGTCATGGGTTTGATTCCTATAGCCTTGTCCGACGCGACGGGTTGTCGCCCGTTCTACATGTTGTCCTTTTTATAAAAAAAATACAATACTAACTTATGTCCAACATAATCCATTACAATATTTAGGCTTATCCATAATATTGTTGTCCATTCTCATATTATAGTGAAAATTATTACCATAGATTTCATATAACAAGCATGTTAATACCATCGTTGATCCCCATATATCATAAGATATGTCTTTTTGGTCACATTCCAAACATTCAAAGGCCTTAATCATGTATTCTCTTGAAAAATGAATACCCATTGAATCTTAGTGAAAACATGAGTGCTGTCAAAAGTTAACTCTTTCCACATACCAAAATCTCAAAATTTCTATATACTCAGACCATAATATCACTTTGTCCTTATTTTATTCATGAGCTCATGATTATTATCATATTATTTTCTCCTTATCCCTTCAATATGATAATTTCATATTCTTTCCAAAAATATTTCAATCATTTTTTCATGGATATCAGTACCATATAATAATTGAAAACCAATACATAGATATTCCAAAATCCCACAAAACAATAAATGAGATTCCGTGACACTATTTGGAAATCCCATTACATAAACACTTAATCCTTACACATAATCATTTTCATACTCAACATCAGAAATAGTTATAGCATGTGACTTCCCTTTATCATTTTATTTAAGAGGTTTCTCATATTGATCATCATTATCCCATGTATTAGGGAATTAATTAGCATAATGCCTCATTTCATTGCACTTGACGCATTGAAGTGTTAGTGGAGAGTTCCCTGTAGTCTTTTCTCTATTCACATCCTTAGCAATATTTTTCCCATTACTTCGACAATCAACTGCTCGATGACCTTATTTTCCACACTTAAAACATTTTCTTGTAACATTTAGGAAATCTCCACCATGATTCATTCCACACTTTGAACATAAAGAAACATTCATCTTCTTTTCACCATTGTTCTGAGATTTCTCCTTGAACTCCATCTTTCGTTTCTTGTCAAAACCATGAGATGGATATGTAACACCAACTTCCATTTCTACCTTGATAGCACAACACACAATTTCTTCATAGCTACTGAAGTCTCTTATAGCTAATTTCCTTCAATGATTTGGTTTTAAGACACTGAAGAATCGATCAACTTTACATTCAGGTTGGATGATAAATCCAGATGCATACCTTGCAAGACTTGTAAAATTATCTTCGTATATACCAACAGATTCATCATACTTTTTCTTTAGTTCAAGAAACTTCTTCTCCATCATTTTTCAAAGAATACGTGGGAAGTACTTATTGAAAAAGAAGTTCTTAAACTCGTCACATTCCATGGACTCAATTTCATATCTTGGCCTCTTATTCTTGATAATATTCCACCATTGATCAGCTTCACCATCCAAACGATATACTAATAAGATGACTTTATCATGTTCATAACATTAAAGAACTGAAAATATCTTTTCAGTGGTACTGATCCATTGTTCAGTAACAAGTGGATCAGAAGACCCACTGAAAGAAGGTGGGTGTTGCCTCATGAAGGACTCAATATAATATTGTTCCATTCTCTGCTAATTTTGAAGTCCAGAATGATTCATAGATTGTGTAAGTATAGAAATAAGATTTTTCACCCCATCTCCCATGACATTTGTTTGTTCAGGAGGACAATAATTGAATTTTCCAATACATTGATCAACACGGTTCCTTCGGGTTCTATCCATCGTCTAAAACCCAAAAAGAATAGTTTGAGAGGCAAAAATCATGCTACGGAAAACAACATAATAAAGGGGGTGTAACTTCAATATCTAACATCTTAGGTTTAATTCTAAGATCGTTACCGTAATTCTAGGACTATAACCTATACTTATACCTTACCTTAGGGACATCCCTAGACATACCATAGAAATATCTATAGGGATCTCACTAAAGTTCTTTCATCCAAGTTTCTAAAGTATGACTAAACATTTCCTCTGATACCAACTGTAGAGACTCTAAGCATGAAGTACATGGACATTACATTACTTTTGGGGAATACTTAATAAATTACAAAAACAGACACACAAGGATCATAATAGTTTACTGCCTTCGAAAACTTGGAATATAAACTTCTAATCATGTTGAAACATCTTCAACAACTCCCATAACGATCTTCCCCTTTTTGTTTACTTACCTAAAACCTTTCTTTATATACTGGGGAAAAGAAAACATAAAATGGGTGAGCTCAAATGCCCATTAAGGGTAAACATAGAGAACATAAAACAATCCAAAAAACATTTGAATGCAAAAACTTGAACATAAAATCTAAATATCAAAATCATGAGAAAAGACATAAATCATGGAAGTACGTAAGTATTATATCATAAGAGAACATCAATAATGCTAAAATATCATGATAATATAATATGTAATTGTGGAAAAACATTAAGCACATGATATGATTTCCTTAGTATCCAAGGAATTGCTGCCAATACCATCTTATTGGACAAAGTCCCTTTCTGAATCGAGTTCACTCCTCGTTTTAGTCCTATAACACTGAACCTAATTAACTTACCATTCCAGACATGTCTATCTCATGAGATATAAAACATTACCCAATGCATGGGAGGGAGATATAGGGTCCACCCATCTCATAATGTAATCATTCTTACTTGTTCCAAAAAATAAAATTAAAACATTCATCACAACCCAAAGAATATAATGGGTATCATAAACATCATCCCATCATTTCATAATCCAAATAAAACAAATGGAAATTTCATCATAAGAAGAGTGAACCATGTAAATCATATAGACATTAAACTTGAACATTCACATATGAAATAATGTAATCTTAGATGGAAAATGGTTTTGATAAAACATTTGAATTGAATTCATGAGGAAAATATCCTTTCTTTTTCAAAATCATTTTATTTTCAAAAAATGCCATGAAATTTTTAAATAAAAGTATTTTGTTGAAAATAGTCATAAAATCATGTAGAGTAAGATTCATGAAAATGAGGTGTTATGAAACCGAAAAAATCCATTCACGCCGTATAAGTTAAAAATAACATTATCCCCGTTCTTTTTTCGGAAAAGTCAAAAAGTACCTAGAATGGTAAATAAATGATTCCTTACATACCATGTAGTAAAATTAAAAAATGGTTAAAAAGGACATTAAACATACATGAAAACAATTTTATAAAACGTGGACATGGATGATAGAAATAACCCCAGTAAATACTTACGAATAACAATCTCGGATAAGAACGAGATTGGAATAGTTATCCCTTACCTTAGGTCTGATATGCTTCGTATGGATCCAAACCTGCCGTATAATGATTTAAATAATGTCATTAACTTATTACATTATCATATTAATTGTTATTATATCATATATGTTTCACTTATGACTTTATATTACCCGTTCATTTGTAAATTCCATGTTAAAGAAGCATTTTGGTTAAAATCATTTCATTTATCATATGTGTTTTGACATGTCATTCTTGATATTATTACTTATATCCTGATTTAAATAATATCAAAATGTAAAACATGATTTATATATAATATATATTCATCATACACATATATATTATAGATCAATAAAAGGAATGAAATACACCGTTCATGGAGACGGTAGGCCATACGTACGTATGAATGTTGTTTTCGTTTCCTTATTGAATTAAATGAAACTAAATAGATGACATAAATATATATATAAATAAATAAAGTACAAATATTATTTCATATATTTCATTATTATTCATTATATAAACTTTATGACCATTCATGGATGGTTAACATGGAGAATGAATCTCATCACGTCGTGGAGACGGTAGACCGTATATACGCACGAGCGATGATATCGTTCCCATAATTATTTAATAGAATTGGAGTGGATGGTATAATATATAAGAATCATTATGATGTTATAATAATCATATATAGCAATTCTTTACACCGTTATACCCATTCATGTAAGGTGTTGGTGGAAAAACAGATTACACCACGGCGTGGAGACGGTATTCCGTACGTACGAACGCGCGGTGATTTTGTTTCCCGTAGGATGGATAGAAGGTAAAATAGGGTTTTTTAATATTTATAAAAACATATCAGTATATGATGGATACTCATTATATTAATTCATAATAAAACAACTAATAAATAAGAAGTGGAAGAAGAAATAAAGATGAAATAATCGGTAATGGACATTACCTCTTCTTTGAAGTGCCTATTTGAGACCTCCACTTAGGGCACTTAAATTGGACTTTGATGAATAACAGGACCTCTAGTATGTTTCTAGGGAAGTGTATTAGATAATTTTTCAGGGGTTGGCCAATCATGAAGGCTCACTGTGGTGCGAGGAAGAGGGGGAGGAGGTTCCCTTTTATAAGGGAGGACATGGGGACCTTTGGAATAACTAAAAAATTATTTTATTATAAAATCATATTCAGTTTTTAATAGATCCAATTTTAGTTATTTTTAAGATAAGGTGGGGATGGGTCTAAATCCTCTCATCCAATAGAATTTAGAAATGTTTATGTTTCTATTTTTACCTTATCATTTAGATTTAACTTTAAGTTAAATAATTTTTCTTTTACCATGTCTTCTTGTTTTCTTACACTATAAGGTTAATAAACTTACTATAAAATGCCAATCGAACCCCAAGTTGTTTATTATTAATATATATAACCTTATCTAAGTCATTTTCCCAAAACATATATTTTTATAAATAAAATAACAATTAATAATATAATATTTGTTTTATAAGCTATATTATGTCAATTTTGACACTATTTGGTATTGATTTTTTGTGAAAATCATAACAGAAATATTTGTTCCAAAAAAGTTAATTATATAAATACTAACATTCCTAATTAACATAGAAAAATATTGGAATTCATAAATAGTCTGAAATTTCATTTATTTGGGTATTTATAACATCAATTATATCAATATTTCATTAATAATATAATTAATGCATCATCATTGTGTCATAAATAAATTATATTATATAAATTTAAAAAATTACAAATAAAATACCATTATGTAGGAAATATTTTTATATTTCTATGGAATATTTGTAGTCTAATTTATCATATGTATAACCCTATATTAAAAATTATTTACTTATTAAACATTGATTTTAACTATTTTAACCCTTCTTTAAATAAATTAATATTAACTGTCCTAATCTAATCCCAGTAGGCCTAAATGATCATATATTATTCATAATGTTGTATTTGGTCGAATTAAACTTATCCAAATGAATTATGAAATGTATTAGGGTAATAATAATATCATTTTTACCCTTAATTAGCCTATTTACTTTCAACCGTGGTAAAAAAAGTAAAAAGTTACTATTCACCAAAAATTATTTTCATCTCATTGAACCACATTTTAGTCCTTCATAATAACCATTTCTCTCGGAGTTTTGAAATTCCACTCATATAAGTGGTAAAATTTTGTTTTATGTGAATTTGGAAATTCCCCTAGGAGGTGGGTAAAAGACGGTGAAAAGTTCGATACAATTTTTATATATATAAAATTATTATAAAACGACTCCAATGAATTGCATTGAACTTATATAAGTATTATGTATCCATTTTGACCTAAAAGAAATTTAAATAAAATAAATAATTATTTAAATATAAATTTGGTAATTAAATAGTAACCTAGTGTTTTCACTATTCATCAAAAATTGAATGTTTTCATAAAAATACCAAAATTTCAACCTAGGATAATTTAGATATTCCGAATCCAAAAATGAAGTCATTTTTGAAAAATAAAAATTTCAAAATTTCAAAAAGTGGGTATTACTTTTCATAACGGCTGGTTTTAATAAAATTTTAATAGCATATCATTGTTTAGTGAAAATTGGTATTGCGTACAACACACGATATCGAGGAAGGTCACGATTGCGTGTAATGCAATCCGTGTCAGGGTTGCGTTTAGTGCATGACTCCTTTGTTGTTGCTTATAACAAAATCAAAAAATATTTCATTAATACATTGAATATATATATATATACTCAATGTTGCGTAGAATTACTACTATCATACAAACATGAAACTGGGTGTAACACGATCCATGATTAGTGTTGCATATACTGCAAGCTAATACGGTGTCGCGTATAGCACAAGATAAGTTTGGTGTAGCGTACAGTAGAAGATATGAAAGAGATTAAAAATAATATATCGTATAAAATATCAGGTTGTTACCTTTTTTGGGTACACAAGATATATTTTAAAAACTACCACAAATTGATATTGTTATGGGTGGAATATTCAGTATATCTAAGGCAAAACACTACAAGATACTTTTTTAACCCCAATGGGATCACAATGATCTCATAATGTCCAAAAATTATTTTGAAATCATTCCATGGAATATCAGATGCTTTAATTCTCAAATGATGATATCATGATCTCATGTCAATATTTGAAAAGACCCAAGCTCTCCTATATCAGTCAAAGAGATCATTAATGTCTATAGTAGGATATATGTTTTTCACTATCAACCAATTACACTTCTGATAGTCAACAAATACGTGTTATTTTTTATCATCTTTCATGCCAAATATGACTAGGAAAACCCCTGGAAATGCACATGGATGAATAAAACCCTTATCAGTAAACTCATCAAATTGAGTCATTAACTATTTAATCATTTCTGTTGTTATTGTGTTTGGTTGAATAGGAACTGTTTCAACCCTTGGAATAAGATAATTTTAAAATTTCAAATCTCTCTTAGGTGGAATGCATGAGATTTATTTATGAAACACATATTTGAACATATCCACTATACAAAGAAATAAATTCTCTTTAACAACTTTATCATCTATTAAAAAAGTAGAAACCTTTGTAGTGAGATCCACTAGATGATGATGATATCCCTCAGAATAGCCCTCCTGGATACCCTTGTATCCATGGTTATTATAATTGTCACCCTCATGAGATATAAATTATAGTATACTTTGGTAACAATAAATGTGGTCTTGGTATGATACTACCTAATAAATAACCATAATTAGGATGAATACTAAAATTTCAATGATGTAATGATGAAAATTGATCCAATACTATCCAAACATGAGAGAAAACCCCTTACATATACAAATATCTCTCAACCCTACTCCCAAATGTGTATCTATCTTCATTACCCCAATCAAAAAATCCACAGCATGTCTCTGACCAATCAAAATTTGTCTATATATAATAGAAGGTGAGGTACCAAGATGAAATTAAGAACTAGATAATGGAGAAGCTACCGGAACAATGCCTCTAACCATGAATGGTCTAGCCATGCTATCTTTAAGTGTACACTAAACCTCATGTGGTGTTCATGAAAATATTCCATATATTTAACCTTGATTCCCTATGGTGCACGTCTATACTGATATAGATACTCTTGACCAGAAGAACATTGAACACTTACTCGATTTCCATGACCTATAAAACACCAACTTCTGGACCGGTATGTGGTTGAAAACCCCCATGCAACACTCAAATTACAGATAGATATTCCATCATTACTAGTCTCATATGACTTCCTGAAGAAACTCTATAGACGTCCCATCGTAATACATGTTCAAAAATATAAATGTTAAGTGAAAAATAACTGAATGTGACCCAACCTTCCACACCAGTGACAAATCACTCATGTATGATCCCGAGTAATAGATCATTCACCTTGAACACTCTAATTTCCACTCATCTGGTTGATATTCTCATTATGACACTTACTTCCCTCAGAATTCATACCTCATAACTATGTAGATGAATCCACATGTCCTTCACGAAAATAATCCTTTAGATTCACCTCAGAAATCAAAACCATACTCACAACTTCAGAAACCATTTTCAAATGAATGATATTCACCTAGGACATAATATTACATTTGAGTCCATATTGAAATTATGTTTCAATAATAGCCTCATATCCGTACAACACTGGAGTATATAAATATAGATATTTAATGAAACCAACATATTCTATAATAAACATACTCCCCTGATTCAACTTCATAAACAAATCCACTCTCTCCCTCCTAAACATCTCAGGGTAAATGGGATCCAATAACATATCCTAAAGTCCCATCCAATCCATATTATCCAACATTGCATCCTATATATGGATGCCCTAGATACTATTTTCACGACCACATAACATGTAAGGATGAAATTTTATTCTCTTATCAGAATGAGTCTCCATGTGGTCATGTATCATCTGGACACACTAAATCCTAACCTCAAAGTCCACATTTCTACCATCTCTATTAAACCTCAAAGGGTTCTACAACTATAACTATCATGTTAGTTCTATCAAACTCTCTACAAACCACCCTGGGACACCTTCTATAAACATAATAAAATATAGTTTTTTATGGAACTATTTCTCATCTTCCTCACCCAGAACTGTTGAGGCATTTGGATCCACTCATGGTCAATCATCTATAGAAATAAACTCTTGTCGTCCACAAAAAAGCATTATTGGGTGGAGTCATATTTATACCATTCAAGACAAACATCTTATGAAACATTATAAAATATTAATAAAATTTATTAAGAGGGTTTCACAATAATCCATAACAATTCATTCCCATAAACCGTGCCACATAGTAAAACTATGGCACCAAAACTACCATTAACCATACCCCATCTATGACTAGGTTAATAAAGGTAAACAAGATGCTCATTGTTCATGTTTCTCATGAAACACATATTTTCCCATTGTTCATCATTTAAAAATTTCTATTTCCTATTAGTAACATTTTCATTTAATTGAATGGAAATGAAAATAACATTTTTTTAACAACTAACAAAAATGTTATTTCCACATTCATCCTAAAAATGGTGCATATTACAAAATTATCATGAGTTCTTAGAATAATTAATGAAAAGTATGCTATCATTCAATTCTGGGAAATTATTCAAATATCAAAAATATCAGAAAATAATTACATCACACAATAATAGAATCACTGAGGTGAGATAACATCCAACTATAAAAATAAACATCAATATCAACTACCCCACTCGGGGTACATGTATTTTACCCTCGCACATGGGTTAACTACTCCCATGAAAAAGCACATAAAAAATTCATGACTCATCCTATTCTCCTGTCTACATTTCAATTATAGTAATAAAATAGTAAAGAAAAGAAAAAACCTTGATGCCACTTAGTGAAATCCGGACACATATGCCACACACCAGTGCCCCAAGAAGTTCATTTACATGAATTCACGTGAACCTCCACATACACCAGAGGATAGCTATTAGAAACAATGGTATAATATATATCATGTGGAAACAATAAAATCCAATTCAATTAAAAACAATAGTGTAAATGAATAAATAATAGAAAAAAGATAACTAATAACAACCAGAATAATACAACAACCTATAAAAACATGTATCACATGATTAACTCGAAATAAAAAATATATCCATAACTAAACTATAGATGTATCATTCCCAATATGTTTCTAGTATAAAAATAGAACCCGAAAATTAATACAATGAAAACTCCCTCAAGAGAGTCTCAACACCATGTCTAGTTCCCTAATTCATGAATCATCCCAACTAATCCATATAACATAAGGATATTTCCCTCATCGTGTGGCTCATACAAGAAGACTATATGGGTATCAATCAGGTAGTTCGAGTAGGGTATCAGTAAAACTCAAAGGCACCCACCAATGATGTCTAAATAAATACCCAGTTAATAAAATTGTATGATGTTGTATAAATAATAAAATACAAGCCACAAAGTAAAAAACATTAATATGAAAATATTTTTTATTTAGCTACATGATCCCTGGGTTCATGAGGACACAAAAAAATAAGTACTTGTTGCAGCCTTTTCCAGACTCTAGTCTATATCACATAAGGAATCACACATTATTATATCATGTGATTTCATTATCCATTTCATTTCAATTTATTTTATCATGCCTACTTAGAACCATTGTCCATGGCTAATAGTTTTGGCCAAGATTGCCATATGTATCACTTGTGATTATTTGAAGCATCATTCCTTATCTCACACCATTTTTATCATTAAATCATATGTGGTTATTTGGGGAATCAATCTATATCCCACATTCATAAATCAATCAATCACATATGGGTATTTGGAGCATCAATATGTTTCCCTCACACGTATATCAATAAATCACACATATATCACATATATCACATTACTAATGGATAATCAACATTAACCCCATTTTCTTTAATTTACATCATAGATTCCATTTAAATTATCAAAAAAATCATGTATCAACACATTTATCACATTGATTAATATGATAAATCCATTATTAAAACATTTTTAAATATTTAAATCATATGACCCATTAACCCTGAAATGATAATCCAACCATATCCATAGTCTCATTTTAAATTTGTTCATAATTACATAAATTGACCAAATAAAGAGTACCATTAATTAAAAAATTTCATATTCACTATATCACCATAATTTCATAATTAATTGATTCTATTAATTAATTTTTCAATTAATTATTCAAATTTGAAAATGTGATTTTCAAACTTGGATATTTATTTTTTAAAATTCATACAAAAAATATTAATAGATACTATAGAATTTGAAAGTTAGATGACCATCCTCAAGATTGTTAAAGAATAATTTCCAATGTAAATACCCAAATTGAAGGGGAACATTAATTTCCATAATGACGGATGTGATTTAGAACAACATACTAGAAACAATATCATAGAGATAAATATCTTATAAATATTAGGTTTAAAACCTCTCTAAAAATGAAAAAATATCTCCTTTTCATAAAGAGAGAGAGATGAGAGTGATACAAAAATAATAATAAGGAAATCACATACCCAAATAGATACATAATGGATAATATAGTCTTCAATTCACCACTAATTGAGTTAATAAGGCCTTAAAATTCTTTCATAAGCCTCAAAAGATGATACAAACGTGTTAGGGTTGTTTTGGGTAAAAATAAGTTTATTTTCAAATACATTGGTAAATTTAAATCAAATTTTCTTGTAACTAATTCTGGGAGCATGGATTCCTTCGTATAGGTGAACAATTTTCCAAACTATTCTCCCTAGCTATGTGCCTCTCCTATGGGGTGCACGATTACTCAAAAGAGTGAATTTTTTTGGAAAACCTATAAACCAACTCAGCTATTCCACTATATACATGTTTTCATGATTTCATGGGGCAGGGTGCATCGTTTGGGAATACTGTTAACCTACCTTGCACTGCCCAAAACCCCCAAAAACAACCAAATATCACCCAAACACACCCAAGAGATGCCTCGTTAAATGTATAACTAATATAAGGAAAAGGAATATTTATAAAGAATATTATGAAATCTAAAAAAATTGTCAGGATCTTATTATATCTGTTCAGATATTTAAATTACTATCAAATGGTTATTAATTTTTTTATTTTAAATGGTTTTGTTTCTTAATATGTTCATCTTTCTCAACCACCCAGTTCCAAAAATGAAAAAACATATTCAATTATTTATTTTATTAATGGAATAATATTATCTTATGAAATATAGTCTTAGTTTATATGATATAATTACTTTTTCGTATCAAATTGACCATAATAATGATATCTTAAATATTAATGCGAATATTAAAATTATTTTAAATTATATTTCAATTGATTAAATATACATTTATTGTATATTTTTGGAGCGCATCAATTTAATTTCAATATAATGAATCTTAAAATTACAAAGAATGTGATTTTGATATAAATTTCATGGATTAACCTATCTTTTCTTGGGGTTTCAAATTAATAAAATAAATAATTTTTTTTGAATAAATTCAAAAATGAAAAATATTTAGTTAAGAGAGTTATTTTATATTCTAGTAAAACTTTTAGAACACCTATGAATACTTTTTGAACATTAGATTTAGATAATCCCAAAAATATATTGATCCTAGAAATTTTATGGGCATGTTTGTTATTTTCTTATATTCGATAGATTCTAAAACTAATATAATGTTTATTTCTTAATTATGTAAAATATTTAAATCGTATTCGAAAGAATATCAAATAAAAGTGTATATGTTAACTATTAGATAGGATAATATAATTTATAATTGTTGATTACATTATTTAGTACAAAAGTATTTTTATTTAATTCATTTTTATATTTACTATTTTTTAATATGATTACATGATATAAAATTATTTTAGGTATATGTAAATTTCATAGTAAAAACATAGTATCATGGAGTTCAATAGAATTAAATTTAATATCCTTATTTTCTATATATGGTGAATATATTTCGGTTGCTTCATTTTTTTCATTGATAAAATAGATTAAAAAATATTTTCTTACTATGGTAATAATTTTGATAATAATTATGTTTATGCCATTAATTTTTATTCTATATCAATCTCAACAAATCACTTACAGTATTCTAAACCTAAGAAAATCGAAAAAAAATTTCATTTTGTTTTGGATTATGTTAATATATAAGATATTATTCTTGAACGTGTGTTAAAATAAAATAAACAATGTAATATACATAATAAACCATTGTGTTTTAAAAAATTTTAGAAAATAATTTTTTTATGTAATTGAATTATTTTAAAATTTGATAGTTTTAATTCATATGTATTTGTTATAGGGTGGTATAACACCATGATATTTTGTGAAATTTAGATAATATATTTAATATAAATATGTTATATTTTAATTTCACGCAACACTAAAAACATTTTTTTTATATTAAATCACTTATTAAAACACCTCTATCACACAGAACAGACCTGACTGGTTCTATATGCACCGTCGACTTGGTGTACGTTACATGAAACACTTTGTTTCTACAAAGAATCATTTTATTATTATAGTTATTTAAATGAGACAAGTGTAATCTATCCATTAAACATAGTAATATTAATAGTAATAACAAATTTTCAAATAATTTTTATAACTATTATATAGAAATAAAACATATTCGTAGTGATTTATATAATAATTTGGTAAAGTGCTTTTATTTTTAAAAAAAATTTTCTCACGAATGAACATATTTTAATGTCCTGTGAAAAATAATAAAATTAATTTTTAAACAAATTGGAATTTTATTTTAAAAATAAACATCATTTATAACATTGTAATTTACAATTTATTAAAAAGTGAATGCTTGGGAATTTTCTTAGAAAAATTAATTTTGGATGAATAGTGAATAATATCAGGTTTTAACTCAAAATTTCATTTTCACATAATTTTTTACAAGGTTAAATTATATTTTAATTTCCTTTAAATTTTTAATAATGTCAAATTATTTTCAATTAATCTAATTTACATCATTGGAATCAATTTCACTTTGAAAATTCATTTAAAAACATAGCAATCTTTTGGGTGTTTTTTACATTGAAAATCTATAGTGTTGTCTCATCAGTAGGATTTGTTTTAAATTAATTTATTCCACATCTGTGATTATAATATGAAAAAAATATTAATTATTTTTTATTATAATAATTTATAATTTATAATTATTTCAAATTACTTATGACCAAAATGATTATTGAAATTTATTAAAATTGATTTCAATGGTTAAGAGAAAAATTATGTTAAGATGGTACTAAACCACAAATTTAAGACACAAAAAAATAAATATTATTTTCAAACATAAATTTTATATAAATTAATAATCCATTAACCTTTATTAATTTTGTTTCGTTAGTTTGTAGTGACATTTTTTCGGTAAAAATTTGGGTACAACTAACTATTTTTCAAAAATGGAATTTGTGTCGTTTCCCTTCCCTATAAAAGGACACTACCAATTCCACTTTTTTACACCTCTAAAACCAAATTTTTTTCGAATATGTATTATAGTATCATTTTATTACATATATACCTTCATCCGTGAATCATCTATTTGGGAATAAATCAATCCAAGGAATTCTTTTGACACATACAAAAACCAGTTTCCAGGTTCAGAGGTTATGCCTTATAAATGCTCATTTCATCTATTTTCATTCCCCACCCCTACAATATATTTACAAAATTATTTTAAATTAAAATGTTATCCTAAATATATTATTATTTTAGTATGATAATTATTCTCCCAAAACTTATACACACCTCTGTTTAATTGGTAATAAATGTACAGTTTATGGGTAAAGAGGAGTACCGCCTCACGAAATAATGATTATTCATTTTTCCTTTACCACCTCACATGATGAAAATTATAATGGATAATTTGTTTATATAGTATATAAATTATTATTATTATTTATATATTATTATATAATCTATTTACAAAAAATATATTTATAGTTTCTACTTTCTGTAACTAAGATAATTGTGTTTGAAGAAGTGTGGACTATCGCCCACTCAAAGCGATGTGATTCATTCACAGAATATAAGTAATGTATTAAGGATGAATTCAGTTAAATTATATGTTATATATGAAATATTAATTACACTATAATTATAATATATATAATTATATTTTATTTTCATCCTTTATTTTAATAAGAAAATAAATACAGAAATTGTGCTCATGCGTACGTACAACCTACAGTCTCATTAAACGGTGTATTCCATTTCATATATATATATATATATATATATATATATTCAATTGATTTTTAAATAGAAATATACTGAATTTAAATTATATTTATATCATGGATTAACTCATGGAAATTCTAATATTATTATAATGAAAAATAATATAACAAATTAAGTGAGATGTGAAGAATAAAAGAAATATTACACAAAGTGAAACCTTAACATAGGATTTTTTACAAACTAATAATATATGGTCTAATAAATCCATATAAAGTATTAGATGTAATAATATGTCATTTTAAAAGATTAATAATAAATTAATAATTATTATATATATTTTTAGTATGGATACGAAGAGTGTCAACACACTATTTAAGGGGATTTCACCTCACTTTTTTCCATGAGATAGTTTCTTTATTCCCCGCAATTTCTATTTGGTGGTGCTTATACTAATCATGGATGAATTAAATTATACTTATAATAAAATGTATTAGTATTTAAATATTTATTTAAGGAATTTTATTTAATGGGGAATGTGTTTCAAAAGTTACAAAATCGGTAAAGTAATTTTTTCTCAATTTGCATTCTTTGAGAAACATGAAATGTTATGCACCTAAATTTTTCCATGAGTAAATACTTCCATTGAAATGTTATATAATGAATAATTTTATTTTCATGATAATTTATGCTTTATTTGATCTCATTTTATTATATGTGGATTATTGTTCAATGTTATTGAGTGGTAGACATTTATTGAAACAATCTCATCACTTATTGACATTGTATATTTTTATGTTTCCTTCGATGAAATATTATGATAAATTTCTCAAGAACACTGATGAATTATATTTTCCTAAAAATATTAATTATATATTCTTGTATTCATACCATTATTAATCACATTGTGAAATAAGACAGTTATGAATGTGTTTTTAAAAAAAATATTGATTTCACCTACTATTCGGTCGGAAATATGTGTTTCTTCTATACAATTTTTTCTCAAAATGTTTTACAAGAATAATATGCTATTGTCCTATAATATTGAAAATAAACTTTTACCCATTTATTCTTTTACAAATGTTTAAAATGAAATGTTCTTGTTTCTTTTTGAAAATTGAATTTTTTTACACTTTTAACTATGAAAAAGTAATGACCTTTTTAAGTCATACATCATATATGAATTTACCCAACATAAATCCTATGAAGCTTCCAATTCCTGTTTTAATTTATATGTTTTCATTATGTATTTTAAAATTTATTTTCAATGAAATTTTATTCAAAAACATCTTAAGATTTGTTATATGATTTCATGGAAAATGTTATTAAATATTTTTTTCAATATTTATTTATAAGATGTCAATGCTATTTTGGATAAAATGGGTTTCAAAACATTTTCAAGATTATTTTATAAGTTTTCAAGGAGAATAGGTTTCTTAATTTTTTCAATATATATTTATAATTATTAATGTTATTTTAGATGATTTGTTTTCCAAAACATTTTCATTCTTTGTTTATATTTATTCATGAAAAGTTATTTTCTATATCTTTTCATGATTTAATAATATGTTTTCAAAGTAATTTTTATTTAATTGGTTTCGAAAATGTTCACAATATTTCATTATAAGTTTTAAAATGATTTTAGTGAAAAGGTTTTTAAAATGTTTTAATTCTTATTTTGTATTTTTTCAAGGAAAATTGATTTTAAAATGGTTAAAATATTATTTTATATGTTTTTTAAAAAAAATGTTTTCAAAATGTTTTTAGGATGATTTTATATGTTTTTAAGGAAAAATGTTTTCAAAATGATTTCAAGGATTTTTTATATTTTTTCACATTATTATGAAATAAAATGAATTTCAAATGGGTTTTTGGTTTTAAAGATAATTTTTATAAGAATAAAGGATATTCCCCTAAAGATATATTTTCAAAAAAAATTCGAATTTATTTCCATTCTAACATATCTTTTGTTAGTCTTAATCGTGTATTTCTTGGGAAATTATTGAAATTTTCCATTCATATTATATCCCTGAATGGATTATGTTTTTATGGAATGATTTTTATGAAACCAATTTCTATTTCACTGGTTATATACTTTTGAAACTCACTACTTTTATGGGTTATTTTTATGATGAAATTATTATGAAACCATTCTTTTTTAAATAGGTTATGATGTGAATTCGTGTTTATAATACCCATTTAATTGAATAGGTTATGATATGATTATTTTTTATCTTGAGGTAGATGTATGTATGATTTTACTATGAGATGGGTCAGATATATATCTACCTCAAATAAATTCAGTAAGGATTTATATATCAATAGATATAAATAGATGAAATGAGAGAGGAACTATGTTCAATATTATAGGGTAGGAATAAGAAATGAACTCGGTTCAGTATTAAAATGCCATAATGAGGACTAAACATTGTTCAAAAATATAGGGCTCGATCAAGGTGTGGTCCAGGTTCAGTAATGGACATTGTCTACTAATATGGCTTCGACAGCAATTTCTTGACTACTGTGGAAGATTTTATATATGATTATGTGTCTTTCATAATTCCATGTTTTTCTCTTATGTTATTCATTCGTGTCTAATGTTATTTATTTCATCATGATTAATTTCTTCTGTAATATGATGATTTAGGATATGATTAATGTTTATGATCTTATGATATAGAGCGTATTATACTCCAATGTTACGATCACATTTTCATACCCAAATGCTCATGGTATGCTTATATGTTTATTTCTTTACCCTTACTGAGCATCGTCTATCACCCTTTTTTGTGATTATTTCCCATGGTTAGGATGATATGTTTAGGTATGATGTTTCTAGGAAGGGTTATAGTCATGAAGAACCTATTCGGAGATAATGCATCTCCCTTGTGTAACATTGTTTATGATTCCGTGTTTCCCAAACTACAAGACTTTTTTTTCATAGGGAATATGTTTAATTAATGTTTTAAGTATTCTTTAAAAGTTATGTAATATTAATGAATCAAAATTGAGGGTCATTATAGATGGTATTATAGGAATTAACCATTTTAGGCTAGGATGTGGATATCTTAATAAAACCCCCAGGACATATATATGTGTAAGAATAAGGATATGGAAAATTGTAGAAATATTTAATGGCTTTTTCATAAAAGATATAGTGAGTGGTTTACTAAAAATACATCCATGTCTCAATACTATAAGTTGATGTGTCTCCGGAACTAATGTAAATCTGGATAACAATATCGCCAACATGTTTTGGTCCTGACTCGTAGTAATCTGGTACTTGACAATGTGCCTCGCTGCACACCTACTTTGAAACTCCTAGGGGATATGCAATGGTAATTAAAAAACTCTTCATGAACCATCATAATGTACTTATTGATAAGTTGGTTATGAATATCTTAGGATAATCCTAATGTGTGAGAGATTAAAAAATGTCTCGTGATTTAGACATCCTATAAGTAATTCATTTAAAAACTATCTAGTTTTCTAAAATGATAAGTAATTCTTACACCATGCTTCCAGTTTTAGTCAATGGTGAGAACTAGAAGTAACTATATTAATGTTGAATGTGATGAAAGATTTTTTTTATTAGAAGTCAAGTGGTGTGACCATTGAAGTTAAAAATGTTGTGATCATTAGAAATCAATTTTCATGGAACATGATTAACAATGTCAACCTTAACTAATTCTTGGACTCATCACGGGATTGAAAGATGGAGTTCATTGAGAATTATAATAATATAGAAGATGGAGTAAACAAGAATCATTTTCCTCTATTTTATGATTTTGGAATGAATCAACAAAGTGAATGTCTTAGAGGAATAAAAATTATCTTTACTATGTAAATGAAGGATATAAAGAATGTGATTTCAACGGAAAAATTAAGAGTTTAGTAAACAAAATGGATGAGAATATTTTACTCCTTAAGGAATCATCAAATTTGACGTATTTTATGTTTGGAATAAATAGTCATTATGAAACTCAATTTTTTAAGAGGAATGTTGCTGAAGATAATCTTCAAGGTTGTGTGAGTAAAAGTTACATTATAGATCATGAAGTGACTACTAATTAAATTCTAAAAGAAATAGGTGCTATATAATAAGAAAATATATCCATATAAATGACTTATGGATGAAATAATATATGTTTTTATTTATATGGATTCATGAATTATAAAAGGGGAAATATATAAATATTTTCCATATTAGGTTCTTCCTACGGATTTAAATGATTATGTTTAATTTTTATGATGTAATGTAAAAGTTATCTAATTACAAGATTATTTTTTGAATAAGGGAAGATACCATAAATTTGTTACGTATGTTTTGATAATTTGGTTTGTATAAGGATATATGGGATATGAATAAGTAAATTGGAGGATACTGATTACTATGTAACTAATTAAGTACTTTTTGACATTTAGTTCATGAAATCATCTAATATGTTTAAAATTTAGTGTATTGATAGAATATATCTGGTAATCGGTGGAATAAGTAATCATTCATATTTTCAAAATTTATTTATAGTAATTTTGGTTGATACCATGTTCCACGTGAATTTACCATGAGATTATTCATGTGTTTGGTATTTAAAAACAAATAAATAGTTTGTGAAATATGGGGGATCATTGATATGTTGATTTGGTAATAGTATTTCAAATGTATTGGATTTTCATTTTTTAGAGGGGTTATAAGGTTAACAATTAATTAGAAGTTTATGTTAATATTTATAGGAAGTATTTATTTATTGATTTTTATGAAATATTTGTTTATATAGATATTTGTTGATTAGCCATATTTAAAGTATGTCCATAATATATTGGAAAGTATATTAGTGTGGTTTTAGAAAAGGGAGTCATGTATTTTAGTTAACAACTAATCAATTACATCAATGATGCATCTCTCAAACCTATGACAGAAGTATGATATGGGTTTTTAACATACCACTAGACTACGTTTTTTCCTGGATAATGTATAATTAATTTTTATGAATAATTATTTCTACAAAGAAATTAGTGATGCTTTTTATGTTTAAATATTGATGTATTATCCATATTAATTTTTAAGAATAATTATAGATAAATAGTTATACATTTCATTATTTTTATAGCCGTAAGAGTGACAACAAAAAGATTTAAAAATAAATTTAAATTAATTAAACACCATGTATCTACATAATGAATCTATTTTTTAAGGATATGGTTATAAAAAACTTATTATACATATTTTTTCTACTACTATGATTTTAAATTCAAAAAATGAAGATCTATTATTTTGATCAGTAAGGTATCTGGAGTCTAATAAAAAAAATTAATTTTTTCCAATGTTTTTAACATAACTATATAAATAGTAACATGAATATTATTATTACCCTTAATAATAGTAAGTCATATTTTTATTTTTTTGTCTTATGGTTATAAGATAATTAGATTGTTATTAGTTTTTCAAGGTGATATAAAATAAGTTATAGTTTAAAAACTGTTATTTTTGGAATAAATTATAATTTCATTTAAAATTAATTTTCCCATATTTAACAAGATATTTTTAAAAAATTAAATACATTTTATAATTCTAAAAATTGAAAAATAATTATCGTGAGTTTTTGGGATTTTTTTGAAAACCATGAATTTTTTAAGAATAATGAAATATGGTAAATTATTTTAAATATACATTTTATGTTATATAAACTATTACTAGAATCATGGATGATGTAAGAAAACATGGTTCAAGATCATATTATATCTTTACTATTTTTGGTCACATGAATCAATAATATTGATAGTCTTGAGAAAAATATTAAACTAATGATTAACATAATGGAAAACCCCTCCTCTCCTCCACTTTAATTACCACCCTTTCTCCCCTCTATCTAACATACATTTTAATAAATTATAATTGTATAAATTATTCCCAATACCCTTCCTAAGTCTCTCCCTGATGTTCAAGACCATTAGATCTCACCAAAAGGCCAAAACTAAATGCCATAAAGAGGATTTAAAGGAGAAGTGATCAAGAGATAAAAATCCTCTTTCATTTTCTTGTTTTTTCTTTTCAATTATATTCCTTTTTATAATCTCTTCACCCACCACTATCTTGGTGGAATGAAAGATAAATTATTATATATATTCCATATTTTTATCTTGTTTCTGAAAAAATTCTTCATCATTCATTTTGTCTTCTTCCACTTATTCAAAATACAAAAACACCATTCGTGATATATCTATTTTCCCAAATCATGGATGATGTGTTTTCAATTTCAATTACATCCTTAAAATATGGTTGTAAAATCATTTTAATGGTTGAAAAATATTGAAAATGATATGATATAACCAATTTTATGTTCGGTAATTAACATATATATAAATTTTATGTAATATAATGAAACTAGTTTATGATTATCAAATAACCATCAAAATGATTTAAACAGATATCACTAATAATTTATCTAATGATTCATCCTCATACCATATTACCAAAGTTATTTATGAAATAATATAATATTATACTCACATATTAATACCATTTTATTCCCCTTATGTAGTTTCTCTTCTATTTGACGTGAAAATCCTTTATGAATCGACCATGGAAAACATGTAAAGAACGCACACGAAACAATGTAAATATGAAAATAAGATTAATTAATTGGAGTAATGATGTTATAAAATTATCATATATGTTTTTATAAACCCAAAAATATTCTTAAATATATTAATAACACTATTTAATGATTATACATAAGGATTAAACATGTTTTAGGTAAGACAACCCCGAGGTAAGGGAAATCATAACCCAATTTCCACTCTTTGGGTTATCCTTCTACTACAATGATTTAGGTATTATGAGATTATTTTTGAAAATAATTTTTATTATATAATTTATTATTATGTGTATTTTTTGTCGGTATACATATCATTATAATATAATTTATTCTTGACTTAATGATATGGTTTTTATGAGGGACTTTTCATTAAAATTGTTCATTTAAATTTCTTTTCATACCAAATTTAGTAGAAATGTATTATGAAATTATTCATGTTTTTTGAATATATTTGGGTTATGGGAAACTATTTATGATGAATGGTGGGACCTATATCTCCCTCCAAGGAATTTGGTATTTGTATATTGTAGGTTGGATTCATGGTTACCCCAAGTATGACAGTGATGGTTACACCATAAGATAGCCATGTTGGTTATATTATATGGTTTCCCCGAGGGTTACAAACCATAAGGTATACATTAGAGTTAAAATATAAGTAGATAATTCTCAAAGATACCCTTATGGTTTTATATATTTTATTTAAACTTTAATATAAATCTCATGTTTTATAAAGTATGTATATATGGGTTAAAATAATATGTTTGTGAAAATGATTTAATATGTTTATAAGAATTCATGGAAAAATGATTTCTTTCCTTCATATATCCCTTACATCGATTTTTTTATCATTCCATGTTTTTAAATGTTTTTCTTGGGTTTAAAAAAAAATTAATATAAATAAAGATATTCAGTTAAATTTTAGAGAGATTGGTTGTAGAAATCGTGTGGTTGTTCTTTGTTAAATTATTTGTGTTTTGGAAGAAATTCATATTGTTTTAAGGGTACCAACATTTTATTATTGTGGGTTTATATGTATGAGTTATTTTCTAACATTATAATAATATAAAACAAAAATACCATTGATAATATAAAGAACTAAAATATAATAGGATTAGCTAGATTATGTAATGTTTTAGGTTGGGTCCTTATAGTTGGTATGAGAGCACAAGTTTGATAACATCAAGAGTTAGTATGATATTGAAAGAATACCATAAATTATTTTTACCTTATTATTATATTGAAATGGAATATAATTTTATGATTTCTAGTTTTTTTATCTTTGATATGTCTATTCAGAATGGTTTTTCCCAGATGAAATAGGGAATCTGAAGTTGGAACGAACCGAGAGGATTATATCGTTCTGAATCCACAACCAGGAATTTTGAGAATTGGAAATGAGTAGTTTGTGACAATAATGTTTTAGCCAATTCATATAATAATTCATTTTTGCATCCATGAAAGATAAAAACCAGATCTACTAAAAATTAACATGATGATAGTGTACCATTTTATTATGAAACACTCTCCTTATTTAAATGGATATTCTTACCCAGTACCAGTAGAAGGATGGATTAAATCCCTTGAAAATATATTCTATATTATGGGATGTTCAGATAATAATAGGTTAGTGATTCCATTTATCATTTTTACGGTGAAGCTGATCAGTGGTGTTCAATTATCAAGAATATTAGCGATAAAGAGGAGATTAATGACTTGGAATGTGATGAATGTATGAACATTTCCCTTGATTTTTTTTTCATAAAGTGGTTAAAAATTAAATTAAAATAAAATTCCTTGAATATAAGAAAATGAATAAAGATTCAGTGGTCGAGTATAAAGGATAGTTCAACCAATTGGAAGGGTATGCTCCAAATCTTATTCTGGATCTCGATAGGAAAATCATGTGTTTTTACTCTAGATTGAATGAAAGTTATTTTTTTATATAAGAGCAACACTTTTGGGGTAAAAGTGATAAACCATAAGTTCCAAAAAGCACCAAACAACAACAAACATAAACAGAACCGACCTCATCCAAGCCTAAGCAGCAACCGCTAACACCAAGGAAGGACCAATCGACGATCCCATGCAAGCACGGTACCTCCCGATGGCAAGCCATCCCTCTGTATCAGCCACATCCCAAATGGCCTGCAAGGAAGGAAGCATTGTGCTATAGCCCGTCTGAGCCAATATGACCCTCCATCATACCCTCACACAACATGATTGGAAACTAAACAACACATTCTTTAGGAAACGAGTAAAATACAGTCATTGAAAACCAGCTGAATTCTACCAGATTCTGTGTCTCTAAATAGATTCCAAGATAAATTTGATACCTGCAAAAGAGGATCCTCCCTTATCAGGTCTTACAAGGAAGAATCCATCTTATTCCAGACCTGCAAATACTCCTCGAGTTTGATCAAACCCTTATTGAAACCTCTAACTAGGATTGTGTCCTGTTTTTATATCCAACTATACTATTTTTCATTCAGATCAACTTCAAGACTTCAACCCATCATCTTGGCTGCATCCTCTTCCGAGACGTTGAGAAATAACACTTTCTCCATTGCCACATCAGTAGAACGCAAGGCCAAATCCAGGGAGATATCATGCTATCCAGCTGGCTTAAAGTGACACCTGAACTCCTTGTCCTACTTCTCATACGTTAGCCTCTTTGCTGACTGGGTCTCCATAAGAGGAGGTAAGGATGAGAAATCCTTCCTACCCCTCCTCTTTCTCCTTCTTCTGATCCTTCTAGAGTCGGGTTCTGCATCTGAAAAACATCTATAGATCTCTTCATTTTCAGTTTCCCCTTCATCATCCTCACACTCTGGATACACCTTCCCCATGATATGACCTTCCAACAGTAAGCCATCGGAGCTCCTCCGGTTGTCCTTTCCTTCCTCAACCAGGACAGGTGAATCAACTCGGGATTCCTCCTCATCAAGCCTTGCAAACATGTTATTCAGGATGACTGGGGTCCGGGCTATAGAAGAAACTGTTGGCCGAAAAGAGCCCGAACCCCCGACATCACCAAGGTTGGTCTTAGTCTGTTGACTAGTGGTTCTAGCCAGAGCAAGACCTTCCCCACGGACCCCTTCCTTCCCCCTGAAACAAAATTCCCCATCTGCTGGTTCCTCCTGGCAAACAGGTTGAACGAAGCCCCTGCCCATATATTGAGGTAGGGGGTTCTGATCCTTCCCTAATAGCGGGAAGGACCTCGCCAAGGTCCCATCAGCAAGTCCCTGGGCTTCTTTCTCTATGCTGGTAGAAGCCGAGAAACCGCCCAAATCCCTCATAAGACCCTCAAACACATCCTTTACCTGAGGTTCCTAAACCTTTAAAGCCTCTTTCAAAACTGGACCTGAAGACCTCACCCTCCCCGAGCCAGTAGGATCCACCGCCGACGCCTTAGAAGGACTGGGGAGCTCCACCCCAATTTAGCAAAGAGACATCTACCCCTGAACACCCTGAAGTGCCTCAAAATGGAAATTGGTCTCCAAAGGCACCGTATTTTCTTTCAGTCGATGTACAATAGGCCCATATCCAATGCCAGAACCTCTGCCCCTGATTCCATGATATCAAAGGGCATTCAATTCCCCGAAATGAAAATGTTATAATTTTTTTTGTCGTGATGAGAGTGTAGAAATGGAGTTTTCTGATGATCATGAGTACATTGATGATAAATAGAAGAAGTGGTCCAGATGTAAAGTGATAGGTAAAAATAAAAAAAAAATATGATGGTAAGAATGTCTAGTTTCTAGTTTTTGCAACATGTTGTGAAACGAAACTTGGGGAATGTCTTACCAAAATCGAGAAGTGATTTTGATTTTTCATGTTTAGAAATATGGACCATGATTAGGATGAAAATGATCTTAAAATCAATTAGGATAAAAAAATATATAGTGTTTCAAATGTGGTGAGATGGTACAGTATGAAAATGCATGTCCAAAGAAATATCTAAGTGGTCGAAAGAAGCAAGAATATAAATAAAATTTTGAGTGATATCCTTTGAGACTATGTCAATAAATGTAAGGTTATCAAATGAAGTGGTATCAGGTAATTTTCTTATTTACTTATATGTTTCTAATATATTTTTCGATATGGGGTCTAATTGATCCTTTCTTTCTGAGAAATTTCTAGTAAATTGAAAATATAAATACAATAGAGGAAATCATAACATATTGTTAAAACACAAGCTTGAAATGTTGTAAAAAACCCATTTTATGAATCTTATTATTATTATCTCTATAATATGTTACCTGAAAACCATGTTGGTTTTCTTTTAATTGATATTTATGTTAATATGGGTATGTATTGGATTTTTTTTATCACGCTATAATTGACTGAAGAAATACAGATGTTTTTTCGAAAGAGTTCAATTTTTTATACAAATACTAGCCCATGGAATTGATAAAATATAATGAATCTGAGAAATTATTGAAATATATAAATGATATTTATGTTTCTTATATTGTTGTATGTAAGAAATTTTTTTCGATTAATGATGTGCTAGTGGTAAATGAAAACCTTAATTTTTTTATAATGAGTTACCCGATGTTATACCTAATTTGGATATGGAATTCACAATTGAAAAATTTTCTGATGATAAACCAATTTCAAATCCCATTATTTAATGGATGAAATGGAACTATTTGAATTGAAAAATCATTTGTCAGATTTTCTTGATAATGGATTCATTCATCTTATCACATCTCCATTGGGAGCTCCGATTTTATTAGTTAAAAAGAATTAAGGTTCCACAATACTTTTCATTGATTATAGATATTTCAATAAAATTAATATTAATAATAAGTATCCATTACAACATATTGAAGATTTTTTTGATCATATATTAGAATATTAGTAGTTTTATAATATTGAAAAGATATTTGAGTAAAATCAACTGATGTTCAAGGATGACAAAAATAAAAAAACTACATTTTTTTGTTAGATATATTTATTATGAATTTGGTTTTTTTCATTTTGGATAACTAATTCATCTTCTTTATTCATGAATATTATGATTATAATATTTCAGCAGTTCTTGGATAATATTTTTTTATTGATAACATTCTGGTCTATTATAGATGTAATGAAAAGCATGAAAAACATTTTTGGGATGTTTCGAAAACATTAAAAGAAAATAAACTATATGGAAAATTAAAAAAGTATAAACTTTGTTTTGTAACATGTTCTTTTCTTGATCAAATTATTTCAAAATATGGTATAAATATTGATATATCTATAATAAAAGTTATTGAAGAATGGACAAGACCCATAAATATAAAAGAGATTCATAGTTTTCTTGGTTTATCATTATATTATAAGGGGATTTTTTTAGACATAGCTCTGTTATCTAGTGTACCTTCTATGTTAAGTCAGAATGTAGATAAATTTATTTGGAAAATCAATTTGATTATTTTCTTTCAAAATTGAGATAAAGATAAGTCAATTCTCTTGTTCGAACCCTACCTTCATTAAATGGTGAGCTTGTCATCTACATTGATGCTTTATTTAAGGGAATTGGTTGTGCTCTGATGTAGAATAATCCTATAGATGCATGTGCTAAAAATAAACTAAAACCACATAAATTAAATTATCCCACATGTGAATTATAATTAGAAGCTGTGGTTTTTCTTTAATAATTTAGATGCATCATTTATACAGATCTAAATGCGAAATATATACTATCTACAAGACTCTAAAGTATATATTCACTCAAAAAGTATTAAACATGAGGTAGATAATATTGATTTAATTAAAATAATATTATGAATTCATGATAAATTACTATCCTATAAAAGAAAACAAAGTGGAAGATTCCTTGAGTCAAAAACATCAAGCATAATTAACTATGTTATGACTATAAATAGAACCGTTGATTAATGATTTAATGAATTTTGGATTGGACATTGTTGCTGTAGAAAATTCCTCTATTTTCATTAATGTTTTATTACCGTCATCATTGTTAGAACAAATTATGAAAGCATAGAAGGAAGAAATTGAGTTACAGAAAAATATATAATTAGTCAAAATGGGTATGTTTTCATAATTTAATATTTATAAAAACTATTTTTTGAGATTTAAAAAATGATTTTATGTGGCTTCTATTTCACATATGATGAAATAATTGTTCTTTGAAGCTCAGAGTCCTCAATTTTTTGTTCATCCTGGATTTAATAATATATACATCGAACATAGAGTATGTTATTGTTGGGATGAAATGAAAAGATATATTGAATAATTTAACATGAAATGTTTGACATGTCAATAGGTTAAAGTAGAGCGAAAGTTATTGAAGGAGATGCTTTAGAAATTACCAAATCCAATGTGGAAATAGGAAAATATATATCCATGTACATAATTATAGGACTACCAATGACATCTCCATGTAAAATGAGATCTTGGTTATTAAATGAGTTATATTTTTAATATTTTTATTTTTGTAATAATTATAATTTTTTTAGAAATAAATTTCTCATATTTAGATGTATATTTGGAAACAAATTGAGTAATTTTTTTTATTTTATGTGTTGAAAAATGGTTAGGGTTTATTTACTTGAAATTTTCCAAAAATACTATATTTTTTTATGAATAGTGAAATACAGTAAATTCCTTTATGTTTACATTATATGGTAAATAAAATATTCTTAGCATCATGTTTGATGAAATCAAACACGGTTCGAACTCAAATGGTCTCTATAATATTTTGGAACACATTAATCAATATAATTGAATGTATTGATAAAAAATATTTAACTAATGATTAAAATAATGGAAAACGCCTCCTCTCCTCCACTATAAAAATCACATATTCCCCCTCTTCCTCTCACACCTATTAAGAGTAGATAATTGTATAAATATTGAACAATACCCTTCCCAAGGACCTTCACTAGGTCAAAGTCCTATCGGTCTCACCAAATGTCCAAAACCAGAGGACTTAAGGAGGATCTAAATGAGAAGTGTTCAAGAGTTAAAAATCCACTTTCATTTTCATGTTTTTTCTTATCATTTATTTTATTTTATTATAATCTCTTTACCTCCCCTTATCCATGAAGTATTTAAACTAAAATAGTATATATATTCTGTTTTTTTCATTTTTATCTAGAAATTCAACATCATTCATTCTCTCCTCTTCCACTTATATAATATAAATAAATAACAGAGCCTGTGATGTTTAGATTTACCAAAATTATTGATGATGTGTTTTTAATTTCACATACTTCTTCAATGATGATTTTAAAACTATTTTAATGTTTCAAAATGAATATAAGGTGTATCGTATGACTTCATTTATGTTATATAATTAACATATTCAGATAATAATATGTTATATAATGACACGTGTTCTTTATTATCCAAGAACCACAAAAATTATCTTACGGATATCACTAATGATTTATCTAATGATTCATCCTCATAAAATAGAACCAAAATTATTTATTTAGTCATTAAATATTATGGATAAAATGATTACCATTTCATTCCTCATATGTAGTTTTTCTTCAATTCAACATGAAAATCCTTTACAAAGATTCCATGTAAGCCATGTAAGGAACCCACTAGATGCAACGTCAATAAGAAAATATAATTATTTAATGGGTGGGATGATGTTATAAAATAATCATATAAAGTTTTATAAACATAAATATGTTTCTGTAAAATATTTATAACTCCTTTTTATCAATTATACAGGTGGTTTAAACATGTTTTATGAAATTCAAACCTGACATAAAAATATTCCTATCCCAAATTTTGTTCTTTGGGTTATCCTTCTACTTCAATGATTTTCTTATGATTATATTATTTTCAATATTAATTTCAATTATATAATGTATTATTATTTCTATTTATAGGGATTATATATATTCATCTCATTTTATGATTTCTTGACCCAATTATATTTTATAAGTAAGAGACGCTTCTTTAAAACCATATATTTAAATTTCTATTCTTACCATATTAGAAAGAAACATTTTTCTGAAATTATTCCGGTTTCATTATTATGTTATAGTTTTTGGTAATTTTTATGATGAATGGTGGGACATATATCTCTCTCTGATGAATTGTGAATGTGTAAGTTATAGGTTAGTCATATGGTTAATCCAAGTGTAACTGCAATGGTTAGACAATATTTTAGCCACGAGGATAACATTATAATGTAGTTGTGATAGTTAGAAATCATAATGTAGCTGCAAGGGTTAAAATATAAGAATGTAATTACCCAAGACACCCTTATTGTTTTATTTATGTTTTTTTAATGTTTTATGGAAATCTCATGTTTTACAATGTATATATGGGTGATAAGTATGTCTATGTGAAAATGATCTCATATGGTTATAATAATTCATGAACTAGTGATTTATTTCATTTTTTTATATCCCTTTCTATGTTTTTATCCTCAAATAAGGTTTTAAAAAAAATTCACCAGTTATATGTTTTTGTAGGAGAGAGAAAGAAGACAAGTTAAATGTTATAACGATATTTTTTTTAAATCATATCACTGTTTTATTGATATTTTTTTGATGAAATATATATATATTTTGTTACCCAACTTGTATTCTCATGGGTTGATATGTATGAGTTATATCCTATCATTCTAAAACTATAAAACTAAAAGTTCTTTAGGAATGTAATGAAGTGAAATCTAGTTAAATTAGTATTTTTATGTAAGGTTTTATTTTGGGTCCATATGTTAATATATGCTAAAAGTTTATCTTAGTGCTTCAGACATCAATGGTAATTTATCGAAATTCATTTATTGATGTAATGGTTGAATTATAAATAGATGAAAGCATATCAAAAGAATTAAATTTTTTATTGACATATATAAAGTAAGTATATTTCCATTTATTTTTTGTTAATAAATAAATTACTCAAAGATAGGATAATGATCATAAAAATATAGTCTTAATAAATTAAAATTTGTTGAACTAACGGTCTTATAAATCACTACAGATTTATGAATTTAATAACAATAAATTTTAATAGATCAGTCACTTATTTTTTATCGATCACATCAATCACTCAATATAAATATTTACATTTTTACTTCATTCCCAATTTCCACTCCCAACATATGTTATATTATGTGAAAACCTTATTATATGTTACATTGGGAACCATTATGGTTCCAACATTCCATTTTTTAAATAAGTTTTATTAATAATTTTTAGGATGTGGGTTTCTATTAAATTATCATTTAAGTATTAAACCTTTTATCACACAAATAAATTGTGTGGGAATTTTTTTTATGGTGGGAATAATGTCACACCTTGAAAATTTGTGAAATATATATTTTTAGAATTAATTTAATCTTTTCATTTTTTCGATTTCATGAAAAACTGAATATAGTTTTTATATTAAATAACTATGTTAAAAATTCATATCATTTAGAAATTATGTGGCATGAACTACACATAACACATACATGGAATAGGTTATACGCAACACTATGTTTCTATGAAGAATCATTTTATAGTTCTAAATACTTAAATGATTAATTTTTTTCTTAGTGGTTATGCTTGGTAATATAAATATAATAAATAATTTTCAAATATTTCTTATTGTGTATTTACAAATAAAACACAGTGATAACGAAAGATATAATTTCTTGTAAAATCCATATATCTTTTGAAAATACTATTTTATCAAATGAAATTATTTTAATTTACTTCTATGAAAAAAATAATATTAATTTTACACATATATAGAAATTTAATTTGATATAATGAACTTAAATTTTTAATTTATAACATTGAAATTATCATATGGATAATTTTTTGATTTTTCCATTGAAATATTATTTTAGGATTTGTTGTGAAAGAAAATAGATTTTAAATCAAAAAAATCTTTTCTTCTAATTTATTTATAAGCATAAATAATATTTTTCTTCAAAGATTTATTATATCGTATTATTAACAATTAATTTAACTTAATTAATTTGAATCAATTTCAATTTGATATTGGGTATAAAGCTTAAAAAACATTTTGATATTTTTAATTTTAAAACACATTGTGTCTCCCCATCTACGAGATTAAATTTTTAAATAATTACTACCAATTACGATATTAATATTTCAAAACATGGTTTCAATAATTTGAATTAGAAAAATTTATAATTTATAATAATGTCAAATTAATTTTTAACTAAAATGAATAGTGAATGTTATTCAAATTAATTACAATAGTTGAGAGAAAAATTTGGTCAATAATGTACTAAAAATAAATTTATGACCAACAAATACTTATATAAAATTTTAAAACCTATTATATGGAAATTAATATGTCATTATACATATATTATTGGATTTTATTTTTTTATGAATTTTTAATGTAAAAAATCATATCCTCTATCTTGTTTTTAAAAATTCTATGTCTCTCTTTTCCCTTCCCTATAAAATACCACCACATATCCCTATTCTTCACCCTAATAAAACCACATAATTTCTGAAGAAATATTCTCAATACAGTTAAAAACATACAGACCATACTCCAAGAAGCCTCCCTTTGGTAAGAAATCAATCCATCGAAGCCTTTTAGAACAAACTAAATAGAATTACCCGATTAAAAGGTAACACATTCTCTTAATCTCAATTATTTTATATTATTTCTACACATATCCACACTCTTTATTCCATGATTGTATAAAAAACTAGTATAATCAACATATTATCATATTTTTATTATAATATTTATATCTAAAATTACAAACACCTCTATCTAATGGGTTACAAATATACTATTTATGTCTATGTTGAATTATCTCCTCAAAAAAACTATTATTGTTCATTTTTTATTCATAAACTCTCATGGATGAAATTATGATGCAAACTCATTTTATATATGTTATATATTAAATTGAATACATATTTATGATTATTATATACTTTTACAACAAATATATTTATACATTTCAGTAGGTGTAAATAAGATAAATTTGTTTGGTGAATTGTGGACAACCACCCCCTCAATGAGATGTGATTCATTCACCCACTACATGGAATATATTAAGGACTAGTTTAGTTAAAATATATGATGTATATGAAATAAAAATTATAATTTAATTATAATATATATATATATATATATCATTCTCTTTGATTCTTTTAATATGACAATAAAACCACAAACAACGTTCATGTGTACATACAGCTAACTATCTCCATGATCAATGTAATCCATTTGACAATTATATATTATTTTAATTGTTATAATACACATATATTGAATATTAATTTTTATTTCTATCATTTTTTAAATTCTAACAACAATGATATATGTATAAGGACAATGGATATAACAAATTAAGACACATGTGATGAATTAAGCGAATAGTACTCGAAGTGAAACCTTAACAAAATATTGTTAACAAGCGAGAAATATAAGGTCATAATTGAACCATATATGGTATTATATATATAATAATATGGGGTTTTAAATGATTTATATCAAATTTATATTTATTATAGATATTTTTTACGAATACAAATAGATTCAAGACACAAGGTATGGTGATTTAATATCACTTTTTATTTATGTGAGATAAAATCATTATTTACCAACCAATCCTTTTGTTTTTATATAAAATGTGTTTGAATTATATGATTAGTATAATTAAATTTATGGGTATTTACCTATCCATTTTATGATCATTATTTCATTGGGTTTATGTTTCAAAAGGTACGAAATTAGTAATGTAATTCTGTCTCAATTTTTCTTTTTTGAGACATATGCAGAGTTATAAAACTATTTGTTTCCATAAAGAGTATATACTACCATTGATGTTTTATATCACTATAATGCCTTTTTTCATTATATTTTATGATTCTTGTTATCTCATTTTCTTACATGGGGTGTATTGTTTAAAGTTACCGAGTTGTTAAAGTTTATTGAAACAATATCCTCATTTATCAAGATTTTTTATGTTTGCGATTCATTTGATCAAATATTATGATACATATCTCAATAATATTATTTAATTTTATTATCCTAAGTATATTAATGATATATTATTGTATTTATACCATTTTTACACTCCATAGTAATATTATTTTTAAGAATGTTGTTTTATGACAGCACAAATTACCATCTCTACAGTCATGAATCTGTGATCCGTCAATTTTTTTTCTAAAAATGTATTTCAATAATAATAAAATATTATCATATATTAAATAAAATACATTTCCATCCCTTTCTATTTTGAAAATGTTTTCAATGGAATCTTCTCATCTCATTCTAAAAAATAAATATTCTTCATTTTTTTTCATGAAAAATGAATGTTCTTTTTACCTCATATAACATGTACAGATTTACCTATTGTCTTTTATATGAAGCATACCACGAATTTTTAAAAGTTAAATTATTAATAAAGTGTTTTTAAAGAAATTATCAAATAATTTTTTAAAAAAATTTCAAGGATTATTTTATATGTAATCAAGGAAAATGGGTTTCAATATGTTTTCATTTTTTCATTATATGTTTTCAAAGCTATGTTAAAAAAATGGGTTTGAATACATTTTCAAGATTAATGTATAAATTTTTATGGAAAATGAGTTTTAAAATAATATCAATATTTCCTTGTAAGTTTTCAATGTTATTTTCAATGAAATGGATTTCAAAACATTTTCATGATACTTTTATATGTTTTCAAGGAATTATTTTTCAAATTTTTTTCAAGAATTCAATATATGTTTTAAAAGATATTTTTGAAGAAATGGTTTTCAAAACATTTTCATGATATATTTTTAAGTTTTCCATGTGTTTCTAAATAAATAGATTTTTTTTATTTTTTTGAAGTAATTATTATTAGTTTTCAAAGAACAATATTTTTATAATGTTTTCAATATTGTTTTAGATGTTTTAAAGGAAATATATTTTCAAAATGTATTCAAACTGATTTTATATGTTTTCAATTAAAATTATTGGAAAAATGATTTAAAGTATTTATATGATATTTGAGTTGAATTTTATTAGATATTTACATTCATATGGTTTTATGTATTAAAAATATTTTTCAAATAAGAAAATGACATTTTCCTCAAGAAATGTTTTTAAAAAGATATTAAAAATTATAAGAAATCAAATATGACATTCATTGGAATAAGTCATTCCTTTCATGGGAAATTATTTAATGTTTCCATTAATATTATTTATTTAAATAAATTATGGTTCGATGGAATGATTAATATGAAACCCATTTATATGTTCTGGGTAATATACTTCTGAAACCAACTCTTTTTTAGGGTGATGTTTCTAGTGAAATGAATATAAAAAATATATTTTTCAATAGGTTATGATATCATTACATTTTTATAATACACATTTCATTTCATGGGTTATGAAGTGACTATTTATGATCTTTTGGAACCTGTATGTAGAATTAACTATGATATTGGGGGACATATATCTCCATACAATTCACTGGGCAATGACTTATATATCATGATATAGAAATGTATGGAATTGGTATTGAACATGGTTCAATATTATAGCGCTAGAACTAGAAATGAACATTGTTCTGTATTACTGTGCCAGAATGAGGAGTAAACACAGTTATATAATAAAGAGATGTAATGAGGAGTGAACCTGGTTCAGTAAAGGGCATTTTCTTCTAATACGGGCTCCGATGCAATGCCTTGACAACTATAGAAATCATTATATATACTTTTATGTCTTTAAAAATTCCTTGTTTTTTTTCTATGTTATGATTTCATGGATTATATTATTTATTTTCATATGATTTCATGTATTATATTATTTATTTTATTATGATTAAATTATTATGAATTAAAAAAACTTATTATATGATTCATGTATATGATCTATGATATTTAGGGTGTGACCTTCTAATTTTTATGCTCATACATATTATAATATATATCTCTTGATAACCCGTAATCAGAATCTGAAGTCACCATTTTTTATGATTCCTTCCCTTGGATATGAATATATATATTATAGATGATGTGTTTATGAATGGTTATATTCCTTAAGATCATATTGGAAGATAATTTAGCCCACTAGTGTTATAGTTTTTATGTTTCCATGTTTCCAAAGGCACTATAATAATTTGGTTATTTGGTGTCTATTTGATTAATGATTTTTGTATCCCCAAAAGGTTTTGTAATGTTAATGTAAGAAAATTGTGGGTTTCATTAGGTGGTTTTCTTTAAATTTTGTAGAATTTTTTATTTATTTTTCTTTGGAAAATTTCAAACTGGGAAATAATTTTCCAAAATCATGATTTTATTCACTAATTTTACAAAAATAGGTGTTTTTTAGTTCTTGGTGTTTATTAAGATTTCAAGAATATTTTTGAGGTTTATATTTTATGCTTATTAATGTTACAAATACCTCAAAGGATGATTATTGCCATTATTTATTAATCAATTATTCTTATTTTTTATATAATTATTTTTTAAAATATTTTAATTTTTTTATAAATTATTTATTTTACTTTAATTTAATCATGTAAAATTATGATTTATTTTGATGCAAATATATATTTATCCTTATGTGGAAATTTAAATTTTAACCTTCTCCATTGTAAATATTTTTTTACCTATAAATAGTTGTTTAATTTTATATAAATTTTCTGATCATTTTTATATAATTAGAAAACCTCTTAACATATCTTTATCTAAGTTTTTAATAAACATATTCGTACCATTTTGAAAAGCTATAATTTTTTCCATTAAATTGCAAATGATATGTTACTATTATGATTCATGTTTTCAAATGAATTTACATATGTATTGAATATTACCATTATATATTCTATTTAAATCAGAAACATTATTTTACGTATTTTTTTTATATTTACAATGACTATATAAATATTTTTACACCTTTTCAAAACATTTTAGTGTGGCGCTTAGGCATTGTATGCACTCTCACACTAAGACATTCAATTGACCAGACAATGTAATCATCATGGGGTAAGTAGATCGACCAGATTGTATGTACTCTCAAAGTAATAAATTCAATTAACCAAACCAATTTATCCTCCTCTACTAAACACTCATAAAAATGTTATAAACCATTTGACTAAAAGGTCATATTTCAAAATATGATATATTTTTTATTCTTTTATACTTATTAATTTATTTGTGAATATATTAAGGGTTTTAATAATTTTAATTATATAAATTTATTTATATTATATATAAACTATGATAATTTTTAAGGTTTTTTAATATAATTAAATGATATTTTATTTTATTCTTCATTCGCATTGTATATATGTTGAATGTGTTTCAAAAATGTTAATATATTGAATTTGAGTAATTTAATTATTTTTATTTTCTCTAAATTAAATAGGGAACTCAATGATCTAATAGAAATAAAACTCATAGTGTTTTATATATTTTATAATTTTTTTTATTTTTTTATTATTATATGTTTTTCGAGATTTAATAAAATTTCAATAAATACAGATTTAAACTATTGGAAAATTATGGATTATCATTATTTAATTAATAATGAAATATTTTGAATGGATATTTTTCATGTTTGATTCATTTATAATTATGTAATTCTAATAATAATGTCAATGAATTATAAAAAGATTGATTATATATGATAATGATCGAATCTGTTTCTCTATATCTCTACTATAATTTTGTATTGTCATCATTATTAATTTTCCCAAGGGTATTGTATTATTGTTAATTAAAAACAATATATAAAGGACTCAAGAATTCATGGATGCCTGAAATATTGATATGATACAATTTTGATGCATACATTGAAAATCCTATGTGTTATGAATTTCTATAGACATTAAAATTTCTAAACGATCTTATGTGAAAAATAATAATTTATTGGAAGGTATCACAGGGGGAACCCAAAAAATATATTCCAAATACTACAAAATTGATTATAGATATTTATCCATTAATTTGTATCTATATGTTTTTTCTTCAATCTATCTTCATTGAAAAGTTTTGTATAGACCTTTCCTAGAGTATTTTTTAATTATTGCTTGCCTTATATTTTCTCTAACTCTAGTTTATGATTTTCAAATGATAATGAATTAATTATTAATTTAGAAATACCATGTTTCAAAGAAATGGTCTTTGGGATGTAAATATTGGATCATGATTTTGTGAAAGGATATAACTAATATATGAATTGTTATGTTTTTGAGTCATTTAAAAAAATAAATGTGTTTGGTTGTACATCTTCTAAAAAAGTGGGATTATAAAATATTATGATTCCTAATAAAAAATATTTTATTTTATTAATTTGGGATATATTAGGGAAAATATAGGTGTAAATGTATACATAATACCACCTATTGATGAACTATTTAAAGATTTTTTGCATTTATAATTTACTTTTTAATGGCATAGCATCAATTTTTTTGAATAATAATTTTCATTGATAATAAGTTAGACAACTAATACAGTTTTTAAAAAAACAAATATGTTCTATTAATCACCCCACAGACAATCTATCATCACCTCCTCATACCAAATAGGTTGTATCATACCCATAGTTTTTGTTTATGTTTAGATACATCTTTCTAGAGGACCAATCATTTAGATCTATACTCTAAAATATCAATCTTCATTTTTTCCCAATAGGATTTCCCCTTGAGATCTATATACATATTTTTTGTTTAAGGATCAAAATTGAATGATGTGATATGGGTTCATCATGTATCTTATTTTTAGGTTTCTATATGTATGGGAATTTTTTCCCTAAATCTTATAATTTCACCATTGTAAATAATGAAATCCAAAAAAAGTCCACCTTATTCTATATAATATTACCATCCTTCTATACCTCCTTGATTATCACATGGATGGTTGGTTTAATAATATTTTATTATATATGGAATTTATTATTTTACTATACTATTTACATATATATTATTTTCAATTACATACGTATTAGTAATCCTCAATTCATCATCATAGATAAGATTGTATGATCCTTCTTGCTTAAGAATCAAATAACTTATTTTCCTTCCCAATGTTCTATTGAATTGAGAAAAAATAATAATATATCTACTTCCACCATTTCCTTTGGAAAAGTTTTAAATTATTCTTTTGAATATATTCTTTAATATATTTAGACTATTATACATAGGACACTTATTTCTAAAGAGGGAATTCTTACAAAATTTTATTTCAAAAAATTTCAGAATAAACCGCTGCCTTTAAAATTTATATAAGGAAAAAATAAATACCTTTTTAATGAATCATTATACATCTCACAGCCATCTCCATGATAGTGTAGTGTGTGTAAAGGTTCAGTGAAAAACATTCTCTTAATCCCTTTGAAACACTCTCTATATTCATATATCCATAGTAAAAAGTCTGTCATATATTTAAAGTGTGTCATTGTATTTGAAATTAATAATAAATTTCAAATGAAACAATAATATCCAAATAATCCAATAAAACATCATGTCATAATTATAATGGCTGGAATGATAAAATCATAAATTTCTTATGACATTTAAGCTTTAATAAATATACCCTCACATGTGATTACATTACCAATGAATAGTCCTTTATTTAAGAATAAATCAAATATAGAAATGTTTTCATATAGTTTTACCATAATTAAGGTCTTTAGAATAATCCTCAAATACAACTAATGTTCTTCATTTATTTAGGAATATAATAGAATATAATCAACAAATATTTCATAAAAATTACTGAAGAAATCTATGAGTGGTTCATTAATTAACTCATTAACGATAGAATGATAATTTTAAAATATGAAATAAATCATTTTGAACTCCCAAGTAACCATTTCTTCTACAAAAGTTGATCTTAAGTATATGTTTAGTTTTAACCCTTAGTTAATGATATCCTGATCAAATGTCCAAATTTAATAAGTATTGATCGTATTGTCCCCACTAGATTATTTACCATGAGAGAGGGTGAACATGGGTAGGATATATTAGAATTATCCCCTATAAGGATCATTATTTTTATTATGAAAAATACTATTCTTTCACTTTACCATCGAAATATATCTGTTGAAATGAAACCATACATAATAAATAATAATATTAATTGGCACACCATAACTGAATTTGTCTATGGATCATACAAATAAAATTTTCTAATGTTACAAATATACTATAGTTCACCGGTGTTACAATTGTAAGAGAAAACACATTATCCATATGGGTCCACTACGAGTCATACATATCCTCAATACTTCTCCAGAAGATTCATTAATTGATTTGAGTAATCAATATTTTTTTCACAAATATCGGTGTTTAAGAAATATCAAATTTTATACACATTATTTATAACAATTAACCATGGAAATTATTTTCATCATCTATGTTTTCACATAACTTTCACTTTCGTTAACCCTTTTCACAACATTCACACAACTTCACAGCATTCATGAAACATTTAAATGTTCATAGGACCCCAACATTCATGAAATATTTCTGAATATTGGGGAATTTCAACATCCCTTAATCATTATATTTTTTTTCAAAACTCACCTCTTTATGGAGACACAAGAATACTTTTTCATGAAACAAATGTTTTCATAACATCTTTTTATAGTAAATGACATCACAAAACTCTTACATGGCCTAAGATCCTTCATATTATATAAGGTTTGGATAAATAAATTTAGAGGGGTAATAGTCTATTTATTATTGCATCTGATCCATCATAAAACTATCTCCTTCTTTAATAACCATACAAAAAAACCATCCAGGTGTCACAGACTTTTATGGTTTTACTTCAACTTTGGAAAAAAACTAACTATCATCACATAAATTACATCTATATTTACCAGGATCACAAAAAAATATCCTAATTTCACAAATCCTCCTTCAGTGAATCATCATAACATTAATAATCAAATTTCCATACAATATTTTGATAAGGATGCATTGAATTATCCCATTTTATGATTCATTATGAAACACTTTCACAATTACATTTAACATTGGAAATTGTGAAAAACGTATTTATTTTTTTCAATGATAACATCTTTGAAAAATGAAAATTTCATAGTATTACAATTGTATGAATACAAATTTATGGAAATTTCATTACCATATTCATGGTTATATTTAAACTTCCTTAGAAAAAGTTCTTACATGGTTTCTAAATTATTCATAATGAAATAATGTTAATCGTAGTATCCATTTAAAATTTCTTTTTCCTCAATTTATATTTGAGGAAAGGAGTAATATTAATTATTCAAACTCTCTAATTCATATCCATATTCATTAGGGATATTTTTCTTGTCCTTTAATTCTACCTATTTATAGTAACCCTATTCTGAGACTATATAATAAACATTTCCCATAACATATTCGATAGGGGTATTTTGATAAATATCTAATGTAAACTCTTTTGGATATATGTCATCTAGAATAAATAAATGGAACTAAGGTGGAAGATTATTTATGATGCTCTTAAAGATATATACACTATCTATAATTTTTCAATGTACAAAATATTCCTCTAAAAAACGTTCCTCTTATCAAATAATTCATGAAACTACTCACTATGGTGAATCTATATGTCCGCAAACTTGTTCAACTAAACCAATAATTTATATTTATATATTTTTCAGTCACCATCACATATTTTATAAAATTTTACAATATATTTTGTGATGATTTATATGAAATAAAGTTTTTTTATATTTTGTTGTATAGGTCTACCCCAAAATGAATTGATTCTTGTGGATTCATCATCCAATTATCTTCAGCCCAATTCTGATAAATATCAATTATATATACTAGTAAAAAAATGCATCAAAACATTAAATAAATCTGTTCCAAATTAATATAACTAGTGAGGAATCTAATTCTTTAATAGTTGAAAATTTATTCCTATTGAAATACCTTTTTGAGTAACAACTTCTATTTATTATACATATATAGAATCATTAGCAAATTTTTTTTGTATTTGAAAGCAATGATTAGCCCACTATGTTATATTCCTAGAGGGGGGGGGATCATTGTATAATAGATTAAAATTTTTCATAATTTGGATGATGAGTCATCATTCACCAAACCACTATTATAAATCCTTCATGTATCAACATATGAGTATAAAATTAAAAATGTATGAAAAATAAATATTTTACATAGTTTAACTATATCTTGAAGAGTACATGGATCATTCAAAATGATGTTAAAATTTTAAAATCCGTTATATAAAATTGGCATTACAATGTTTATAATAGATGCACAATCCCATTGGGTTCACCCCCTCTCACATTTTGAAGTCCCATTACTCTCTCAACTATATTATATGAGAGGTTATGTCGTAAGATTCATCTATTGATTTATTTAATAATAATTTTTGACACCATAATGGGTGTATAATTATGCTCTATTATCATCCAGATGATTAATGAAAATATACTACATAATTTATGAGAAATTTATTATGCTTAATGTCACTTTATTCCAACATTTTCAAATCATTCCTGAAATTTCCAAACACTTACATGGATTTTCACATTGAATTATAACTCCAAATTACTCACAACATTTTATTTTTTCAAAGATATGGAAATTCAATGAAACATTTCAGTTTTTTATGATACAAACTTCATCATATATACAAAATTCACATTTTCTTATGTAAATAATAATTACATAACTTATTTATACCAGAAATGTTTTTCAAAAATATTAAATTAATTATAAGCTATAAAATTATCCAATCAGTTTAAAATATTAATGATTAGGGAAGTGGGATATTTTGATAAATATATTACCCTTTATTCATCTACATTTTCACCCCCTACATAATTTGCAACATTATTTGTTATCCAAAAAATTAGGATTTGATGTGATATTTAGTGTGCAACTCACTTACGTCCCAAAACATCCATATATATATTTCCTGTATTTACAAAACTCTATATGCACCAAAATAATCCCAAATTTTAAAAACTGTAGAACATTCATGTACAAATATGTATTTTCCTATTTCAATGAGGCATAATTGAACCTTCCATTTTTCATAAAAGTTTTACACATTTACATATTCATGATGATTTGTTACTTGTTAAAAAATTTCTAAAAACCATAAAATGAGTCCATACCTCAAAGATCTTTTTTAATGGACAACATCAACAAATCTCTCAATATAGATTCAATGAGCTCATACATGTCTCCACCATGTAGTTTATTTCTCAAAGATCATTGTCAACAATTACACTAAAACATCATAATATAATTTTTCAATCATCTTTATTAATAATCACAACCAACCCAAATACATGACAATGTTTCCTTAAGGGATTTTTAAAAAAACTCTCAATTTTTTATTATTGAAAACTCTTCACCCTTTGATTCCAAATTAACTATTACATTTTCGCCACATTGACCAAAATTTTCATAAATCATTTTCAACAATAATTCACATATTTTGACTCTATATAGAGATCATAAATTTACTCCCCAGATATTCTAAGTAGATAGGATACATTCTATCTATGAGACACAATAGTAGGAATTAATGTTTGGAATTTAAATACATTATTATCGATGCGAAATGTTGTTAAAAATCAATAATTAAAATAGTGTAAATGGTTAGAAAAATTTCTTGTTCCCAGAATAAATTGAAACAATATTGATTATTTTAACATTGTATCATAGAGATAAGATCTTGATAAAATAACTTATTTAACCCTATCCTGTAACTATATTTTTTATAAATCCATAAATAAACCTTCCATGATATTTTTTATTAAATGAAGATATTTAGTATCATTATTTTTTTAACTCCCCTAAAATAATTCCTCCCCATGATTTAATAAAGATAATATTTCACTATGATCATTATCTTAATCTCCCCTTCTATATATTTGATCAATCACATATGATATTTTCATTAATTTTTCTTAGTTTTCAATAAACCATAAGGTCACTAAATTTTTTGTACAATATAATAATTTATAAACAAATAGGGAAATCGTTAACGCACATTAGGGAGGGGGATTTCATATCCACATTATTTAAGTGTTTAAGTTATTCGTGACACATAGAGGTATTTCATGTCTTTAAGATTATTCCATGTTTAGGAAATATTTGAAGATATCTATAACAAGATGTTATATAGAAATATAATCCAAAATAAAAACAACCCAAGATCCACATTTTACTTAATAATATAATTCATGAATGTAATATTCCACATCCTCATTTGATGGAATGAATATTTCCTATGATATATAGAAGATGAATTTTCAAAATTTATTCCAATTAGAGACTTCACTTCAATTATTATATCTTCATGTTTTTAATTCATTGATAGTAACTACATGAATTCTGGATAAGTTATAATGTTTTAACCTTCAATATTGTATTGAAAAATTCAATCAGGTTTTTTTGTAGCTAAGAACTACGCACTTCCCCAAGGTAAAATACAACACTTAATATTTTACATCATGTAATTCCTTGAACCATCGCAATCTATTTATCCATATACAAATAACTCTTGTAGATATGATTCAATGTATTGAAAAATGAAACCATCCATTTCTTTGATATACCATATTAATATTTTCATTGTAATTATTCATTTATCCATTGTGTTAATTTGAAAACATGATACCATGAATGTGGAAAAAATAATGTATATTCCTGTTACTATTATATAAAACATGATTTTAATGAACTACCTATATTCAATGAAATTAATAATTTTTTCCTATTTATGCCTTCATAAAATTATATGGTTAGAAACTATATTTTTATCAACTTGGATTTTTATATTGAAATTTTTCTCTAAACCTCCTTAGAATATTTAGATTGAGAAATTAATGTAACATGCATTTTTGGAGTCACATGAATCATAAATAAAATGTTTGTTCACCAACTAGCAAAATTTTAAACTCACATTTCATGAGTTCTAAATACTATTTATAATAATTATTCATTAATCCAACAAATATTATATCATTGAAATACACTACCGCCTTAATTTTATAATTAATCATATTATTAAAATTATGGTTTTAGTTAACTCCACTATACTAGAAACCAATGTTCATAAATTATTGATTCATTGTTGAAAACCATGATCTAGGTGAATTCACTAAACCATAAAGAGGCTTAATTAGATATAATCATTTCCCTCATAATCATAAAGATAAAAATCATCTAGAAATTCATTACACACCTCTACTTACAAAACCCAATATAGAAATTATAACATTATATTTGTCTAAAATACCATGGACTTATTTTTCCCTCTAGGGGATAAAAATGTATAAATTTCTTAAAGCCTTTCTAGTGGTGAAAATAAGTCATTATCCATGATTACATGAATTTAGGAGTACCCCTTTCACAATAGTCATGTCCTTTTTCAAATCACCATGTCATTTTCATTTATATTATTATGGAAACCCCATTTGTTCCGGATAAAATTATTTTATGTCAGACCTGAAAAAACATCTCATGATTGATTATTTATGTTTTTAATGCTTACTTTTCATCACATAATCTCCATTGTCATGTATTATTTATTCTTCACTTTTTTACAACAATAATAATGATTTTTGTTATAGATACATAACTCTCATCATATAAAAATGTGATTTTAGATCACTAATGATGTTTTAGTGATAATGTTTTGGTCATATATTTGCTTATTATGTAGATATAATTCTAAATTCATCATTTTAGTCATATAAATAATTTTATAATAATACCTCTAGAACATACATCCCCCTGATATACTCATCACTTCATCACTATCCTCATCATATTGTTCTCCAATTTACTATGCTTCTACTCATTATTTACCAAAATAAAACATCATTGATATATAAAAAAACAGATATAGTTTATTAATTAATCTATATGATTTTAGTTTTCTTGAGTTTCAATGACATAACCCTTCACATCCATAGGATTCAAACATTCTTTATTTATATTTATTGGGAATGAATCACTTACTTCTAAATACATGAATTTACTTCAACATCATCTTCTTCCTATATAGAACATTGTATGATGTCTTCAATTTCCTTGGAAAATAATTCTATTAGAAATGTAGAACAATGTCAATAAATCTGATATCCAAAAAAATTACGGAAGACAATTATCAATAATCATTATTGTATCCATTTTGATGATGAATAAATTTCTTATCTCTACCAAAATGTTTTGTTGAAAATTATAATTGTTGCGACTAGGTTCCTTATCCTATTCTTGTTGAGATAACCCTACACATTTTTGTTAATGGAATTAATCCCATTACCAGTTAATAACATTAAATTATCTTTCCATGAATCTATTTAGCCTCATATTGGTAGTTTTTTCTGAAACTAAACACCTCAGAATTGATTGTCGCGATGAGTATTCACAAAATTATTCAATAATATTAAAATAAATTGACTATTTACCTCTTACCATAAAATGATCCTTGTGAGACAGGTACACAAACAACAATTTCAATAATTTTAACACTCTGATTGACATTCATTCTTTTCTCTTATTATAAAATTGAGTAACATTTCCCTATTAGAAAGATTCACATGTGTTTGTATGATCATGAGACATCTTAGGAAAATATTGAGCACCATAAATTTTCCCATGATCTTCAATGAAATTTTTTCTCAAATGGATTTTTTTTACACCACAACCTATGCACATATTTCTTTGATATAACCCACACATATTATTATATAGTCACAAAATAGATATTCACAATCATGTGCAATAACTAAAACACAACTACACTGTATTTTCTTATTATGGGACATATGTTTTTGAGAAATCTTATTTCATGTCATAAGTCACACATTTGACTAAAAGACATTAAGTTCTAATGATGACTTTTAATAACCAATACATCATTACATATAATTTATTTACCTATAAATTTGGATTTAATAGATCCAATATTCCTTAGAAATTTTCCTTTAACAAATTTAATAATTCACTTGTTGTAGTTCTTGATGTCAATGACCAGTTCTCTATTTCTCATCACAGGTGAGGTGCATCAACTATCAATAATCCATGCACAAGTATGGTTTGATACTTCCCAATAAATCTGTACATCCATTTCATGTGTATCGACCCATCTTGAACTTGGAATATTTTTACACTTAGTGTTCATTGTAATTTTCCATGTTTTTCTGAGTAATATGGACTAAATTAATATTTCATAGATGAAATTATATTTTTCATTATTATATCACTTAGTGTGTCGTGGATATTTTTTTTATGACTTATTTGGGGTTTCTGTTGAATATTCCTCTACATTGATGAAGATAAATACTTATCCAGTTGTTTTAATCCTCTACACTATAAATAGAGATAATCAAAATCATACTTGGAATATTGAACTCCACATGGCTGCCTATGTATCCCTTGTTCCCTTCGGTACCTCTTTCCTATGGAATAGAAATTTGGGGAATGTCCCAATGATCCACAAAAATTACTCCTAATATGAGGTCTACTATTCAGTTTCATTGTTATAGAACTATTATTTCCTTAGGTTAACTAATTTATAATATTTCCAAATAAACCATCAATTTCATGGTCGGTGCCTGTTGTATATCATCAATCAGAATTGATTCTTTTTTAGGATTAGGCCCAAAATTGAGCTTTTAATTATGTTGTGACTCTTGTTTCTAATTTTATAGACCAATAAGCTCTAAATTAAATTTTTCAATCATCATTGCGACCTTATTTCTTAATGACATAAATGTATTGAACATTCTCTCTTAATACACTATATTTTTCTATTAGATAAAAACATTCTCCTCATGTTCTTTGAAAAATTTAACTCAATATTTTACTATATTATATAAGACAGAAATAACTTCAGTGGGTTCATTAACTTTATTATTGAACTAAATAACCCACTTTGAGTTATCTCTCACTTCAAAGTAGGTTTCCCCTCCTCGTTTTTAGTTATATAATGATTTGAATCAGGAATCACTATGATATTTCTTCGTTTAATCTATCCAAACATATGCATTATCAAGAGTAACCTAAATATTGTCATAGAGACTAACTCCACATTACACTAATATTTCATCAATATCAATCTCATCAACAGTATAATTTATAATATAGTTTTCCCAGTCTTCAATTTCCTCAACCTCAGTTTATTCTGAATTTTTATTTTATTATTGAATTTGGTTCTTCTTTGTGAATAAATATCACTTAGTTAAATTATTTTATTTATCATTAAATAAATACATCATTTTCGGAATTTAATCAATCTCTTGAAACCTCTTGGGATAATGTTATGAATGTTTTCTATTATAACCACATCAAAAGAACAGAAGTTATAGTGTCCCTTTAAATTTCCCTTTTCTAGATTATATATCTTAGAGAAGGAATAACATTAATTTATCTACCTATTATTCTCCATCAAAATTATCTATAGTTATATATTTAATGGCCATAAATTCCACCTCTTTAGAAATAAACATTTTAATGTCTCATTATAATCACTTCTCATCACGTATAAGAACATAGTACATGAAAATAATACAATGTCATAAACATTGTATATTATTCCTATAGGATATGGAATTTATGATTGAACTCTTGTATCATTCATCTCAAGAAGTGATTGATTTTTTTTATGATATTGGATTTTTTGAGACTTGGAATATAATCCAAAACAACATTATCCAAATTCATGAATGCATAAATAGTGTCAAGAGCGTGTATCCTATGTTCCTCAAACCTTATCTACAAAACCAGAAATTTTGTTTCCAGAAAATTTTTAATCACCATTGTGTATTTTTATCTTCTTTTCCTAAATAAATTTTGAGGATTTACATGAAATTTTCTTTCATGTATATTATATTGGTTAAGGGTCCCCATGAATCATTGATTCCTCTGAAATATGCATCCAATTGTCTTCCAACTCCTTCTTATAAATCAATGTTATCCATAATATTTGAAATACCATTCATTATAGATACAGTAAAATCTATTCCTGATGATCATAATTAGTTTTTATCTCATTATTTCATAGTTTTTATCTTTCCCATCAATTATTGGAATCCCCTTGTAATTAGAAACGTCTATTTCTTCTACTGAGAGAGAATAAAAAACATTATCCTTTGGATCTGGTTAGAAATTTTATCCCCAAAATGATATGTACTCAGAGGGGCAATAGGGTAAAATATGCTAAAATAAAACTCACTATGTATGTTGTTTTCTCATAAATCAAAACACTATTCTTACTTATTCTTAAATAGACATATGAGTATAAATGAAAGTTTTAATGAGGCATATAAATTTTCTATGGTACACCCTTAATTATGATATATCAAGAATCATAGAAAATAAATGTACTAATGTTCCAAATCTAGTATAGAACACTTATTTTATAATTATTGGAGCTTTGTTAATTTACTCTTGGTTCACTTCTAATCACACTATTAATTATCACTACACTCTCAATTGAAATATGTGAAATGATCCTCTAAAGGATGCATCAGTTGATTTATTGAATTAGTGTTTTTTACAATATAATAGGAACCTCATAAAGAACTATTTTTATCCCCATTGTGAATATCATACTACTATATTATTTTGGGGTAATCTATTCTAGTTAATACAACTTTCACCTTCAACCAAACTTTACACATCATTTACAAAACATATCAACTTTCACACAACATTTCCTGTTTTTTTGAAACACCACTTTTTGTAAAATAAAATCTTTGTTTTTAAACACCATTATATAAAAAAAAATATTTCCTTCTTAGAAGACACTTTTTCATAGAGATGCAATTACCATTTCTTCAAGAAAATGATTTTTATGCCACTACCTAGCTCAATAAATACATTTTTGTATCACCTATATGATTTTAGAGAGCTAATATTATATAATTTTTTACACTTCATATGGTAGGATATGAGAAATATTTTTAGGTGTATAATAACCTTAATATAACTACCTCATTCTCTATAAAATAAACGGGTACATTCTTGGTTGGATTAACATCGAAGATTTAATGTTTCCTTTGGCCCCAAACACACATAAATAAAAAAATCATCTTTACATATTATTTTTTAAATAATAATCCTTCAACTCACAATTAATAGTTTAATAAATTTTCATAAATTTTTAAAAACACTTTCCTTTGAACCATTTTTATGAGGAAGCCTAAAATCATCACGTTTTATCAACTTTGAGATACACAATTACCTATTAATGAATCATTTTCCAATGAAGAAAAAAATTCCTTTGCTTCAAAAATAAATATCAAATTACTGAAATAAAAGGATCCCAATTTTTTTTAAACACAATGAAATTCCATAACCATATATGGGAAACATCATGAACACCGTCTAGTGCTTCCATACCTCGATACCCCTCTTTCATGGATACCATCAACTCATCTCTCAATATAGGGTCTTCTAGCTCCTAGAGGTATCCAAAATCTAGGTGATTTTTTATCATAATTTTAAACAACCACATGAATAGATAACAATATAATTCATTAATAGTCTTTATTAACAAACACATCTAACAAAAATACATTTTAATTTTACTTTAACGAATTTTTTCTCAATATATCCCCATATAAGATAGTAAAAATTCCATCCATAAATGGTAGAGTTTACTTGTTCTTGATTGTTATATTTCTAAGTCAACGATAATAATTATGAGTACACATTTATAACTCATTATTTATAATAAATAAGACTAGAGATCCCATGTATAGTATCTTGGGAATAAAAAACCCCTGTCTAAATTTTCTTATAAAGAATTCATCAATTCCTATAATTCAATTATGATCACACTATAATGAATCATTAATATAGGAATCTCAACTAGTATGAGTTCATTATAAAACTAAACCTCATTACTTTGGAGAATAATAGGAAAATATTCATTAAATTAACTGATATAATCATTTATAATTAGCATATCTAAAACATTTTGTCTATCTCCGTCTATTTTTTAATATTCCTCACAATTATTTATCAAGTCACAAACAAGAGAACTAATTTCCATAGGAATTTCAGAATCATACTTGCATCAATATATGATCACTAGTTTATTTGGTATAAAAATTGGTTTAGACTCAAAAGTATTGACAACCAATCCACTTCAAAAATCACATAAAATTTGAACAATTTAAGAATAAAAATAGTTTTATGAAACACATTAACACAAACCTTAAATAGATAAGACTTGTAAATGTGGGATTTACTCATCACACAAAAAGTCATGAAACTAATAATCAATATATAATCATTAGAGTAGTTAATTGATTATTTTAGCATCCATTACTGATATATAAGATATTGTATAACTAGAATCCATTCAGAATAATTATGTTTATCGATGGATTATAAGTGTACAATTGATTAATTCATTTTTCATGACCTAATTATATGATTCTATTTGCATAGTATTTAACTTTGTCCCATTATAATTAGAGGATTTTTATGTTTATTTTTTGGATTATACTTTGTTCCAGAGCATTACTTTGAAAAATGTCTAAGCTGTTGGACCCCAGACCATCTTAACAGGGGGTGAACCAGGGTGTCATCTTTTTTTTTCTTTACGGGATGTTGTTCCCACATTGGTAGGAACTTGTATAAACCTGTATGATTGATATGTGTATTAATTAAAATATTCACATGAAGAAGGATGAAAAAACACTATTACTTGGTCACCACAAAGGGCTATGTCCAAGGATCATACATTGATAGGTTCCTAGTCATGCCAAATTCCACTAATTTTTACTAGCTATGGATTACAAAGGACTGGGCATAGTCACTATATCCCAGGAAAAATTCCTTTACAAATGATCAAATATATCACATTTCTTAACTATGATCAATTTTTTTGCCTCCCTCTAGCTCACTACCATGCGATATGTCTCAATCAATTTATCTACATTAAGGTCTCTTCAATAGATTTGGAAGATAAGACTTTGTCTCTAGTCAGAACGAGACACTACTTGCATCGATGTTCCAAATTGATGGTCTTTTAAATTCATTTGTCTCCTTTAGTGAAATTACTGAACGTAATTGAACTTCTTTAATTTTGATTTTCCCTCAAATTACAAACACCCTTTATAATGTTTTTGTTACTGCAAAACATCCATGATTCTGAGGACATTCTCTGATATGCATACGACACCTTCTCTACATACTACACCTACTCTGTGTACCATGCATGCTCAGTGATCCATGCCTTCTCTATGAACCATGCCTACTCTATGTACCGCCTCTTCTATATGCACCTCCTATACCCCCATTAACTTCCTCTTCTATGTTCACTACTCATGCTATGCGCACAACACCTCTATATACCTCCACTATGTATGGCCTCTTTTTACCGCCTCTGCATGCCGCCTATGCATACTGCCTCTCCATATCACCTCTGCATACCACCTTTGTGTTCCGCCTCTTGGTACCACCTCTGCATATCGCCTCTACGTTCCACCTTCATGTATCACCCATGTGTACTGCCTTTGCGTATTGCCTCTATATACCTCCAGTGTTTATTGGCTTTGTCATCCACATCTCTGTACCACCTTCACATAAAACATTCACATATTGCCTTTGCATACCTCCTCTGCCTTCTACGAACTCTTTCTTTGAATTTTGTGAATTTTTTCATCTCCTGAATACAACTTTTTATTGTGAAAATCTCTTATATGGACTACTCTTTCAGATTTCATGAACCATTTTGTCACTGATGCACCACTTCATCCTACGCATAATCTCTCTTCTATACTACTTTTAGACATAGTCGAGTTATTCCACAGTGATGATATTTAATTATCAAATTTTCTTCTATCTTATGATGGGAATAGAACTTCGTATATAGGAAAATATCTCTATAAATTTAACTTGAATGTTTTACCCAAATGATCCGTCTGGGTAAAACCTCACCGCATATTGAACTCTATCCGTGTACAGTAATCTTCCACCATGTACTATGAGCCTCCTGTGAACTGTGAACCCTCCCCACATACCGTGTGTCTTCCGGTAGGCATACTATATCTCTTCCACAAATGACGACCCATTCCACAAACTATAAATCCTTTCATATAGAACCATTTTTGGAATCACAACTCATATTTAAAACCCTTCTGAGTACCATTTCTGCAAACCTTTTTCAGTTCTACATATCGCTCTGTGTACCATTATTTGTAACTTTCCCATTATATGGTACATGGCCCATTTTTCGAGGTACGCAGTTTGATTCCACTACCGATTTTGTTCACCATTCCACATCTCGTTCAATACTATGGGAAAATCCATCCATTTCCAAAAAATCCCCATTTTGAGGTCAACAATTTGAAAAACACTGGGAAATGGCACCAACATAAGTATCTGCTTTGGCCAGAACACCCATGCTAATTAACTGTCATCTTTATTTTTCAAAAATCAGCGACTTTCATCACTATCCATATCTTTCATGATTTATAGTATTTGATTGATCTACTTTCTAATTATCATATTTGTCCAAGAAATGTAAAGAAACTTCTCTGTCTTCCAACAACATCAGTCATTCCAATCAACACTAAATATGACTGGACCCATCTTCTCATATTGGTATGGTCATAATTAAATCTTAAAATCTCAACATGATACCTCATGAAATGATAGATTTTTCTTTAGGTAGGATCTTGCATGGTCTCTTCGAACAGTGAGATGCTGCATGATCACATTATAACATCTATCCCTTCAACACTCTCTGAGATAGTTTCATTGTTTTAGAAAATGTATCACCTTTGATACATGTACTTTCAAATTCTTATCAATTAAATAATAATATAATTTACCACTCTTAATAACTTTTGAATTATCCTTCATCACTTTCTTAATTTTTATCCTCATTGACAGTTGGTGACAAAAAACACAACTTTATAAACAATGTGGTCCCAACATAAAAACTTTATAATTAAATCATTGATTAATGATTTGTTCATTTTGCCAAATAAGTTACTATCCTAAAAGGATCAATGTATCATTGAGAGGGGGAGGGGTAAATTTGTGATATCTTATTCTTTTATGTTTCCTTACAAATGAAAAAACCTTCAACTCCTATTAGATATTTCATTCCTTATTGAAAAATAAAATAAAATATAAATACTTAGGAACATATGTATTTATAATTTTCACTACTTAACATGAATTTTTACATAGATAGTGTTTTATGGAAATATTTCGATACTGAACAATCCAAAAGAAAAAATTCATTTTACTTGTAATACAATGAGTTGAATATTTCCTTACCCTCATGTCATAGTTTTGAAAAAATGTGAGAGTTAATATGATTCTTATATCACAATTTATGTAGTATAATTTTTGTAATAATCATGTGATAGTGATACATGATCAATATTCACATATATGATATTTAATGAAAAATCTTCACATTCATACCCAACAGCTGGAGAAAACCTCCGGGACATTATAATGATACTTAGTGTAATTATCTAGAATTATTTTCAACTTCAGTTTCCCAAATTGAATATATGAAACTATCATAATACTATTGACATAATTATAATCTTTTTCAACCCTAGTATAGAAATCCTGATAACATTTTCCTGAAATGATAGTTCTCCCCAGTATGGTGATCTTGGGGCTTCTAATCATTTTTGGTACCATCTACAGTATGATAGTTTTGACTAACTTGATAAACATATATTAGAGTCCTTCGTCCTCTTGTCCTAACTCATAAAATTAGTAATTTTATTTTCCCTTATCCCACATGATACCAAATCTATTTAAAATAAATATTCTATCAAGAAAAAAAATATGAAATTCATATTTATAAGAAATGTTTAACTATATTATGGATTGATCTCTGATTTTATTCTCCATATTAGCCACCACAAAATTTTCTCATTCTATATATTTATTGGTTCCCAATTTCATTTATTTATTTTGGCCCCAAAAAATTAGAAAAAAAATTACCCTTTTGTTAAAAAATTTCAAATGATATTGAAAATAATACATAAAAAATGAATCCATGTTAGAAATCATTTGGATTTATTAGTGGAACATCGTGTCAAGTAGATTGGTTCCAACAGATTTACCATTAGTAACTTCATTCTTTCTCTAAATAAGATACCAATGAACATTATAAATTCTATATCTTAATCCAAATAATTATTTCTCATTGATTATTTGTACTAATAAACAACAAATATTCACATGTTTTCATTCAAATCAGACTTTTTAGGAAACAAAAATTTTGGATTTTGGAGTTCTCATACTGATGAATTGAGACTAGAAGTCTTCAGCTCTAGAAACATTATTCTCCCCAAAAATTCATTTGGTATAATGAATTCTTAATGACTTAAAATATGATCATGAGAAGCTTCATCATCATCTGTCATATATTTTTATGTATTTTTGACTTCCCATCCTTTCAATCTTATATAATTTTTTGCAACTCCAAATATGATTGGAATCCCTCCCCCTTTGATACGTCAACCTTGAATCATTAAAAAAAATTGATTTATGAAAACTCCATTATCAGTAATGAATTATCTTATTATTATTGGATCAATGAAAAATATGTTTCTATTTCTCAATATGATCGTCCTTTAATTCGGGATCCATGTTGAGTTTGATGAACATTTTCTTCTAGAAAACAACTTCTCTATCCGATGAACATTTTTAGAATTGTTTGTCCATTGTTTTGAATAAAATTCTTTTTTTTATTACAAAAATATTTTACAAATTGAGCTGATCTATTTCATTTGAAAAAAATAGATAGAAAATATAAAACAAACATCTTTCTAATTATGAGGTTTAGTTCAATCTTCACTTCAATGGTCTGGATATAATTGAGTTCTTCAAACACAACATTCTTCAATCTATATTTCCATTAACATCCACAATATCTAATCATTATTCAACCCAATAAAAATATTGATCAAATGAGAAAAAATACAAAAAAAATATAATTTTTCCCTACCAATCTTCTCTTTTGTGATTGATATCAATACCCACTTTATAATAATACTTGTATTATTTTTTCTACCATATTCTTCTTCATATTCCTTTCTTCCTCTCCATATTTATTTTCTCACCCCCCTATTGGTAATCATATACAAATGGTCTATCATGAAAATTATCACCCTTACTGATAAATGAACCCATTTTTATTCGTTCAAATATTCTATAATGATTTTGAAATTCTTATTCAGCAGTAAATAATTATGACTTGATTTTTTAAGAAAAAATTTATTGACAACAAATCTCAAAGTCAATGTGGGATAACTAGATTTAGAATTAATTGTAAAATCAGGCGTTTAAATTTGGTACATAACACATATTTCATGTGATAAATTTTCATGTTTTGTTCACCTTTTTCATTTCTCAGAAAATCATTAATTGAATTATCTATGATATAAATAACATGCTCCCATCTAAAAATCATTTCAATAATTTCAGGTGTATAAACATGCCTTTCAAAAACCCATATTTTGTATCCTCATTTCATTATTTTTCCAGAATAGTTAGACACTCATCAACCATAGATTAATTATGTTGACTCCCTCAATTTCCTAAAAGTTAGTAAATGTATAAAAAAACTTGGGGAAAAAGAGTAATCTCATTTGTCTGTTATATGAGAAAAATGGATAGAAATTCCAATCTTAGTAATTAAATTTTATTATATTTTTCATTGGATTATTTTATTTATTATGTTCATACTTCCCATATTTTGTAACATCAATCTTCATCATATGTTGAATATTATGATTAGGATATTAAATTTTACTCAACTTGGGTAACATCTTCAATAAAATTAGTTTGTAACATATTATTCTTGTATTATTCTTAGGATGGAAATGTAGTCAAACATCTTTTAGTAACATGCCCATATAGCTCACATCTCTTGTATATTTTCTTGTTCTTCCGGTCACAATATATTGATATTTTTTTATCCACATCATCCCCTTTTTTAGAATCATTTTTCTTCCATTTTTTCAGTTGATTATTTTGATTCATCCCACTTCTTAGCCATTATTACAACTTCTGAAAAATTAAATAATCACCATTTTTTCAGAGTCAATATTTTTATTTTTATCATGTTTAAAAATAACATTATCAAAATTCTAACTTTTAGTTAATTTAATACTCTCAATAATTAAATTATATAACAATTAAAGTAGTTGTAATATTTTTGGTTGAACAAACCCATATTAGAAGTATTCCAAAAAAACACCACAATACCAGTATTACCCATATAAAGAACACCTTCCTCAATAGCATCCATAAATTCTGTAATTGATGACATATTTTTCAAAAATCATATTAACAATTAAATTATGGATTTTTTGACCACTAACTCTTACGTTATCACCGATAGACATCTTCTCCAACTCATATTTAAATTGATCCATTTTGGAATACGAACCAATATAATCCTGTTCATATATATTGTTTTAATAATCTTTTAGCTTCATGGATTTTTAGGTCTATTCCACAGATATAATGGTCACATGTTTCTTCGACTTATTGTGAATATTTCATCATTGTTATAAAACATTGAAGGATACTTTTTATACTTCTAAGGATTACACGTTCCAGAGCTCTCATTATCTTCAGAAATAGATATATTGAATCTTATATCCCTTTATAGGCTTTTGAATTATTTTGATGGACAATTTCCAACTCTTCTTATCTTAAATTCAAAATATCTTATATATTTTTACTATTATTCATTTCATTCTCATGGGATTTATTCAAATTATAAATCTCTTTTAGAATCCTGATTTTCTCATTATAAATAATTTATGATTGTTTGTTGAAGACTTTTTAGTTATTAATTACTTGATATCATTATCAAGATTTCTAATATTTTGTAGACACTCATTAAATTCTTCTTTTAGATGAAATTACTATTGAGATTCTTCTTTTCGGAACAGCTACTTATGACTTCTTCATTGTTAAATGTTCCAAACAAATTATTTTCTATTCTATTCTGAAACACCTTTTTTTATTCAGCATCCATGTCTTCTTCATTAGAAAAACATCTTTCACTATTATCTAAAAATTTCTCATTAAATAGTTTCATACATATGTTTTCATCATCAACATTGTTAAATTTCTCAATATCGTTGTCCTTATAAAAATGGATTCACCTTTTGTATTTGGATATCATATTCTCATTCTTATTGGTATAAAATTATTATTTATCACCATGTTTCATCCATGATCTTCTTTTCCTTATTTAGTCATCATCACATTCATATTTATGACTTTATTTTCTAATACATCTTTACGTAGAATTGGAATCAATGTGCCCATGGATCCATATCCAAACCATTTAATGAGAATATTCCATATATTCCTTACTATACCTCCTTTTAAATTTTTAAAAAATTTGCATAAACTTTCATCCAGACATTTACTTACCTCATTTTCAAAATTAGGATTACCAATAACTTCATCATCAAGAACTATCTGGTACTTTTATTTCCTGGAACCATTAAAATACATTTCATGAATTTATTTTGTTTTTTCATTCATACATTTCTCCATTCTCATATAATAAGTGATGAAATTAATATGAAAATCTTCTAGATATTCATTTCGGTGTGTCTATCGTCCAATAAGGATTCATTTACATTAAAACTATTAATACTAATTATCTACATCTTATAAATAAAGTATAATCTTTCAAAATATTACTTGGATATCTGATAGTGCTACCAATTTCATTCAACCTAGTACATAAGTCACTAACTGAATCATGCTCACCCATTTTGACATATTTATACATCAATTTCCAAATTTGTAGCATTTCCTTCTTTACTTATGTATTTACTTCATAAATATTTTTCATCTTATCCATTATACCATTTTTTTGGAATATCCATTTACAATTAGAAACTCACATTCAGAGAGTGATGTGAGTAAATCATTACCAGATCATCCATAATTCTTTTTATTTTCATTATCAGCATTTCTAAGAGAAAAATTCTCAGTAAAATTGTTGAAACCATATTTAGATGATTTAGAAACCTCATACCAAATACATAACATATGGAAATATTACATCATTCTAGATATGATTATTCTCATCATTTAAGATCATAATCACCATTCTTTTCACATAAATCATACTATCCATCACAATATCTTCTTCAAAACATCAACAATGAGTATACAAAGCGAACGATCACTCTAATACCACATGATAGTGTTCAAGAAGGATCCATGAATCACATATTGGGGGAGGGGTCACACATTAATATATTTTTCATTTACATTTACTTACTAATGAAACAACCTCCACCTCTTGTTAATTATTTCATTTCCAATAGAAAACAAATCATACACGTATGCATAGGAACACAAGGATTTACAAGGTTTATTACTCAAGATGAGTATCTTCATCCTGGTTGTGGTATGTAAATAATATGATACGACACAATCTATAAGAGAAAAATTCTTTATTGTTGAGTAAAATGAGTAGGATATTCTTCTACACTAATTCCATACTACAGGAACAATCTGACAGTGCATATGTTCCATTAGTGAAAATTATGTAATAAAACTTTTGTAATAAATATATTATTTTGAAGCTTTATCAACTCTCACTAATACATTCTTCAAAAAAAAAAAATATCTTACCTAGTAGTAGGGATACAAATATCTGCACATCATAATAAAAGTTAGTATAAGTCTCTATTACAATTAATAATTCTAATTGCTCAAGAAAAAAATATAAATAATTATGAATACAAAAGAAAAAATTTAGACCTGATTCTTCCTTAGTTTAGTAATCTCAATAGAATCTTTGTAGTTGTATAATGTTGCCCAATATGATAATCAACAAAACAAAATCATGTCTCTTCTCCTCTATTCTTCTGTCCAGAAAAAACATACATAGAATTAATCATTCAATAAACTTTTTATCCCTTGAATTTTGGACATTCTCTCTCTTAATTATGAAAAATACATGTATCAGGAAAGTAAAATTTATCTCTAACTTGTATAGGTGATCCAAATATGTATTTGGAGGGATTCTGAAATGTTTTACCATGAATTGTTTTTCATAAAATCATGACTTCCCTTGAATTTTGTAAATATCTTTGACTTATTAAATGCTTCTCTACTATAATCACATCATCTTGAATTAGTTGTATGCAACATCTCATATCTTAATTTCTATAATTTCTATGTTATAATTATAATTCCCCATTCTAATTTTCTCATTATGATTCTTCGTAAATATTAAAATAAAAAATCCAAAAATTTAATTTCTCTTGGATAAATTATTAAACACATATCAGAGTTCTTCTTCCTCTTAACCCAATTGAAAAACAAATCCAAAAATTTAATTTCTCTTGACCCACATGATACGAAATCAGTTAAGAACAATGTTTCCACTAGTAAATCATTAAAAACTCATCTTAATAAAAAATTTATGACTCTATTATTGATTAAAAAAAAATTATTTTTTCTATTGATCACCACAAACATTTATCATTATTTTTATTTATTGGTTACCAATTTATTTTATTTTTATCCATCCCAAAAAATTCATTCAAATTTTTTTCATTAATTAAACTCTAAAACCAATATCAAATTTATATAAAAAAATCAGTGTCATAAGCCATTATGATGGATCTATATCACACCATATCCAATGGACAGGTTCCAATAACACCAGATTCAAAAAATTATTTCCTTCAAAAAATATGACAGCAATGAACTATCATAATTGTAGTTCTTACTCTCGAGATTTTTTTCAAATGGATTATTATTCTGTCTAACAATTAACATCATCACATGTTTACATTCCAATCAACCATTTCATCAAACAAATATTTATATGTATACTGTTCTCATATCAGTGATCTGAGATAAAAAATATTCATCTCCAATAACTCTCTTCTCCTCCAAACATCATATTGTGTTATTTTTTCCTCCATAATTTTAATATATTTTAGATAAGCTTCAGTATCATTGACTTAGATTGGAAAATATTTGTGAGTTCATTTCCTTCCCAATATACATAATTATTTCTAACACTAAATATGATTGGAATCACCTTCTTTTTCTTAAATAAAGCATTTATTTTAATATTTTCAAACACATATGATTTATGAGAATTCCAAGATCATATAATAATCAGAATATTTCAATCAGATCCATAAAGAATCTAATTCTCATCCTAATTATGGTCTTCATTTCATTATATTTCCATGTTGTGTTTGATGAAACTTTTCTTCTATAAAAAATCTTCTCAATCTGATAAACATTGTAAGAATTGTGAGTCTGATTTTCTGGATATGATGGTCAGTCTGATCACCCAAATCATTTACGGTGGGAGGTGATTTATTTCCATTGAAAAAAATAATATACCTTCATAACATGAATCTTCTTAATTATAATGGTGTTTCCAATATTCATGATGATGGTATAAATCTAATTGAAATTTTTTCACATAAATTTATTCAATCAATATTTACATTAACATTTTTAATAGACTCCCTTTCCTGAGCATAATAAATATTTTAATCTATTGAAAACTGATAAAACAAAAATAGAATTTGTACTTAACATAACCATGATATCTTCCATTGTGTTGGTCATCTAATTCATAACTATTTGGTATTCACATTCTTAATGAACTATATTTTTACACTTAAGTAATTTCTTCATTAATTTTTTAGAAATTCCCCCATGAATCATACCATGTGTTCAACATGTATTAAGGTGAATATAATTTCTTCCATGGGATTTATCATTTTATTTTCCCTGAAAATGATTTAATATTTTCTATATATCCTCCTCAAAATTATTTTTTTTTCAAAATCACCTTTAAGGAAAAAGTGGGAAACCAACAAAATTCAGAATACAGAAAATAAAACCTCAAAAGAAAATGTTGATCCATTCCATAAAAATATAATCCGGTTATAATTTTGTACCTTAAAGAGACGCCATTCAGTAGAGGTAAACTCAATTGTGGGATTGTCCTTTATGAGATCCTTGAAGAAGAGAGCCATTTGTCCCAAGCCTACACATGCTAAATCAATCTTATATTCCCCTTATTGAAGCCATGAATCAGAATTCAAATCTGTTTATCAATCCAAGAGGACTGCTCAATGTTTATATCAACACACAACGGTCATCCAAACATACGGTGAGAATATTTCTCTGAAATTTTGATCAATAATGACTCTTCTAACATTTCTTCATTAGAGTTCCTGAGGAGTTCAAGGGATTATCCCTGAGCATCATTGTTGTCATCCACTGGCACAGGGCCATCTGGGACCCCTGCTTGTGATTCAAGCACCTCATTAGCCACTAACTCAATATGCTTTGAAGATATTTTTCACTTATTCATTAAGTGATCATCAGCATCAGTCAAATTTTTTTGGGGGAGTTTAACTTTTCTAGATGATATAGTAAGTGGAGGGCTAGGTAGATTTGAATAGTCCTTTTGTCTCCGTGGTCTCTGTGAATTAATTATTAAACTATTAGAATCCATGAGTGTGTTCTTCCCTTTCTTTGAGGAAGAGCTCATATAATCTTCCGTGAGTTCCACGTCCATTGGCTCAACAGGTAAGGATTCTGAAGAAAAATCATATTCCACTCCATTTTAATCTAGCCACAAATACTGGTCATATCCATGATCACATTTCGCTTCATCCATTTCTGCGGAAGTATGACAATAAATTTCTCCCAACACCGCAAAATAATTGTGATATCCATTAAAAATGGAATCAAATTGTCTTATACCAGTAGAATAATGAGGTTTCTTGGCCTCCACTTTGTTCTATTCAACCATTATATAGCATTCCCTACACACTATCCCCAACTTATCCCCCTAATCCAAAATAGCCTCCCCATGAGGAAGACTGCCAATAGATTTCACAAAAAAAGAAAAAGTTGTAGGGGTCCTTGAACAACTTTTTGGATCCAAACATTCCCTATGTTCATCACCTGAGGAAGTGTTAATGATACCAAAATCCATTCACAGTCTATCAAACACTTCCACAACTCTTGGTTGAGGAATCATCTATTTCCCCACTTTTGGAAGGGCTGTTAAAGTGTAGGCCTCTCCAGAACCCACACGGTCCATTACGGTTTCATTTGACTTATCTCATAGAGGAATGAGAGGAATCGAGAAAAAAATAGAGGGGCTTTGACAGTATCTGCTATCATAATGACCCAAGTGGCTACAACCCACAATGAAGAGACCCCGCGACTCATAGCATACCTTTTTATGAAAAAGAAGTTCCCCTTCAACCTCAATGCTGATGAAGTTTGGTAGTTCCTACTAATCATCTACTTCCACAGAAATTCTCAGACCAACAGAATGACAAACAGCTCATGTTCGAGAATCCGAGCATAGATAACGACCTAACATGTTGCAAAACAATTAGAGGAATACCAAATTCTAAAAAGGTAATGGAAGACATAGAAGGGATAACCAGATCGTCGTGATCGGGGAATCACGCCTCAAGGGAAACTAAAAATACCACCATAATAGAGGAAACCGAAAACCTTCCATCTTTAATAGAGCATTATCCCAGAAATATATCAAGTCATCTTCATTCAAAGAACAAATCTGAATGTGCCTCGAGTCCAAAAGACAAACAACTTCCCAATCCTGCAACATCCAAGATGAGAAGATATTCATGTTGAAGGTGTCGACATAGGGATGTAGCTTCCCAAAGAGAGAAACCAGAGTAAGATCCACTAGATTTGAGGCTCTCATGAACTCGAATGGAGAAATAAAAAAAAGAACGCCATTTTCATGATTTTGAACTTTTGTGCTAACATCGATTAAGGGGAAGCTAGTGAGAAGCGACATATCTATGAACGGAGAAATAGTAATGTCGAAAGAGAGGGAAGAGAACAGATACTTCCTCCACCTCCCAGGCCGAGGCAGGCCGGGGAGGGGCTGTGTTGGTGCGACCATGACCTACACCATCGAGGGAGAGGGGAGAGGGGAGCGGCGAGAGTACCGATTGGTTCTATATATAAAAATGAATAAAATAAGCGTTAAAATTGAAATTTACCATTAATATAAAACTATAAAATTTACCCATAGATATCAAAATACATTATGGAAAATTATTTCAAGATAATTGATTTTAATCCAATAAATAAAAAGATCATTTTTACTTTTTGAGTCATTGATAAAAATAGAGGAGTTCCACAAAAGTATCATTATGTTTTATTCAAAGGTACTAGCATATTTGAAATATTTTTTTAGATAACATAACTCTATTTCTATTATGATGCAAATAGTTTTATAAAAACATTTATTGTAACATATATTATTATTCATATACAATTATAAGGTAGAGAATTTCTCAAATTTCCCATAATTATTGATGAAATGTTACTATTTTTCTTAACCTTAAAAATGAAAAATGGTTAGAAACATTTTAATTATATCAATGTTGATGCAATGAAAATATATTTTTCATTATATCAATCCATTTATAAAATATTTTTGGATTAATGGACCCATTAAATAAATGTAGTAATTGTCACATGAATGGATCGATGGTGTGTAATTGTTTCTTAAGTGTATTTGAGCCCTCTTCATGTATCTTATTTTTATTCATATCCTAAGACAGTTAGGTATGCATAAACAAGATAATTATTACTCATACTCACATAATTTATGTTTTATAATTGAGAAAACCATTTAATTTTCTATCACAATCTATTTTTATATGATTCTTCACATTCAAATCATTGAATAAAACTAAAAGAATAATGTGAAAATTAAAAAATAATATACAAAATAAACAATCATATGATAATTATAATTAACCCTACAAATCCATAAATTTTAAAACCTTCATTTCAATCTATGATATTCATTATTCAACCTACGATACACTAAGTTTTATCACAAAATTATTCAAAACGTAATCCCTATAATTAGATAAATAATGATATAATAATAACTGATAAAATAAAGCATAAAAATATAAATAGCTGATCATTTATCTTTATTATTCATTACATCGAACTATATACCACACCCACATAACATATAGTTTCAGTATCCTTGGAGATCACGTACATTACCAAAATATTTAATTCAATATCTACCATAATGATTATCTATGCATGATAACATAGATGTAATAAAATTTATATTAAAGATCTTAATTACGTGAAAGAAATAAATAGAAAATAGATAGTTTAGATAATCTATAAGAGGTAAAAAATAACATATATCAATTAAAACTATAAAAATATATAATGAAAATTATATGTGAGAAAAATATGAACATGTGATTATGAAAACATTATCAATGGGTATGACTATAACATGATGAAATAATACTACCTGGAATAAGAATTATAAAAAGTTATTATAGTCTTAAAATTTTTAATTGACATATTAATTTACAATATAATGTTTCCTTGATTATGAAATGTGGATCATGCAGAATAATAGAAAATAATATCTTTTTTAATGATAAATTCCAATACCATAATCACATATTAGAAAAAAATATACTATAAAATTGTAGTCTTAGATAACCTATAATGTATAAGACCATAATGGCATTTTTCCATTCATAGTTTGATAGTTTGAGGTTTTAAGAGGTGGTTTGTAGATAATGAGTGGAGTTGTATCTATAATTTCATCATTGAAGAATGGAATGTGATGTGTCACTGGGCACTTGGGAAAGGTTGGATGGTTGGAAGAGGGATATTTTTTATCCTGTTGTTCTATATTGTAACCATGTGTGACACCCCAAATCGATTCCCTATGAAGACACATAATTTCATTGTAAATTTCATTAATTATATGTTAATTTTACGAGTCCACGAAAATTGATAGCTCGTGATTCTGAGACCCAGAGTACCCGAAATAAATTTATAAACATTATTTTTGGTACGTTCACTAAACATGCAAGCGAGATTTTATAACTTTTGAATAGGTGCTCATAATTGAAATCTGAGGGCACCATTGAACTCCCACCACCGATTTTCTCTTAAGAAGACTTTCACCTCGACGACAGTTGATCGAGGGTAAAAGTTAGTTTTTGGGTTTTTTGTGTAAGAATAAAATAAAAATTAAAGTGTATGAAATTTTTATTTTTATTTTCAATACCTATATGGGTGTTTGGAGGTTGGGTCCACCAGTACTAATCCTCCATGTGGATGTTGAGGGGTGGGGACTACCAGACCTTTACCTCTCATGAGAGGTTATGGTGGTGGGGACCACCCGAACCATAACCTCCCATGAGAGGTTATCATGGTGGGTACCACCTGGGATTAAACCCCCCTTTTATTGATTATACTCTCACCCCCACCCATCATTAATGTAGTGGATCCTCTTGGGCTTCTTGCACAACTAATTTCCCCAACCCTCATGCTTTAATTATTCCACCCACCATAATTAATTTACCCATTTTCATTATTTCAAAAAAAATAATTGATGGTTTAATCTATTATTTTGTCACAACATTACTTTTGGTTGGAATTAGGAGAAAGCTTCTCCAACTAAGAATGCTTCCTCCACAAAGAACGTCGGTGAGGAGCGTCTTTGACTTCTTCCTCGGAAGCACCTTGTTGAGGGAACCATTATGGAAAATATTCGATGACCGACCTTGCTTCCTCATCATCGTCAATGAAAAATACGAGGTAGGAAATTTATTTTCATGATAATATATTCCTGGATTTCTTTCTGGTTTGGGAAGGAATAATTGCAGAGGTTGTAAAATTTGATGTTTATCATTATTCTTTATTGTATATCCAATTGTTACCACCCTAAGCGAGGATGGTGCGGGCCAAACCTACATGGACCGACCCCTCTATAATTCATCTTTGTGGTGTTATTCTGAATAAAGGAAGGTGACAAAGAAGAGAAAGCCAATAAAGGAAAGGTTGTCGCCGCCCGTGCCCACTGCGACCCGTGCCGCACCCATAGTGCTCGGGCCTCTCGGCCAGTCCGGCTGCGCGCCCTCACCGCACCACCCTGTCCCGAGCCAAACTGGACCCATGCCTCGGCTCAAGAATCCCACCAGCTGCGCCTCCCTCACATGTCATGCCACCCACCAGCAGAGCCTCCCTATCTGTGCCACCCCCCGGCCGTGCCAGCATCGTCAGACGCGCTACCCTTCGGTCATGGCCCACCGAGACACATTGTGGCCTCGTGCCCTCGTGGCACCCTCTACGGCTGAGCCACCCTCGTGGCTCTTCGTGGCACCTCGCGGCCGGCTGGGCCGACACAGTGGTCCTGGCCGAAGCAAACAGGCCAGGCCGAATTCAAAGGGACGGGCCACCTAATGGGCCGGGTCGGTCCGACTGGGTGGGACTAGATCCATGCCCACTACGACCCCCTTTAATTTCATTTGTCCATATCTATGGCACCAGACGTCCGTTTCATGAACCATCAGTGGAACTAAAAATCATGGAGTGATACAGTCCCTTTGAGTACACTCCACTGAAGTTTTGGATTGATATGATAAACGGCCGGGTTGGATCGAACACGAATCCAACTAGGCCCTGGGACTAAATGTATAATAACTCATAGACCATGAATCTGTTTGATGCGTCGTCTATTGTGTTGAGATCCCTATGACAAAGAGTTCCTTTGAGATAATTCTTCATGGGACTTCTTGGATGTTTTTATCTCGAAAAGTATCTTGTGGAACGAATACTCCCAGATATGAGCGAGCATAGTGAAGAGACATAGTGGCTAGCTGAGACTTGATGACTGCTAACTGTTTTACTCGGAGTGACTCGACAGGCCATGTGGGAAGCGCCTTGGTGGTGTGGAAGACCCATGGTGGGGAGCACCTTGGTGGCGTGGTAGACCCAGGGTACTCGATAAGAAGAGTACCTAAACAGACTTTGAGGGGGAGCATGCTTGGTGACACAGTAGACCCACGGTGGGGATCACGCTTGGTGATGTAGAAGATCCATGGTACTCTATAGGATGATTACCTCAGTAGTCCAAGGATAGTGGGAACCTCTCTTGGTGTTATGGAAGGCCCACTATACTCGATATAGGAATGGTTTTCTAGCATCCGAGGTTTCTAAAATTTGACAGGGGATGTTACTAGATACTACCCATAAAATAAAATCTTTGTTGAGCTGAGTCAGTTTTTTTGTGTTTTCCTCTTGATTGAGATGTACCACTTGATAAATTAGGTATATTTATGGTCATATACCTATGTAGATCTCTCTGTTGAATTCATTATTTTTTGTTTATCCATGGTGTATTTCGTGAGACCTTGAGGTTCTAGAAGTCCCAACTGAGTATCGTTATACTCAACCTTGTATGGACTATGCCCTAATCTTGTTGTGATGGATGCAGATGACAGAAAGTGCTGACTAAGTCTGAGAGTACTATGACTAGATGGTACCCAGAGGTGGAACATATGACAATTCTTTACACGGAGGTGACAGATGGATGAGGAGTGCCGAGGAGGCATTCTGTCCCTACCGTTCATGTAGGATCCTCAGACGACGACCTAGTTGCTGGTTAACATTTTCATCAGTTGTACTTGTACATTTAGTTTCTTGTACATTACATTTGGGCTTGTATTCTTTCCCTTATTACTTTTCAGCACTCTATTTCTTATAAAGCTTACATGGGTTGGTGTATTACTGTGTACTTGGTTGTGAGTGTTTACAGGTTACAAAGGCAATGCATTCCCAGTTTTAGGGAATTACGCCTTTGGTGCTAGTCTCCAGACCCTGGCCTATAAAAGGCGGGCTTGGGGTAGTCATGCCCTAAGCCCAGGGGGATCGGTCATGATGAATTGGTATCAGAGGAGTTTGTTCAGATGTAGAACATAAGAGTTTGATCTTTTCTGTGAAACAATAGTGCTAAGTGTAGTGGGTGTGGTTTTCAATTCACGGAGTCTAGTGTTGTTTTGGTGACCGACATATCAATAAACCAGGACCCTAACTACGGATTTCTGACTCAGTGCACGAATACACTAATTGCATGTGTGTTTTCAAAAGTGTTCTTCAGGGGAGAGATATATCCACATGCAGTTCAGGATTGGCTGGAGGATGTGGTGAGTGTTTTCCAACAGGTAGGGACACCAGCTAATGTCATGGTAATTCATGCTGCCAGTATTCTATCGGAAGCAGCGGGCAGATGGTGGAGCTTGATAAGCCATGTTCACGATGAGGTAACGCTTCTCTAGGAAGACTTCAAGAGCCTGTTTTGGGTAGAGTTTTTCCCAGCAACTCTTCGCGCAGCACACATTCAGGAGCTTCTACATCTGCCGAAGGGAAATTTGATTGTGGCTCAGTACATAGTGAGGTCCACTGACCTCTCACTCTACTCCACATATATGGTGTGTGACCCTTTATATAGGTCCCATACCTTCGATTATGGGCTCAGGTTGAGAGATCAGGGATTTTGTGATCTCACACAGTATCCCGATGCAGGCAGGGGTGTTAGAGAGAGCCCTCTTGGTAGTGAATTTCCTTGTTGAGCAGACACCAGTAGCGAGACCCACTACCAGTAATCACGTAGAGGAGTCTTCTGCAGTTGGAAGCAGACATATGTTGTGGAGGACCAAGTGGACCAGACCTATAGGTGGACGACCACATGATTTCAATTCGGTTGTGCGGGGCACCCGAGGTGGAGACATACATGCCATGAGCGTTCAATGTTAATCAAGCAGTGGGAAAGGTCACATGGCTCGTGATTATCCGACCCGTCGTTTGGATGATAAGTTGACGATCGAAAGACTACCCATGAAAAGACAGAGGTTCGATTGAGGTGGCCCGCAAGGAGCAGGTGGACGTGGTAGAGGAGGTAGTCGTGCAGATGGCGGTGGGAAATGTTTTGAGATATTATCACAACCACCAACATGGGGTCCACCCTGACCACAGGGAGAGATCTTCTCTAGGAAGCTAAGGCTTATGATCATGATTCTACGGAGAAGATATGAAGTATGGTTTCTGTCTATTCCACTATAGATGCAATACTTTTACACACTGGTTCCAGTCATTATTTCATTTCCACTGCCCTTGTTCAGAGCTCTGAGATTCTGACAGAGCCGTTGGCTCAATCATTCTGGCTAGTGACCCCAACAAGAGAAGATTCGATGCTTACACACTGGTGCCGGCAGTGTGAGCATAATCTAGGTGGCTAGAGCTTCAGCTGTGATATCTAAGTTGCGACATTGAGGCCTTATGAAGTCATCTTGTGTAGGGACTGGTTATCTACATTCTATGATCAGATATACTGTCTTAGGTGCAAGGTGTGGTGTGTCCGCATGGTTGGGACCAGGTTTACCTTCACAGGCAAGAAGGGAACCTTTGGAGATTAGGATGGACTTACCTAGAGGAGAGTGCAGTAGATCACTCATCAGTTGGATATCTTTACCCTCAGAGTGGTTGATGTGAAGTTTCCGAGTTATCCTGTAGTGGTGGATGAATACACGGATGTCTTCCATGATGATGTTCGGGGTCTTCCTCTTCATAGAGTGGTGGAATTTTAAATTCACTTGTACCTCGGGACGACACCGATATCTACACCAGAATATCGGATGGCTCCGGCTGTGCTTCGTGAGCTGCAGGTATAGCTAGAGGACTTACAAGGGAAGGGATTCGTATGGCATAGTGTTTCACCTTGGGAAGCCCCAATTATATTCTCCAAGAAGGAGGATGCGAGCATGATGCTATGTGTCAACTACCGGCACCTGAACCAGGTGATCGTGAAGAACAAGTACCCACTCTCATGGATTGAAGACCTATTTGATCTGCTAAAGGGAGCACGGTGGATCTCGAAGATAGACCATAGATAAGGCTATCACTAGCTCAGAGTTCAAGATGAGGATGTGCAGAAGAGGAAATTTAGATGTTGGTATGGCCATTACGAGTTCCTGGATATTTCAATTGGCCTGACCAACACTCCAACATTTTTCATGGGACTCATGAAAAGGATCTTTCCGCTATAACATGATTGCTTTTTCATAGTCTTTATCGATGAAATTCTGATTTTCTCGACTACTGAGGAGGATCATGCCTACCATTTACAGGTAATATTGGACACACTCCGAGAGCACCAGCTTTGTGGTAAACATTTGATGTGCTAGTTCTAGATCTAAGAGGTTCACTTTCTAGGACATGTCACCTCGAAGGATAGAGTTGTAGTTGATCCAGCGATAATTGATGTGATACTTTCTTTGGAGCCTCCTATGAGTGTGATGGAGGTACGAAGTGTTTTGGGTTTGGCTGGATACTACCGGATATTTATGCTAGATTTCTCTAGGGTTGCAGCACCACTTTCGGACTTGATGATGAAAGAGAAACCCTTTGTGTGGTTGGGGAGATTCTATTAGTTCTTTTAAAAGATGAGGGAGAGGCTGACTAGTGATCCCATCTTGAGGAATCCATAGGAGGGTGTAGGGTACGTAGTTTACTACGATGCATTAGGGACTGGACTCAGATGTGTCCTGATGTAGGAGCGAGAAGTGATCACATAAGTTTCTGGACAACTGAGAAAGAAGAATCATACATGTGCTACCCATGATATGTAGTTAGCAGTAGTGATCTTCACCTTGAAGATATGGCGAAAATATCTGATTGGTGATCATTTTACTCTGCACTCTGATCACAAGTGTCTCATGTATATCTTCTCCCAGAAGGACCTGAACCTGAGACAACAACATTGGAATGAGTTCCTCCATGAATACGACATCAAGATAGTCTATATATCTGGGAAGGGGAACTTTTTTGCAGATGAACTCAGCTAGAGATCTGGTATACAACTGATAGGAGAGGTGGTCGAGTAGCTGGATTCTTTCCAGATATTCTTTGGAGATAGTGATGGAGCAGCCTTTCTACAGTCTCAAATAGTCACTCCCCCACTAATTCAGTGATTCAAATAGGTGCAATGTGGGGATGCTAACTTCGAGACACGACGTGCTTAGATATCCGCAAGACTTGAACCTGATGGATTTTCAGAATGTGGGTAGCACTTCATCCTCTTCAGAGGATGTACAATGGTACCAATGTCACTTCAAGAGGATATGTTGAGGGAGTTTTACACATCATTTCTACTGGTACATCCAGTAGTGGAAAATATGTACCAGGATCTCCTGCAACATCACTGGTGGATGGAAATGAAGAAAGCCGCCACATAGTTTGTCTCTTAATGCCTCACTTGTCAGCAAGTGAAGGCGGAGCATCAGGTATTAGTAGGCTTAGTTCAGCCTTAAGAGGACCCAGAGTGGAAGTGGGATGGGATATCCATGGACATCGTGATGGGACTTCCACATACATCCAGGTGACATGACACTATTTGGGTGATCATCGACCGACTCACCAAGTCATCCCACTTTCTAAGATTAGAGAGAAGGATTAAGTAGAGAGCTTCAGATGCCTCTATGTGCAGGATATTTTTCAGATACAAGTATTACCTATAATGATTGTCTCTGATCGTGATACATGTTTTACTTCACAATTTTTGAATGGGTTGGAGGAGGCTTTCGGGACACAACCTCATTTGAGCACCGCCTTCCATCCTTAGACCGATGGTTAGATAGAGGAGATCATTAAGACCCTCAAGGACATTCTATGTGCTTGTTTCCTCGACTTCGGTCATAGTTGAGAGGATCACATACCTTTGGAAGAGTTTTAATACAACAAATTCTATCAATCCATCATTGGGATGGAACATTTTGAGGCATTATACGGGCGACCATGCAGATCACCCTTGTGCTGGACTGACCTAGGGGAGTCAGCACTAGTGGGACCAGAGATGGTATGGGCTTCCATAGAGAAGGTGCATGTTATCCAGGAAAGGAAGAGGATTGCACAAAGTAGGAAGAAGTGATATTTTGATAGGAGATAGAGTCCTCTAGAGTTTGAGGATGGTGACCACATCTTTCTATGGGTCTCACCTCGATGGGGATTGCAGAAATTTGGCCGAGGTGGTAAGTTATCTCCAAGGATAATCAGACCTTTTCAGGTCCTCAACAGAGTTTGCAAGGTGGCATACCACTTATCTATTCCACCTCAGTTTTACTAGGTGCATGACGTCTTCCACATATACCAGTTGAAGAGATACGTGCATGACCCTTCTCACATCATCGACTATGGAGAGCTGGATGGAAACAATGTGGCAGCTTTTACAGAAGTTCTAGTAGATATTGAAGATCGACAAGAGTGTATCCTTCATGGATGGTTGATATCTCAAGTGCGTGTTCATTGGCAGCATGAGAACCTCCAGGATAGTTAATGGAAGCGGGAGGCTCAGATCCATGCTTAGTACCCCCACTTGTTCACTATGTTTTAGTTGTGGATTAAGGGGACATAGAGCCCTGAGGTGGGGAGAATGTAAATACTAGGAATTTCGATGTAATTTTTTATTAATTAAATTGGAATTTTATGTGTCTACGAAATTTGACGGTGCATGATTCCGAAGACTAGAGTGCCCAGAATGAATTTATGAACTTTATTTTGGGTATGTTCAGTAAATGTACGAGTGATTTTTTCTAACATTTCAACTGGTGCCCAGAATTGAAATCTAAGGGCACTGTGGAACTCACAGCGCTAGTTTTCTCTTAATAAGAATTTCACCTCTACGATATTTGGTCGAGGGTGAAAGTTAGTTTTTGGGGTTTTCATGTAAGAATAAAATAAAAAAAATGTGTATGACAGTTTTATTTTTATTTCCAACACCCGTGTGGATGTGGGGAGGTGGGGTCTACTAGAACTAAACCTCCATTTGAAGTTGAGGTGTGGGGAACACCAGACCATAATCTCTCATGAGAGGTTATGGTGGTTGGGACCACCCAAACCATAACCTCCCATGAAAGGTTATGGTGGTGGGGACCAACCAAGACTAAACCCCCCCCCCCTTTAATTGATAGAAACTCTCAACCCCCCCCCATTAATGAGGAGGTGCCTCTTGGGCTTCCACCACAATTAATTATGCCTACCCTCATTCTTTCATTATGCCACCCACCATAATTAATTTATCTTTTTTAATTCAAGTGAAAATATTAATATATGGATTAATCTATTATTTTGGCACTACATTACATTTTGGTGGAATTGGGAGAAAGATTCTCCAATGAAGAATGCTTCCTCCATGAAGAATGACGAGGAGGAGTGTCTTCAATTTCTTTCTCGGAAGCACCTTGTATAGGCAACCAACATGGGATGTCTTTGATGACCAACCTTCACTCCTCATTGTCATCAACGTATAATACGAGGTAGGGGGTTTTTTGTGAGATAATATGTTCCTTGATTTCATTGCCGTTTGGGAAATAATTGTTGCAAAGGTTGTAAAATTTGAAGTGTATTGTTCTTCTTTATTGTTGATCCAAATGCTACCAACAGAAACCTGGAGACTGTGGGCCAATCCAACATGGCCCGACCCCTATGTTTTTCTTCTTTGAGAAGTTCCTCTGAATAAAGGAAGTTGCCAATGATGACGAATGCGATGAAGGGAATAGTGTCACTGCCCGAGGCCACTACGACCTGTGCCGCCCCTGCGGCTCTTCGACCTCCAGCCCGAACTGGATGCACACCCTAACCGGGACACGCCTCCCCAGACTAAACTGGAACCGCGACCTCACTCACACCGCTGGCAATCTGTGTTGCCCTCCCCGGCCGGGCCACATGCCGACCCCACCCCCTAGCTGCACCGCCTGCCTGCCGCACCGCCCCAGTCGCAATGCCCACTGGTCGAGCCACCCTGGCCGCACCGCCCGTTCGACGTGCATCCTACTTGCCCAACAAGGCACCCTGGCTCCCACAATCTATGGCCCTCTGAGCCACCCCATCTCTCACCAGTCACAACCCTCTGAGCCGCACCACGACCGCATGCCCTCGCGGCTCTTCGTGAACCCTCGCGGCCTGCTGGGTTGGACCCAGTGGGCCGGGCCAAACCCACCAGGCCTGGCCGAACCCAATGGGCCTGGCCGAACACAACGGGCCAGGCCACCCAACAAGATAGGACAAACCCAACAGGTCAGGCCAGGTCAGTCCAGGTTGGTCTGACCGGGTCCGACCGAACCCGGGCCCACTACAACCCCCTTTACTTTCTTTTGGCCATATCGTTGGCACCAGACGTCTGTTTGATGAACCGTCAGTGGTGCTAGAAATCCTAGATCTATACAGTCCATTTGAGTATACTCCACTAGATTTATGCATTGAGATTAGAAACATTCAGGTTGGATCGAGCACAAATCCAACTGGGCCCCCGTGAATAAAAGGCTTATAACTCAAAGATCGGGGGTCCATTTGACGCGTCTTCTATTTCATTGAGATCCCTATGACGTGGTGGACTTTTGAGATACTTCTTCATGAAACTTTATGATAGTTGGACTATCAATGAGTAGCTTGTGGAGAAGATCGTCTCAGAGACGAGAGAGCATCGTGCGGTGACCTAGTGGCTGGCTGATACTTGACGACTGCTGACTGTTTGACTCAGTGTGACTTGACAGGCTCAGTGGGAAGCACCTTGGTGATGGGGAAAACCCACGGTGGGGAGCACCTTGAGGAAATAGAAGACCCATAGTACTCGACATGAGGAGTACCTCAACAGGCTTTGAGGGGGAGTGCGCTTAGTGACGTGGCAAACCCACGTTGGGGAGCATGCTTGGTGACATGGAAGATCCACGGTACACAACAGGAGGAGTACCTCAACAGTTGATGGTTACTGAGAAGCAGGCTTGGTGTCATGGCAGACCTACTATACTCGATAGAGGTGGAATTCTTCAGTAGTCTAGGTTTTGACAATGTGACTGGGGATGTTACTTGATACTACCCATAGAATAAAATCCTGATTGAGCTGAGTCAGTTTTTTTTTTGTGTTTTCCTCATGATTGAGATGGATCACATGATAACATAGGTATATGTAAGGGCATATAACAATGTAGAGATATCTGTTGATTTCATTCATTTTGGTTTATACTAGGAGAATTTTGTGACACCATGAGGATTTCAGGGTCCCTACTGAGTTTCTTTATACTCACCCTATACGGGCTATGCCCGTACAATGTTGTGTTTGATGCAGACGGCAGACAACGCTGAATGAGGCTGTGAGTCCCAGGACTGGATGGTAACCAGATGTGGACATTAGGACAAGTCGGTACACGGAGGTGATATGTACCTACCCTTCTATTAGGAACCTCAAACAATGACCCATTTTCTTTTTTCCTTTATCTTCAGTTGTACATGTACTTTCAGTTTCATGTACTTTATAGTTGGGATTCTATTCTGGCCCCTATTACTTTTCATCAGACGTTTTGTATATAGTTTACTAGTGTTGGTTTCTTGTTGTGTACATGTTTGGGAGTGTTTATAAGTAATAAAGGCAATGAATTTCTAGTTTTAGGGAATTACACATTTGCTGTCAGTTGCCTACCCTAGCCTTTGGAAGGTGGGCTTAGGGTAGTCACTGCATGGGCCTCGGGGGATAGGTCGTGAAATGCCCCTACAATTTGGTTCTGATATACACATTGTCTACATAAATATTTTCAAAGAAACATATGTGAACTCATTTAAATGATCAATAAGTTCAATATGAACAAGAAAATCTTGATTCACATTTAATTTAATGACATTTTAGGATTATTATTTTAAAATGATATAATAATGCCTTAATACATAAATCCCACCTCTTTCTCATAAAATGGATATTTTTTCAACTATAAAAAAAATATCTAATTCATAATATGATTTAAAAACCTCTTCAAAATTATCTAAACATACTTTTTTATTATAGAAATATCATGTGTAATTTGTTACTTCATAACCAATAGAAATAGAAACATAAGAAGGGTGAGATCAAATTCATAGTACTGTAAAAAATATCTCATAATCTTTAATGGAATGAATAATATTGTAGGAATAAATTACATTCCAATAAATATATATAAATGTTCCCATGAGGTTAGAAAAATTTGGTTAATAATATAAATAAGCACATAGACTAAAATAAATGAATATAGGCTAAAGGAATGAATAATATCATAAATATTCTATCATCAAGTCCTAAGTCAATACATTATTATTTCTATTAAGGAAACAACTAATATGTAATTTTTTTCATCAACATAAGAACAAAGTCATCATTATCTCAATGGGTATTCATACACCAAATACTCAATCCTTAAATCATAAGAGACCATTTGATGCATCAAGGGGATTATCATATTATTCCACACCCATCAGATATTTAAGTATAATTAATTCTCTATATGATATATATATATATAATACATTTAAAACTTTATAGAGTAATCCATAAACATCTGTACAAACATAAAAATATACCCAATGTAAACATTTTTTTAGTAACAAATTAACATATTCCATGTTGAGAAAGAAGGTGGATGGTTAAATAATAAATAACAGAAAATCATAATTACATAAAGACATCTATAGAAGGGTAAAAACCTATGATACCACAATAAGTTTTCTATAAATAAATGGGATAAATTGAACACAAACAACCATTAAAAAGTAGAAGGTTGGTTGAAAAATAGATATCCCAAGCGTAACACAAGGAATGCCAAAGGATGTTAACATATATGGAAATAACATTAAATATTAAAAATTATGTTAAAATCTAAATGCCTATAAAAAATATAGAATAATGATATAATGATTTGAATAGGTAGTACATAAAAAATATTTAATAATTCAAGTGCATAAATAAAAACATGTCTTAATGATGAAAATTTTGAGAAAAAAGCCTTAGGATTTTGATAACTGTTGAATTAAAACCCCATGAAACAGGAAACATGAAGTAGAAAATTGAATATATTAAAAAAATCAATATATAATTCATAAATTAAGAAGTCATCACTCGTTAAAATGATACACGATTCACATTTTGAATCATGTCTTTAGGAATCAAAAATTGAATCTAGGAACCATTATGGTGACGACAATGAACATAACATAAAAAATGGAATGGATTTCAAGAAATTCAACGATAATAAAGTGGAATATATCCATTATACTTAAATGAAACAGGTAATTTATTATTCCATGTAAAATAATATGTTGTTTATAATATCAAACATGTCTCATTGATTTGAAGATAGAGAAAAATAACACCTACAACTTTCTAAACATTTGAATAAAAACAATTAAAGGATATAATTCCAAATGGAACATTAAATACCATGAATAAGGATAAGAAACTTATTCAAAATATTTAACGGGAAGTTTATACAGTATATAAATGAAAAAATTTGGAAAAATAATAAATATGTCTCCGGAGTACAATATTTACATGATAAAATCTATCCTTAATTTATGACTTCTAGTAAATAACATAAATCATCAATATAATAAAAATAAATATGTTAATATCATATTTTCAAAAAATTTACATATATATATATATATAACATTTTACTAGATTAATTTATTATTATATTCCAAAAATATGTTGTTTTTATCGGTTTTTATTATCAGGTGTGTTTAATTATTATTCTATAGAACAAGTTTTATAATAATGTTGTTATTATTCTCTCTTCTCAAAAAAATCATCATTCCAATTTCATAAAAGTTACTAAATTTGTTTTTTATAATTATTTTTAATTTTATAACTTCATTATATGGTAGTTTTTGTGATGATCCTTAATAATGAAATACACGATGATAATTTTTTAGAAATTATTCATGAAATAACAATTGTATCACAATTAATGAGTTCAAAATTAATTTCTATATACCCAAACCAAAATAAAATATTTCTTTCTAATTTTTATAATAAATTATAGGTAATTAATTTCTCATGATCATCCATCATATTATTTTTTATCATTATTCAAGTGGGCAGTTAGACTAACCCAAACACACACATACCACAATTAATAGATAATTATTTTTATGGTCGTGGTTTATTTTGGGAATAAAATTATTATTAAATAATCACATCAATATTATGAATATAATTTTAGTTTAAATGGGGCTAATTATCGTTTCTTGATAGTAAAGGAATATGATTTTAATATTGCAAAGGTAAATTAGTGTGGGCTATGATTGTAATAATAATTAATGAATTGAATGGGAAATTGATGGTTTAAATATTAGTGATGTTTCAGAATGGGTATTAAGTAATTATTAAAATTAAGGGCATAATGAATTTTTCATGGATATTAAATATTAATTAGTAATTGGAAAAAAAAATTTACTAAAAGAGAAACATTTAATGGTTGTTTTGGAATTATTATATAGAAATTTTGGATGGTTATTATTTTGATATTGTAAGTGATAATATCATATTGTAGTGATTATTTAGTGGTGGATGTATTTTTATACTTGATTTGTGAAAACCACATGTTTAGTATTTCATTTTTGGATACATATGACACCTATCTTCTTATTATTTCATTGGAACCCCAGCGATGTTAGATAACTGGACCATGTCTCATTTTTTTGGTTCTATGTGCTTTCTATGATATATAGTTTAGTATAGGAATGGATGTCCAACCAATCCCTTTTCAACTATCTCCATTATATGTATACAGCATAATTGGAAGGATCAATACTGACTAGTTATGAAGATAATGTGATGGTACATGTTATGGGTCATTCATGGTTGGATAAGGGCACATGGTTGATGCCATTTTTCTTCATGATAACCAAACTAGATGGATTTGTGATGAGGATATAACATATGGAAAAAATGATGTAGTTATGTGGTGTTATGTAGTGGTTGATATGTAGTGATTATGATGATGATGTGTTTGTATTATTTTGTATATGGTTATGATATGATATGTAGTGAGATTTAGAATGAATGTAGAAGGGATAGGAGTGGCGGGATATTTTTTGTTTGAGAAATACAGTGACTGACTCGTAAAAAAGTTGATTATTTTTTCCCTATATATATTCACTATTATATCATTGTACATTATTGAAATTTTGTGTTTGGTAGGATAAAAGTGTTATTAAAACATTTTATTTGATATAATAAGGGATACATGGTATAACACTAGTGACCATGGCCCCCAATGATCTAACATATATACATTAAGAATAGTGAAAACCCTAGATTAGATAATTTTTTTGATGAGGAATTTAATTATGATAGATACATGCATAAAACATGTTTTATCTTGTTTTCTAATGAAGGAGATATAAATTAAAACCAACGATTACAATTAAATGAATCATAAATGAATTTCTTCATTCAAGTATTAAGAGTACTTTTTATGCATATGGAGAGTCATGTTGGTCCTCATACACATGCGGTTCATGTTAAAGAGGTGAATATTTTTATTTCAGTTTACAATCATAGAAATGATCTTGTTGAGGAGGATAAGGATTGGGTGAATAATTTATGAGATTTATAGCATCAATGATTGGATTCCTATGAAATATGATTCATTGATTTCAGATAGAGTGATTGTTGGAGGAGATCTATATTGACATATTTTTGATATGTAGTATGTAAATTATGGTGTTGTGTTGGAATTTTGTCAGATCTGTGGGGTGGACCTCCAATGGTTGATTATGTATCTTGGGTAGTGGGATGAAGTACATATTACACTGTATTATTTTTATTAGATGTTATATACAGTGTTTTGATTAGGGAAAATGAAGGAATTGATCGAATATAGGTCTATGTTGTTCCATTCATTAATCATAACTATGCCACCCATGATCTTGATTTAAAGGCCATTGTTTTTTACCTAAATATTTAGTTCCATGATTTCCTTGGTGGTAGATTTTTGGTTATCAAAGATAATAATAGAATGAGATTTATTTTCTCTCAGTATGATCTATATATGTGTTGTCATATGATTAAGGAGTTAAGAAAGTATAATTTCTTCAATATCACATAAGACTCGGGTGGATATAATTTATTAAGTGGTTCACTGAGTATTAATCTTTGGGAAATATAGTTCATCATCTTGTAAATGAACGAAGAGTTATAATGTAGCTTTTACCAATGCATTGAGAAGTATAGGAGACTGAAGATAGTGGTTTCATGTTATATATGATAGTGAAATAATCCATATTATGGTAGGTGGTGGAGTCTCAGTGGGAATATTTAGAGATATATGTGATGTAAGAATATATATTTTATAGAGATACTCTTAATTCATGGTCAAAACATGATAATCATAAGATTTTGTTCCAAAAAAAATTATTCAATCAACAATTCAATAAGAGGTTTTCCATGGTTCTTATTTCCAAAATTTGGAAGTATATCTTAGTGTATAAAATATTAATAATTTCCAAAAGAGCCTCTTTTAGTTGCCCTAAATTATGTGATCATATTTGGATATCATGTAACTATTTTATTATATCTACTAAAGGGGTATACTCATTTTCATGGTAGGTAGGGGTAGCCAATGGAATTTTTGTAATGGTTGTGGATGTACATATTGATTGGTTTTTGGTCCATTAAACCCTATTCCTAGGGAGGATGTGATATTATATTTGGTTATCATTGATTGAATGGTGATTTTGGTTCACTTCATGGTGATATGAGTTTTAGGAGTCCTGGATGTTTTAGAGAGATGGTATATGGAATATATCATGAGGCTTCTTGGGGTAACAAGGACAATCCACTCCATTAGGGATCCTAATTTTACCTCATAATTATGAAGATTCATTTAGTGTGATTTGGGATCTGAGATGTTCCTTTGGAATATTTTCACTCTTAAATAGATGTGAAAATGGGGGAACACATTCAAATATTACAGACATACAATAAGTGTGTGTATTTGATTTTTATGGATCGTGGGTTAAGAAATTACCCTTGGGTACATGTTATTATAAAAATATATATCACTCTTACATTAGTGTGGTTCTATTAAAGACGTTATATGGGAGTCCTAGAATATTTTTGTTGCATTGGAATAAGGATAATGTCTATGATCTTTTGACCAGAACTGGTAATGAATTAATAATATAGATTAGTTGATTTAGTAGAGGATGAAAGTGTGTTATGATCAAGATAAGTAGTTTTTTTCATGGTAGGGGGCATCAAGAGTTTATGTTTGTGGATCTTGTTTTATTAAAATTATCCCTTACTATTAAAAACACATGTTTTTGTTGAAAATGTAATCCCACCCTCTATTTTATTGTCCTGTTTATGGTGTTGGGTAATTTTGGTGAGGTGGTGTATTAGTTGGTGCTTCCCCCATACTTAGAAAAAATACATAATGTTTTCCTTGTGTCATGGATCGATCAATATAATCATGATGATTACCATATTTTTGTTTGATGAACATGATATTGAAGATGATGTGCAATTTTTAGAGTCGTTAGTTGAGATTTAGGATCATTTAGTGAAGTTGTTGAGTAGGAATGTTATTCCCATAGATCACCATCTATGTTGGTGTGGTGTATTGGATAAATGTATTGGAAAATCAAATTCATAGTTTTGTTCTCAGAATCAAATTTTTTTAGATATTCTATTATTTAATGTAAAATTTGAATGTTTCATTTTTTATCACGGTTATATTATCATATTCTACTTTATATCATATTGATGGAGTGATTTATTCTTGATTTTCATCAACCCAGAATGTGTTTTTGTTAGAGATTGTGGTTTTCTTTTTGGGGTTATTTTTAATTGTTAGGGATGATAATTGTATGATAAATATATAATGTAATGGGTAATACCATTTAATCTCATTAAACTGTGTGTTTTAAGAATATGAGTTTTCAAAAATATTTTTGAGGAATGAAAGTGGAGCTTTTGTTGATATATCAACTCAGAAAAGTTTATTTCTGCATGGAAATGGGAGATTCTATGTGGGTGGTTTGATAGAAGTTGGTAGTTTTTCTTCCAGATATGTTGTTATGTGTCAATATATGATACATTATTGTGTTTTTCTATCAATATCCCATGATATTCTATTTTCAGAGTCCCTATGTGATGGTCTATAGTATATTATGTGATTTTGGTGTTGGTTTGATAAAGATATATGAAATACTATGGATTTACAATATGTTTATAACTGATTCAACATTGATCCTAGAGTTGTTTGTTTTGTGGGTCATTCTTTTTTCAGTACATTTTTTCATAAAAGTTTGCATTGCATCATGGATGGGATCAAGTACATACCTTGTGATTTTTGGGAAATAGGATTTTGCAACATGGAGACAGTCATTTCATAATGGACTGTCATTGTTTGAATAGGATTATATTGTTGGTCATGTTTATTAGGGTGAATTCTATATATTAAATGTTATTTCGTGATATTGGAGGGACTGTTAACTATTATGGAATGAACCTACCTATTCCACTATGGCTTTTTGATTTTCTCGATCAAGAATAAATTTATAACACCCAACAACTTCTTTTTAATTATTTTTTTCTTTGTACCCATAATAAACATTTCGTGTGACCTTAGAGGACCCTTATTGTTTTTTGATCATATTATTTCAACAAAATCAAGATATATAATAATTATGATTTGTGTTGAGTTCCTCTTCACTTTTCTTGGTTCTCTCCTTATTCCGGCTTCATAGAAAATCTACACAATGTTTTTCTTTGGTTTTGGTTGACCATGAGTTGTGGGTTTGATGTGGATTTATGTGTCCTAAATATTTGACTATTCCCTTCTATGATTTTAGTTCAAAGATCACATGTTCTACTCTTTTTTCTTATGCAAGAAGTGTGAAGCATTAAAAGAGTCAATATTTTTACATTTTCACTAGATTTTTATTGTTCAAAATCACAAAAAAAAATATTAATTTATTGGTAATTATGGCATATTAAAATTAAAATAACAATTTTTATTAAATTAAAAAATGGATTAAATACTGAATTTAATGTTTTTTATTCATCTTTAATTTGAAATGGATAACACATAGATTTTATGAGATCCTTCAATTATGAATTATTTTTGTTATTGGATTTTGAAACTAAAGGGAAATTCTTATTATTCCATTCCAGTTACACTTTAGTTTTATTATTATAAAGTTCTCAATCTTTATAATATATATTTTAAATTTATTATATATTTATAATCATATGGAATAAAAAATTATTTTTGAAGAGATTCAGATGGATAATGTTTTTTCATATATAGAAAGGTCTCATTAGAAAACCATATACATGAATCATCAATCGTGACCTAACATTGATTATCAAGACATAAATTCATAATAATTTCGTAGATTTATATGAACCTTTGAAATAATATATAGGTCTTAAGAAATAAATTTTATTCAACAATAAAAACCACCATCTCAATAGAAATAATTGTCTACAATGCACCAAAAATATAAGGTTATTGTTTGAATGTATTATTTTGACATTCCGTTTTCAAAATATTGGACCTGCTCATTCCCCTTAAATATAATAATATGGGAGATCACTAATTAGAGATGAGTTTATCTAAATGGATTTGATGTTATAATATATTTTTAGACTATCTTTTCTCTATATTTTATTTCTCTGTCAATTTTTATTTTCACCTAACATAATTTTAATAAAATATTTTTTCCCCTGTCTTGTTTATTTATTTTTTATCCCTCTAAAATTATTCTGTATGACATGTTATAGTCATAATGGTAAGTTACATACCAAAATCATGACATTAGTTAAGGTTTTATTACTGTTATTGAATTAGAATTTTCAGTTCTTTATGTTTATTATCTATTTGTAGTGAGGGAGAGTAGAGTGTTCGGGTTTTCTATAACGCTCTTCCACCACTCATTGAAATGACTGTAAATTTTTTTTTTCATTTTATAAAACCCCACTTTTCCCTTCCCTTATCCTAGGTATTATCTTCAAAAAATAGTTATGATTATATTTGTGGTAAAAAATACTACATTGGAGAGTCATGCTGTGAAGGTGTCATACTCTTAGATGAGGTGTGTCCATAATTTAAGACAATTGTAGAAGGTGAAGGAGGGTGTATTGAAGAGGTATACTAGGCATAATAAGCCTCAAATTAAAATTAATTGATAATATTAAATGTATGGTGGTGTGGAATATTAAATTTTTTTTATAAATAAATAATGAATAATGAAGGACCCCAAGTCCCTAGCCCTAGGACTTATTTATTTTTGACTAATTTCATTTTTCAATATTTTCATCAAATATTTTTTTTTCAGCATTTCAATTAAAAATGATAACTGAATTGAACTTACTATTTGACTAAAATATTAAAATGTCCAGAAATATAATAATTTTTATTATGAATAGTTTGTGATTAAACATCAATATTTTATGATGTGAGACAACTATGTATAACCATTGTACTTCTTTAGGAAAATAAATTTTTGTTTTCTTACACACCATAATTGGTGTGTCAAGCATCGATTATGTTAGATGATTTTATAACTATACTTTTTATGTAGGAATTAATTAATTTTCATTACCTTTCATTCATTATATTGATATTATGCATTTTCCTAATGAATATAATAAATGATAACTGTTGATATTTGGGGTAATTTGGAGATTTATATAAATTTCCATGTATCCATGTTTTACATATGTCATTATTGACTACCTTTATTATTGTTCAAAACAATTTACCATCATGCTATATATTTTTTCCAAAGATGTGATTTGAATGATAAAATCATCATTCATAAATGGTTATTCAAATAAATATGTTAGTGAACGTATTGTGTGGAAACTAAAAATAAATTAATATTTCATGTGTAAAAGTTATCTAGTTAATGTAAAATAGAGCTTTGAAATGAAATTTTGTATGTGATTTATTATTGGAAAATGTATTCATTTGTTTCTATATTAAATTTTATGGTTTTATGGTTTATGGAGTATCAATTGGAGATATTTATTCGATAGTTTTATATGAAATATGGTGACTAGTGAGGTTGACAAAAAAATTCCATGGTTATCAAGATGTGTGGTGGTTGTTGATTTATAATGATTCTAAAGATATTCTATGTATTATAATGTTTTATGTGGGTTTTTTTCATGATTAATTTGTAGGTTGTATGGTTTCAGGTTAGTTAAAATGGTTTTCACTATAGTTTCTTGGTAGTTATGGAATATAATATTTTCTATGGAAATATTAATGGGTGTGGGTTGTGAAATTAATACTAATTAATCTATTGTATGGGTGGTGGATGGGAATGTGATTTCAATAAATATGAAATTGAATGCAATATTGAAGGTAACATGGTTGGTAAATAAAAATTTTATAAATGAGAAATGTTGTGAATAAATGTGTAACTATGAATGGTTTTACTGGTTTTCCTGTAAAGAAAATTTGTCTAACACCCCGAGATTTTGTCATAAAATATCATATTAACATAATCTTGGGATATTTTCCATTTTAGAAAACACTAAAAATGTTTTTTCACTATGTTAGGCATTCCTTTCCCGTGAAACTAGATTTGGGTATGTTACACGCAACAAAGACTTTTTAAATGTTACATGGAACTACAATTTTAGCTAATATTTCAAGTAATTTTATACCTTACTCAATGTCTTGCGTAACACGGAAGACTGAGTATTACCTAACTATAATATATTATTGAAACGTTTATTATAATGAGATATAACCTAGCTAATAAGTTTATGAATATGAATATTAATAATGAAATTAAGAAAATATATGGTTTACACAAATATAATATGAATTCATTAGTTACTAATTAATTATAAATAAATATGAAAACTGATTTAATATAAAGGAAAATATAATTATGGTCACAAATTGGTTTTATTGAAATAAATTAAATTTATTAAATTTATTAAGAAACATTACTGTAATATATATGATCTCAATCTAATAAAATATTTTTTATATTCATATAATAGATCTAATAGATATAAGATAAGAACGAACCACATTTTATACATAAAACATATTTTTTTATTAAGGAATTTTTATAACCTTTAACTGATAACCCATTTAAAATACAATTCTTAAAACATTTGTATTTTTAATATGTAAAAATGATAATTATACATAGAATTCAAACAAAAAATTAGTATATGATAAATTTTTTGTATTTTTATGTAAGGTTTCATCTATTATTGGTTTGTTAAAAATACAATATTTTAATTGAAAACCACCTTTTTATATAATTTACATATGAGGATATATTATATATTTAATTTGTTTGATAATTGATTTATACAATATTTTAACAATGTAATCTAATTTAGGTCATTAGAACCAATTTAACATTGAAAATAGAAATAAAAGCATAGCAATATTTTCAAAGATTTTATGTTCAAAACCAACACCGACATCCCTTCAGTGGGAATAATTTTAAACTAATTTCTTTCATTTATGTTATAAGATTATGGAAAAATTGATTCTATATTTGGAATCATCATAATTTATATTTTATTATATGTTCAATATTGTTTTTTACCAAAAATATTAGTGAATTTTTTTGAAATTAATTTTCAACAGTTAAGAGAATATTGAGGTTAATAAAGTAATGAAACACAAATATAAAACCCATAAATACATATAAAAATGCAGAAAATCCCTTTTATATCCATTATTCAACCATTAAACTTCTATTTTTGTGTTTTGATTATTTATTATGACTTTTTCATAGGTTAAAACATGGGTTCACCTAACTTGTTTAAACAAATTCAAAGTGTTTCCTTTACCTTTCCTATAAAAGGACACCACCTATACCCACTAACAAACAGCATTAAAGACCCTTGTTTCAATAGGAATATAATAAAAAAACTCCTAACATCCCTCACTTATTCCTAGAAACCTTTACCTGGGTAGAACGCAAATCAAAGAATCCTTTTGATGCAAACCAAAAAGAGCTACCCATTTAAGAGGTAACATCTTTCTCAAGCCCATTTATGTTAGTTTCCTTCTCCACCCCCTCCACTATAATTATTACCTTCGTGTATGAAAAAACTAGTATCCAAAATATAATAGTAATTTGTAATTATATGGTTTATTCCTACACTTACACACACCTACATCTATTGGATATCGAACATACTGTTTTTGTGTACAATGAACTACTGACTCATGAAATGATGATTGTAATGTTTTCCTTTACAACCATACATGGGGGGAAATATTATGAAAAATATGTTTATATATGTTATATACAAAATTTATTATATATTTACCATATTTAATACTTTTTTTATGTCTTACCATTTTACTTTCCATTTGTTGTTTATATGACAATCCCTTTTGAGGACGTGTGGACTACCACCCCTCAAATTAATGTGATCCGTAAACACACCAAATAGAATGTATTTAGGATGGTTTTAGTTAAATAATATTGTACAATCATAAAAATTTAATATATATATATACACATGTCATTTAAATACATTCTTTCAACCTGACAACAAAAACTGAAATAATTTTCATGCGTATTTAGGACATACCATCTCCTTGAATGGTGTATTACATTTCATAATTAATTATGAAATACATTTATATAATATAAATATACCATAAATAAATTATATTTATATCATTATTTTAATTCATGAATCATGATATAATTTTATGGATCAATCATATAGAAAATTAAGACACATCTGAGGAACAAAGTGATTATTACCCGAAACTAAACCTTAACGTAAGATCGTTGACAAGAGGGTATCACAAGGTTATAATAAAACCATATATGGTATTATTTATAATAATATTATTAGTTAAAAATATTTTTATTGTACTTATATTTTTTATACAGGAAACTTTTATGAGTATAAAGAGTGTATAGACACAAGGTAAGTGGACTTCATCTCACTTTTAAATTCCCATTAGATACATGTTATGTTCACCACTCATTACATTTTTTTGTGTATGTAAATCGAATGATTGTATTAAAATTATCTTATACCTAAATTTCTTGGTATTTACATGCCCATTTCATAATATTTCATTGATGGGGATTAGGTTTTAGAAGTTACCAAACATGTGAAATAGTTTTTTCTCAATTTTCTTTCTTTGGGACTCATGTTTTGTTATGCACAAAAATTATGTCTCATTGTATATATACTTACATTTTAAATGTAAAATCATGAATTTCCATATTTTTATGATATTTTGTGTTTTAATTAATTTCCTTTTAATACATGGAGTGTATGGACCCATGTAATGAATTTATAAGAGTTTTCTGCGATAGTCTCGTAACTTTTTGAGATTATTTATGTTTATTCTTCCTTTAACGAAGTAATATGGTCCATATCTCAAGAAAATTAATTCTCCTCATGTTATTAATTATTTATTCACTTATTGTTAAAATTTTTATAAAATTTGGTATATAATATATTCAATAATTTCTTTTTTTGATAGCTACAAATTACCCTCTCTTTGGCCATAAATATATTTTTTCTAAAAAGGCATTCCAATATTGTTATTCCTTATTCGAAAAATATCTAAAAAACATTTTCAACTTTTGAATTTTACCAATATATAAAATGTAATGTTCTTCTCATGTTACAGACAAGCTATTTTTCTAAACGTTTTACCATGAAAAAGGAATGTGATTTTTACCTTGTAAGACATGTATGAATTTACCCATCATTATTTTATTGAATCATCCTTTTCATTTTTAAAAGGATGAAAATTATGAAAATGTTTAAAAAAATAATGTTAAAAGGAAAAAATCAATTTTTTTGACATCCTTTTATAATTTTATAAGTAAAATTATTTTCAAAATGTTTTCCATCCATAACTATATGTTTTTAAGTAAAAAGTTATTCAAAATATTTTCAATATTTCATTACAATGTTTCAATATTTTTCAAAGATAATGGTTTTAAATCTTTTCTATGGTTATTTTATATGTTTTCAAGTAAAATGGTTTTAGAATGATTTAAAGTCTTCATTATTATTTATCAACACATTTTCTATGAATTTTTTTTTAAATTCTATTATAGACTAAAAAGATATTTTCAATATGAACATATATTTTACTCAAGAAATAACTTTGAAATCTATTTCAAATTTATTTCCCACATTAGATGAAATCCATTAATGTCACTCATTCCCTTAAAAGAAATGATCTAAAGATTCCATTCATATCCTTTATATGAATGGGTTATTCATGATGTCATGGAATTTATGAATCCTATTTCTCCTTCATAGTTTATATGTTAATAAAATTATTTTTATTTAACAATAATTGAATTTTATGAAATAATTATGAATCGTTTATCCTTATCCATAGTTTATGATATGTCTTCTGATTTACAAACCAATTTGATTATATTGGTTATTATATGAGTTTTAATGATCTTGTGGAAAATGTATGTATGATTTAAATATGATATGGGTGGTACCTATATCTTCTTATAATTCATTAGGAAAAACATTATATCTCAATAGAAAGGTTGTGATGGTCTTGGGAATGAACCATGACTACTAATATCTTCTTGGGAGTGAATCATTACTTCAAAGATGGTATGAGGAGTGATCTCATGCTACTAAGATGGCCATGGGTGTGAAATATTACTATCAAGATGGTATGGGGTCTGATCCCATACTACCAAGACAGTATGGTTAGGGATGCCTTGGCTACTATGGAAATCATAATAAATTCTTATATCTTTTCCAAAATTCCATGTTATATTCCTATGTTAGGATTTAATGGATTATGATTTTTATTTATTTATAATTCATGTCATTTGAACAACTAATAATGATTCCATGATTAATGTTTATGATCTTTAACATGAGAGATATTATCTTATATTTTCAATATCATGTTCTCATACCCTTGTACTCATGATTATACATACATTTCTCTGTTTTTAATCATACATAGAATCTAAGCTCACCCATTTTATGATTTATTCCCCATGCTATGAATACATATTTTTTGTATGTTATATATATTATGGGTGGTGGTCTTGGAGTTCCTAGTGGGGTTTAAAGTATATTTTCTCATGTACTAGTGCTTACATTTCCATGTTTCCAAAATCACATGAAAAAATAAAGATTTGGGAATCTTTTATATAATGTTTATTTATTCTGAAAAATTTATGTAATGTTAATGTTTTGAAAAGTGAAGTTCGTTATATTTATAAATAGATAAAATGTATATTTATTATTCATAATCTATGATGAGAAATCATTACAGAGATATCTTTCCATATTTATAAGGATATGTCTAGTGTATGGTTCTATGGTGAAGTATAAGGAAGAGTGGATGTTAAGTAAAATGTCCTATAATTTTGTTAAAGGATATAGTGAGTGGTTTACTAGAAATGCATCCCTGTCTAGATACTAAAATTATTTGTGGATCTAGGATAGATATACTTAGGGGTAAAAACATAGACAATATATTATGGTCCTGACATAGAGATATATGGTACATGACAATGAGCCTTGTTGAAAACCTAGTTTTAAACTCATCGAGTATATTCTTTAGATATTTATGAAATCATCATGAGCCGTTATGATGTATTTATATATAAGTTCGATATTAATATCCTACGATGAACCTAGGGTGTCATGGATTAAAGAAGGTTTCATGATTTAGATATCCAATATGTAATTATTTTTTTGGCTATCTGGTTTTTTATTGTGATATGTAACACTCACATTATGCTTCATGTTTTACTAAATGGAGGGAACTATAAGGAACTACATAAATGTTGAATATGATGGATGATTTTCTGATGAGAATTCCTGTGGATAGATCAGTAGAGTGAAATATTTTGTGATCATTCTGAATCAAGTTTTATAGAACATAATTAATAATGTTTAACACAACCAACTCCCTAATGCACCTTGTAATAGAAAAGAGTGATCAAGTATTTTTTTTAATACAGATCATGGAGAAAAGAAGATTCAGTTACCTTTATGTAAAAAATGTGGAAATAATCACCTATGATAATGTATTTGTGGAATAATAATATGTACTAAATGTTGAAAAGTATGACACATAGAAATTGATTGTATTGAAAAAATGAAGAGTTTGGTTAAGGAAATGGATGTGAATATTGGCATTCCTAATACACCATAAAAGGCTATGTTTTTTTGTGTGTATTAAATGGTCAATATGAAAATATATGTACGATGAAGAATGTTCTTGAATATAATCAACAATGTGGTGTAAGTAATGGTTACATTTTAGATTATTAAGAGACTTAAGATGAAATGTTATAGTAAAGAGGTAATGTGCAATATGATGAGGTATAATTTTTAATGGATTAAGGGTGAAGTAAAGGATTTTTTTATTTTTTTGGATTTAAATATTTTGAATAATGAAATATACATGGATTTTCCATCCTATGTTTTTTTCACATCATATTTAGAAGTTTATGTTGAATGTTTCTAATGTATTGGGGAAGTGATTTAATGGTAAGGAAATATTTTGACTAATGGAATATAACCCGTAATACATTCATTATAATTTGATAATGTTGCATAGATAAGATATGTGGATATGGAAAGGTAAATTGGATGGTATTGATTATCTTGTATCAAATTTAGGACATGTTGATAGGTGGATTATGATATCATTAATTAAATTTAAAGAATTTTGTATTTTTGGAATAGATTCAATCTATATTAGAATAAGTAATCATGCATGTTATATTAATGTTTTTATAGTAATTCGCATGTTTGGAATGTGACAACCAAGATATAATTTGTGATATTTGGTGGAATAAATGTTAATATTATTTCATGACTCTCATTCTATTTGTTTATCTTCATCTTTGAAAAGATTTATAAGGTTAACCATTAAAAATGGTTTTATGTTTAGCCTTAAACGATGCATTTATGCACTATGTTCATATTGAAAAACATTGTTAAAATGCTATATAGAGATTAATCCTACTTCAAGGATGTCTATAATAAATATTCTTGAAATTATATAAGTGTGCTTTTTGAAAAGAGAATCATTTATATAGGGTGACAACCAAACAGGTTTGGAAATTCCATAGTTATTGAACCCATGGCTGAAGGACGATAGGGGTTTCATAGCTACAAGTAGCGTGCATAATTTCCAAGTTAATGTATTTTTATATTTGATGGATAAATATTTTTGATGAAATAGTAGTGTTATTTTTTATGATTAAACATATTGTTTTTTTATAGTTAGAGATAAATATTTATACATTTCATTCTTTTCTAGGGCTTAGGATCTCTATAAAGTATATTTTATTGCATCATCCCTTCAAGTTAATATCTATAAAACCATTTCATGAAGTAATAGATGAATCATAAATAAACGAATGAACACCAAAATAATGATTTTTTATAGAATCAAATCATATAAGTATATCTCTTTATATTTTAGGTCAATGGAATAATTACTCAAAGATAGATTAATTATAAAGAAATGCAATGAACAAATTCCTTATATTTTGTTAATCTAATAGATTTATAAATCATCAAATATGTATGAATTTGGGGACCTAAAAGTTTCGATGATCATTTAATTGTTTACGATTGATGACCTCAATCACTCTATATAAATTTTTACATTTTTCCTCTATGTCAAACCTCCACTCCCACCCTTATGTTCTCATATGCAGAAACCTTGGTATATATTACTTTGGGATTATATTTTGGTTATAACATTCCATTTTAAGAGATTTTTTAGTATCCATTTTTAGGATGTGGGTTTTTATAATGAAACATTCAAGTATTAATCCATTGATAAACCAAAAATAATTTTGAGGTAGAAATTCTTTTTAATAGGAGTACAATGTAACACCCAATGATTTTTTGAAAAAATAGAATTAATATAATCAGGTGATATTTTGTATTTCACGAAACATTGAATATAGAATTAAAAAATTCAAACATACAGTTTACACATCACTATAATAGAATATTATACAAACAACACCAACATGGCATACATCACATGGAACCACAAGGATAACATATATTAAATGAAATAGTGACCCTCTGTAATGGATTATATAACATAGAACACTGAGTATTACCTAACTATAATATATTATTAAAAATATTATTTTAAGGAGTTAAAAAATAGACACTATGTTAATTGATATGAATATTATTAAAAAATTGTAAAAATTTGTGTTTTACTCAAATATAATATGATTAATAGGTTACCAATTAATTATAAATGAATATGAAATCCAATTGAATATACAGAAAAATATTATTATTTTCATAAAGATTTTTAAACTAATAAATTAAATTAATTAAAAATACTGAGAAATATTTATGTAATATATATGATATATATCCAATAAAATATTTTTTATATTCTTCCAATAGGGTTGATAGACAAAAGATAAGAACAAACACATTTTTATACTTAAAACACTATATTTTTTGTTGAGGCATATTTATCACCTTTAAAGGAGAACCAATTTTAAATCCAATTTTTATAAATTTTAAAGATTTAATATTTCAAAATAAACATTATCTATAAAAAATAATTATAAAAGTTATGTAACGATAAAAATTGTTTTGAACTTTTTTGCAAGGTTTCAACTTTAATGAATAGATAAAAATACATCATTTTCCTTAAAAACCGATTGTTCCGTTAATTTTCTTGCAGGTATAAGTTATATTTTTAATTTATTTTATTGTATAGTTAGATAATAATTTTAAAAATAAATCCAATTATGTCATTGGAACCAAATGTTCTTTGAAATTTGACATAAAAACATAACACTCATTTGGATGTTTTTATGTTAAAACTCATTATGTCATCCCATTATAAGGATTAATTTTATGTAATTTTATCCCACTTATGTGATTAGAATTATGAAAGATATCTTTCATTTTTTAAGTCATCATAATTTCTAACTTCTAATAAGGTAATATTTTTTTACAAAAAATATTATTGAATGTTATTAATGTTAATTACAAAGGTTAAGAGAATAATAATATTAATGTACTATTAAATCATTAATATAAGAACCGAAAAGAACTATAAACTTGTCCAACAACAATTTTATGGAAATTATTCATCTATTAAACTTCTATTATTGAATTTTTTTGGTTTGTTATGTCTTTTTTTAGGTAAAAACATGTGTACCCCTAAATTGTATTAAGAAATTACAAGTGTTTAATTTCCCTTCCCCATAAAGGAAATCACCTCTACACACTTCCTCACACCTCTCAATACCCTTGGCTCACCCACAGTCTGAGAATAAAAACTCCCAACATCCCTAACATACTCCTTGAATACATTCATTGGGATGATGGAAACCCCAGGAGACCATTTTGCCAAAACCAAATGGAGTTTCCCGATTAAGATGTATCTTTTTCCCTCAATCTCTATTCATTTATTTTCATTATCCACACCTCCACTCTTGTTAATCAATTATTGTATGAAAAAAACATATCTAAAATATAATTTGATGTTGTTATTAAAATTTTTCTACATAAAACAGGTATACCTCTAAGTAATTGATATCAAACAAATTGTGTCTATTTATATAGAACTACTACCTCAGGAAACACGATTGTTCATTGTTTTAATTTACCACGAATAATGGTGGCCAATATGTTGCAAAATCTATTTATATTTGTTATATATAATATTTATTACCTATTTAAGATTTTTTATTCATTTTTTCAACTCATACTATTTTTACGGTCTAATTGTTTTTAATACGACATTCTCATTTGAGGAATGTGGACTATCGCCCCCTTAAAATGAGGTGCTTCATTTACACACGACATGAAATATATTAAGGATGAGTTTAGTGAACATAAATTATAAAATTATTCTACTATAATAATGATATATATATAAACACACACACACACACACATATATATATATACAATTTCATTTACAAACTATCTTTTAATACTACAATAAAAATGAAAACATCATTCATGTGTACATACATCTTGTCGTCTCCATGAACTGTGTATTACATTTCATACATAATTATTAAATATACTATTATAATATTAACATACTATATATAAATTATTTTAAAATAATTTTTTGCATTCAAGTGTCGTGATATATGTTTGCAGACCAACGATATAACAAATTAAGACACATGTAAAGCACAAGGTGAATATTACTCGAAGGAAAACATTAATATACAATCGTTAACAAGTAGGTAATATAATGTTATAATAAAAACATATATGGTATTATGTATAAAAATGTTCTTATATAAAATATTTATAATAAAATCTTATTTATTAACAGGAAATATGTATGATTATAAAGAGAGTCAAGACACAATATAAGGGGATTTCATGTCACTTATAGTTTTTGTGTGATATATGTAATGTTTTCCACTCATTCATATAGTGTGGTGTATATACTGAAGATTATTGTATTATATGTGTATTATACATAAATTTATGTGTATTTTAATTTAAATTTGTTTATCTATATTTAATAGGTATTAAGTTCAAAATGTCACCGAATCGGTGAAATAGTTTTTTCAAAATTTACCTTTTTTGAGACTCAAGTTATGTTTTGATCATAAATTCTATATCGATATGTATATGATTTAATATTATATTTTACCAATGAAATTTCATTCTATTGATGATATTATAGGTTTTGTGATCTTTTATTTAATTAAGTGGCGATTATAACCCGAAGTAACCAAGTTATAAGAGATTACTGAGAAAATTTCATCACATTTTGAGAATGTTTATGGTTTTGCTTCCTTTCAAAAAATATGATGATCCATATCTCAAGAAAATTCATTAAAATATTATTATTAATTATTTATACTTGTTTTGGAATAGTTTTTTATCATTGTTTTATAATATAGTAATGATTTTGTTTTTAGGAAAGACTGAATTTACCTGTCCCACCCTGTCCTTTTTTTGGATTACTTTATTTTACCTGGTATTTTATTAGCTTCTATTAGCCTCATCAAGGTGCGGGCTGAGCACTGGTCTTATATTTTTTATGATTATTAATTCTAGTGGGTTTCAGACCTAGGCACAGGAACGACATTGTTGGTGGTAACTGCCTGGTCGACCCACGTGACATGCAGGTGTCTAGTGTTTAAAATAAATAAAATTGTTGGAAAAGAGAATAACTTAAATGTTTAAATCCTAATGATATTTATATTATTGTTTACATAAAAAAAATTTTATTATTACAAATTTTTATTAATATTTTTTATCATTAAAAATTTAATAAATATAATATTTATTCAGTTGTTATTAATGTTGTTATTATTTAAAAGAAAATGAATAAAATTACCAATATCATTATTATTATTCTTATTGTTATTATTATTAATATCATTAATAACATTAAAAATTTCATTATGATTATATAATTTTTAATATTATTGTAAATATTGTCAAGAAATTTTATTATTATTATTGTTATTCATATTATTTTTATTGATATTATGAAAATAAATTTTTATAACATTTATATTTTTTATTTTGTTTTGTTATTTATTTATTTATTTTCTCTATAGAGGAACCCTATAGGGGTTCTAAACTCCCTCGCCCCCCTTCTTCCCTACGCACCGCTTCTCGAGTGAGCAGGATAGTGCCTCCCCGCTCTATTCCGGTGCTCCCACCAGTCATCGCTCAAAACCGCACCTCTGCCTCACACCTGATCCATCACCAATCTGTACCCAGCCTCCGCGTCATTCCCAAACTATCTTCTTCACACCCCGCCTCTGCCTCACATCCAACCTCATCGCACCACCCTCACCAGTCTTCCTTGAACAAACCAACCCACTCCCCTTCTCAACTCACCTCTACCATTGCTCTGACCAACAACCCCAGTGACCCTTGCGACTCCCTTACCCACCTCACGCGTGACACAGACACCCCCCTTGAACCCCTCATTACCTGACTTTTGTGTGACCCAAACTCTCTACATGGTGTCCCCGCCCGTCTCTGGAATGTCCATGTTTCTCCTTGCCGACAATAATCTCAACCTCTAATATTTTTCATTATATTTGGTGTCATTCAAAAATCAACCAAACCCCAATTTCCTACAATTGATATTCACATTTTTGTCTCGGTGTCCAGGGTATATAGGTTGGCTCTCAGGACATTTTTTCATCTTCCAAGAGTGTTGGGTCTTGTTATCATACCGACCTATAGGTGTTTCCATTCCATTTCTCCCAATTTCATCCCCTTTTATGCCTGTATTTTAGTATTTGGTTCTTAAACATTATTTCTCACCATCGTTTCAATCATAGTTATTTTACGACATTGATTTATTATTGGTTTGACCTGCTATATAAAAATAGGTTTTTACATGTTCTCCCATACATGCACTTGCATTTTTCGTATGCATTTATATTTGGTTAAGTGGTTCTAAGATTGAAATATATTTTTAGATGTTTAGGGATGATTTTAGCTTTAGAATATTTTTGTTAATGTTGTTAAACTTTTCATAAAGTGGCATTGTGAAATTTGGATGGTTTAGTGAGGTTTTTTACATTTTATATGTTTTTTTTAAATTGATTTGAAGTATGTTGTGGGTTTTAAATGTGATTCTGAGTTATTCATTTTGGTTCAGGTTGAAACTCATTTTGAATAACTGATTCTTTTTTGATGAACTCATGTGGTATTTTATAAATATTTTAATGGATGAATATTAGTTTGTATGAAAATGGAAATTTAATGAAAATGGGGTTGGACAATTTCTTTGGCCTTGGAATGTGCAATTTAATATTGGTACGTCCATGGGTGAAATAGGTGCACACATGGATATACAATCAAATGAGGATGACACAATAAAAATTGGTTTCCCACAAGAGGACATCTTTTTACCTTCATTTGATCCCCCTTGAAATTTTTTACACATTTCCTAGAATGGTGGGAAATTGTTGTTTGTTGTGTTTTTTAAACATGGTTCAAAATGTGTTTCTTATGGTTTTGCACTGTTGGCCATGAATCCTATATAGTTTTGTGAATGGAAACAAATTCACATTTTGAATTTATTAAATAGAATCGTCTTGTATGAAATTTTACGGCCAGTTTGGCACTTTAATGTTCTTTGTGTGTTTAACATGGCATAATAAGGCACTTGGTACCTTTTTGGTAAATTATATAAAGTTTTCAACATAATGGATTGGTTAGAATCTTTGAATGTATTATTTGAATAACCCCTCTTGGATTAGGTCTATTTCTTTGTGACATGATAATGAGATGGGAGGGCCCTCGGTATGTGACCTCCTTTGGGTTGTTATTATCATGAGTCAACATAAAAAACATTAAGGTGTCTAGGGAGGTTCCAGATTGCGTGTTGTGTCTGATTTTATATTTTTGGCTTGTTAATTGAATTTCACTACACACATACCTATGAAATTTACATGGGAACCTATCATTTCAATGAGGCTTATTGAGAAAAATTGTTGTACTAGATTAGACCACACACTTTCTAGTGGTCCATAGTAGTGGGGATGTTTTCATATTATTGTTATGGGATTGGTCCCCTCAACTAGGAAAGTTATAGAGGTGGTTGTGTATTATGGTATTATGACAAAATTGGGTAGGTAATTCCATTAGGACGAGTCACATGTATAGTATGTTCTAGATTGCCTCTGAGTTCCTAGAATTTTCCATGTTTCCACATTATAAGAATTAATAGAGTTATTCCCTCATTTTGTATAATTTTATTCTCGTACATGTTTTTAGTTTTTGTTTGGAAAACTGTGAATGTGTGATTGAATTAAAAGGATTTCAAAGTAGATGTTTCAAATAATTAAGCCGAACTCCCATTTCTTTTCATGGGTTTTTTTTTTAAATTATGTGTAAAATGGGTTAAGTTAGTTGTTTTAAAATGAAATTTCTATATAAAAATATATTTTTATAAGTGTATTTGAAACTAGTATCAATGGATTGTTTTTTTGGGAATGATATTACATAGGGTCTGTGATGATTTCCTAAGGAGAATTTTCGTTCTACCGCAGACTTTATATTTCATGTCATAGTTACCATTTCCTTATATATTTTATTGATTTTTCTACTCATGGTTTAGGTAGGGTTTTTTGTGGTTGTATGTGAATAAGAGGTCTTATAGAGGTATGATCAATTTTGTTTTCTTTTCACTACGAATTTTTTATTTTTTCCAGTTATCTTTATTTATGTTTTTATATTTTGGTCATGGGCCAAATCAATCCTAAAAGCCAATGTTTGATGCCCGAAACCAGATTCCATTCCATGGGGATCGGGAATTCCACCCATGACAAGCTGTAGACTAGCTTGGGTGACTGGTTCAGGGTCGAACAAGAATGGTTCATGAAAACATGGTATCAGAGGATGCCCTTATTATTTAGGGTGTCTGGTAGAATGAGATTAGGACTGTCTGGACTCTAGAGATAAATGTAAAAAGGTCATTTTGAACCCTTTCTTGCACTCATCCTCAAGATTCAATGGGTATTCTGGTAGTTGATTCATTGGTCTTGGGTTGTTTTAGATTGAGGGATGAAAATATAGGTGAATAAGGTTATATTGTCACCTCAAGTGGGGTGGTGACCCATGTAAAGTTCAATGGAATAGTTCAAGGTCCTCTTATTGTTATTCCTTATATGGGGCCTTCCCCACTTCCATGTCTGTGTGTTAGGCATGGTCACTAGGTCCTCATTCTGATGGTTTATTGTTAGCTATATTTTGTTTTCATTTTTGTGGATGTTGGTGTGTGTTGAAATTGAATGTGGAATTTTAATGTGAAAATGGGTTTGGAAAGGGAGTACATCCCTCAAATGGTTTAAAATGTATAAAGTTGGTTTTTAAAGAGGATGTCTTTTGATATGGAGTGTTTGATATGTGTTAGGATTTGATATTGAAAATAGATGCTTATACAATGAAAATATTCATGGAGGGTCACATGTGTGTGTTTATGTAAGAAGAGTGTGTGGGGGAACATTTCCATGGATGATGTAAGTAGGGTTAGATGAATTCACATGTCAAAATTTATAATGTTTCATAAATGTGTTTTAAAATTTAATGGAAATGAATGTTTTTGGGAAAGTAATTGTTTCCTGCCTTTTGATATGTTTCTAATATGGGATTTTTTTCCCTTGGCTTCTATTGTTATTTTGGTAGTGTTTTTGATTAATTTCAGTTTAAGTTATTTTGTTCATGTTTTTTTGTGTATTCAACCCAGAAAGGTCACTATTATTGCCGTGGAATCATGCTCAGTTCCCAGTTACATTCATGTGTTTCCCATTTATGGAGGTAATCAATGTCTGTTAAAGGTAGTTTTGTAGTTTTTGGAGATAGAGTGTGTCTTTTTCTTGTTGGTAACTCCCTATGGTGTTATGTTTCGTAACATCCAACATTTAATTGAGGGTCCAGATATAGATTAGTAAATATTGGATGTCTCATTGTCTTTAGAGTTATGGGTTCCATAAATTTTGGTCAGCTCTTGTGGAGGTTCCGTATCTAGAAAGGAGTGCATACTGGAAGAACCTATCCCCAAGATGCTATATTCATCAGTGTTGGATCCCAGTTTTTCAAAAATCTCTCTTATGTGCCACCAGTATGGCCTTATTAGGAATTCTAGTCTGTCATGTTCCATACCATGGAAAACGTAGCACCATTTTGTTTTATTGAATCATCAAGATGAAGGAGTAGGGGACCAAAGGATAAAAATGCCTCACTGTGATGCAAGATATGCTTCAACCACGAGGACCCCAGCCATAGGTATCAGAATAAAGACCACTCACAATCAAGAGTTACTTGAGGGGGTGTGTATCCTTAGTCAAGATTATGTTATAAATTTTATAATCTAAATAATAAAAATATAATTTATCTATTCATATATCATTCATAATCTAATCATTTTTGTGGTAGTGCGATGATCTCCTTATACCATAGTCCATGCAGCCCTATCAGCTCTTAGTGTGATTTCTAAATCATTCTGAGTCCTTGAATGGTATTAGGCCCATGAAGAAATGTACCCATTCTATTTTTGAGTTTGGCCTCTATTTTTTGGGTAATTTTATGGTCCATGAAATTAATGGGTGGTGTTTTTAGGAACATTCTTAGTTTGGTCACCTTTTTGGGGTCTTCCTCTGATGTGTTTCAACATTGTAGGAGATTCCTCCATCATATTGTCATGGTTTGTTTGTTTCCCCAGTAATGGTTTTAATCATAGTTGTGGAGTGTTTTATTGTTACCTTTAATAAAATGTGATGAGTTTTGGGTAGAAATTCCATAGTCTTCAGTTGCGGTCAGATTTATATTCAGTTATTTTGGTTGGTTTTATGTTAATTTCTCATCCCTAGGTTGTTGGTTAATCTTTTAGAAATCTTTTTGTTTAAGTATATGGTTCGTTTTTTGGTTCATGTGCTTAAATTCAATCCGATTGGCTTTGGAGTTCTCATCCCCCCCCCCGAGGGTAGTGTGTCTAGGTTTAATGGTTTCAATATTAGTGGAATTAATGTGGTGCGGTGAACACCGATGTATTATCCCCTATTTAATTGGATTTTATTTCTTCTTGAATTTGTTAGGATTGTTGTTTTAGGAGAATGGATATCCCGAGGAGCATAGTTTCCACTCGTTTTGTCTAGGCGTGGACTTGAGTTGTGTTAAATGTTGACTTGATGAATTTCTAGGGGAAAAAGTTTTGTGGTGGGGAGAATGGTCACACCCAACCCTTTTTTTTAAATTAAATTAAATTATTTTATTATTTATTAGCTTTGGATATCCTAATCATGGCATGGGATGAGTACTGGTCAAAAATTCATGACGTTTAATAATTCTTGTAGAGACCCAAAGCTTAACGTACATGGATATTACATTACTTTTTCGGAATACTTAGTACATAACAAAAACACCCACCCAAGGATCATAATAGTTTAGTGTCTTTGGAAACTCGGAACGTAATCTTCTAATCGTGGTGAAAGATCTTCAACATCTCCCATAAAGATCATCCCCTTTTTTTTACCTAAAACCTATCTTTATATCCTAGGGAAAAGAAAACATAAAAGGGTGAGCTCAAATGCTCAGTAAGGGTAAACAAAAGAAAAATCAATCACATCATATTTATAAGAACATAACTTTTGGAAATCTTAACCTCCAAAAGAAAGAATAATTTCATAACATGGGATAAATCATAGTAGTGAAATGAAATCCCAATAATCATAACTTAAAACATGAAACTTTGTGACATACACACATAATCATAAAGAATCATTTCTTGTTAGTCAAGACTCATTGCCAAGACTATCTTAGTGGACAAAGTCCCTTTCTGAACCGAGTCACCCTCGTTCTAGTCCTGTTTCACTGAACCGGAATAACCTACCATTCCAGCCATGTCTATCTCATGAGATATAAAATCATTACCCAATGCATTGGCGGGAGATATAGGTCCCACCCATCTTATAATGAATCCTTTCTTATGTGTGCCACAAAAATCAGAAATCATACATCATCGCATAACACATGTAACAAAAATGGGATTCTTGAAACATCATGACTTCATAAAACAAATCATACAAGGTAAATGACTTCATAAAAATAATTCCCTCACAACATAATCAAATAAATGTAATAATAGGGATAAAAACAGAACCCTTTATTATCTTAGATGCAAAATAATTTTGATAAAACACTTGAACTCCATTCTTGAGGAAAATATCCTTTCTTCTTCAAAAACACTTTTCTTTTCTTAACATGTCATACAATTATAAACTAAAAGAAGTTTATTAAAAATAAACATGAAATCTTGTAAAGGAATCTTCTTGAAAATAATGTTTTAAAAATCCATTCATGCCATATAAGTTAAAAAAACATTCTTTGTACTTTTTTCAGAAAAGTCAAAAAGTATCTCGTACGAAAAAATGACAAAAGATTCCTATCATATTCTTTACTAAAAACTAACCAAATGGTAAAATTGGATTTCAACTATTGTAAGTGGATGGAAACAATATTACATATTGAGGTAACATGGATGTGGATGATAAAATACACCCCAGTAAATACTTACGAATAAACAATCTCGGATAAAAATGAGATTTTGATATTTCCCTTACCTTAGGTTTGATTTGCTTCGTAAGTGTCCGAACCTCCTGCATAATGATTTAAATAATGTCATTTACTTATTTCAGAATCATATTCATTGTTATGATATCATATATGGTTCACTTATGACTTTATATTACCCGTTCTTTTGTAAATTCCATGTTAAAGAGCGTTTTGGGTAAAAAAAATTCATTTGTCGTCCATGTTTTGACTTATAATTATTCATATGATTACTTAGATCATGATTACTTAATTCCAGAACATAAAACATGATTTATATATATATATATACATTCAGGATATACATATATATAATAAATCATTAAATGGAAAGAAATACACCGTTCATGGAGACGGTAGTCCATACGTACGCATGAACGCTGTTTTCGTTTCCTTATTGAATTGAATGGAATTAAGTATATGGCATACATATAAATATAAATAATTCCAGTCTCATTATTAGGTCATATATTATATAATTTATAATCATTCATGAATGGATAATCATTGAGAATGAATCTCATCACGTCGTGGAGACGGTAGTCCGTACGTACGCACGAGCGATGATATCTTTCCAATGGTCGTGGAATTGTGTTGAAGTGTATGTATACTATTTCAGTATCAATATCACTTTATAATAATCATATATAGTTACTCATTACACCATTATACCCATCCAATTAAGGTGGTGGCGGAAAATAGATTACACCACGGCGTGGAGACGGTATTCCGTACGTACGCACGCGCGGTGATTTCTTTTTCCGTAGGATCGATAGATGGTGAAATAGGGTTGTTTCATAATTATAATAATGTATCAGTATATGAGTGATACTGATGTTATTAATTCATAATTAAACAACTAATGAAGAAGAAGTGGAAGAAGAAATAAAGATGAAAGAATCTGTAACGGACATTACCTCTTCTTTGAAGTGCTTCTTTGAGACCTTCTTTTAGGGCACTAAAATTGGTCTTTGAGGAAGAACAGAACCTCAAGGATGTTTCTATGGAAGTGGAGAGGAGAATTTTCCAGTGGTTGTCCGAGCATGAAGGCTCAATGTTGTGTGAGGAAGAGAGGGAGGAGGTGCCCTTTTTTAAGGGAGGAGAGGGGCATCTTAGGAAAATCTCAAAATATTATTTTATATTAAGGTCAAATTCGGTTTATAATGGTTCCAAATGGTCTTATTTCGAAGCTAAAGTGGGGATGGGTCAAAATCCTCTCATCCAATAGGATTTAGACAAGTTTAGGTTATTATTTTAACCTTATCAATTAGATTTAACTCTAAGTTAAATAATTTAACTTTCACCCTATCTTTTTGTTTTCTTACATTATATGGTTAGTAAACATAATATATCAAGCCAAACGAAACCCAAGTTGTTTATTATTAATATATCTATCCTTATCTAAGTCATTTGTCCGAACCTTAGATTTTTAGGAATTAAATAACAATTAATAATATAATATTTGTTTTAAAAACTAATTTATGTCAATTTTGACACTATTTGGTACATGATTTTTATGAAATTTTTAACAGAATGATAAGTTCGAACCAAGTTACTTAAATCAACAATAACATGTCATATTAACCTAGAAAATTAGTGTAAGTCATAAAAAGTCTAAAATTGCATTTATTTGGGCATTTATAACATCAATTATGTTAATGTTTTCTTAAAAAGGTAATTACTGCATCATCGTTGTGTCATAAATAAATTAAAATATTTAAATTATAAAAATTACAAATAAAATACCATTATGTAGGAAATAGTTTTATCTTTATAATGAATATTTATAGTCGAAATTATATTATGTATAACCCTATATTAAAAATGTTTTAGTAAATAATCTTTGATTTTAACACTTTTAACTCTTCTTTGAATTAAATAATAATAAATGTCCTAATCCTATCCATGTGGGCCTAAATGATAATATTTTACAGTTAAGGTTGTTTTTGGTCGAGATAAACTTGTCCAATTGGATTAGTACATGTGTTAGGGTAATATTAATATCATTTTTACCCATAATTACCCTATTTACTTTTAACCGTGGTAAATAAAAGTAAAAAGTTACTATTCACCAAAAGTTATTTTCATCTCATTGAACCACATTTTACTTACTGACATCAACCGTGTCTCTCAGATTTTTGAAATTCCATTCACAGAAGTGGTAAAATTAAGATTTATGAAAAAATTAATTTTTTTAACTACCACTTAGTAGTTCCACTATTCATCAAAAATTGAAGTTTTTCAGAAAAATGCCAAAATTTCACCCTAAGCTATAATTGATATTCCAAATTCAAAAATGATTTCTATTTTACAAAATTCCCAACATATAAGTTGCATTAATTAATTTTATAATTAATTTCCGTTGTCACAAAAAATATCGTGTTTTTAAGAGATAATAACTATCAAAAGATTAACACTTGTTTATGTCTGGTGTAAATGTGAAATTACATCCAATGACCAACATTGTATTGAATTGTAAAAATATATTCTAAATATACTTTAAAACCACTCAAATTAATAATTTATCACTATTAATTATTTCGATTAAAAAAGTTGTTTTTAATTATAATTTAGTAATTTTCACTATTCATCAAAATATGAATGTTATCCGAAAAGTACCAAAATTTCACCTTAGGCTAAATTCGATACTCTGAATCCAAAACTGAAGTCCATTTTGAGAGCTAAAATTTCTAAAATTTTAAAAAGTGGTTATTACTATTAATAACGGCTAGTTTTAATAATATTTTAATAGCATATCGTTGTTTAGTGAAACTCAGTATTACGTACTACACACGCTATCGAAAAAGGTCGCGATTGCGTGTAATGCAAGGCAAGTCATGTATGTGTGTTGTGAAAACTCCTTTTGGTGTAGAGTACAACACAACATATTAATAAAATTAAAAAGAATATTTTTCATAAAATCTCGGGCTGTTACAATTCTAGTGGGTTTCGGACCAGTGTGTGGGCACTGCATGGTTGGCGGTAGCTGTACAATCAAACTAGGTGTCGTGTGGTTATCAAGAATTTAAAATAAATACAATTTTATGTAAATAATAAATGATAAAATTTTAAATCATCATAATAATATTATTATTTTGGAGATAAAAATAATTTTATTATTAAAAATTGTTAATAATAATTATTACCATTAAAATTTTTATAAATATAATTATTTTTCAGTTTTTATTAATGTTATTATTATTCAAATAAAAATTAAAAAAAGATGATTAATACTAATATTATTTTTATTGTTATTATTATTATTATTATCATTACAGAAATTAATGATGTCATTATGGTTATATAATTTTTAATATTATTATAAATATTTTCCTCGAAATAATAATATTCTAATAATTGAAATTATTAAAATAAGTTTATATATCATTGTTTAGTTTTTATATATTTTTGTTTATTTATTTTTTTTCACTTGAGAGAAACCCTATGGGGCACTAAAATCCCCCAGTCTTCCAGGCATGTTTTGCCTCGAGCAAGAAGGTCAGTGCCTCCCCTATATTTCCTGATGCTCCAGCCAATTCTCTCTATAGACCCCACCTCCACCTCACACCTGACCATTCGCTTCTTTAGACCCGACCTCCAACTCACTCTCGACCTCACTGCTCTGAACCCTACTTCTTCCTAATGCCCAACCTCTCCACTCCATCCTCATTGCCCCGCCCAGCGCTGTCTAGCCCACACCCCTTCGTAAATCCCCTACTAGATTTATCTTACTAGAAACACCTGTGAACGCGGCTACTCTACCCTACCCACATCATCCATGACAAAGACACCCCCTAATGCATCGCCTTAGCCAGTTCTGGGGCGGCTCAAACACTCTTTGTAGAACCTATAACCTACTATAGTGTGGCCGCATTTCCCCTTTCCAACAACCACCTTCTCTTCTAGCGTTTTTCATTATTTTTCATTTTTTCACAAATCAGTTAAACCCCAATTTCCTTGGTTTGTGATTCACATGTTTTTAGCAGTATTGAGGTTATGCAATTTTGTTCTCGAGACGTTTCCCCCTTCTCTGAGTGTCAGATCCTATTTTCACACTAACAAGTAGGTGGTTCCATTCCATTTATCACAATTTCATCCCATGTGATTCTTTTGTTTAAGAATTTTAATCTCAATAATTTTTTTGAACCTTCTTTACAAGAATAGATTGTTTACAATAATGATTTATTATTGGATTAACCAACTTAAATAGTTTTTGACATGTTCTCTCGTTCATATAAATGATTTTTCTTATGCATTTGAACACTGATATATGGTGGTTAGTTTGAAAATAATTTTTTTGATCATTTGGGGTCATTTTACCTTTAGAAGAAATTTATTAAAGTCATTAAACTTGTTTTCTAGTAGCTTTTTGACGTTCAGATGGTTTAGTGAGGTTTTCCCTTTGAAAATTATTTTAAACTGATTTGAAGTATGTATTAGGATTTAAATGTGAATCTTGGTGTTTCATTTTGGCGCGGGATGAAATTTGTTATGAAAAAAGGCTTATTAGTTATTTAACTCTTGTGGTATTTCATAATTGGATGAAATATATTAATTTTTGTTTGGAAGAAAATAAAAATTTTATGAAAATGGTCTTGGAAATTATATTTGGCTACAAAATGTTCCCTTAGATGTTGTCACATCCATGGGTGCAATATGTGTATACATGGATGTGCAATAAAATGATGATGTCACACTAAAAATTCATTTCCCTTAATGAATCCTAATTTTCCATTCCTCATACCCCTTTTAAAATGGTTACATATTTGATAAAATGGGGGGAAATTGGTGTTTCTTGTGTTTTTTAAATGTTGTTCAAAAAGTGTTCCTCACAGTTTTTCTTGGTTGGCCTTAAAACATACATGGGTGTGTGATTGGAAGCTAAGTCCCATTTGGTGTTTATTAATGAGAATTGTCATATAAGAAATTTGAAGGCCCATTTGTAAATTTTATGCCATTTTTCTGTTAAACATGGCCTAAAAGGAACATGGGAACTTTTTTTATAAATGGTAGAATGTTGTAAACATAAAGGAATAATTGGGATATTCGAAAAGGGTTTTTGGAAAACCCTCATGTATTAGACTCTTTCCTCATGAATTGATAATGAGATAGGAGGGTGCTCATTATGGGATGTCCATTGTGTAATTATAAGATTGATTCAAGGGAAAAAAATTATGTTGGTTGGGGAAATTTTATATGTGTGGTGTTTTTTATTATATATTTTTGACTTGATGTTTTAATTTCATGGAACACCTCCTTATGGAATATAAAAGGGAATATATAAATATAAAGAGTTTTCCCGAAAATGATTGATGTATTAGATTATCACAGAAACTGGATAGTGGCCCATAGTATGGGGATGTTTTTTTATGATTTCAATTGGATTAGGACCCTCGACCATCCCATGTTGGGTGTCTATTAGGTGTCTGTAAGTAATGAAAACATTAGAGAGGGCATGCCTTCAAGATGAGTCACATGTATAATATGATCTATTCTGCCACTAAGTTCCTTTTATTTCCAGTGTTTCCCCATTTCGAGTATTAGTAGATCTTTTCCCTCATAGTGTAAAATTTTATTCATGTACCTGGATATAGTTTTTTTTTGAAAACTGTAAATGTGGGATTTATTTGAAAGGATTTTGAAGTAGATGTTTCAAATGAGTAAGTACAACCCCCTTTTTCTTTTTTTTGCGCATTGTTTTTTTATAAATTTTGACTGAAATTGAGTACGTTGTTTGTTTAAAAATGAAATTTTTAAATAAAACCAAATTTTAATAACTGTATTTTAAACTATTATTAATGGAATTATTTTTGGGGAATGAATGACATAGTCACTATGATGATTTCCAGCTAAGCATTTCGGTGATCGTGCTTACTTCATATTTCAAGTTGTGGGTCCTTTTTGCCTATTTTAGTTCTTGATTCGTTTACTCATGGTTGAGGGAGGTTTTTTAGTGGTTGTAGGAGGACAAGAAGTCATATGGATGTTTGAGAAATTTTATTTTATTTTTGCTGTTAGTTTTAAATTTTTACTGTTAGTCTCTATTTATCTATTTATCTTTTTTTCATGGTAGTTTTTTTTCTAACGGTTAATTTTTTATGCCTGACACTATTGTCAGCTAGTGGGGATCATGAACGCCCCTCAGGACATGATGCAGACTGGATCAAGTGACCAATTCAGGGTTTTCGTGGGTTTCTTCATAACATTTCCCACCCTTCAGTCGAAAATATATGTTTTATAAAAGTATTTCCAAGAATATTATACAATTATTCTAAAATATAAAAAATGAATTTTTACCCTTTTTTTCTTTTACCAATATTTTCAAAGGAATATTCCAGATACATTCCAAATAAAGAATTTTTTGAACATTTTTACTGTGAAAAACGAATTTTCTTTTTACCTCATATGACTTGTACTTATTTACCTATAATCATTATTTTGAAGAAACCATTTCATTTTTTAATGTTTTAAATTTATGAAAATTTTTTAAAAATAAATTTTTTGAGATAATTATTTTTAAAATGTTTCCAAACATATTTTAAATTTGTATGGAAAATTTTATTCAAAATGTTATCATGCCTTTATTACATGTTATAAAAGTATTTTAAAATATATGTTTTAATAAATTTTCATGTATTTTTAAATATTTTATTTATGTAAATGTTTTTGAAAAATGATTCATTATTTATTTTATAATTTTGAATATCTTTATAGAGAAAGTTTTTCTTAATATTTTTTAATCTTATTTTATAAGTGTTATAGGAAAAATATATTCAAAATGATTTCATATATTCTTTATCTGTTTTCTAGGTATTTTCTACAAAAATTAATTATAAATGCTTTTTTGTATTAAAAAACATTTTTCCCTAAAGAAAGGATATTTTCTTAAGAAAATGTATTTGAATCATATTTAAAAATTATTTTCCATCTATTATGACATCTGTTGAAGTTAATCAGGCCTTTATCATAAAAGATCTAATGGTTATATTTATATCGTTTCTATGAATGGGAAATAATTAGTGAAATGGTATTTAAGAAACTCATTTTTTCTTCATGGGTTATATGTTTATGAAATATAATTTTCATTCTCAGTTTATTATTTTAATGAAATTATAATGAAACCTATATCATTTTCCAAAGGTTATGATCTGTTTACTTTTTTACAATACCCATTTCATTACATGGGTTATGATATGATTTTATTGATATTGAGGCACTAGTATGTGTGATTTAATTATGATATGGTTGGGAATTATTTATCCTTCCAATGAATTGGGTAATGATTTATATATCATGAGAGAGAACAAGATGGTATACCGATTGAACTGTTACTACTAACATGGCAATGGGAGTTAACCATGACTACCTAGATATTATGAGGAGTGAACTCATGCTACTAAGATGGCCATTAGAGTGAACCGGTACTACCAATATGGTATGGGGAGTGAACCCATACTACCAAGATGATCTTGGCATTGATGCCTTGGATACTATGGAAATCATATAATATGATAATCTGGTTACCATTATTCCATGTTTTATTATTATGTCATGTATTCATGGATTATATTATTTATTAACTTATGATTCATATCTTATGAACTACCATGATTTATTCCATGATTCATGTTTATGATCTATGAAATGTAGAGTATGATCATCTATTTTCATGATCATGTTCTCAAACCCTTATGCTCAAGATTATATAGATATGTCCCCTTGTTTACCGTTACTGAGCTTCTAAGTATACCAATTTTTTTGTTCCCTTCTCAGGTTATGAAGATATTTATTTTACGATATGTCTAAGAGGGTTTCTAATCATGGAGAAACTAGTGTAAAAATATGTAACTCACTCATTTAACAATGATTACATTCCCATTTTATCAATGGAACTAGACCAAATACAGTATGTGGATGTATGTTTGTAAAATGGTTATTTATTCATAAAATTTTATTTAATTTTTATGTTTTATAATGAGATGGTCTATATATATGGGTTGGTGTCTTCTATAAAGATTAGTTGTAATGGTAGTATATTGATTTTATGGATTTGTGGTTGTAAAGGTGTTTCAGTGTTATTTTTTTTGTCAAACCAAAAAATAGTATTTTATGTGTGTCTTAATATAACTTTCATTTCTGTGTGATATCATATACTCCACACATTAAATGGTAATCCTGACTAACCCCAAAATATTTTGAGCTTTATGTGTCTTCCCCCGATAGACTGGTTGGAAAAATAATTGATGGTTAACTACTAAATATTCCATGGTAAACTATTTCGATGTGTAGTGGGTTTTCATGGATCAAAGTAAATTATTTTATGTAGTTGTGATGGAGTTAATTCATGGGGGTAATTCATAGTAGTATATGGTTTCAAGGATGATGTTATTATGTACTTGTTTCGCTATTATTATAGATATGTAAATAGAATATGGAATGTGGATATGATGTTGTGGTGATGATTCTATGAGGTGGAATATGATAGAATATCATTTATTATTATGAGGATGATGTGGTTTAGGTGTAAGGTATTTGTTGATGATACACTATGTGGTGTGTTGAAAATAATTGTGTAAAGGAATGAAGTTTCATGATGTTTTTCGTTGGAGAATAACATAAACACACGTGTAGTTAATTGGATCCGGGGTACCCTATAAATATATATTATTTTAATATCATTCTATTATACTTGGATATGATGTATTGAGAGCGTTCCTTTGTTGTGTTCGGTGGTAGTTGACCCATTTGTTTCTCCTTGGTTCTATGGTTTACTCACTAAATCATTAGTATGATCCCTCAAGATTGATATAAAATATCTTGAGAAGGATCTAAATATGTATACATGTATGTTCAATTATATATATTTAAATCTCGTATAAATGTTTCAAAGAGGGGTTTAGTGACTGAGATGAATAGTATTAGCTTTGAGTTTTTTGGGTGTTGTTACATTGGATACCTAAGAGATTAAATTTTTTACTTCACATTAGAAACTTGTGATAGTATAAAATATCATGAATTATTGTAAATTTGTTTAAGTTGTTTTTATTTTAAATTTATTTTTTCTTATGATAATGGTTGTAATTCTTCCCATTATGGAGATTTATACCTTCTCATATAGTCTCTAACTTAGGGGCTAATCGAAGAGGCCCTCATGGGGGGTAACCATCATGTTAATTGTTATCCCTAGATAGGTTCCATGTAGAGGCGGGTTGTGACCTAAATATAAAGACATAAAAAATAATAAATCTTATTTTATTCTGAATGAATAAATTCTTTTTCAGGTAATGTAGTAATAAAAAACATGTACACTATATTTCATTCATAATTTTAAACTATTATAAAATATTTTGAAATTTTTTTTATTAAAAAATAAAATAACACTAATAATATTATCCATTTATAATATAGTTGTTATATTGTTATACTTATCATTTGTACCTTTTACTGATACTGATAATGTCCAATTCACCCAGAAGGAGGAATCAATGACCCCGAACACTATTACCATACACTAAAAATCCCTTTTATAAAAGCATATTTGAGATATAGAATAACTGGTATTTTCCAGTAGCCAATACCAATATAGTATTCAATAATCCTAACTAAAAAAAAATTTGTTAAAATATTTGTTTAATCAAATTGAAATCAAATCCCAAACAATGTTTGCTGAACCACCCCAAAATTGTATTGCTATCACACAACAAACCCTTAGAAACTACACTAGTATAATAAGGGGTTATGTATCTAGACCACAGTATAATTAATTTATTATAATGATCCTCTAAAATTATTATTTTATAATGATACATGATTATGTAATGATTTTCATAAAAATTATACTTTCATACGAAGAAACCAAAATTTTATTTTTGGGAAATATATATAACATTTTAATTAAAACACACTTTTAGATATATTAATGTTTTCTAAAATTTATTTTATTATCATAAAATAGAATAAATAAATTTTATTTACTTAAATATCAATATTTGTTTATTTAATTAATTCCCATATATTTTTTATGAGAGTCAAAAGTTGTACCTTCCATGAATACATGATTTTAAAAAAATATTTCTATTAAAAAGTGTACTTTACAATATTTTAAAAATTATATATGGAAAACTAAATATCATTTTGAAATAATCACATTGAAATTAGGCTATGGAAAAATTATCATAATTTTTTTATGGTGTAAATATTTTGGAAAAATGTAAAATGTAAGATAAATATAATTTATGTATTATGACGTCATAATATGCCAAAAGTGATTTTATAAATACAATTAAATTTATCCACAATATGATACGTGTTTTAAAATTAAAATAATAAAATTTTAATGTTATTTATTTAATTATCTAAAACAATAATGAGTACTCCAAAAACTATATAGATGTTAAATATAAAAAACAATTATTTATGGACATGACTCACCTCCATGTCATCAATGATAATGTTTTAATAACATCCCTTCATACTCTAACAATATAATAGAAACCAATATTTTTTTCAGAAATAATTTGGAAAACCTTATAAGTATTTTGGTTTTTTTATTTTATTAATTAGATTCCAAAACCTTTTTTTAATAATAAATAAAACCTTATATTTATTAAAATTACCCTCCCCTCTAATCTTTCAACATTACTGGAAACCCATTGAGAATTAATTTAACCTCCCTATTCATATCTGAAGCTATCCCATAGTGTTCTCAATCTCTTAATAAGATCTTTAAATTTGTTAGAAGAAACCACTTAAGTAAGGGGGTATATTCCTCCACTATAATATTCATTAAATTCCATTGTACTAAGAATTTTTTCATATTTCAAAGTTGAAATACGTTTTTACACATTCATTTATTGTATTTTTGATTTGTAGGAAATGATATACCATCTTCCACTATCAACAATCCATTCCATGAAGCATTATTTAAACCTATGATGTTGCCAACATTATTCAGTAGTTTTCTATGAGAAAATAACATGTTTTCAATATACATATCTATTTTCAATCATGTGTATTCACTATTTTGTACCTAGAAATCATTTAATTTTACTTATATGTATGAAAAATACACATCTTTATAATTTTATTAAATGTTAATAAAATGATCTTATGTTTAATGATTTATATGTCATAGAAATGTACTTATATGAGGTGGAACATTCTAAAAAATGATATTAATGTGATAGGTGGGGATATAATTCTTTCAAAATCTAATTTATTGATTAATTTTTTTATCTCATTAGATAACATGAATGGAAAATGAGAGTTTTTTAAGGATACTCTATTATGTTCTCTTGGTATTGATCCTTGACTTGTGATTCTAATGTCCTATTTTATGTTGTTTACACATTCCTATGTTGTAAGGACGTTAATATCTAATGTCAAAATTCAATGTTTATGATTATGATTCTAAAATTTTTATAACTCCATTTTGTGAACATTGATTACATGTAATTCTATAATTCATGCACTTCAATGATTAATCACTTATTCGGATTTTTATATGACATCATTCTTCTATACATCCCTATGTAATTTCGTGTTATATTATAAGATCATTTTGATTAAATTTAATGTTAATTAGTTTTTAAATAATTTCATTGTATCCATATTTCATGTTATTATGCTATTTATCTAATTGTGAAAAGTCAAAAGGCCTATTAGTTTTCTGTGTCACTATTACGTTTATCCTTATGTAATAAATCATGAAATAATGTTTATAAAAGATATGTGTTTTAATAGTCTGTTTTGAAGAAAATCCAAATTATTTTTATGGATTTGGATCAGAATCCCATAGTGATAACCATATGGATATGAATAATCATAATAAAAGCCCAAAATTTTATTAATGTATAAATTATTTATTTTTTTTAAAATGTATACCTTCCTAGATACAAGAAAGTTTATGTGGTTATGGAATAAATGTACTTAGGGTTTATAACTCTGAAATGTCTTGCTGGGTATTATCCTAGTCTACACCAAGTGCACAACAATGATTCATAAGATTCAACACATGGTTGGACACTCTAAAGGGACATTCTTTGTTTTATCATGTCCTTTTTACAAATTTTAATGGATAGAAAAAAATCTTACGAAATTTAATTATTTTAAATTGGTCGGGGATAACATATATTGAAACCTAGAAATTCATATTTAATATAATACATGTCATTTAGGGGATATACCATAAATTTTCATTCTTACCTATTTTAAGTTTAATCATAAAAAAATTATCATCTCCAATTTATTTTATTTCACTAAAAGGGTTGAAATAAAGGGAATCATGTCAACAACCATCATGATGTGAAAGGTGATGAATTAAAAATGAGATTCCAAACATGGTGATATTAGTAGTAGATAAATTTATAATAATACTAATTAAATTAAATAATTTTTTGACAAAAATATTATAGAGACCCTATCTTTTAAGACATTAACATATCTTGACATTAGTGGAATACTAAAAACATTATTCAAATAGAAACCCAATGACTGTAATAGTCTAGTGACTTTGGAATCAGGGAAACAAAAACACTGACACATAATTGAGATACATAATCTCTTAATGGATTCTTCCTGACTAGAACCTCTCTTAGACACATAAAATATAGTACATATCTTCATACCCTTGGGGAATGAAACAAAAAATGGATGAGCTCAGATGCTCAGTATGGGAAAATTTGGGATACATGTAAGCATACCCATTATCGTAGGGCTCTGAGAATTTGATCATGAAAATACAAGATCATACCTTGTATATCAATGATAAAAAATTGTATTAATGTCATGAAATTGTATGTTTGTAATAATTTAATCATATAAAAATAAATAACATAATCCATAAAATCTTAAAACGGATATAAAAATGGAATTGATTCAAACACATTTGGATATTGGATTTCAAATGTAGTAATGGCATTTTTGTCGAGAGAATACCTGTTGAAATATTTCTTTACTAAACTAGGTTCAACCCTATTCTACCACTGTATTACTAAAGTGAGTTCACTCTTCATTCCAGCCCTGTAATACAAAACCATTTTCATTTCCTATTCCATCCATGTAATACTAAAATGATTTCATTTCTTGTTCCATCTATGTCTATCTCGTGATATAAAAATCATTACCCAATTTATTCGAAGTAGATATTTCTCCCACCCATCTCACAATTAAATCATACATAAATGTTCCAAAACCCATAGACAATCATATCATAACCCATGTAATGAAATGGGTTTCATAAACCTGTAATAATATCATAACTTGTTAAAAATATATAGGTTCCATAATCCATTCATCAGAAGTATAAATCATGAAAATAAGTAGGTTTAAAAAGTATGTAACCTCTGAATGAGAAATAGCGGTCATACACATCATTCAATAAAAACATAAACCATTTAAGAGATAAAATGAATTTATCCTTGGTATTATTTCCTATAAGGGAATGATTAACATCAATATATGTCATCTTAGAGGGAAAATAACATGGAAAGATATTTTGAAATCATTTACTGAGGAAAAAAATATTTCATCATTGAAAAAAAAATTAAAACCTAGAACCATTTGAAATTCAATTCTTTTGAAAAAAATTTATGACTTATAAAGAAATATTGAAAATATTTTGGAAAATTGTTTCATTTAAAACATATAAAATAAACATAAAAACATTTTTAAGACAATTTAATTGAATATAATTTTCAAACATATAAATAAGGTATCAAATAATTTTGAAACCATTTTTCTATATAACTTATAAAATAAGCTTCAAAATATTTTAAAAAAAATTACTAGAAAACATAAAAAAGAATATTAAAATTATTTTTAAACCCATTTATATGAAAATTCATTCAAAACATATAAATAAGGATTCAAATCATTTTGAAATTCTTTTTACTTGAAAAAATATAATGGATTCTTTATAATACATTTAAAAAAATTTCCTTAAAAAATTATAAATGAATCATGGAATGATTTTAAAAACCATTCAACTTTATAACATATAAAAGCATCAAAACAGCCTTTTGAAAATCATATTCCTTGAAATATAATTTGAAGAAATATAAATAATTCATGAATTTTTTTGAAAACCAATTAATTAGAATTTATTTTTAAAATTTATTTCATAAAAGTTATCCTTTTAGTCGTACAATGGATGCTTTTCTGATATGATATTGGGCAAGTTCGTACATGTTGAATGAGGTAGAAGGAACATTACTTTTTCAGGGTAAAATTGGTAGAAAAATTCCATTCTTAGAATGAAATAAATACTTTACTTTTAAAAAAATAGTAGTATAAAAAAGTGGAAAATTTATTTTTTGGACTATAGGACAATAGTAGAATATTCTTAGAAGACCTTTAAATAAAATATGGTTCTGATAGAACATATATTTCTTACTGATGAGAGGCTAATGTTGGGGTTTCATTAAAAGACACATTATTAACTATATTTCATAGAAAAAATTGGAATAATGGTAATAATAAATGTATCTATCCTGAAATAATAAAGGAAAAAGAAACACATGATAGTTCTTGATAAATGGTTCATAATATTTCATCAAAGGAAGAATAATCATTAACAATCTTGAAAAATTATGAGATTATTTCAGTAAACTCTTACTACATAGTAACAAAGGATAAAAATATCTATGTAAGAAATAAACATCTCATGAAACATTCTATATCGGGAAAAAATGATATTCATGGTATTACTTGTAAAATTGATGTTTGAAATCGTTGAAAAATAATTTAGGTGCATCAAAAAACATGAGTTTTAAGGAAGGTAACATGAGATAAAACTATCATAATGATTTTGTATCTTTTGAAACATAAAACCAATTATGAAATGTTAATAAAATTGTATCTAAATGTCCCTAAATTTAATTATAAGAGAATTATAATACATTCTTGGTATGTACATACACCATAAAAAAAATGTTATTGGTGATTAATTCATGTATTTCATTGAAATAAAACTGAGTGGAAATTTCCTTTACCTTTTTTATTGACTCTCATTGTACTCATTCAAATCACCTATATGTGAATATAAATTTATAATAAATATTTTATTGAATCGTATTATTATATATAATTCCATACATTGTTCTATTACATCCTCATATTACCCACTAGTAAACCATCATATGTAAAGGTTTAACTTCAAATAATATTCACATTGTTCTTCAAATTTTCCTTAATTTGTTTTATCATTGGTCAATATATTTATAACATGATTACAGAATGTAAACCAAGATATAAAAATAATTTAAAGTTAGTAAATTTCTATTATAATAATATATATAATATAGAAGTACGGAATGGAATACACCCTTCAAGGTAATGGTAATCCATAAATATGCATGAACGATGTTTTTATATTTATTGTCGAATTGATAGAAAGAATGAAATTAAAATATTTGTATATATGTACATAATATAGTTATTTTAGAGTTATAATTATATATATATATATATAATATATTTTCACTAAGACAATTATTAATACATTCCATGTTGTGTCGGAACGAATCACACTGCTTTAATAGTGTGGTAGTCCCCGAATCCTCAAACAAAATTAACGTATTTAAAGAAAATGGTTATTAAAAAAATATGTGTATTAAAAGGAAAAATTAATTTTAAATACATAAAATATTTAATATAAAAAATATATTAATATAGTTTCAAAAATAATTTCCACCACGAGGGGTGATAATGGGAAAATGGGCAATCATCGTTTAGTGAGGCGGTAGTTGGATGTACACATAAACAATAAATTTGATACCCATTAGATTGAGTTGTGTGTAAGTTTAGGTTGAATCAATAGAAAAAGAATATCCTAGAATATTTTTATAATGGTATTCTATACCAAAATGTAATAAATATAGTATAGGGGTGGAGAAATAAATAATACGAGCTTCAGAGAAGATGTTACCTATTAATTGGGTAACTCTTTGTGGTTTGTTCTAAAATGACTCCATAGGTTTCTTTATTCCCAATTATAGGATTAAAAAGGAAGTTAGTGAGGTTGGAAATTGAATTGGTCAGATATTTTCTAAACTTATTTGGGTTGAGAGGTGACAAGAAGGAGAGCCTATGTCATTTTTTTGGGATGGGAATAGAATCACTTGGTATTATTGAAAAAGGGTAAGGAGTACCCATTTTTTTCATAAATATAAGGTTTATCCCTAAGTAATGCTTAATTTTACCTTAATCGATGTAATTAATTTTAATTACATTAATGAATAATTTTTGTAAAAAATATAATTTTAACATATTATATATTATAAATTATTCTAATTCCAAATATATAATCCATTTTTAAAAATTCTTATCACATATGTGGGAGAAATTAATTTAAAATTAATCCCACATTCAGGTCAATAATGTAGGTTTTTAGAGAAAAAATATTCAAAAGGTGGATATGTTTTTTTAGCCAATTTCGAAGTGAAATTGATCTCAATGACAAAAATTATATTAATATGTCATAAAATTTATCTAATTAAACATTTAAACAAATTTAATTTATAATCTATCCATATAAATAAATTTTATTAAAAGAAATTGTGGACTAAAATTCATTATTTTTTACTATTCATTAAAAATTGAAACCTTACAGGAAAATACAAAAAAAATCTAAAACTAATTTTTAGTTTTTATAATACAAATTTAAACTTTATTTTAAAAATTTATTTTTTAACGAGTTCCAAAATTCAGATTTAAAATGGGATCCACATTAAAATGAAGAAATACTACATTTATAAAAATATATGTTTTTAATGATAAAATTTGGAATGTTCTTATATTACACCTATAAAATATATTAAAAGAATATAATTTTTTTTTAATTGAACATATAACATATATATTAATTTATTATTACCCATTAAATTTATTTAATTTAATTTATGAGGATCAATCATCTTTGTGACCCTAAAAAATAAACTATTTCCTTTTAAATTAAATCAATTTTCATATTCATTTATAATTACTTGGTATCCAATGAATTAATAATATATTGCGTAACCCATATATTTTCGTAACTTAGTTAATTATATTCATAACTCATAGTTTTAAGTGTATATGTTATCATGTTATATTATGTAATAATATTTTAATGATATATTATTGTTTGGTAAAATGTTGTCTTGCGTGTCAAACATTCCATCATGGAAATTAATTGTTGTGGGAAATGTAGGCTAACCTAAATGTTCCATATAGAAACAGATAAAATTTAGGTTGCACAGTGTGAATGATTAAATTTGTATTGTGTATAACACAATCCAAATATTGTTCTTTAATATAAAATAGGCAATATTCTGTGTTTTTTAATCTAAATATTTAAAAAAAGATTAAAATAATTCTAAAAATAATAATTAAAAAAATATCAGGGTGTTACATTCTACCCCAATTAAAATAAATTTCGTCCTAAAAATTATTTTGTGTTATCGAATGTTTAATACTTGAATGATTCATAATAGAAACCAAAATTGAAAAAATCGATACTAAAACTTCCATTAAACATGGAATGTTGGAAATATAAAAGTTTAATAATGTAATATATAACTAGGTTTCCTCAGAGGAAAACATTGGTTGGGAGTGATTATTCGTCAGGGGAGAATAGTAAAAATATTTATACGGAATGATTGGGGTTATCAATATCAAATAACTGAATGATCAAAAATAGTTGAGGGAATCATAGTCATAAATCTGTGATGATTTAAAAGGGAATTGACTCAAAACAAATAAGGTATTATGACAAAAAATGTTCTTTTTATCATTATCCTAATTCTTATTACTTCTTTTATTGACCATGAAAATAAAGATATAAAATAACATGATTAATTTATATTAAAACATTAATTATTTTGTTCTGATTTGATCAATTTGTAATTCATACATTACTTCGTGTAATGGATGTCTAGAAATTAGCATTGATCCCTGAAGTGCTAAAACACATTTTCAGCATACCTAAAGGCCCATAAAAGAATTAAATGTATAAAAATTCCCATTTAACTATTAATCAAAATCAATATAGTTAATATACTAACCAGTAGACATAAAAACTAAATATATTGGTCCATCATTAATAATTATTCAACAAAAATAATTACACATTAACGTAGGCATCGCCTAAGCCAATAGTAGGTGTGAAACACAAATTATCCATCAATCATGATTTCTAAACCTGCATCCTTTCCAAAACTGATTATTTTCCACATGACATACATAATGACTTTTTAAAATACCTTTTTAATATATTTTAAAAAATAATCAATAATGAAATCCTTGATACAATATTAATCACTAAATAGGATTTTAACAATGGTTTTCAATACAAACATAGTGAATAAATTATTCCACATATGTTTAGCACTATCTTCCAATGGATAGTCATCCTTATAACCCTTATTAAATAAAAATACCAAATATTTAGAAATAATTTCACGAAATATGTTCTTCATTGATTCCCCCATATATCACAATGTTTCTCTTCATTATCACTTTCTAATCATATAAATAACCTCATACTATATTATCTAGAAACATGGTAATTACCTGAATTATAATAAGTCCTTATTGAAAACATGCGTGCTTCCTTATTAAAAGTATATTTGATTTCTTCCATAAATCAAAAAAAGTTGTAGACTTCATCCATGATTGCATAAATTACTTTTCAACAAATCCTTAATTAGTTCCAAGGTAATCAGTATATCCATATTACTTATACATATCTCAAATATCTTTATCCAAGCAACATTATGATAATATAAGAAACATCTTATGTGTTATCTTTCCATTAATCAAGTATTTTCCATGGACATCACCTTGAAATTATATCACTTTCATATTTCACCAGAACCATTTTACGTGCTATTGTAAATACATAGTAAGAAACATAAACTGAACAATTGATATATATTTTACCTCTAATAATTCATCAATTTAAATACATATAAACATAGAATACATAATCTTTATGCCAATTATATTTCTACATCATCCTAATACCTCTATCAATTCAGATTTCATGGGTTGTGTCTTTATCATCTGCAATATAACCATTACTCATACAACCTTACAGATCCTCTCCCAGTTCTTTCATTTTGGGAAATTTTGTTTCATAATGACCATTTATTCCACACATAAAAAAATAACATTTGATGATGTCTTATAGATACCAACATTGTCATCTATTTAATTAACCAAAGTCATCAGTTTTCCATTACAGTCACCTGATTTGTGTCTTTTTCCATAGTCAAAAAATATTTTTGATCCTATAATACATTTACATATGGAAGTTATTCAACATTCATGACATAAAGGAAACTCAATAATACATCCTACATGGTTTCCATTACCCGAAATCTCAACTAACTACTTATTTCTCTTCCTTGGTGAGTCCTAGAGTGGTCGAAGGTTTACATTATTAATCATGTTCCATGAAAACTGATTAATAATGAGGATAACATCTATCACTATAGTGATCATCCTACCTCATTTCTCATCAGGAAATCATACATTACATCCATTCTCCATCCATTTCCTTCCATTTTGGGCCATTGAATAAAACCAAAATCACAGTGTGAGGATTACTTGTCATAGGATCCAACCAAATATTCATGAAAATAATTACTTATAGGATGTTTAAATCATGATAGAATACTTATTCTATGACAGTATAGGTTCATCCATGTTTATTCATAGCCAACTAATATTTAAATAATTCATGAATATTTGGGATGATTTTGTCAATTACCAAATCATATCTCTTATGAGTGTCAAACTAGGTGTGTAGTAAGGCCCATTATTGTGTAACATATTACCCTTATCTAGTCTTAGAACATCTTATCATAATTGATATCCCTAGGTACATACTTTCAATTTCCAAATACATGTATAATATCTTAACAAGGTTGTATTTATGGGAAAATACACACTCTATCCATTACCAAAATTCCAGGAAATATTCATAAATATTAAAATGTACTTAAACTTATCCTTAGATACATCCCTAGAAATATCAGTAGATATTTCCAAGGGATCTCACTAATGATTTCTTATCCTGGATTTAAATGTTAAAAAAAACCTTTTCTATGATTCCAATAATAACTCCAATTTATTTTCATACATTAACATTATATATCATTTTTGAAGTAGTTAAAACATTATACAAACAGACAGCCAAAGACTGTATTAGTAAATCCCTTAGGAGCATATAAACAAAAACACTAGCATATAGTTGAGATATATCATCTCCCACTAGGATCTTCTTTACTATCACCCTTCTTATACACCTCAATCATAATACATATACTCATAACACGGTGGATGAAACATAAAAAATGTGTGAGGTCATATAAATAATAAGGGTAAATGAGGGATACATTTAAGAATAAACATGATCATATTGGTATGATAACATGATCAAGAAAATAAAAGACTATACCCATCATACCATAAACCATAAACTAGAATCATGGAATAATGATTGGAAGTTTATAAGAAATTAATCATAAGTAAAAAAATAATAGAAGACATTAGAGTATAACATGGGAATAAGAAATGGAATTTCGGTAGACAAATAAGCATATATAATGATTTCCATATTTTTTAATTCAGTTCTATCGAGACTGTCTTAGTGGACAATGTCCTTTACTGAACCCAGTTCACACCGAATTCCAGCCATGTATTATTAAACCATGTTCTCTCCTCCTTACATCCCTGTAATAATAAAGTTACTCCACATCCAATTAAATCCATATAATACTAAACTATGTTCAATTATTATTTCCCTTTATCTCTATCTCATGAGATATAAACAATTATCTTTTTCATTGGATGAAGATATAGTTCCCACCCATCCCATAACTAAATCTTATATACATGTGACAAAAATATTATAAACAATGATATCATCACCCATGAAATAAACTGGGTATCATAAACATGTAATCATGTTATTACATATGGAAAAATATTTAGGTTTTATAATCATTTAATCATAAGAATAACCCATGAAAATAAGAAGGTTTCAAAAGATTATACCCCATGAAAGGTAAACTATTGTTTTAAGTATCATTCTATAAAAACATAAACCATTCACGAATGAATTAGAATAGAACCATTAGATTATCTCATAGAAGTTAATGAGTAATATCAACATATATCATCGTAGAAGGAAAAAAATATGGAATTATATTTTGAAAACATTTCTTGAAATAATTACCATTTATTCTTTGAAAAAATATTGTTAAAACATAAAACATTTTCAAAAACCATTTATTTTCAATAAATTTTTAAAACATCCAATGAAGTCTTGAAACCATTTTTAAAAACACTTTCCTTGAAAACATAAAAAATAATCCTGAAAATATTTTGAAAACCATTTCATTGAATATAATTTACATTCATACAAAAAGGCATGAAATCATTTGGAAGACAACGTTCCTTGAAAACTTATTATATAATATTTAAAAAAATTATAAAAAGACTTCCTCAAAAACTTATTAAATATATTTAGTTAATTTTGAGTACAATTCCATTGAAAATAATTTGATTTATTTAAATAGGTCTAGAAATAATTTTGAAAACTATTTTAATTGAATACGTAGAAAATAATCTTTAAAAAAATTTGAAAACAATTATCCATGAAAATTTATAAAAGAATCAAAAAAATAATTTGAAAAACATTTTCCTTACAAATGTATAAAATTATAATAATAACATTTTTAAATACACTTTTCATTAATAAAACATTCCCTACTAAAAAATAAATCATGAAATATATTGAAAACTATTTCATTGATATTTATTTTGAAAAATATTTTCTGAAAAACTATCCTTATTAACAATAAAAATAATCTTCATTGAAATGGTTTTGTGTTAAATCCATACATGTCATAGGGGACAAAGAAGCATTAATTTTTATTGGTAAAATGGGGTTTAAAATGCCTTTTTTAGATAATGACAATAATATTACCCTAAAAACATTAGTAAAAGACAAAAGGAAAATATCTTTTAATTGATATTGGATAATTGTATAATATTTCTTGAAACCCTTATTAGGGAGCTTGGTTTTTATAGAACACAGATTTCCAACTAAAAAAAGGGTAATGTATAGATTTATTAAAAACCACATTGTAAACAATACTAGGAACCATGTATTTTAATAATAATAATAATAAATGAATATATAATTAAATAATATAGAAGGGAAATATTGGAGTTATAGAGAGATGGTTCAATATATTTTATCAATGGAAGCATAATCAGCAACAATCTCAAAAAATATTGTTATTGTTACAATAATATCATACCACAAGGTAACGTGGTATCACAATTAACATGTAATAAAACTATATTAAATAAATATTAAAATATAATTAAAATATGTATATACATGATACAACATGTATAGTGGATGTATATACACCTCAAAAATGAATTTAGGTGCATAATAAACATGACTCCCAATAAAGGAAAATTAAAGCAAAACTATCTTACGAATTTAAAAAAAATTAAGCATAATAACCATTAAGAAAATATAATAAAAAGGATATGTAAATACCCAAAATTTAAATGATAAGATACATATAATTAATTAATGTTCAGTAAATACAAGACACAAAAGAAGTGGGTGAGGAATAATGCATATATCTCACATAAATAAAAGTGAGATGAATTTTCACATACGTTGAGTCTTGACTCTCAACGTAATATTTCAAATAACCAGAATAATATATATATATATATATATATATCAAATATTTTATAAAACCATATTATTATATAAAATAACATATATTCTCTTATTATGGCCTTATATTACCTACTATTTAACCATCATATGTAAAGGTTTCACTTTAGATAATATTCACTTTGTTCTTCACAGATGTCTTAAATTGTTATACCATTGGTCCTTATAAATATATCATGATTATATAATATTAACCTATTCTATATATATAATTTATATTATGTATATGTTTATTATGATAATCTAAATATTTTACATGTACTAATTGGAATACATCATTTATAGAGACAGTAAGTCGTACATACACATGAACAGATTTTCTGTTTCTATTGTCGTATTCAATAAAATAAAGAAAATAACCTATACGTATACATGAAAAAATATTAATAATATATCATTATAATGATATATATATCATATATTTTCATGAAAACCATCCATAATATGTTCAATTCAGTGTGTAAATGAATCACATCTTTTTGAGTGGTTAATTCATAATTCATTAAACAACATTTTCATATTTACCAAAAATGGAAATTAAAAAATATATGAAATTTTAAATGAATACATAATATTAAATAAATAATAAATATAAAATATATTAACATATGATCCAGCTTAATTTCATCTGTGATAGGTGGTAAAGTAAAAAATGAATAATCATTGTTTAGTGAGGCCGTATTTCTCTATATATATAAAGAGTATATTTGTTTCCCATTAGTTGGAGGATTATATAATTTTCTGTTGAAACCATATCATAAAAACACCCGATTATACAAATTATACATGGGTTTTATACAAAAATGTAGTAATGAGAGTGTAGGGGTCAAGATATAAAATAAATTAATGGAGTTGGAGATAAGACTTTACCTCTTAATTAGGTAACTCCTTTGGGTTTGTGTCGACCGGATTCATTTGGTTCCTTTATTCCCCAAGGGAGGATTAAATTAGTAATTTGGTGATATTTTGATGTTATTTATTTAAATATTGGACCTTCATAAGTGTTTTATAGGTTTCATGAAGAGGGAGAGGTGGTTGCTTTTTATATAGAAGAGAGATGACTCACATTATATTTTTTTTTAAAATAGTAAGCCCACACACATTTTTCCAAACAAAGTTAATAAAGAATAAATAGAAATCAATAATTTATGGTTAATATATGAGTCTTGACCAACAAATGGTTGTTATATAGGTGTCTATGTCATTTGGGTCATAAATTTACTGTTTTTTCCATAGTTATGCTTAATTTTACCTTAATCAATGTAATATATTTTAATTACATTCAAAAAAAAATTTCATAGAAAACTAAGTTCAACTTTTCAAATATTATATGTTAAAATTATTCCTAATATTTAGTCTATTTTTCCAATTTATCATCAAATAAGTGTCAGAAATTAATTTAACATTATTCATATGATCGGGACAATAATGCGAGTTGTTAAAGTAAAACTATTCCAAAGTATGATATGTTTTGGTATCAAATTTCAAGGTGAAATTTATCTCAATAAACTAATATATATTAATAAATTAAAATATTATCTATTTATACTTCTAAACGATTTAAAATATAATTTTACCTTATAAATAAATTTGATGAAAAACTTTTTTGAACTATAATTCCATAATATTAAACATACATTATAAATGAAACCTTTACAAAAAATAAAAAACTAATTATCCTAAAATAATTTTTATAATATAAATTAAATATTATGTTTATTTTGACATGTATTTCTATAAAAGTTCCAAAATTGGGACTTAAAATGCATTCTCTATTAAATGGTTACAAAACTACACTTATTAAAACAATTTTTTCTATACATAAATTTTGGTTTTTTCTTATCATATATATATATATATAATATTAAATGAATCTAAGAAAATATTATTTTAATATATAAAGATTTCATTAGATTTTTGTATCTCACTAATAATAAGTAATTTTATATTTTAGTGTAAAATTGCTTTGTAACCGTAAAAATAATTATATTTCCTTGTATATTCAAAAAAAATATTAATTTATAATTATTTGGTAACATATGTATTCATATTATATTATTTAAACCATTTATTTTCTAAAAAATTAGTAATACGCTTTATAAAGGAATGTTTAACATTTAGGTTTTATCGAATTATATTAAGTAATTACACATTATTGATATACTATTTTTTGGTAAAACATTGTCTTTCATGTATCAAAAGCCATAGAGGAAAGACATTATTTTGTAGGTAACCCAGGGTAACATAGGTTTCCCATGGTGATAAATATAAAGATTATGTTGAGTGATGTTTATGATTAACTTGGTGATGTGTATAAATGATGACAAACATAGTGATTTAATATAAAATATTTTATCTACAATGTTCTGTAAAATTAAAAGAATCATAAAAGTTAAATTAATTAAAAATAACAATTCACAAAATCTCATGTTGATCCATTATACAACCCATAAAATTAATTTATTCCTTCAAAATTTTATCAGTTATCATATTTTTATTACTTGATAGATTCGTTCATAGAAACCCACATCGAAGAAATGGATACTAAAACTTCCCTTAAAAAGAGAATGCTCGAACCATAATTGTAACCCAATTAACATTTAAATTGGCTTCCACATAAAAAAACTTATATTATGAGTATAGATTGGTCATGGATGAAATTCATAAATATTTAGAGGATGTTTTTGGGGTAATAAATATTCAAAATTGAATGATTAAACATAACAAGAGGGAATCAATGTCAAAAATCTGTGAGGATTTAAAAGTCCATCAGTTCAAAAAAAAGAATTTGGACAACATATTTTCTTTTGACCATTAACCAAACATTGATTAATTCTAATATTGAACATGAATATATGCAAATATACATAAATTATATATTTCTATAAACAAAATTTCATTACTTATCAATAATTTTATCAATTTCTAATTCAACCATTTCTTAATAAAATGGATGCCTAAAAATTAACCTTAATTCCTGATGTAATAGAATATAATTTTAGAAGATATTAATGCACATAAAATAATTAAAAGTATAACTACCTTCCTATAACTATTATTCAAAATAAATATAGTTAATATAATAATTTTTAAACATAAAAAAGTAACTCTACTAGTTTATCATTAATAATTAATCAACGAAATTATTTACACATTTACCAAGACATCTCATAGACCAGGGGTAGGCCTGAAACCTTTATCATCCTTCGATCATGGGTTCAGTACTAGCAGGCTTTCCAAACATGATTGGTTGTCAACCGACATACATGGCATCATTTTCTAAAACCATGATAATATAATTTCTAAAATAAATAAGTTTGACATTTTTTAAATAATGGTAATCACTAAATATCCTTCCAATGATTATTTTCAATACAATATTAGTGAATAAATACTTAATCCAAAGATTAACATAAACTTGTCAGGGATGATTCACCTTATAAAAGTTACAAAATATTAAAATCGAACACTTTAGAAATAAACTCATGAAATCATGTTGACATTGATTACCCTGTATATCAAAAAGTAGCTCTTGGTTTTTAAATTCAAACATGTGAATAAACTCATTAAATATTATCTTAAAAAATGGTAATAACCTATATTAATATAAATTCTTATTTAAAACATTCATTCTTACATATGTAATGTCTTTTTGATTTATTCCATAAATCATAAAATGTTATAAACTTCATCTATGATAGAATAAACTACTTCTCAACAAATCCTTAATTTTTTCATTGTTAATTACACTACAAAAAACATTAATTTAGTGAAATTTTAGTGACACTTTTTAAAATATCTTTAATTATGTGTTTTAGTGAAAGTTTTTTGGAAACATTGCTAATTTTCCACCAATTCCTAAAAACATCACTAATTTAGTTATATTTCTAGAAAATGTCGCTATTTTGCAAACATTTCTTGATAAAAATCACTAATTTAGCAATTCATATGAGGAAATGTCCCTAATTTAGATATGTTTTTCAGAATAATGACTAAATTTGCATCGTTGTTTCAGAATTGATACTAATTTAGCTACATTTATTCATAAGAGTTTCCAATTTAGCAACATTATTTTAGAAGCGTTGCTAATTTAGTAATTTTTTCTCAAAGGCGTTGCTAAATTAGAGACTCTATTATAAATGAATCACTAATTTAGTGATTTTTTCTTAGAATCATCACTAATTTAGAAAAGTTTACTCAAATGTGTAACTAAATTAGGGCCATTGACTCACAAGCATCAGTAAATTAGTGATGTTTCCTGAATTTGAAACATATGAAATAGATAGATATATATTTATATATAATAGATGTAAACATATATATATATAATATAAATTCAAAATATAATCATATATATATATTTACTAATATAAGTATACATCTGAGTAAGTGAGTGTGCATAAATTTATAGTTATAATTATATATATGTAAACATATATATTTAAACACACACACAAATATATATATTTATATATAATATAAAGATATAAATAAACATAAAATATAAACACACACACACACATATATATATATGAACATAAAATATAAACACCCCCCCCCCACACACATATATATAATCCAAAATTTAATCATCTGAAATATAAGATACACATACACACACACACACACACATATATATATATATATGTTCTTAAAAATAATTTATAAATATAAAATATTAATATATATATATATATATTAATATATGAATTTTCATTTATATATATAATAAAATAATTTTTTAAATACACAGACACACATATATATATTATTATACAGTTAATAAAATGGTATTTTCCTTGTTGATCTGTGTATGTTTGTTAGTGTATAAGGACCTGGCATTAAACATTACTTATTATTGAATTAAATGAATAATTCACATTGAGGATCTTTTCAGGTTTAGAGTTTTAGGTAATTAGGACATAACTATTACATATAAATGATTAAAAAGTAGACACATCTACTTAGCTTCCATTTTTTTCATAAAATTAAAAAACTATTAAAAAAAAGAGTCATGCCTAGTTTCTTGTTTTAGACAGCCTGACATTTCCCTGATCCCATCCGTTACCCTATTCTACTTTATGTCCTGTGAAAAACATTTCAATAAAACATGGGATGAGAATAAAAAGTGCAGTAAGGGTCATAACAATATGGAAAGAAATCATTAGTCCGTGTATACATAAGAATCAATGAATTCATTTTTTACTCGTAAAACATAAGCAATTTAACATGCCCCATGAAACCATAAGATTTACGAATAACTCATAGAAATCATAAGACATAAAGGTAACTTGTGGCATTCATAACATTCTTACATAGGGTGTAACCCTCATGGTTACGTTTGGAATACCCATCACTGTATATTCCATAAATCTCTTCGGATAAACCTTTTCATTTAACCCCTTCGCGTTACCCAATGCATTGGAGAGCAATATCGAGCTCACCCACCCTTAGTTTATCACGGAACCACCTGTCTTCATAAACAATTCCCAAGAACCATAACATAATCATATCACATAAATTAAGCATAAAAGTAAAGATAACATTCCCACATTGCAATAACAATATAACATTTTAATATATTGAAGTAACGAATCCATTCTAAAATCCATTTTCAAACCCATTTAAAACATTTAATAAAGGGATTTTTTAATCAAAGTGTCCCACACCACTTTGAATCTTTTATCATTTTAAACCATTAATATCCATATAAAAAAATCCTTAAAACCATTTTGAAAACATGGATATTATTGAGATATATTTATAATAATAAATCATTTAAACATTTAAAACGATATTTTAGATAAAGGGTTTTTAACAAAATGAGAGACACTTGAATACAATAATTGAAAATAACATTTAATTAGAACTTTATAATATTAAGAGAATAAAGGGATTCATGTTATAATATGTCAAAGGACAGTATATACACCTAATAATAGGGAATTGGTGAATATCAAAAATTAAGTCTCAATGGAAATGTAAAATGAGATGAAATCTCTGATAAAGGAGGTATCCTTAAATTAATGATAAATCAATCTCATAATTATGTGTGGAAAATATAAATATACCCAATATAAGTGGATAATAACTGTAAAACAACCAGAGGTCATTCACAGATATTCATAGGATGACATATTCAATAACTACAAGTTGAACTCAATGAAATCTAAATTGTGATAAAATGTTCCCTTAGTAAAATTCGATAGCCTAACGACATCACTTTAAAATACATAAAATTAGTTTATGAAAGAGAAAATGTTATCTCATCACATGGACATAAAATTTACGTCAATAAGGATATATAAGAACATATCCTAAGATAAAAATATGTAAATTAAAAGACGTAACTAAATAAGTCTTTTTAAAAGAGAACTGTGAAAGGTTCTCTTACCGATTTGGGCATCATTCGAAACGTACACCCCATGAAAGAAAGGTCATACAATGAAGATGTAACTACACATAAATGAGATTATATTATACAAATAGTAAAATAATGGGATGTACATAGACCACACAAAAGGAAATAGTGGCCAATGAATCATGAATCTCACAGGAATAAAGAGTGAGATGAAAACCCCCCTATGAAAATTCGGCAGCCTAACGACGCCACATAAAACTTCCAAAAATGGATTTATGAGATAAAATAGGGTCTATCATCATATGAACATAAAATTTACAGCAATAAGAATATAAAATAACATCCACCAACATAAAAAAGTGGAGCTTAATGTATGTTACATAAAAAGAGTACTTAAAAATAAAGAGAGGTAGGATCCCTTACCTCAAGTCCGACTTGTCTTGTCCGTTTCTTTATATTCCTAAATAATAAACTATGGTCAATTTATAATTTCATAAGGCCCTCATTTAAATATTATTATTCAGTTCATATCACATATTATAATGTTATAATAATTATTTAATAATGTTAGTTCGTATCAGAAGGTTTTGCCAAAGTTTGGTACATGAGTCAAAAATGAACTTGTTTGAAAATGATTACCCATGTAGTTATAAGTGAATCATTTAAATAATAGTGTTAATGATTAAAATATAATATATATCTGGTAAATATTTATTTTATTCTATTCCATAACATTTGGAGATAAAAAAATGAAAATCACCATTTATGGAGACGGTAGGTCATACGTACGCATTAACGCAACTTTCACTTTTTTTGTCATATTAATGGAATAAAAAATAAATGATATATATATATATATATATATTATAATTCCATTATAATATATATGTTATACTGGTCACATATGTTTATTAATTTCATTCTTTATACATTCCATGTATTGCATGAATGAGTCACATCAATTGAGGGGGCGGTAGTCCACACTTCCTCACATGAAATTATCGCATTTGCAAAACATGCAGAGAATAAAGGTATGTTTTAAATATAAAATACTAAAGTATATAGTAAGCATAAATACCATATATATCATATATAAAATATTTTGACATCATAATTTTCAACATTAAAGGTGTTAAAATAATATTGAACAATCATCGTTTCGTGAGGCAGTAATTCACCATCCACATAAACATTATCTTCTTTAACCATTAGACAGATGTGTGTGTAAGTGTAGCTTTAATCCTTCTTATTAAAAAATCATAGTATATTGAAGATTCTGGTTTTTTACAAAATAATGGAATAAAAATAGTTTAGGGGGTTGGAGAAGCAAAATAAAACATAAGAACACAAGAGAAGACAGCACCTTTAAATCAGTTAACACTTTTTGATTTGAGCTCAAAGGCTTCCTTGGAAAAACTCTGCTCAAAGTGAGGCTTCTAGGAGTAATATATAGATGTGGAGAGACAAAATGGGCAGGTTTTAGTCAATCCAAAGGCTTGAGAGGTGTGGGAAAGGTGGTAGAGGTGGGGTCCATTTATAAGAGGATAGGAGGGGCACTCTTGGAAAGTTATAAAAGGTTACTTTATTATAAAATGATTTTCAGATTTTAAAGGTCCCCAAATTATATATTTCAAGGATAAGGTGATAACAGTTTTAACTCCACCCATCCAATAGGTTTTTTACATGTTTAGGTCGTATATTTTACATTATCTTTTCATTTTATTTAAATCGTTAAATAATGAGGTAATCGCTGCATCATCATGGTGTCAAAACTTATTTAATTTATTTAACGTCTAAAAAATACTAAAAAATATCATGATGTAGGAAATCTTTTTATATTTCTAATTAATATTTATAGTCAAAAATATGACTTGTATTACCTCATTTTAAAAAAAAATTCGTAAAAAAACACAAGTTTGTGACTTTTTTATTTAAACATTAAATAAAAAGTTATTAATGACATTATCCTACCAAAGTGGATCCATGGGGTCCCCAAGTTGACCCATGTATTTTATTGGTCGTCCATGAAACATACAATAGGGGTAGGACATGTGTCATGGTCATTTCATATTATTAAATCATTATTTATACCTTAAATTACTCTAATTACCTCTAATCGCGATTAAAAACATAAAAGTTACTATTCACCAAAAAATATTTTAATCCTATTGAACAAAATTTTACATCCTAATTACAACCATGTATGTTGGATTTTAGAAATCCAAAACACAGAGGTGGTAATATATCATTTAAATGAAAAATCAATTATTTAAGTACCACTTAGTGGTTTCACTATTCATTAAAAATTGAAGTTTTTCAGAAAAATACCAAAACTTCACCCTAAGCTATATTTGATATTCCAAATTCAAAAATGAAGTTTATTTTAAAAATTTAAAAACATATAAGTTGCATTAATTAATTTAATAATTAATTCCCGCTGTCAAAACAATTAGTGTGTTTTTAAGATACAATATCTATAAAAATATTGACACTAGTTTAAGTCTAATTTCAAATTGAAATTAATTCCAATGACCACAATTGGATTAAATGGTAAAAATATATTCTAATTAAACTATAATCTCAATTAATAATATAATCTATCCATATAAATAAATCATAATAAAAGGAGGTTTTGAATTAAAATGCAACATTTTCACAAAAAATGATCTTTATCAGAAAAATAACAAAAATTTACACAAAGTAAATTTTGATGTCCAGATTATAAAGAAGGATTTTATTTTTTCAAATAAAACATATGAAATTTTCAAAAGTATATTTAAAAAGGGTTCTCCATTAAAAGGCGGTTAATCGACCTTTTAAAGAATATTAGAAGATTTGTGCTTAAAATTGGATTCATTTGCATTTTAAGCCTCAACATTTATTGGATAAATGTAAAAATATTTAACAAACATATATAATCATTTTGTAGTTATTTATTTTCATTCCCGCCATTTCAATGACTAGGCGTTAACTATTATAATATTATTATATTATTAGTGTGCAACGTAAGATTTCAAAGAAACTTGTTGTTGGGTATTGGGTACGGCATTGAGCATAGCATTCTCTTTAAAGTAGTATTAACATTTAAATCACAAATATTGATAAACATTATAATGTAATATTATTTATTTACCTGGGATGTTACACCCTTCCCCCCTTTTGGGATTTTCGTCCTCGCAATTTCAAAATTGGGCTTGGAAACTTCATTTAAAGTCCCACATCAGAACAAGATTCAGAAAAACTATCACATTAAAAGAAAAGGAGAGAAGTACAAAGGTCACCCGAGTTAACACATACTAGGATTCCATGTAAGAAAACATGGATATGGATGAAAAAGAAAAGGGTCATGTTCCGAGGGATAGTGATAGAAAACATTTTTAGGAGAAAGTTAACCACAAAAAAATCACAAACATGAGGTTGGTTAAACAGTATTCGATTCCCCAGTAGGAAAAGTTAATAGACAACATTTTTGTTTTAATTTTCTTTTCATTGAGGAATTTATTTTTGAGCTTAAGTAAATCATAATGAAACATACTTACTTGTCACGTAGACTTTCAACTTTTACTATATTCCTTAATCAAACTCATATTTTCTCCAATAGATGAGTATTTAGGAAGACATGTTTTTATTAAGAGTACTATAATCAACTTCTTGAGAATCACCTAATCCAAAAAAGAGAATTATATATTTCCCATGTCTTTAGATCTCAACTAAAACCAAACCAAAAAGTTTTTTACGAGATCATATAATACCCAAAAAGGATATTATTTTTTTTACAAAAAGAAAAACTACCCCTAGTCTCCAAAATTTGTCCAACAAAAGCCAAAGTTCAACGATGACCATTCAATAAACACTTTTTCCATATAATTCATCAAAGTAAACCAAACTAAGATTGAAACCCAAATATTTGAAGGATTCAGTTACATAGTCTTCCAAGTTACAAATTAACACTTATCTCCAAATAACATCAGTTTCTCTAAAAGTCTCATAATGAAAAGTAATTAACATAATCACATATCCACCATGATAAGTTAATAATTTCCCTAGATTACCCAAAATCAACATACTATTAATTCATAAAATCATCTAACTAAAAATAATAAGTCATACAGACCAGGGCCTTCACGTAGTCCAATGGAAGGTGATAAATACCAGTCGCACTTTGGTTGTGGGTTCGATTCCCACAGCTTTGTCCGACGCGACAGGTTGTCACACGGTCTGCGTGTTTTCAGTTTTCCAAAACTATATAATTCTTAAAACATTCCCCAATAAGAGATAAAATCTTCAAAAATAACCATAACATAATTTAACCTCAATTTTACCTCATGCCTTTCATCTTCCATCATAACATATAGTAACCCATAATTACCTCAAATGTAATGGATCATATAAACTGTAATGGTTAACTTTATAATTACCACATGATCATCTACATCGAGTTGGTTCTCTCATACAAGAGGCATTAGAGAACTCACCAAGGTTCAAGTGGTTGATCATGACTCTTGATAGTTGGTTTAGAATGACCACTAGATTTCTCATTGAGTCCCCCATTTCATCCTGTCTCTTAATCAGAGAACCACCATAGTTTCATTCAAATACATTGTCACTTTTGTGCCTGCTAGATCCATCCATTTTCTAAAACCAAAAATGTCAGTGTGAGTATATGAACATAATCATCATGTACTAATGAGGAAGATAAACACTAAGATATACTTACTCATTCACTTTATCTAAAAACTATGACTCTTTCCGAAATCCTTACCATTATGGTAATGTCACTTATTCATAGAGAATACCCTAACCTCTAAAGTTATCTATACTGAACTCTGATACCAACTCCAAGGACATGGCCTTAAACATTAATTATTATTGTATTAAATGAATAATTCACATTGAGGATCTTTTCAGGTTTAGAGTTTTAGAGAATTAGGACATATCTATTACATATCAAAGATTACAAAGTAGACATATCTACTCAGCTTTAATTTTTTTCACAAAAATAAAAAACTCTTGAACAAATGAGTCATGTCCAGTTCCTTGTTTTAGACAGCTTGACATTTCCCTGATCCGATCGTTGACCCTATTCAACTTTTTCTCTTGTGAAAAAAATTTCAAAAAAAACTTGGGATGAGCATAAAAAGCTCAGTAGGGGTTATAACAATAACAAAAGAAAACATTAGTCCATGTATACATAAGAATCAATGAAATCATACTTTACTCGTAAAGCATAAGCAATTTAACATACCTCATGAAATCATAATATTTACGAATAACTCATAGAAATCATAAGACATAAATGTAACTTGAGGCATTCATTACATTCTTATGTAGGGTGTAACCCTCATGGTTACGTTTGGAATACCCATTATAGTATATTCCCTAAATCTCTTTGGATAAACCTTAGCATTTAACCCCTTCACGTTACCCAATGCATTGGAGAGCTATATCGGGCTCACCCGCCCTTAGTTTATCATGGAACCACGCGTCTTCATAAAAAAATGCCCAAGAACCATAACATAATAATATCACATAACTTAAGCATAAAGGAAAGATAACATTCCCATATTTCAATGACAATATAACATTTTATGATATTAAAATAATGAATCCATTCTAAAAACCATTTTCTACGCCATTTAAAACATTTAATAAATTGATTTTTAAATCAAAGTGTCCCACACCACTTTGAATCATTTAACATTTTAAACCATTAATATCCATATAAATAAATCCTTAAAACCATTTTTAAAACATGCCTATTAATGAGATTTATTTATAATAAAAAATCATTTAAACATTTAAAATGATATTTTAGTTAAAGGGTTTTCAACAAAATGAGAGACACTTGAAAACAATAATTGAGGAATAGCATTTAATCAGGACTTTATAATATCATGAGAATAAATGGATTCATGATATAATATGTCAAAGGCCAGTATATACACCAAATAGAAGGGAATTGGTGCATATCAGAAATGAAGTCTCAATGGAAATGTAAATTGAGATGAAATTTCTTATAAAGAAGGTATCATTAAATTAAGGATAAATCAATCTCTTAATTATGTGTGGAAAATATAAATACACCCAATATAAGTGGATATTAAGTGTAAAACAAATATAGGTCATTAACACATATTCATAGGATGACATATTCAATAACTACAAGTTGAACCCAAAGAAATCAGAATTGTGTTAAAAAGTTCCCTTGGTAAAATTTGAGAGCCTAATGGCGTCACATTAAAATTCATAAAATTAGTTTATGAGAGACAAACTGGTATCTCATAACATGGACATAAAATTTACATCAATATGTATATATAAGAACATATCCCAAAATAAAGAGATGTAAATTAAATGACATAACAAAATAAGTCTTTTTAAAAGAGGAGTGTGAATGGTTCCCTTACCGATTTGGGAAACTTTCGAAACGTACACCACATGAAAGAAGGGTCATAAAATGAAGATGTAAATACCAATAACATAGATTATATTATACAAATTTTAAAATAATGGGAAGTACATATACCACACAAAACGAAATAGTTGCCAATGTAGCATGAATCTCACAAGAATAAAAAGTGAGATTAAAATCCCCTTAAAAAAATTCCGAGCCTAACGGCACCCCATAAAACTTCCAAAAATGGATTGATGAGATTAAATAGGGTATCTAATCATATTAACATAAATGTTACAACATGAGGAATATAAAATAACATCCCATAACATAATAAAGTAGATCTTAGAGTAAGTTACATAAAAAGAGTACTTAAAAATAAAGAGAGAGGTAGGATCCCTTACCTCAAGTCCGACTTGTCTTGTTCGTTTCATTATATTCATGAATAATAAACTTTGGTCAATTTATAATTTCTTTAGGTCCTTCTTTATAGATTATTATTCAGTTCATATCACATATTATAATTTTATAATAATTATTTAATATTCTTATTTCATATCAGAAGTTTTTTCCGATGTTTGGTACATGAGTCAAAAATGAACTTGTTTGAAAAATATTGCCCATGTAGTTATAAGTAAATCATTTAGACAAGAGTGTTAATGATTATGATATCATATATATCCAGTATATATTTATTTTATACTATTCCATAACATTTGGAGATAAAAATATGAAAAGCACCATTCATGGAGACGGTAGGCCGTACGTACGCATGAATGCTACTTTCACTTTTTTTTCATATTAATGGAATCAAAAATAAATGGGATATATATATATAATATATTAATTAAAGTAAAATATATATGTTATATAGGTCACATATGTTCATTAATTTCATTATTTATACATTCCATTTATTACATGAACGAGTCACATCACTTGATGCGGCGGTAGACCACACTTACTCGTATGAAATTATCACATTTGCACAACATGAAAAGAATAAAGGTATGTTTTAAATACAAAATATGGAAGCGTATAGTAAACATAAATACCATATATATCATATATAAAATATAGTTACATCATAATGTCCACCTTTAAAGGTGTTAATAGAATATTGAACAATCATCGTTTCTTGAGGCAGTAATTAGCCATCCACATAAACAGTATGTTCTTTAAACATTAGACGGATGTGTGTGTAACTGTAGCTTGAATACCACTTAAAAATCATCCTATTATATTTTATATAATGTTGTTGTGCCAAAATAAAGGAATATAAAGAGTTTAGGGGGTTGGAGAATAAAACTTAAACATAAGAACATATGAGAAGACACTACATTTAAATCAGGTAACTTTTTTTGATTTGAGCTCAAAGGCTTCCTTGGAATGACTTCTGCCCAAAGTGAGGCTTCTAAGAGTAAGAGAGGGATGTGTAGAGACAAAATGGACAGGGGTTAGCCGAGAAAAAGGCTTGAGAGGTGTGGGTAAGGTGGTATAGGTGGGGCCCTTTATAAGAGCAGAGGAGGGGCACTTTTGGAATGTTATAAAATGTTACTTTATTATAAAATGATTATCGGATTTTAAAGGTCCAAAAATTATATATTTATAGTATAAGGTGATAAGAGTTTGAAATCCACCGATCCAATAGGTTTTTTACAATTGTAGGTCTTAGATTTTACATTATCTTTTCATTTTATTTAAATCGTTTAATAATGAGTTAATCACTGCATCATCATGGTGTCATAAATAATTTAATTTATTTAATTTCTAAAAAATATAAAAAAATATAATGATTTAGGAAATATTATTATATTTCTAATTAATGTTTATAGTCCAAAATATGACTTGTATAACCACATTTAAAAATTGTTTTCGTAAAACAACACATGTTTGTGACATTTTTATTTTAACATTAAATAAAAAGTTATTAATGTCATTTTCCAACAAAATTGGCTCCATGGGGTCCCCAAGTTGACCCATGGATTGTCTTGGTCGTCCATGACACATAAAATTGGCGTAGGACATGTGTCAAGGTCATTTCATATTATTAATAAATTTTTTTTTAAATTACACTAATTACCTCTAATCGCGATTAAAAAATTACTAGCTACTATTCACCAAAAAATTATTTTAATCCCATTGAACAACATTGTAAATCATAATGACAACCATGTATTTCAGATTTTTGAAATTCAAAACATAGAGGTGCTAAAATTTCATTTAAAAAAATAATCAGTTTTTTTAAGTACCAATTAGTGGTTTCACTATTCATTAAAAATGAAGTTTTTCAAAAAAAAATACCAAAACTTCACCGTAAGATATATTTGATATTCCAAATTCAAAAATGATTTCTATTTTACAAAATTCAAAACATATAAGTTTCATTAATTAATTTAATAATTAATTCCCGCTGTCAAAACAAATAACTTATTTTTAAGAATCAATATCTATTAAAAAATTGACACTACTTTAAGTCCAATTTCAAATTGAAATTAATTCCAATGACCACCATTGGATTAAATGGTAAAAATATATTGTAATTACACATTAATCTAAATTATAAAGATAATATATCCATATAAATAAATTAGATTAAAAGGAGGTTTTGATTTAAAATGCAACATTTTCACTAAAAATGATCTTTATCGGAAAAATAACAAAAATTTACACAAAGTAAATTTTTTTCTCCAGATTCTAAAGAAGGATTTTATTTTGTGAAATAAAACATATAAAATTGTAAAAATTATATTTAAAAAGGGTTCTCCATTAAAAGGATGTTAATCGACCTTTTAAAGAATATTAGAATATTTATGCTTAAATTTGGATTCATTTGCATTTTAAGCCTCTAACATTTATTAGATAAATGTAAAAATATTTAACAAACATATGTAATAATTTTGTAGTTATTTATGTTCCTTCCCTCCATTGTAATTTCTAGGTGTTAACTATTATAATATTCTTATATTATTAGTGTGAAACGTCAGATTTCAAGGAAACTCATTGTTGCGTATTGGGTACGCCAACGAGCATAGCATTCCCATTAAAGTAGAATTAACATTTAAATCACAAATATTGATAAACATTATTATGTAAAATTATTTATTTACCTGGGATGTTACATAGAGGATAGTAGTCGGGGGTTTTACTCTCACCTTGGGCTTAATTTTATGGTTGGTGTGAGGTTTTGGAAAGGGGGTGGGCAGAAGTAATTGGAGAAGGGCCTAAGTTGTGGGAATATGAGGGGGAGTGGTGAGGTTGGTAAAGGGAGAGTGGTGGGAATGTGAGGGGTGAGTAGGAGGGTTGGGAATGGGAGTAGAGTGGGTAGGGTAGAGGAGGTAGAAAGGGAGGGGAGAGGGGGTTGGAAAAGGGATGGATGAAGGGATAGGAAATGTAGAGGAGATAGGGTGGGATTATGAAATGTCAGTAAAATGGTAAGATGTGATGTTATCAAAAAATTAGTATGGGAAAGAAAATATAATGGTATTTAGTAGGTGTTGTATGTGAAAATTCTCTATTTGATATTTGGACATAGAAAATCTCATTTCTAAGAGATATTGGATGTGAAATCCTTTCATTTACTCTATTTCCTAAAAAGTCTCTGAACCCCAGTTATAATAAATATTGACATATAAATCACATATATAAGAACTATAATCTGATATATTAAATTTTATAATATTCAATTAATTTAATTTATTACATATAAATTTGATAGTGAATGTTTATTATTGTTAATAGATACATGAATTTTCTATTATATCAGACTAGTTTCAGTATGGTCATGTTGTCACTCATTATTGTACAAAAATTTAATAATATAGATATTATTAAAGGTATATCTATAATATCATTGTAATTATTCAAATAGTCTCATGTTCATTTCATGGATATTATAATTATGGTTTAAATGAATTGAATTGTAGATATTCGTGTTTTGAGTAATTTTATTATTAAAAAATAGTTTTTTTATAATGATTTTTCATTTTCATATCACCATTTAATAATCAAAATTATAACATAAATTAATCTTTAATATTAAATATTTATATTCATTATGTTGTTTATACTCAACCATGATATATATTTGGAATATAGTAAAGTTTCATTCATGTTGGTGGTTAAACTAACCTAGATAATAACATATAAAACTATTTGATGATAATGAGAATTGAGTTCTATTTGGGTAATTTCAATTTCTAAGAAGAAATAATATGTTAATAATATATAATTATTTCTATTATTGATATTTCATATGATTCTAAATGAGATGCTATTTTAAAACAATCAATATATACTTTAAAATAAGATTAATTCATCCTTTCTCAAAATGGGTTCATTTTTCATTACGTATTTTCGACTCACTCATGGGAATAGAAGAAACCCAACATGTAATATGAATATAGGAAAGGATGTTTGGGAAGGTATTCAAAATAAAAAAATGATAATTTTTTTGGGAAGTGTGTAGGGTGGATAATTTTATTGGTGAGTTTGAGGGGTATTTTAGAAAATACTCATTCTTTAGTGTGTGTGAATTGTCCTTTGAAGATGAAAAGTTATTCAGAGAGGTAAAATGATGAATATGGGCGTGAATACCATTACAAGAACAATATATGGTAAATTTTGGAGATATTTGTGGAATTTATGCTTTAATTTAACCCTTTTACCTTATATTAAATTTACAGGGGCCACCCTTTTTACCTCCATAGCTTATGTTTTTTCATAAAAAAGAAATTAACTCTCTTACATTATTTTGATACCATGATTCGAAAAACAATATCCAATTTTCTCATTAAATATCAATGTTTGTGAAATAAATTTTTTAAATCAAAATAAATAATACATTTAGAAAATAATCTTTCATTAATAACAAAAAAAATTATTTGTTGAATGATTAAAATTTATATATTATCATTTATAATTAAATTAATGGAAATTAGTTAATTAATATTTATATAAATTACATTGTTTATAATTATTTAATTGTATCTAAAAATGGATCATATTATAATTTTCTAATTTAAAGACATGTCATTTCTCATATATATTTCAAACAGCCACCTAATTGTCATATTACCCATGTTCATTTATATATATGACTATATATTCTTCTATAAAATACATTTATACTTTTTTTTTCTATAAAAAATTTTAACATATTTATTTATAATTTTCCTTTCTCTATATTTATTATTGGTTTTATTATTTTTATGGAAAATCAGGAGGAATAATATTTAAATTTCATCATTTTTTTACTTTTGGTTTTATTCCACAGAAATTATTTATAATGATGTGTTGTGATTATTTATTATAATGTATTATTGATCATTATATTGTAGTATTAGATACAAATTAAATAATGTTTGGGTAAAATTTTTTTGAATTTTTTTTGTGGAACTTGTAATTTAATTTATTCAAGAAATAAAAATGGGGTATTTTATAGTAAGATGCATGAAACACATCTTTTCTCAATACACAATGTTAGAATAAAAAACAGATTCTTTTTTCGAAATTCTATTTTTCCAATCTTTGTTAAATAAATATAATAATAATTTAAAAATCAATTCAAAATAAATATTTTACAACAATATAATGTTGGAATGAATTATAAAATTACAAAAATCACATCAAAAGGTATTATAATCAGTTTTAGTGTGAATAAGTGTCAGCCACCATAGATGATGTATAATGGAAATCTATAGAACACATGGTAAAATTTGCGTATGATTAATAAGATCCCAAAAACCCCTTAAAATATGTATAAGATATATTAATTATTCTACACATTATTTGAAAACCATATTTACCATCCTCTGGATGTAATCAAACATGAAAAAATATCCAAAGAGATAGTAAATTATTAGAAGAAATTATATTGATCAAATAGTTAATGTGATCATTAAGATAAAAAAATTGATCTAGTGTCTATCTAATCAATCCTATTGTAGAATTTTTTATTGATCAAAGAATAATCTAAAATTTTTTCTGGGAAATACCCAAGATCATCCATGTATAATTTATGTTAGTTAATTCGGTTAGTGAGAGGAAAAATAAGATTTTTAAAATAATGTCATGTGAATTGAATCGGGAAACACGATTACCCTATAATGTCACTGGTTGTTTCAAAAGGTATGATGGAAAATAAAATAAAATAGAGGAATGAAATTTATTTTTAATGACATCAAATTTTAATTCAATTTATGTATAATGTTGATTGGGTTTTCATATTACTGAGAAAATATATTATTAGTGTAATGGAATTATACAATCTCTGAAATACAATATGAAAATTGGTAATACAATGAAGTAAATTTTCAATTACCAATTATAGAATTAATAAAATAGAAATAATGAAAAAAAACATCGAGTATTAGTTTAAAAAATAAATATTGAATTAAAATTATATTATTAAAATATTCATTTAAAAAAATGTATATTATTGAACTATCAACTAAATATATGGTATCCATAACTTTGAACATTCCATAAGGAACCCTTGATTCTATACCTATCATAATGATTGCCTTATTATATTTTCAATACCTCAATGAAACCTATTAGAAATTGCTCATGTCAAAAAATCCGAAATAATTAACCTATCTCTTCCTATTAATGAAATACCTTGATCAAATGATTGTAAATTCACATATCATCCAATAAATAGAATCCCTCACTTCTAAAATAATATAATAAAAAAATTAAATGTAAATTTTGAAGATATATGTATTTAAAACCAGGAAAAGTTATCTCTTAGCAATAATCCATAGAAAAAAATATTAATATGATTGAATGCTTTATATGTAATATATAATTTGAATGACTCAAAATAAATGAAAAAATTTATAATGTTCAATACAAATGACCATTGACCATATTGATCGTCTGATTCTTAGGGGTTCGATATATTTATATACATCCTTGTAACAAAATCCAAGTTTCAATGTCTTTAAAACTCATATTTGTTTGTAAACATATCAACACAATCATTAGAATCTACCTATGAACTGTACATCTTTTTTCATCTTCTGAGTAGTTAATTCATCCCCTCCATAGTGATTATAAATTTGAGGGATGTAATCTTGCATGAAACATTCTATCACTGGATTTTCTGAAAATATTTTTATTTTACCTATATTTTAGTTTTTTGGATATTTATTCTATATAAGCATAATGACTTTAAAAATAACATCAAGTTAGATCATTTTTATATAATGTGTATTTTTGTTTCCAAATTAATGGAATTAGTTATTCATTGAATCTATATTATCTTTATTTTTTATATAACACAATACACTATTTAACTTTTCAAATAATAATGATAATTAAAAAAATATATTTATTAAGCCTTCATGATAGATAATTTATCTCCCAACATTTTGAGATAAAATTAAACAAACATCACTAGAAAATAATTTGAATGTATTATACTAATTTTTTTGAATAGGTATATAAAATGATATGAAAATATAAATTCGAACAATTTTAAAAAATAATAAATTTCTCCTTTAATGTCCCTACCTAGGATCCACACAACATGTACCCCAAGACGGTGCATCACATTGACTCAAGAATAAATCCTTGTATGCAAGAGGCTACTAATAAGAAGTGATGGTATAAAGGTGGTATAGTGGGGAGACTATACATTATATATTTCATTGTCACAATATATACAATTAGATAAAATCAATATCAAAATTATAATAAAAATAGATATAACAGGAAAACTGTTGAAGTGTAAATAAATAACTGAATAAGTAAGAAACAGAAGAAATTGATAATTGAACAATAGATTACAATATAAAATATCCTATATGTAATTTTATGATACATAGATGCATGGAATGTAGGAAGGAAACAAGAATATACAAGCATTCCACACTATAGAACAAATAGAAAAAAAAGACAGAACTACTCAATGAATCTCGATCCAATTCCCGGTCCTCTTCTCCTAAGATCTAAATAATGTTAAATAATGCCAATAAATATTATCAAGATAATTCCCACTAATAGTAACCATAGATAGATAATAATCATGGGTGTTAAAGGGATCCTGAGTAGGGAGTGAGATAATAATCTCAGTAGGACACAACCAATGGTGTCTATGTGTAATCTATTATGTGCTCGTAATTAAAAAGTGTGCAAGTATAACAGAATAATTAATGAAATTATGAAATAAATAACCAATATTATTAGGTTCCTAAGGGACACCTAATGGATCCACCTCCTTCAACAAATTATTAGAGGAAATGACTTAACATTCACTATATATACAATAGTAACAATGTTTATATATATAATATAATTTTATATATTTCATCCACTTATACGAACTAAGTATGTGTGGACGTAAGTGGCCATATACCTAGAATACTAGTACTCATGAAATATAAGAGTAACTAAAACATCTATCACTATTCTAACCTGACTATAATAAAAATTAATATGGTACATAACCTACATCTTAATAGTATAAGGGATGTCATTCAACAACACTCAAGATGGTGAGTGAGCCAACAAAGAATAAATCCAATCATGGTAAATTGTGTGTAAATCACAATACCATATAATATCATCGGTCTGAGATGCCATACACCACCCCAGATGTATCTGTGTTTGATTATCCTCCATGATCAAGGATCCCTTATCGTCGTATCACAACCTCTATAAAGGCGCATTATAATGATAACTAGTATGGGTTATTACATACCATAAGCATATTTCATCTCTCTCATATATATAGAAGTGTCATAATCATTTATAATATAAAAAATTTGGAATAACTTGTTATGAATTTCATTATACAAGTTCATTCATATAAAAGTTAATACAATTTACTAGAATCATTTATTATGACAATGAATGAATCCATGGAGTTACCATACATTGAATACATTTCATTTAAACTAATTAATTCTTTAAAGGTAAGGATTTCATAATACTTATGGATTTCCTTATAAAATATTTCAATTATAAAAAGACGAAATTTCATCGTGCATAATCCATCCCAATTGATCAATTCCTTTTAACTCATTCCATCCATTAAAATAGGGAAACACCATTTATATTAATAAAGGGGTTACATAGAGGGTCACATGGTCATTAAGGAACATTCATACATGGTAGATTCCAATTAAAAAAATCCAAAAACATAATTGGTGACCTGGGTTCCACTTAATACTCATGATTCATGGTCAACTTGATTTAATATCCCAATCATTATCACATTTGGAATTCCAGGAATTTTAAACCAATAAGACCCAAAGACTAATTCTAATTGTCACACCTAATGGGAGTCCATAAGTGTGGAATCAAACCATTAACCAACAAAATAATATTAAATAGGCATACAAATATGCAAGGGTAAATTTTATAGCGAGTCAATATAAATTTAATTCACATTAATGGATGAAATTTTGTATAATTACATAGTTACGAAACAAAAAAACTCAAATGGGAAATGACACGACCAACTACCATAAGGATGGAAATTAGCCTCACCCTATATCCACCTCAGATTTTAAGTAGGATAGAAGAGATCTAAGAAATGTTCCAATGACATAAAAATTGGTGAAATATGACTCCACCTAAACATCACAATGGATGAAGTGATAAAATTATATAGGAAGTGAGAGACTAGATGATATTACTATGACATACACAATGCTTCTGATGAAATGAAGATAAGGCACTCAATAATAGTGTGGTATCAATGCCTATATTTTGGTTCTCTTGATCTCAAAGTAAAAGATAAAAATGTTCTAGTCCATAGGAGGAATAATGTGAAAAGATATAAAATATTTTAGGTCATGTTTGGGTAATTTTGGTCATTTCAACCCAAAACAATGAGCACAGTTTAGGCAGACATTTTCTTAACTGTGTGATAACCATGCATTGATGTCTATAGAGAAGGTGTACCCCACACGTTTCTACGCAAAATTTAACTTACCATGCACAAAATTTGGAAATGGGATCTATATAGAATCTCCAACTTGATGAAAAGTCATGTTCCATGGGTATCGCAGTTGTAGAAAACCCATATTGCCCAGTCTTTTTCCCCTATCCAATTTTTAGGCTTAGAACGATCCCAGAATTCACCTATGATATCCATGATTTCATTAAATATAATTATTATGAGCGATTAAGGTATTAAAATTGAAGTACAAACAATATGTACAATCACTGAAAATACATGTTGTTACAACCTCTACTCCTTAATGGAAAATGTCCCTGAGTTGCCTTTTATTGTAAAGAGTTATCATCAGTGAAGAGTCTCAGGCATTGAAATCATATATCAGCTTCCCAATCCCATGTATCTTATTGTAGCTGGGAATGCATACATATCACCTATAAAATAGTAATGAACCTATGTTAGAGTTTTTTCACACAATGATTGAACATATGAATGTGAAAATACTAAATGGAAGCATCTATATCCCGCTCAACCTAATCATGATGAAGAATGTGAGACAGACATAAATAGTATCGATGAAGCTAATAAAAATTTGTAACGCCCCGACCCCAGTTACCCAGAGTCGGTGCATTATTACATAACATTGGCATGATCATAAGAAAGATCAAATCTCGAAAGACCGATTGGTTTAGTAGCCTTGGAAAATGCCAGATATATTCATAAGTTTTACATTACATTATAAAATGAAAAACTACTACAACAACATAATGTCTCAATAGACCACACTATTATCCCCTCATAAAATCCCTGCAGGTCATTCATAACTTACTTCTTCACATCCTGGGAAAAATAAAACATAGAAAAGGGGTGAGCTCAAATGCCCAGTAAGGATAACAATATAGCGGAAAGAATAAACATTTAAGGCAATGTATAACTAAAACAAAAGCCTTTCAAATATGAACTTTCAACATGGTATGGCATAAATAAAATGAAATAATGCCATTTAATTATTCACATGGATATTCTACTAATCGAATAATCACATGCAAAAATCAATAACCACTTTCATAATGTTGGAATGCATAATGCCAGACTATCATAACCACATAGTCAAGGCCTCGTGCCAAGACTACAAATAAGATTTTGTCAAGGCCTTGTGCCAAGAGACTAGTTTGTCTCATGAGACCTACCGATGCATCGAGGAGCTATAGCGGGCTCCACCCGTCACATATTAAGTCCAATGCATTCCCATATGAAAACGTTTAAACATAACATAAACATTCGTATTAAAACTAGCATACGAAATGTCAATAATTTCACCATAAACTATGAATGGTATAAAAATAGCACATCCACAGTCAAACATATCACAAAACCTTCAATACAATATAGAAGTTTTGTATCATAATAAATCAACTTCAAATAATCTTAAAATCCATCAAAGGATGTTGACATAGATGAAATCAAAATTATTTTTAAAGAAGTATCTCCTTTTATTTTGAAATCATTTAAGATCCATATAAAATAAAACATTTTCTTTGAAAATATTCTTATAAGCTTGTATGGAATGCTTTGACGATTTTATAACGGCGGAAAATAACCGCACCCGCCGTATAAGTTAAAAAAAACATTCTTACCTCAATTCTGTCGAAAAGGTTAAAAAGGACCTTGTTTTGAAAACGACGGAATGATTCCTTTATAAACCTCTTATAAAAAGTCAAACAAGGGTATAAATGACTTAAACCCATATTCTTGTAAATAGTAAAAATGTTTTGAAATACATTTTTAAGAAACATGGATGTGGATGATAAAGAGATCCCAGTAGATTATTACGTATAAACAACCTCGGATAATGAAGAGATTGTGAAATAACCCTTACCTTGTACTTTTCCTTGGTTGGGATAGGTTAACCTCCTGTATAATAGTGAAATAATTGTTACTAAATTATACAAGAATCATATACATTAATATGATATCATATATGATCTTTTAATATTTATTTGATAATAATATCTTAGTATTATCGCTGTTTCGGGTGTGAACTTACTTGTTTGCTTTTGTATGTTTTGTTACGTAAGACATGTTTGTAAAGGATAAGTTGTATATTATTCAAATCCATAATGGTATCAAGTCCTTAAACATCATTTTTAAATCATCAAATGATAATTATACTTGAATGGATACGATGGAAAATGAATCTCATCGCGTTCGTGGAGACGGTAGTCCGTACGTACGCACGAACGCTACTTCCATTTAATTTTTATTTTAAAAGAATTGAATACAAATGATACATAGGTATATTACTATTCCAGTATAATATAATATTTTATATATGTTACTTAAGTTCATTAACACCATCCTTTATACGTTCCATGTGTGGTATGAACGAGTCATATCATTTTAAGGGGGCGGTAGTCCGCACTTCCTCAAATGAAATTATCGTATGTATATACAACATGAAACGAATAATGGTATGAAATAAAATGGAATTACAGAAGCTTATATATAAAATATATATCATTAACATCATATTTAATTACAGTGCCATCATAATGGCCACCATGAGAGGCGGTAAGATGTATTTGAACAATCATCGTTTCGTGAGGCGTTAGTTTGCCATCCACAGAAACATTATGTTCATCATCCATTAGATGGAGTTGTGTGTATGTGTAGTTTGAATCCTTCTTATAACAACATCCTAGTATATTGAGGATAATGGTGTTGTTACAAAAGAAAGGAAATAAAAAGATTTTGGGGGTTGAAGAAGCAAAATAAATGAAAATAATTTAAGAGAAATCGTTACCTTTAATTTAGGTAACTCACTTTGGTTGGAACCAAAGGACTTGTTGAAATGCTTTCTGCCTAAGGGGAAGCTTCAAGGAGGAGGATAGGGATGTGGGGAGCTTAGTTGGGCAGAGTTTGGACGAGCCAAGTGGCTTGAGAGGTGTGAGGAATGAGTAGAAGTGGTCTCCTATTATAAGGGGGAGGAGGGGCTCTTTAGGAAAGAGTGAAAGTATTACCTTATAATATAATTATATTCGGTTTATAATGGTCCAAAAATCATTGAGGTCGAAGATAAGATGACGCATATTCTAAATAACATCAACCAATAAGAATTGGACAGGTTTTAGATAATATTTTAATCATTATAATCTTATTTATTTAAATGATTTATTAATGAGGTAAACATTGCATCATTATTGTGTCATTAATAATTTAAATTATTTGATGTCTAAAAATTATAAATAAAATATCATTATTTGGGAAATCTTTTTATCTTTCTAATGAATATTTATAATCGAATATTCAACATGTATAACCCTATGTAAAAATTGTTCTTCTAAAAGATGTAAGCTTATGCCATTTTTATTTTTATTTTAACTTTATTAATATAATGTGTCCCTACCACATACAAGTGGATCCAAGGGGTCCCCAAATTGACCCAAGGATGCCCATGGTCGGGTATGTGTCCACCAATAAGGTTAGGACACGTTTTAGGGTAATTTTGTATTATTATAATATTATTTTTTAACCCTTATTTACCGGATTTACCCTTTAACCATGGTAAATAAAATATTTACCACAGTAACTATTCAAAATGTCTAAAAATAAAAGTTACCTATTTACACAATTTGAACATCCTGATTCCAAATATGGAATCCATTTTCCTAAATTCAAAACATAGAAGTGGCAGAAATTAATTTAAAATTAATTCCCGCTGTCAAAACAAAAAGCGTGTTTTTAAGAGGTAATAACTATCAAAAGATTGACACTTGTTTATGTTCGGTTTAATTGTAAAATTATGTCCAATGACCAACATTATATTAAATGGTAAAAATATATTCTAAATATACTTTAAAACCACTCAAATTTACAATTTATCACTATTAATTATTTTGATTAAAAAAGTTGTTTTTAATTAAAATTTAGTAATTTTCACTATTCATCAAAATATAAAAGTTATCCGAAAAGTACCAAAATTTCACCCTAGGCTAATTTTGATATTCCGAATCTAAAAATGAAGTCCATTTTGAAATATAAAATATATATTATTTCAAAAAGTAGGTATTACTATTCACAACGGCTAGTTTAATTAGTTGTGGTGTGTGTTAGAACTCGAGGTTGCGTACAACACACGCTATCGCATTATTCGAAGGGAAACGTACCGTAGAAGCTTGGGGTGTTACATTCTCCCCTCCTTCAAATAATTGCGTCCTCGCAATTTCTAGGGTATTACTACATAAAAAGACTCGGGTGGTTTTTCATCATAAGTTCCTCGGGTTCCCACGTTGCCTCTTCCATCTTATGATTTCTCCACAAAACTTTTACCAGACGCGTCGTCCGGTTTCTCAGTACTTGTTCTCTCGTATCAAGAATCTTGACGGGCTCTTCGCAATAAGACAGATCGGGTTCCAGTTCTAATTCCTCATAGGTGAGTACATGCGTTGGGTCAGGCATGTATTTTCTCAACAGAGATACGTGGAACACATCGTGAACTTTGGAGAGACTTGGCGGCATTGCCAATCGGTAAGCTACAGCCCCAATTCGTTCTAGAATTTCGAAAGGTCCGATGTACCTGGGACTCAATTTACCTTTCTTACCAAAACGTATGACTCCCTTCCATGGAGATACCTTTAGGAAAACATGATCACCGACTTGAAATTCCAAATCCTTCCTTCGATTATCGGCATAGCTCTTCTGCCTACTTTGAGCTGCTTTGATGTGATTTTGGATTACATTCACCTTTTCCACCGTTTCCTCCACCAGTTCTGGGCCTACAAGTTTTCTTTCACCAACGTCATCCCAACAGGTTGGTGTACGACATCTCTTTCCGTATAATGCTTCATATGGTGCCATCTGAATACTCGAAAGGAAGCTATTGTTATAGGAAAATTCTACCAGAGGTAAATATTGATCCCACATACCCTGAAAGTCAAGTGAGCAAGATCTCAACATGTCTTCTAAGGTTTGAATAGTCCGTTCTGATTGTCCGTCTGTATGAGGGTGGTAAGCAATGCTCAAATGATGTTCAGTATCCAGGGATTTCTGAAGACTTTTCCAAAATCTTGAATTAAAACGGGGGTCACGATCAGAAACAATCGATAGGGGTACTCCATGAAGTCTCACAACTTCATTAATATATAGTCTTGCTAGACGTTCCAGGGGTAGATCTTCTCTTATAGCAAGAAAATGTGCTGACTTGGTAAGGCGATCAACAATCACCCATATTGCATCATTCCTTCTAGGAGTCTTTGGTAGCCCCATGACAAAGTCCATCGTAACATTGTCCCATTTCCACTCTGGTATGGGAAGAGGTTGCATGACTCCTCCAGGCTGTTGCCTTCCAGCTTTCACTTGTTGACAAACCATACATCTTGACACAAAATCAGCAATCTCCCTCTTCATGTTGTCCCACCAAAAATGTTCCTTCAAATCTCTATACATTTTGGTTCTCCCAGGGTGTATAGAGAAATTGGAACTATGAGCATCATCCAGCAATTCCCTTTTTAGATCAGGTATATTGGGAACACAAAGTCTCTTCCCGAATTTCAAAATTCCATCTTCATACACAAAGTCTCTCAATCTCCCATCATTCACAGCTTTAATCTTCTTCTGAAATTCTTCATCATCGTTCTGAGAACTCTTAATCCTTTCTAGTAAAGATGGTTTGGCAACCATTTGAAAAAGCATTGATGTTTCACCTTCCCTGGTTATTCCCATGTCCATCTTCACTAGATCCATGAAAATTGGATCCCTTTCAATTCTCATTATGTTCAGAACTCCATGGTCTTTTCTGCTCAAAGCATCTGCTACTTTGTTTGCTTTCCCCGGGTGGTAGTGTATTGTGCAATCATAATCCATGAGTAATTCAAGCCATCTCCTTTGCCTCATGTTGAGTTCTTTTTGTGAGAAAATATACTTCAAACTCTTGTGATCAGTATAAATCTCACATTTTTCACCATAGAGGTAGTGCCTCCATATCTTCAAAGCAAAGATCACTGCTGCTAACTCGAGATCATGAGTAGGATAGTTTTGTTCATGAATTTTCAACTGTCGTGATGCATAGGCAATAACTCTATCATTTTGCATAAGGACACAACCAAGTCCTTTCTTCGATGCATCACTATAAATAACGAACCCATCATTCCCCGATGGTAAAGTCAATATAGGAGCATTGACTAATCTTTTCTTCAGTTCTTCGAAACATTCTTCACACTCTTTTGTCCAAACAAATTTAACCCCTTTACGTGTGAGCTTCGTTAATGGGTTAGCCAATCGGGCAAAATTCTGGACGAAACGTCGATAATAACCTGCCAAACCAATAAAACTGCGTACCTCAGTTATACTCGTAGGTGCTGGCCATTCTTGGATTGCTTTGGTCTTAGAAGGATCAACAGAGATTCCATCTTTAGAGACAATATGGCCAAGAAAAGAAATCTCCTGAAGCCAGAATTCGCACTTGCTAAACTTCCCATATAATTCATGCCTCCTCAGAGTCTTCAAGATAATGCCCAAGTGATTTTCATGATCTTCGTAGGTTTTGGAGTATACCAAGATATCATCAATAAATACCACCACAAATTCATCGAGATACTCCTTGAAAACTCTATTCATCAGATCCATGAACACAGAGGGTGCATTAGTCAATCCAAACGGCATTATAGTAAACTCGTAATGCCCGTACCTGGTTCGAAATGCTGTCTTCGGAATGTCTTCCTTCTTCACACACAACTGATGGTATCCAGATCGAAGGTCAATCTTTGAAAAGTATTGATCTCCATGCAGTTGGTCAAATAAATCATCAATATGAGGTAGGGGATACTTGTTCTTTATTGTTATAGCATTGATCTCCCTGTAGTCAATACATAACCTCATAGATCCATCTTTCTTTTTAACAAAAAGAACAGGGGCTCCCCATGGAGAAACACTAGGGCGAATAAATCCCTTATTACTCAATTCCTCTAGTTGTTTCTTTAGTTCGACTAACTCTACAGTGGCCATTCTATAAGGGGTCTTCGATATAGGCCTTGATCCAGGAATCAAATCAATAGAAAACTCAACTTCTCGTTCTGGAGGATGTCCAGGTAAATCTTCCGGAAATACATCTACAAATTCTTTCACAACAGGTACATCCTCTATTTGAACATTCCTTTCCTCACCGACAGTTATTTCATTCTCTTCCTCCCCAATAATTGAATTAAGTTGAGCTGTTGGGGGTGGATCTAAATAAGAATTAGGTGGTGACGATTCTGCTCTAAAAATAAGGTGCTCCTTATCATTATCATCAAGAATCGTAACCTCTTTCTTCTTACAATAAATCTTCGCATCATAGTCCGAAAGCCAGTCCATACCGAGGATTATATCAAACTCAATCATAGGTATGACGATGAAATCAGCAGATAAAGAAAATTTATGTGCTCTAATGGGGACTGATTCACAAAACTTTGTTGCAACGATACTTCCCTTAGGAGTTTTAACAGACAACTCCCTTATTAAATCAAATTGGAAATATCTAATTTTCTTAGCAAACTGGGAAGATATGAAACAATGCGATGATCCAGAATCAAATAATGCATTTGCTAAACTTGAGGAAACCATTAAATTACCTGCCACCACGTCTTTCGGAGCTTCTACCTCAGCAGTAGTGATAGCATAAGCCTGGCCTTGATCCCTTGGCCTTTTCTGATGTAAGTTCTCCTGACGCTTAGGGCATGCATTTGCATAATGCCCCATCTCCCTGCAATTGTAGCACTGAACGTTGGTAGCTTCCTTCTTCCCCTTGCAATCATGAGCTTGGTGGCCTTTTTCACCACACTTGTAACAGACTCCCATTCCCTTCAAGCAAGTACCAGGATGTTTCTTCCCGCATTTACCACAAGATGGATATTCAACCTTTCCCTTCTTCCCCTTATTTCCATTCCCAGATTGATCAGCAGGTCTCTTCTTCTCTTACTTTGCTTTAAAGTCATAAGACTTAGAGAATTCCTTTTCGGTCTTGATAGCACATGAGACAATGTCTTCGTACGATGAAAAGGATTGTGAGACTAATGCTCGATGGAGAAATGGTTTTAACCCATCAAAGAAACGATCAATCTTACTTCTTGGGTTGCGAATATAATCTCCAGCATACCTCGCTAACCTTGTAAAGTTAGCCTCATACTTTGTGACATTATCATCCTCCTTTTGTCTCAGACTCAGAAATTGCCTTTCCATATCTGCTCGATGGTCGCGAGGAAAGTATTTTTCTAAAAACAGATCTTTGAACTCCCTCCATTCCATGTTTGATACTTCATCATCTTCCTTCATGTTTTGAATCAATGACCACCATTGATCAGCATCTCCAGTGAGGCGGTAAACTGCCATGGTAACTTTTTCCCTTTCACTACTCCCCAAAGCCTGAAATATTTTCTCTAGGGAAAATATCCATTGCTCAGCTACTAAGGGATTTGTACTCCCATTGAACGTTGGTGGTTGTTGTCTCATGAATCGAGCTAACATTGATCCTCCACGCTGTGGATCAGGGTGCTCCATACGGGTAAGGTTATTATTCATAACCTGAGTAAGTTGTCCCAGTACGGTGATTAGCTGATCAGCACCAGTTGCATCACCAGCCCCACTATAATTATCTTGAGCAGGAGGGCAATCCCTACATGGAGTGCGTGCATTGATACGGTTTCCATTTCTTCCACTAGGCGCCATTTCTAAACAATGGCATAAACTAGATCAGTTTATGAATCAAAATACATAATCCCATACTTATAAAACACTAAACATAAATTGAACTATCTATGGATATAATCCATAATCATAAATATGTTTTCTTTGAGGAAGTATATACTCATAAACCCTTCATAATGATTTGTAAAGAAAGTGAGAGTTATCCTAAGCATATCCCCCGGGAGTGTCGTAACCAAGAGTGCAGCAAGGCCCGTTGTCGTGCACCAGTTCCCGTTCGAGTCTAGCTCAAAGCGGTGTTTTCGGGTTTTACCCCTAGGTACATCTGTGCCAGAGCCGCCTCTACCTGCTCGTATCCAGACATGGATGTATTGCTCGGAAAACTCACAAAGTCTCTACAATACCAAAATTCTAGGAAGTTCTTCTATACTAATCCTCAAAGTTCATCTTAGGTCTATGTGCTCTAATCAGAGTTTATCTAAATCTAGCTTCCAAGGTTTGTACTAAACATCCTCTGATACCAACTGTAACGCCCTGACCCCAGTTACCCAGAGTCGGTGCATTATTACATAACATTGGCATGATCATAAGAAAGATCAAATCTCGAAAGACCGATTGGTTTAGTAGCCTTGGAAAATGCCAGATATATTCATAAGTTTTACATTACATTATAAAATGAAAAACTACTACAACAACATAATGTCTCAATAGACCACACTATTATCCCCTCATAAAATCCCTGCAGGTCATTCATAACTTACTTCTTCACATCCTGGGAAAAATAAAACATAGAAAAGGGGTGAGCTCAAATGCCCAGTAAGGATAACAATATAGCGGAAAGAATAAACATTTAAGGCAATGTATAACTAAAACAAAAGCCTTTCAAATATGAACTTTCAACATGGTATGGCATAAATAAAATGAAATAATGCCATTTAATTATTCACATGGATATTCTACTAATCGAATAATCACATGCAAAAATCAATAACCACTTTCATAATGTTGGAATGCATAATGCCAGACTATCATAACCACATAGTCAAGGCCTCGTGCCAAGACTACAAATAAGATTTTGTCAAGGCCTTGTTCCAAGACACTAGTTTGTCTCATGAGACCTACCGATGCATCGAGGAGCTATAGCGGGCTCCACCCGTCACTTATTAAGTCCAATGCATTCCCATATGAAAAGGTTTAAACATAACATAAACATTCGTATTAAAACTAGCATACGAAATGTCAATAATTTCACCATAAACTATGAATGGTATAAAAATAGCACATCCACAGTCAAACATATCACAAAACCTTCAATACAATATAAATGTTTTGTATCATAATAAATCAACTTCAAATAATCTTAAAATCCATCAAAGGATGTTGACATAGATGAAATCAAAATTATTTTTAAAGAAGTATCTCCTTTTATTTTGAAATCATTTAAGATCCATATAAAATAAAACATTTTCTTTGAAAATATTCTTATAAGCTTGTATGGAAAGCTTCGACGATTTTATAATGGCGGAAAATAACCGCACCCGCCGTATAAGTTAAAAAAAACATTCTTACCTCAATTCTGTCGAAAAGGTTAAAAAGGACCTTGTTTTGAAAACGACGGAAAGATTCCTTTATAAACCTCTTATAAAAAGTCAAACAAGGGTATAAATGACTTAAACCCATATTCTTGTAAATAGTAAAAATGTTTTGAAATACATTTTTAAGAAACATGGATGTGGATGATAAAGAGATCCCAGAAGATTATTACGTATAAACAACCTCGGATAATGAAGAGATTGTGAAATAACCCTTACCTTGTACTTTTCCTTGGTTGGGGTAGGTTAACCTCCTGTATAATAGTGAAATAATTGTTACTAAATTATACAAGAATCATATACATTAATATGATATCATATATGATCTTTTAATATTGATTTGATAATAATATCTTAGTATTATCGCTGTTTCGGGTGTGAACTTACTTGTTTGATTTTGTATGTTTTGTTACGTAAGACATGTTTGTAAAGGATAAGTTGTATATTATTCAAATCCAGAATGGTATCAAGTCCTTAAGCATCATTTTTAAATCATCAAATGATAATTATACTTGAATGGATACGATGGAAAATGAATCTCATCGCGTTCATGGAGACGGTAGTCCGTACGTACGCACGAACGCTACTTCCATTTAATTTTTATTTTAAAAGAATCGAATACAAATGATACATAGGTATATTACTATTCCAGTATAATATAATATTTTATATATGTTACTTAAGTTCATTAACACCATCCTTTATACGTTCTATGTGTGGTATGAACGAGTCATATCATTTTAAGGGGGCGGTAGTCCGCACTTCCTCAAATGAAATTATCGTATGTATATACAACATGAAACGAATAATGGTATGAAATAAAATGGAATTACAGAAGCTTATATATAAAATATATATCATTAACATCATATTTAATTACAGTGCCATCATAATGGCCACCATGAGAGGCGGTAAGATGTATTTGAACAATCATCGTTTCGTGAGGCGTTAGTTTTCCATCCACAGAAACATTATGTTCATCATCCATTAGATGGAGTTGTGTGTATGTGTAGTTTGAATCCTTCTTATAACAAAATCCTAGTATATTGAGGATACTGGTGTTGTTACAAAAGAAAGGAAATAAAAAGAGTTTGGGGGTTGAAGAAGCAAAATAAATGAAAATAATTTAAGAGAAATCGTTACCTTTAATTTAGGTAACTCACTTTGGTTGGAACCAAAGGACTTGTTGAAATGATTTCTGCCTAAGGGGAAGCTTCAAGGAGGAGGAGAGGGATGTGTGGAGCTTAGTTGGGCAGAGTTTGGACGAGCCAAGTGGCTTGAGAGGTGTGAGGAATGAGTAGAAGTGGTCTCCTTTTATAAGGGGGAGGAGGGGCTCTTTAGGAAAGAGTGAAAGTATTACTTTATAATATAATTATATTCGGTTTATAATGGTCCAAAAATCATTGCGGTCGAAGATAAGATGACTCATATTCTAAATAACATCAACCAATAAGAATTGGACAGGTTTTAGATAATATTTTAATCATTATAATCTTATTTATTTAAATGATTTATTAATGAGGTAAACATTGCATCATTATTGTGTCATTAATAATTTAAATTATTTGATGTCTAAAAATTATAAATAAAATATCATTATTTAGGAAATCTTTTTAGCTTTCTAATGAATATTTATAATCGAAACTTCAACATGTATAACCCTATGTAAAAATTGTTCTTCTAAAAGATGTAAGCTTATGCCATTTTTATTTTTATTTTAACTTTATTAATATAATGTGTCCCTACCACATACAAGTGGATCCAAGGGGTCCCCAAATTGACCCAAGGATGCCCATGGTTCGGGTATCTGTCCACCAATAAGGTTAGGACACGTTTTAGGGTAATTTTGTATTATTATAATATTATTTTTTAACCCTTATTTACCGGATTTACCCTTTAACCATGGTAAATAAAATATTTACCACAGTAACTATTCAAAATGTCTAAAAATATAAGTTACCTATTTACACAATTTGAACATCCTGATTCCAAATATGGAATCCATTTTCCTAAATTCAAAACACAGAAGTGGCAGAAATTAATTTAAAATTAATTTCCGCTGTAAAAACAAAAAGCGTGTTTTTAAGAGGTAATAACTATCAAAAGATTGACACTTGTTTATGTTCGGTTTAATTGTAAAATAATGGCCAATGAACAACATTATATTAAATGGTAAAAATATATTCTAAATATACTTTAAAACCACTCAAATTCACAATTTATCACTATTAATTATTTTGATTAAAAAAGTTGTTTTTAATTAAAATTTAGTAATTTTCACTATTCATCAAAATATAAAAGTTATCCGAAAAGTACCAAAATTTCACCCTAGGCTAATTTTGATATTCCGAATCTAAAAATGAAGTCCATTTTGAAATATAAAATATATATTATTTCAAAAAGTAGGTATTACTATTCACAACGTCTAGTTTAATTAGTTGTGGTGTGTGTTAGAACTCAAGGTTGCGTACAACACACGCTATCGCATTATTCGAAGGGAAACGTACCGTAAAAGCTTGGGGTGTTACAAAATTAATGTCATCATAAATTAATTACTATCTCTAAAGAAGCTATAAATGGTAACTCAGTAGTTTGATCCCTATTGAAACCATTAAGGGTCTAATGAATAACAAAGAGATATTACACTTCTATTGAAATATTCTTTTCCCTAATCTCAGAAAAACTCAAAATAAAACCCTGTATAAGGACCCATACTTAAACCAGTACATAATCTTGAATTAAATGAATAATTCACATTGAGGATATTTTTAGGTTTAGTGTTTTAGATAATTAGTCCATAACTATTACATTACATATCAAAAATTACAATGTAGACAATGCTAAGTTGTTGCCATTTATTATAAAATAAATACTCTTGACAAAAAGGGTCATGTCTAGTACCATGGTTTAGACAAAATGAAATTCCCTTGATCCGATCCTAGACCCAATTCATCTTTAATTCCTATGAAAAAAATTTCAACATTTTTGATGAGCATAAAAAAGCTCATTAAGGATTATAAGATAATGGAAGATAACATTAGTACATAAATAAATACCTATCATAAGCTCATACCTCATGAAATCATAAGATTTATGAATAACATATAGAAATCCTAAATCATAAAGGTAACATGTGGAATCTGTAACATATGTACGTTGTTTCTTTCACAGCAACATAGGGAGTTGCATTTGGAACACCCATAGCAGTATATTCCATAAATCTCTAAGGAGAAACATTCACTCTTACCTTCATCACGTTACCCAGTGCATTGGAGATCTATCTCAGGCTCACCCTCCCTAGGAATATTTCTGAACCACCTATATACGTAAACAATTTCCAAGAACAATTACATATTGATAAAACATAAAACATACATAAAGGAAAGATTACATTTCCACATTTCAATCTATATATATCATTTAAATAAATTGAAATAAAAATTCATTTAACAAAAACATTTTCAATAATAAAATATGTAAAAGAGTATATGGTATTTATTTTAATTTTAAAAATATTACGGCTTGTTATGATGCCAGAGATCAAACAAAACTTGTGGCAGCAGGAAAAGTCATTGTCACTACACATGTTAAAAAGAAACATTCCTTTTTTTCATTTAGTAAAACGCCTCATAGAAAAAGATTTTTTTTGAAGGAAATGAAAAATAAAATTTTTTTATACGTAGTGTAAATTAAATTTATGTATTAAACAAAATATGCCTTAATGAAAGGAGATTGAGATGAAGTCCCTTACCTCGTGTCTGACATGACTCGATCGTTCAATAATCCTCTAAATAATAAAATAATGTTAATTTCAACATTCTTGAGAACCTTTTTCATGTTTATTATTTCTTTTATTTCAATTATTACCTTGATATGATAATTAGTTAATTATATGAGTTCATATCATACATTTTGTCGATGTTCGGAACATGTGTTAAAAATGAACTTGTTATAATTATAAATTCTACATGTGGTTGAAATTACATTATCTCCAGAATGATTTTCATGATTTAGATATCATATATATCATATATATCCTGTATATATATTTATTTATAATAGTATATAGCATTTAGAGATAAGAAATGAAATTCACTGTTCCTGGAGACGATATGTCGTACATACTCATGAACGCTACTTTCATTTCAACATTATATTTAATGGAATAAAAACAGAATTATAGATAATAATATTATAATTCCAGTATAAATTCATATATAATTTCATTAACTCAATCCTTTATATGTTCCACTTATTATATGAACAAGTCATATAACTTTTATGGGGCAGTCGTCTGTACTTCCTCAAATGAAATTATAGTATTTACCCACTATGGAAACCATAAAAGTATTTTATAAATGAAAAATAATGAATCATAGAAACAATATAGGTATAATATATATTACATATAAATAAAATTTCACCTTAATTTCCACAATAAGAGGTGGTAGGAGAATATTGAACAATCACCGTTTTTTGAGGAAGTGGTTCATCGTCCACAGAAACAATATGTTCTTTACCCATTAGATGGAGGTGTGTGTAAGTGTAGTTCAAATAAATTACATAAAACAACCTATTATATTAAGAATAGTTTTGGATTAAAAAATAAAATTATAAAAATAGTTTAAGGGGTTGGATAATTAATATAAAACAAAAGATCTTATAGAGACTATGTTACTGTAAAATTGAGTATCTTGCTTTTGATTGGAACAAAAGGTTTAATTGAATTGCCTTATGTGGAGGGGAAGGCTTCTAGAAAGAGAATAGGGATGTAGGGAGATTAATATTTCAGATTTTGGATGATCCAAGGGGCATGAGATGTTTTTGGAATGGGTTAGAAGTGGGGGGATTTTTATAAGGGGGGCACTTTAAGTACGTTTGAAAATATTATTTTATTATATAATAATTTTCGGTTTCTAAAGGTCCAAAACTCATTAATGTCAAAGATAAGATCACTAATATTTGAAATAAAATCATCCAATAAGAATTGGACATTTGTTTTATATTGTTTTAATCATTATTATCTTATTCATTTAAATCTTTAAATAATGAGGTAAACATTACATCATTATTGTGTCATAAATATTTTTATTTATTTGATGTCTAAAAATTATAAAACAAATATCATGAGGTAGAAAATCATTTTATCATTAAAATGGATATTTATAGTTGAGAAGATAACATATATAACCCTCATGTAAGAAATGATTTACTAAAACATATATGCTTATGTCATTTTTGTCTTTACTTTAAATTAATTAATATAAAGTGTTATTATCACTCCCATGTGGCTCAATGGGGTCACAAAATAGACCCAATGATGACCATGGTCATAAATGTATCAACCAATAGTATTAGGAAACATGTTAAAGAAATTTATTGTTATTAATATATTAATTTTTTACCCTTATCTAACAAATTTAAACTTTTACAAAGGTAAATAAAATATTTTCTAAAATAATATTCACAACGTATAAAAATAAATGTTACCTATTTACACAATTTGGACATCCTGATTCCAATTATGGAATCCTTTTTTCTAATCTCAAAATACAGAAGTGGTAGAAATTAATTTCAAATTAATTCCTATTGTCAAAACAAAAATTGTGTTTTAAAAAATTATAACTATCAAAAGATTAACACTTATTTGTGTACAATTTCAATGTAAAATTAAATCAAATTACCAAAATTGGATTAATTAATAAAATATAATATAATAACACTTTAAAAAAAATTAATAAGATAATGTAAACTAATAAATAAATTAGATTAAAAGTTATTTTTGAAATAAAATACAATATTATTAACTATTCATTAAAAAATGGATATTATCAGAAAACTACCAAAATTTTACCTATAGTGAATTTTTATTTCCAAATTCTATAGAAAAAACTTATTTTGTCAAATAGAACTTATAAAACTGACCAAAATAATATTTAAAGAGGGTTATCCATCAAAAGATGGTAAAATGACCATTTAATGAATATAGGGTATTTATGCTTAAAATCGGATTCATTCATATTTTAATCCCCAAAATTTATTGGATAAAAGTAAAAACATTTCACAAACATGTATATTCAAATTTTAGTTAGTTATACTCATTACTGTAAATACAATGGCTAGGATTTAACTACCCTTTAAAATAATATTATATTATTATTTTTCACTATAACCAAACGTTGTGTGCAACGTACGATTTCAAAGAACCAGTTTGTTGCATATCAGGCAAGCTATCAAACATAGCATCCCTTTTAAAATAAAATTAATATTTAAATCACCATAATTAATAAATATGAAAATTTCATATTCTTTATTTACCAGGGATGTTACTTCCTTCCACCTTTTGGGAATTGCATCCTCACAATTTTATTCACTTATCAAATAAATGAGGGTATATATCCCTCATAGAATTTTTAGATTCCAATGTTTACTCTTCAACCATATAGTTATTCCACAAATCCATTTCCTAATTAATTACCTTATTCTGCAACACTTTCCCTCTTTGATCAAGAATCTATACTGGTTGTTCCTCATAATAGAGATTCTCTTATAACTGAACTACCTCTAGGCTCAAAACATGAGATGGATCTATAATATACATTCTCAACATTTAAACATAAAAAACAATGTGTAACATGGATAAACATGGATGTGAAGCCACTCTGTACACAACTAATCAAACTCTCTCCAGGATTTTATAAGGTCCAATGAACCTCAGACTCAACTTTTCATTCTGAACAAAACACATCACACATTTACATTGAGAAAATTTGAGAAATACAAGATCACATACCAAAAAGAATATCCTTCCACCAATTCACTGCATAAATTTTTTGCCTTCTCTGAGCTATTCTCAGGTGCTTTTTAATCAAATGAACTTTTTCTGCCATATCTTTTACCAATTCTAGTCCCATAAGCTTCATTTCACCTACTTCATCACAAAAAGCTGATCTTCGAAACCACTTCCCATATAATGCCTCAAATGGAGACATATATATACTAGAATGGGAATTATTATTATAAGAAAATTAAACCATAGAAAGATGTTGGTCCCAACTTCCCTGGTAATCTATTGATAAAGAAAGAAAAATATCCTCCATGGTCTGAATTGTTTGTTTCGACTTCCCATCTGATTAAGGATGAAAAGTTGTACTAAAATTTAATTCTGCACCCAATGACTTTTGAAGGACTTTTGAAAAGTTAGAAGTAAATATGGGATCATGATCATATACAATGGAGAGGGGAACACCATGAAAATTGACGATCTCTTTAACATACTACCATGAAAGTTAATCTAGAGAAAACGTATCTCGAATAGGAATGAAATTAGCAGATTTAGTCAATCAATCATCAATAACCAAAATTGCATTATTACCATGATATGTATTTGGTAATCCCACAAAGAAGTCCATTTATTTATTTTCCCATCTCCACTATGGAACTGGTAATGACTAAATCATCCATTTCGGTAGCAACTAATATGCTTTAACCTATTGAAAAGTCAAGCACTTCACAATAAAATCAACAATATCTCTTTTCATTACATCCCACAACTAATACTCCCATGGATCTCTGTACATTTTAGTATATACATGATGAACTGAAAACGGAGAACATTGAGCTTCACATAACAACTCATTCTTCAACTGTGAATCAGAAGACACTCATAATCTCTTCCAAACCTCAAAACACAATAATAATAAATGTTTAAATCAGGAAAATTACCCTTCTGAACCAACTATAACTTTTTCTAAAACTGAATGTCTTCCTTCTACGATTTCGTAATTCTTTCTGATAGAGATGATTTCAATAACACCTAAAACAAAATAAAGGAATTTCCTACACCATCAACTTCTATGCCAAATTTTAGCAAATAAAAAACCAAAGGATCTCGTTCCAAATGTAGCATGGTTAATGAAGCATTACATTTTCGACTCAAAGCGTTAGACGCTTGATTTTATTTTCCCATATGGTAATAGATCGTGAAATCATAATCCTAGATTAATTCCAAACATCTCCTCTATATCATGTTTAATTCATTCTGAGCGAATATATACTTAAAACTTTTCTGTTCAATATATATTTCACATTTTACTCCACACCATTGATGTCTCAAAATTTATATAGAAAAAAAGACATCCGAAAATTCCAAATCAAGGGTAGGGTTCTTTAAATCAAGACGATTCAACTGATGTGAAGTATAAGAAATTAAGTTATCATTATGAAAATCGATATAGGCAATCCCTATAATCAAAGAATCGGTGTAGATAAAAAACTCACAATTTCTGGAAATCAGTGCCAAAAATGGAACATTCACCAAAATTGTTTTCAATTCCAGAAAACAATCATCACATTGTTTTTCTCAAATGAACATAACAACTTTTAGAGTTTACATAGTCATTGGGATTGATAAAAGTTCAAAACTGTCCAAAAACCTTAGCTAATAACCTGCTAAACCAAAAAAAACAACGAATCACGATTATATTTTTGGTTCTTGTACATTCTTCAACATCATTCATTTTAGTATGATAAATATTTATTCCATTTTTTGAAACAATGTTACCAAGGAATGAAATTGTTTGTAACCAAAACACACACTTTCAAAATTTACCATATAGTTTATTATCTTTTAAGGATTGAAAGACAACCCTTAAATTACTTTCATTCTCTTCGTTAATTTAATATTAAACCCAAATATCATTAATGAACACAACAAAAATATTATCTATGAACTCACAGAAAATTATTTTCATAAGATCCAGGAATACAACAGGTGCATTGTTTAACCCAAAACATATAACTAAAAATTCATAACGACCATATCTAGTACAAAATGTGGTATTCAGAATGTGAGAATCCTTTACATTCAACTGATGGTACCACGACCTCAAATAAATATTTAAAAAATACTGAGGTCCTTGGAGCTGGTCAAACAAATCATAGATATTAGGTAAATGAGACTTGTTCTAAATTGTGATGTTATTCAATGCTCTATAATCAATGCAATGTCTCATTGAACCATCATTATTTTTCAAAAAAAAATATAGGATCACACCATGGTGATATCCTAGGTTGAATGAAACCTTTATCTAATATGTCCTACAATTTCTTATTTTACTCTAAAAGATCAATTTGAGCCATTCGATAAGGGGGTTTTTTATTAGATTAGCATCAAAAACTTAGTCAACAATAAATTGAACTTCCTGATCAGGTATAATACCAAGAAACTCATCATAAAAAACATAAAGACTCTCATTTACCACTGGCACATCATTAATCTAAACAGTTCCTTTGTTTTCAACAACATGTGCAAGGTAACTTTCATTTCTATCTTTTACATGTTTCTCGGCTACCTGATATGTTATCAAAATTAAGTGGTCGTTTTTGAACACAAACTAAAAATATTTCTAAAAATAAACCTTTTTAGCTATGCATTCAATCTTATCATGATAAACAGAAAGCCAATAAATACCTAAAATAACATCAAACTCTACTAGAGGAAAATCAATATGGTTTTCCGGTAGATTTTTACTACATACAAGGACTAGAAGGTTCTTATAACTTCTTTATGCCTAAAAATTTCCTCTATGTGTTTTTAAAAATTGTCCAGGATTCATATCGTGAGTTGGAATTCCTAATTTACTTGAAAACATCTAAAAAATGAACAAATGTGTCAACCCTGAATCAAACAATACATTGGTATAATCTGAACAATAAAACGGTGTACCGGATACTACTTCATTTGAAGGCCCAAAATCTGTTGAAGTTGTTGAAAAGTATTTTCCCACCACATACTTCTTATAGTCAAGCATATTTACCTCATTTGAGTTCTTCATTGGACACTCATTTGAATAATTACCCATTGAATTTCACATAAAGAATTTTACTCAAAATAAATCAAATTTTGTATCACCATTACCCTGATCTTTTTTCACGCTATTACGAGCCTCATGTCCCATTTTATCACATCGGTAGCACGTAACAAAATTCAAAATACATTCCCCAGCATGATATTTACCATTTATTTCAAAAACTATAAACTTATGGTTTTCACCATCAGACTTTTTTGTATAGTTCTTACCTTCCATCTTCCACCTCAACCTATTATACTGTTTTTTGTCAAAGAACATAAGATCATCGAAAAACTAAATTCCCACATTTTACGCACATCAAACATGTTTTTTATAACATTTCAACTCATGATTGTCTAAATATCTTTACTTTTTTGGCTTTAATCTTGTGAAAAACCATTGATTCTACTATCAAGATCTCTTATGAAATTTAGAGCATACCTTGCCAGTCTAGTGAATTTTGATTCATAAGCAGCCACTGAGTCATCATACGACCTCAATTATAGGAATTGTTTTTCTATCCTAAGATAAAAATCCTTAGTAAAATATTTCCCAAGATACATACCTTTGAAATCGTCCCAATCAAGAGCATTAATCTCCTCACTATCCATGAAATTTTTCACCATTGACCACCACTAATCAGCTTCACCTAAAAAATGGAAAACAGTGAGACAAACATTTTGATGTTTTGAACACCCCATGACATCATAAATATTCTTCAGTTATTTAATCAACCCTTAATCTAGCACAGGATAAGATGATCCTCTAAATGATGGGGGATATTTCCTCATGAAATGTAACACTACAGACATGTTATTATGTGGTAGTTCTGGCTGATCTCATGTATGGATACCACAACCATTTGTTGCTGGAGTAAACGATTCCATCACTACAACAAATTGTTTAGTTTCGATTCCCATAATTTCAGGTTGTTGATTTAGAACATTTTATACAACCTAATTTCATCCCATCATGGTTATCATGATTTCTCTATGGAAAACCATTCTTAACGCAAAAATATCTTTGGTGAAGGAACATGGTAATCTGTAAATGAAATATCATTTCAGTCATTACATAAACTAAAAATAATTTATGGATACTAATTTAATAAATTCATAACTCTTAATTTTTTCTGAAATGACTTCTGATAGCAACTATAATGGCCTATCCATAAAACATTACATAATATTGAATCAAATTAATAATTTACATTGAATATATTTTCAGGATTAGAGTTTTAGATAATTTTCCCATAACTATGACATTACTTCTCAAAAATTAAAATGTAGACAATGCATCTCAATTTCTATTTTCTACATAAAATAAAATATTCTGAAAAAATGAGTCTTGTCTAGATTCATGTTTTAGACAGCATGACTTTCCCTTGATCCCATCCTTGAGCGTATTCATTTTTTAGTCCTGTGAAAAACATTTCAAAAACATGGGATGAGAATAAAAAGCTTCGTAAGGGTTATAAGATAAAGAAATATAACATAATTCCATTTATACATACAAATAATAATCTCATACCTCATGAAATCAAATGATTTATGAATAACACATAGAAATCATAAATATTAATGGTAACTTGTGGCATCCATAACATAGCTACATTGTAACTTTCAAAGCTACGTAGGGAATTAAATTTTGAATACCCATCAAAGTATATTACCTAAATCTATTAGGATAAAAATTCAAATTTATCTCCTTCATGTTACCTAATTCATTGGAGAGATATCTCAGTCTCAAAAACCCTAGGTTTATCATGAAACCACCCATATACGTAAACAATGGCCAGGGACCATATCATTTTCATAACACATAAAAGAAATATAAAAAAAGATAACATTTCCTAATTTCAATCACAATATATGATTTAAATATATTGAAATAACAAATCCATTATCAAAACCATCTTAAATACTATAATATGTAAAAGAGTATATGGTATTTATATTCCCTTTAAAAACATTATTACTTTTTAATGAATTCTTTATCAAATAATACGCGTTGTGGCAAAAAAGGTTCTTGTCACAACTAAAGTTAAAAAGAAAAATTCCATGTTTTTATTTAGAAAAAATCTTCATAGAAAAAAAATTCCTTTTGAATTATGTGACAAGTCAAATTTGTTTATACACCATATAAAATAAAGTCATGTATAAAACAAAATAATCCTCAATGAAAGGAGATTGAGACGAAGTCCCCTATGTCTTATCCGACTTGAATCGACTGTTCTTTAATCATCTGAATAATAAAAAAATGTTAATTTGAATGTTCTTAAGAAAAATTTTCAATTTTATTATTTATTATATATCAATTTTTAATCATCAATAATAATTATTTAATTATTCGAGTTTATATTGGGTGTTTTTTCGATGTTCGAAACCTATGTTTAAAATGAACTTTTTATAATTATAAATTTTCCATGTGGTCGAAATTCCCTCATCTCTAGAATGATATTCATGATTTATATATCATATATATCATATAAATCCTGTATATATATGTTTTTATAATGGTATATAATATTTTGAGATAAGAAATGAACTTCAATGTTCAGGAGACGGTAAGCCGTACGTACACATGAATGATAATTTTATTTCTGGTTCATATTTAATGAAATAAAAACATAATAATAAATAGATATATTACAATTACATTATAATATAATATATAATTTCATTAACTACATCCTTTATATGTTCCATGTATGGCATTAATGAGTCATAACACTTTGAGGGGACGGTACTCCGCACTTCCTAAAATGAAATTATCATATTTACACACTATGGAAAAATTAAAGTTATTATTTAAATGAAAAATATAGAAGCATAGAAAAAATATAAATATAATATATATCACATATAAATAGAGTTCCATCTTAATGGTTACCATAATAGGTGGTCATAGAATATTGAACATTCACCGTTCCGTGAGGTAGTAGTTCTCCCTCCAAAGAAATAGTAGGATATTTTCCAATTAGATGGGGGTCTGTATATGTTTAGTCAAAATATTTCACATAAAAACATCCTAGTATATTGAGGATACTGTTTTTGTTATAAAATAAAGGAATAAAAAGAGTTTATGGGGTTGTAGAAGTAAAATAAAACAAAAGGACTAAAGAAAATACATTACCATTAAATCAGGTATCTCCCTTTGGTTTGAACCAAAAGGATTAATTGAATTTCCTTATGCTTAAGGGAAGGATTCTAGTAGGATGAAATGGATTTAGGGAGATTAATTGTGCCATGTTTGGATGATCCAAGGGGCATGAGAAGTGTTTGTAATGGGTTATAAGTGAGTTCATTTTATAAGGTGGAGGATGGGTTATTTAACAATGTTTAAAGATATTATATTATTATATAATGATTTTAGGTTTCATATGGTCCAAAACTCATTAAAGTAGACGATAAGATAACTCATGTTTAAAATAAAATCATTCTATATTATTTAGAGAGATTTTGGATGTTGTTTTAATCTTTATAATATTATTTATTTTAATCATTCCATAATGTGGTAAACACTACATCATTATTGTGTCATTAATATTTTTATTTATATAATGTCTCAAAATTATAAAAAAATATCGTGAAATAGGAAATATATTTACATTTAGAATAAATATTTATAGTCTAGGAGATAACATATATTACCCCATGTAACAATTGATTTACTAAAAGATATATGTTTACGTCATTTTTTGTCTTTACTTTAAATTAATTAATATAATGTTTAATTATCACCCCCGTGCGGCTCCATGGGGTCTAAAAATCGACCATCGATGTAAATGGTTAAAATTTCATCAAACAATAGTATTATGACATATGATAGAGTAATTTAATATTATTATAATATTAATTTCTACCATTATTTACAAGATTTACCCTTTAACCATGGTAAATAAAATATTTACTGAAGTAAATATTCATAATGTCTTAAAATAAAAGTTTCCTATTTAAAAATTTTGGAACTCATAATTCAAAATATGGAAATACTTTTTCTAAATTCAAAAAACATAAGTGGAAGAAATTAATTTAAAATTAATTCCCGCTATCGAAACAAAAAGCATGTTTTTTAGAAATAATTACTATCAAAAGATTGACAATTATTTATGTCCAATTTCAAAGTGAAATTACATCCAATGAACAGAATTGGATTAAATTGTAAAAAAATAATATAATTAAACTTTAAAACCAATTAAAAGGTAATCTATCATTATATATAAACTACATTAAAAGGAATTTGTGAATTAAAATATAGTGTTTTTGATTATTCAATATAAAATGAAATTTATCTGAAAAATACCAAAAATTTACCCAAAGTAAATTCTGATGTCCTAATTCTTAATAAGAATTTCATTTTTTCAAATTAAACATATAAAAGTGACCACAAATTTATTTAAAGAGGGTTCTCAATCAAAATGCAGTAAATTAACCGTTTAATGAATATTAGAGTATTTATGCTTAAAATTGGATTCTTTCTTATTTTAAGCCTCTAAATTTTTTTTTGGAGATAAGTAAAAACATTTAACAAACACGTATATTAATATTTTAGACAGTTTTACCCATTCCTGCCAAGAAAAGGGATAAGTGTTAACTACCATCTAAAATAATATTATATTATTATTTTTCAATATAACCCAACATTGTGTGCAACATAAGATTTCAAAGAACCCCATTATTTCATAGCGAGTACGCTATCAAACATTGCATCAATCATAAAATAAACATAATATTTAAATTAAAAATATTAATAAATATAAAAATGTCTTATTATTTATTTACCTAGGATGATACACCATGCCTTTGACCTTAAACTAGAGAGATAGTCTTGTCTATTGAAATATGACTACTTTTTGGACTGAGTTTTTAACATGCACATTCAGATCAATATGACCATTTCTATAGTATAATTTGTGAGACTTGGTCCTTATATAGCTACCTCCACTACCTGTATGTAGTAAAAAAGTGAGCATAAATTCCTAGCATATAAGGATTTATAGGGATCCATCACAATGGTATCCTAAAATATTTTATTGTAATGGAAATAAATAAAGGGAATGTGTTTCTCCCAGGAAACGCAAAAGTAAAGGACACATGAAAAGAGAGCATGACCTTTAGCACCAGAATTGAACAATTCATTTTCCATCAATATATGTGTGATAGGTTATGGTGAGAGGTACCAAGGTTCCCAATTCCTTTTGTGACCCCTTCCAGAACTGTGAAATGAAACAAGAATCTCAGTTAGAAATGATAGAATGAGGATATCGATGAAGATGTATAATCTCCCTTATGTAAATATTTTATATAATTTATACAATGAAATACACTCACATAGGATGGATGTGTGATACATTTGTCAAGGGATCAATGAAATCCCACACCGTATCATTTCCATGAGGTGATCTAGGTAGAAAATTATGAAAATCCATTGAAACATCATCCCATTTCCACTAGAGAATGGAAAATGGTTATAAAATATATGTCATATTATTAAGTTATACATTCACCTGCTGATAGGTGGGACACCAAGTGATAAATCAGGAAATATCATGTTTCATTCCTGGACACCAATACTATTTTAGTAGAACCTGATACATTTTTGTGACACTAGGGTCAGCTGCCCATACTAGGGCATGGAATTTCCCCATTATATCATCTCTAATGTAAGCTAGGACCCATGGATACATATGTAATTGTATAGTTTCATCCTCATGCACAGTCTAACATGAAAATATATCAACGTCTAATGTATATTCCTTAGGACAAGTCCTTTGGTAATATATAGCATTCACAATATTACTCATTCCAAATGGGTTGAATTTATAACTAAGGCTGACCAGATAGTTTGACTATGGTCATCCTGAACCTTGAAATGATCTTCTAATACCTCTTTTCCCACCCAAAGATCCATGTAACATGTTCTTCAATCTACTGGGTCACATGGAATCAAGAGCACTTCCCTATATGTTAGAGGTAGATGACTAGAAGTTATGGTGTAAAGGTGGCACATTGAGGATACTATAACCTAATATCAATGTGGAACATGAGATAATGTAAAATACAATCAACAATTAAATAATAATATAAATTGATAGAATATTTTAAATATGGATTCATTAATAGAAAACATTATATGCAATAAATAAAATAAATAGATAAGAAAAAACTAATAATAATATAAAAAATCATCTATAGTGATTTCTAATACATGGATGTAAGGCATGATGTAATATAGGAATGAAATAGGTAGATAAAATCATTATACCCAGTAGTAAAAAAGGAAAAATAGATAAAATTAATCCCAAAACCTCGATCCTATTCCCGATCCTTTAATCCTATGATATAACTAATCATTATTCATGTCAAAGACCAGTAGTAGGGAACTTTTCCTTATCTGTAGCTGTAAACAGATAACCTTTTCAAGTACTAAAATTAACTCGAGAAGTGTGTGTGATAAAAGTATTAGTTGGCCACCACTAATGGATTTTATGTACAATATATGTTTTTCTCATAACTCAACAGTGTGCTGGTATGAAAAAATATGTAATCCAATGATGTAATAAGTAACATGGATGCTCGGGTTCTTAAAGACACCCGATAACTCTTCATTTTTTGGATCATCAAATGTATGAACATTAACTATATATATTGTTGTAATATATATATATATATATAGTATAATTATATAAACTTCATCCACATATATGAACCTTTTACGTGCGGACATACATGTCCATATACCTGAAATACTAGTCTTGAATGGACAGGGGTGTAACTCAAATATCAATGACCATCCTAATTAGTCTATAAGCCCACAAAATATAGTACATTACATAAATCCAAATAGAGTGAGAGAAACCATTCAACAACACTAAGGATGGTGAGAGAGCACCCATGGAATCACTCTAATCATAGTACATTGTGTGTAACTCCAAATGCCCATATAGTAGCACTAGTTCAAGATACCATACTCCACACCCTATATAATGGAGTGTGATTATCCTCCATGGTAAAATTGTCCCTAACCATCATATTGTGGCCCCTATAGAGGATCCTTATAATGATAATGGTAATGTCACATTATGTCACATCCATTTCCTTCCTCTAGCATATATATATAGAAGAGGAATAATAATTTATAATATAATACATATAGAATAACCTCTTGTTCATTAAATTATCCATGTTCCTTGTATAAAAGTAAATAAAATTCAATAGAATAATTTATTATAACATATAAAGAAGTCATGTTCATCCCATCCTTTGAGTTCCTTATATCTAAACCTATAAATTCGTTAAAGGTAACACATCCATCATGCATAATCATTTCCTTTAACCAATTCCATTTAAAAATAAGTTCATTCCATATTTCATGATCTATCCCAATTAATTAATGATAGTTATCATATTCCTTCTATTAAAACCTGGAAACTACATTTATAAGAAAAAATGGGGTCACTTATTAGGTGACATGTTCTTTAAGGAATATAACCACTTGGTAAATTCCATGATAAAAAGTTATAAACACCTAATAGGTTCCTAGATTGCATTTAAATCTAATTTCTTATGGGTAGCTTCATTTAAGATCCATATACTTAACTCATTTGGAGTTCCATTCATTTTGAACCAATTATCCATAATGGACAATTATATATAGAACACCCATGGGGTCTCCATAAGTGTCGAAAATGAGCTCTGAACAACTATAAAAGATTAAATAGGAATATAATAAGTTCAAAGTAACATTTTAACATAAAAGAGTTAATATGAAGGGAGATCTCAGAAAATTGCATCATGAGGCACAATGTCATAGCTATGAGACAACAAAACTAAAAGGGAAAATTACATGACCACCTTCCGTATTGTCATAGATGACTCCTCGCTCGATATCTGCCTCATATTAGAAGAATGATGGAAGATATCTAGTAAAACATCCAATTCATAGAAAATGGGACCAATTAGATTCCACCAAAATAGAACATAGGATATCAAAATAAACGAAGATATGAAGTGAGATACTAGGGGATATTTCTGAGATGAATCTAATACATCATATGGATCAAAGATTGTACATTGGATGAAATTGTTTTCCCAATTCCTAGATTTAGTTTCTATTAAGCTCAATAGAGAAAAGTAAGTGGAACTGGTTCACAAGAAGAAGAAATGGAAAATAGAAATAATATTTTATGTTTTGTTTGGTTTATTTTATTCATTTCCACCAAATATTGTTAGGTTAATAGTTTAGGCACACATTTACCAAACCATGAATGAATGGTGAACATTTTTCTATATGGAAGGGACACCATAAATGGTTAATACAATGGATTGACTAAACATTATCAATCCATGAGAATGGGCTCTATCCTAAATCTACAAATTGTCACATGACTATTTTCCCTACGATGCGTTGTTCGAGATAATCTATGTGGACCAATCTATTTTTTCCATTTTGGAGCTCTTGGATGTAAACCAAACCCATACACACCTGTGGCCTTTGTTGAATTCATTAGACTTCATTATTAGCGATGTTTATGGTATTTAAGTTAGAAGACTAACGATTCATACCTTTATTGAAAAGATGAGTCTTTATATGTCCCCATTTTTTCAAAATGAAATATAGAATAAAGTATAATACCATTGAAATTATAATTTTTTTTTGTTTTGGAATAATCTGATCATAATTTATTCCCTTATAAAAACGTTTTCTCTTTAGATCTTCATAAAATATCATTTTATCCTGGTTAATGAAATTGAGTTTTTATACATTAATTCCAATTTGTCCATTGTTTCATTTCTGAAAATTTCTTTATATAAATTTGTCTCAAGTTGATGTTCACTCTCTCCTCCATTCATAATGATATTACCTAGAATACACACACAATAATTGACATGATTTTCCATTATTAAACTTTGAACTTAATCTACTTCACTAATAAAAAAAATAGTTCTCCATCCATATCTGATGATTTTAATACATTGTAAAAGGAAACATTATGATTTTTGGATGGTATTAAGAGCTAAATTATACAAACTATTAAAATATATTTCTTATGAGAAAAATTTCAGAAAATAAATGTAAATATATAAAGAAAATTGATTGCAAAAAATTTTAGAGATTGTAGTCCTTATATAGGTATTTTAGATAACTATAATTTAAGAAGAAGTTTATTGATATTTGAATAGTTTTTAAAGAAAGGAATCAAGATTTATGTCTGAAACATAAGACTTAAAGATTCCTTTATTTATTAAATTTAAGATTTTACTTAATGTAAAATAATAATTCACTTTTGATATGTGAGGAAATATCTACCAATACAAATTAGAAGAACAAATTTTTTAATTTTAAATATCTATATATATGTTAAAAAAATTAAAAGGGAAAAGAAAAATACAATGTTGATAAAATTAAAACCCTATCAATTTAGCATCCAAATATAATGGATTGTCTTCCTTTTTTTAAATAAGGTCCAATGAAATTATTTGAAATGTAATAGTAAATATTATTTAGAAAAAAATAAAAAACTACAATGATTGAATAACTAATATGTCTGAAAATGAGATAAGTTAAAAAAATAAGTTTAAAAAATATATATTTATGAAAAGATTATATGATTGAAAAAAAAGGTTTGTTTAAAAAAAATAAATTTTCCCCCATTTTTTATCTAGAGTTTTTAAAATAAAGATATATATGAATAAATCAGTGGATTCGGCATCAAATAAGGTTAATCAATCACAAATTATTTTTTATATTTTTTATCATTCATCGATAAGAGGGTTTTTATAGAAAATATATGTTATTTGATTTTACATTCTAACAATATTGAGAATAATATCTTATTTTTGTGTGTGATCCCTAGGGAATGTTTTTCTAACATCATTTAAGATTTCTCGTGAGATATTTTATATGATATAGAAAAAAAAATATCATCAGTGTTTTCATAAATATTTGGATTTTGTGTAAAAGTTATTTCAAAAAATGTGATTGTGTGTTTTATCCATGACTCACAAGCACTAAAACATCTGACTGCTTCATATTCTGCATCATCCATAGAATGTGCTAAAAATTCATTCTGGTCCATGAGACTAATGCTTCTCCCAAGAAATGGCATTTTCTATAAGTATATTTTCTATACCATCCAAAACAAACAAATTCAACATATAACTAACACTTTTGGATATAATAATCTCCAAATTTATAAAATAATCCATCTTATGAAGTCACTTTATTGTATCAACTAATTTATTACCACTTTAAAATGAGATTATATTGGATTATCTAAAAATATCACAAAAAAGATACTAAAAACATTATTCTCGGACTATTTACAAAAATATATATGAAACATTGTATCAATCCTCTATAATTTTTTTTATATTAAAATTTAATAGTTTCATAAAAATTATGCTTGATATATTTTTCTACTAGATTACTTATGGTTCATGCATTTTTAGAACTAAAATACTTGAGTAGAACATTAATATATTTATGTTGAGATAAAATATCTTCCTTCGGTTATTAAAAAATATAATACCCAAGAAATAATTGTATTCCTCCCATCATCTTCATTTCTATATAATTTCAAAAATTCTAAAAAAACAATTATAATAATATTTTTGAGCTGAAAAAAATAAAAAATTTTAACCATGAAATAGAATAATTATTGTGTTTTGGAAAATTTTCATTATGAATACTATTGGATATGAACATCCTTTAACAAATGTATTTTATTATCAATATCTGGTATGACATTCCTCCAATCCTGTTTGGGAAATTTTAAGTCCATATTTTTTTTAAAATTTGTTCATACATTATCTAAATATTAAATATCTTTAAAAATATTATATTGTTAAAATTAAACATCATCTAGAACATAAACATTATGTAATTCTCTTTTCTCAACAATTTAAAATAATGAAATTTTTTTATGATATATAATGTATAAAAATATCTTAATAGATTCTAATCATCCTACCATTATAATGGTTTCACCGTCGTTTTTTATTTCTACTTGAAAATATCCTTTATAAACAAGCATTTCATTAATTATTATAATTACTAAATTTTCAATATATTTCTTTTTCTAAAACATATATTAATCCAATTATCGTTAGATCTTTAGTATGTTAAATAATGGTTGAAACTTTTTTTATTTGATTGACCTCTTCTTGTATGGACCATATAAAATATTATCACCAAAATCATAATCCACTATTTTAGGTCCAAATTATTATAGGAGGGCATTATTTCCACATTTTTTTCGTAAGGGAACTTCTAGTTTTAACTAGTTTCCATAAATATCCAATAACACAATTGTAAGGACAATTCCTAAAGATATACTTATTTAGGGGTAAAGTTCTCTATTGAGATCCAAAAAATTAATGTATAACATTAATTTAAGTAATTTTCAAATATTGAAAATCTTATGGTCTTGCATTTCAATGATTTATAATTGGTATCATTAATTATACTTATATAAAAATAAATGTATTACTTTTAAAATCATCATCATTATGAAGAATTTATCATTGTTTTACAAAATCAAAAGAAATAGATTTATCAAAATTATATAAATCATTACCTCATGAACATTGGTTAAATATTATAAAACATTATAATCATTTTATATTTTTCTAATAAACCACCAAAATTGCATCATTTTTTATCAAATTTATCTAATTGATCTTTTATACTCAGGATGAAAACTTTACAACAAAAAAATATATTGTAGGAAAGTTTCAATTTTATTACAGTTTTCAACTCATATGTAGTTCTATTATCAAAATGTTGGAGTAAAGCTTTATTTATACTATAATAACATGTCCTCACATATTCATACATATAATCTATAGAAAAAAATATTTTCTTAAAATTTTTAATAATTTTCTATAGAATTTTATTTAATAATTTAAAAATATCATTTTTGTGGCGTTCATGGTGTTTAAAAATTATGATTAATGTATTTCCTACTAAATTTGTTTTCAAACATAGAATTAAGGGACTCACAATCACGATCACCAAGGATAGTATAAATGATAGGGTTTTATCCAATTTATAAAAAATATAAAAAACCAAAAAATGTATAATAGATTTTATTTTTTTGTGAGAAAATAGACCCATGTACAACTATTGAATTCATGAATAATGATATATTTATAGTATTTTCTTCTAATAATTTGAGCCTGTGTATGAAAAAATAAATCCATATTCACGAACTGTAAATATTTTTATTTTGGGTATCATTTTTATATTTAAAACATCTGTTATGCTTCTTAGAAAAATGATATAGATAAAAAACTTTGGCGGTATTCAACTTATGTTATTTTAGAACACTATCAGATCAATTTTTAAATTGTTTAGTTAAATACTAAAAGTTATAGTGAGGAAATACAAAATTCCACAACCAATATAGTTCTTTGTTTTTGGTAAAAAAAGAAAAATTATATCGACATTATTCATCTTTGTTAGGTGTGTAATCTGTCAATTTCCTAATAGAAGATAAAGAAAATTTACCTTGAATTCATTTAATGTTACATTTATATTTCATGAAGTTTACAAGATATATGTCATTACATAAATCACATATTCTAATAAGGTTATGAACAAGTCATAAAAATTACAGAAAAAATAAATGTAAATTTTTTACATGAAAATAAATATAACTGAATATAAATAATTCACCCTATGCAGAATCTCTAAAAGTGATTCATCCCCCATTAAATATATTTAAATTTGATAAGTCATACTTTTCACTATTCCTATATCGAGCAAAAACATTACTCTTGTTCCATTTAATTTTTCTATTCATACACAAATTTATTTTCTAATAATTATAAAATTTTATTCATGATACCCACACATGTTTCTATATAGATAAATTAGATAATAAAACTATATGAACAGAAATCTTCCCAGTCAATTCATGTTTTATAAAAACATTCCCATTTAAATAAAATAATTTTTAAATTCAATAGATTGATCATTTTTTAGAGATAAATTCATAATATGATTACCTACACTAAGAAATTAAGTAAATAAATATCACTTTTGATTCAATAATTGAAATATTTAAAGTATGGCTTGTTCTAAGTGTAACCAATTCCATTGGAATTTCTAGAAGGTCGTATTTTTTATAAATTTTATTATAATTATATTTATTGGAAGTAATATTAGAAAAAGGATTCTTGAAACAACAAACATTGGATTTAAGTTGAACAATAAACTATTTATTATAAAAAAAATTTATTTACATATTTCTAATTACAAAATTTATATATATATATATTTTTCATAAAATAATTTTCTTTTAAATCTATTTAATTTTATTTTTCTTAAAAATATGAAGTAAATTTTTAAATTTCATTTTTAACTATATTATGAATTTACATAGTAAAATAAATGGTACCTTTATTTTATTATATTCTATATTCATAATATTTTTATACTTATCAGTTTTATCTAAAACTGGTAAATTTAATTCATATTATAATGAATTTATTTTATTAGTGTGTTACTGATAATATTTTTTTAGATATATTATAATAATAAACATTAGTTTCATAAGTTTATTTAGAATCTAGACCTAAATATTTATGGGAATTTGTAGTCACCTTTACCTTAAAGAATTTTTCATTCCATGGAATATTTGGGTATAAAACAACTATTTTCTGGAATTCTAGTGCACTATCTTCACATAAACAATACATCTAAACATTTTATTATTATATTCCAATTTTAGATAATCTTTTCATATATAACCTTCCATATTTCATTCACATAATATATCTACAAAATGGTCCTTCTTGTAATTTATAACATTCCAATATGTCTAATTAAAATTCCAAAAGTTTGAATTAATGACAGTAGTATTCATTCATCATACAATTTGTAATAGTTCATTGTTACTATCTTTTGAATCATTTTTATTATAATTCTTTTATTTTCCCTTTTAATGTACATTTTTATGAGTGTTTGAACCCAAATTAATTTTACTGGAGTTTAGATTACATGATGTAGAATATAAAGATATTTTATTCTTGTATTCATATTTATCATCATTCAATCTAATTTCACTCTCATACTACATTAGTATTATAATTAATTCCTCTAAACAAAAATCATTCAATTTTTTGTGTCATCAATTACTATCCTCTTGGATTTCTATGAATTTGGAATAATATTAATGATTATTTCAATGAGATTATCTTCTGATAAATATATTTCAACCAAATACTATAAACTACTTAAAATAATTATAATGTGTTGATGCATTTGAGTTACCATTTCTCTCAGAAAATATTTATATCCTAGATTGTATACTCTTTGAATAACTATGTGAGTTTCTAAATCATTATAAGTAATAAAATGTGTTATCTTTGACTTCTTTAAAATTTAGTTTATTATTTTACATGAAGATATTTGTCAATATGTGTTCCTAGTTATATAACATAACAAATTATTTTGAACATTATGGTTTACCATGTATTTTTTATTCTATTCACATGATAATTGAATAATATCCTTTTTTAGAACATTATAGTTCCAATTCAACATGATAAAATTGCATGAAATTTTATTAATGTTACAGGATTTCATATGATCATTCCATTAACCTAAATAATCAATCACAAAAATAGGGTCCAGTATGTTTTCAAGTGTTCTAAATAGTCATCCAATAATCACAAAATATATTTCATCCAATAACTCAATTAGTGTAAGGATTCTATGTTGAGAATGTTATAAAATATTGGAAACTATAGAATATGTAAAATATTGTAAGTAAATCTCAAAATAATGGAAATGATAAGTTGTGATAACATATTATTTCTTGTCGTTTTCTCGAAAATAAAATAAAAGTGGTATTGAATAGTATTTTTAAATGAAACAAACAATATTTATCCTCTTCAAGTACTAAATTAGATTATTATTTCATATCATTGATCAAATCAGAGATCAATGAAATGGGATTACAAAATATATGAAATAATGTTATAATAGTATGAATAAAGTGAAAAGTATTTAAATTATAGGGGAATGTGTTTGAAAATTGAAAAATACAATGTACTATTTATCAACAAAAAAATAATCCTTCTATAGGATATTATAAAATCCACCCTTCTATACCAAAGTGTATGGTGGATCATTCAATGGAATATAAGGTATCTAATGTTATAAAAGTTTAATAATATTTCACAAAAATTATAACTATATTATGTTATAACTTACAATACATGGGAGACCTTGACAAAACCTATTTTAAGAACTCAATTACATATACATGAAGTACATAAACATTTTCCTCACAGCCATAGATTCCTTCGAACAGATGATCATAATTTTATCTGCCATCATATACCCAGAATCTGTTGATAATTTAGGAACAAAAGAATAATAATTAATACATAATTTTTAATAAGCATTACAGAGTATTCCATATAATGATTTACCTAAATAGAAAAAATCACAAAGGTAAAAAAAATTAATCAGATTCCCTCTCCTCAATAAATAAAATAAAATCATGAAGAAAATATAAACCACACGAATTCTAAAATAATAATTTGTATCATCATATTCTTATTATAAATCTTAGGATGACTCATTATTTAAAATAATCCTTATAATAATCTCTAGTTTTTGAGTTCCATAGACCTCAGAGTGAATTATATCTATTTCAATAGTAACTTCTTCATCAACTGATGAACTCAACTTGTTTCGTAATCTACTGATGAATTAAATCATCAAAGATATATTTCATATAAATAAAATGTATGTAATCATGGAAGAAACTTCATATCACTATATTTTCATAAAATAATTTTATTTCACTCATATATCTATTATTGGATGTTCATTATCCATTACAATAAAAACATAAACAAAAAATTCATGTAAGATAAATTATATAAAAATATTAATATGAATTAAAAAATTATGAAAGAAGTGACTTATTGAATCAAAACACATGACCATTCAAAAATTGTATAGGATTCTCTATTCACCATACCTAGAATAAAAAGTCCTTTATAGTTGATACATGGAACCATGAAATGACGATGTTCACATCTCATCATCACCCACAAGGCTTGTACTATTCTTCTAGATGGTGCTTGAGACCATCCATCCAACAATGCAAGACCCACTACTCCAATAAAAAAATATAAATTCTAGAAAAAAAATCCCAAAAACATAAATAGGGATATACACATCAAACCCAAGATGTAAAATTATTCAAAATATATAATGTTTTATTCCTAAAAAATCCAAGAATTATTCTCTTTATTAAACACAATTCATTACTACCATGCCATGTCCTCTCTATCTCTCTCACATATAAATTTATATTAGAACATGATTCCATAACACTATCCTCTTAATAATACTCATTCAACTCAATATTTTCTTCCGAAAATCATAAATCCTCAATATACTTTATGAAAAGAACATGTATGGGTAGAAATAAATTGAACCTAAAGGAAGAATATTATATGGACTTTGTTGGAACATCCTTAACAGATTGTCATGGAACAAATTGTGTACAACATCATATTTTAGTGTAAATACCAAACAATAATCACTTCCTCTAACTATCTAAACAATTTAAAATTCACCCACATAATAGGGTACCAACAAAACCTACTTCCTAAGTTATTTCTACCAAATTCATTTAAAGACATTAGAGAAAAATTTATACCCTTCCACAAACTCCATTTCTCTCCCATAATGATTAGAATAAAACAAATAAATTTTCAAACATCAAACTAATCCTATTAGGAATAGGTGAACGTGATTCGACACATATTACAACAATCTAGGTCAAAAAATATCCCTCTCCCAATTAAATACAACACATTGGTTCTCATCCTAATATTGTATATAAAAAATTTAATTCAATAAAAAACTAGAATATTTATAGCTACAATTGTCAAAAAAACTATTATACTACTATAATGTGATCCTCTTATGATCTCTTAAAATTCATGAAATAGGTTCATGATATGTCCCCTAAAGTCTATATGGTCTATTATTACTTCATATAAATATGAAGGTAACATAATTTTCTCACATTTACCTTGTACCCATAACATTTTTACCCTAAATAAAATCATGAACTAAACCAATGATCTCTGTTAGAAATTATTGTATAATAAATTCCTAGATTTATAACCACCTTATCCACATATAACATACCAATATCTACTATTGAAACCACTGTTTAATAAGAAATAATTCAACTAAATTTCATTTACAGTCAATGATCAGATATATCTCATCATGGTACTAAATAAATCTTAACAAAATAGAAAACAAATATATCCTAATTTCATCCATTTCCTTGTGGAAATTGGAAAATCCTACATAATTACTTCATGTTTGTTGATGCTCCACCTTCACTATTTGATATATCAATCACTAGGATACATAATTGAACAAATAAAAATTTTACCTTCACCTCTATAACATTCATCATATGACATGATATATCTTTTATACCCTTTTATAAATTTCTCATCGAGAATTATGCAACACTATTATAAAATAATTATATACAAAATAGAAACTACATTCTATCATGAAATTAATGTTTCTAGTTGATTGATAATGGAAACATTTTCGTAGACAAACCATTATATAGGATATCGATAATCTTATTTTAATTGACATAAGTAATCTATCCACACATTATATTTTCCATATAATGGGATCAATTTTGATCCAATGTAACATCATACAACTTACCTCTTTATGAGAATCCATATACAAACTTTATATCATCCCCATTAGCATACACTTTCCATTTAATTCTCTCATTACAGTAGATTTAAAATTCATGAAAACTAATATTACATTACCCATACCTTTTATATAAAATGGATAATAAAATGTCTGATATAATTCAAAAACATTCACTGCCTCAAATTCAAATCTCATCGAGAGAATATTTACGTAAGAATCTTAATATTGAAATAAACCATAAACCACTCATCAAATATGATCCGAATATAACTATTCGTGCCTTGAAGAACTACCACAATCCCTAGATTGTGTATTGCATAATTCAATATATGGGTTCATTACTTCCATGATCTATACACGTCAATATTATACCATTCCTTATGTACAAATTTTTATATATTGTAAAATGCACCAAAATACGTAAAAAATATTTAATCATTTTCATGTAAGTTCATCACTATAATAAACATCAGCTTCTTATTCAGTTCATTAAAAACATTAAAGAACATCTAATCCCAATAAATTATTATTCTTTTTTTGGTAAATATTATTTTGAATACTCTATTTTTTCAAATAATTAAATGAATAATTTGAAATATACTTCTAATATGAGAAAATAGTTAATTTAAAAGACAATCTTGATCATCTCCCAATAACTCTCTTAGGTATTTTTTCATAAAATATTGAGGTACCCTTATTAGGAATAATATAACACATGAACAACACTTCATGAAAGTAATACTAATAATTTGATATCTTTATAATAATCATTTTCAAATACCTTATCTCTTCTGGAGATCTAAACCTTATTTCATACCCCTCCTCTAAAGAAGAATATTTTAGAAAAAAATCAATGAACACCATGGAGGATGAGTCTTAGTAAATATAGAGTATACAATTTTTCAAGGATATAAATATATTAAGAATATTACCAACCCCAAAAAATTTCAGTAGTCACTCAAAATTATTATACCTAAATCTAGATGTTGTATTTATAGTGTTTTCCATATACATTCTTATTTGGGATATCATAATAAAAAATTGATCCTCAAAAACGACTATTCTTCTTCTAAACAATCTTGTATATCATGGATATAAACATTTTATATCTATTTTTCTCATTATTTTAATTAATTTATAGTATTTTTATTATTAAAATACTGTTTTTGTTTTCCAAATTTTTTAAATAATGTGAGAGGGTTGGGAGAACTGGGGGATTTAAGATTAAAACAACTACATTTTAAGATCATGTTTCATCATTTAGTAAAAAAATATTTCCTCACTTTCTCATAAAAATCTATTACCAAAATTGAAATTTTTTAGGGTATATAGTAATTATACTTGGATTTCCCACACTAGGCTACGTCTAAATAGTATACAATGATAGTGTGATGATGAACCAAATCCACTATGTCTTGGTTCCAAATTAGAATAATTGAGATATATCACTTCAATGAATATGCTCAAAACCATTACAATATTTTGGGTCATCTCACAACATTCCCATGGTTCACTCCCTAAGCCTGTTTCTATAGGTTATTGTCGGTTGAAAGGATCACCTTATTTCTCTTCCTTTTCACAATGAACTTGGAATGGATTCACCAAATATTAATGTACATGTAATCCCATTCCTTATAACTAATGAATACATCCTCAATTTTAACTAGATACTCTATTGAAGTCACATTTTAATCCAATTAAAGAATACCAATTTCAGATATATTTATTGGGAAATATATTATGGAAAACATTCTTGATGCTCACTACTTCTGTGAAGTGTACTTCATTGATGATTCTCAAATAGACTTTATGATGAAACATCCTTTCACAAAGCTCACGTAGCCTTTGTGAAGAATCCAATATTAGATTTCATTTTCATATACTATAATAACTGGATTACATTAATGATGATCAAAATTTTTTATTGGTGCTTACATCCTTTAAGAACATCATTTACTCACGAACATTTTTATAAGAACACCCTTCACTAACCACTATCAAAATCTAAAGCCTTAAGATATTTGTTAAGCCTCTCTACATTTCTGAAGGGTGTAGAGGCATATTTATAGGTGATTAATCTTATTAATGAATCTTTATGTCACATCATAATAATTTCACGATTCTACCATTATGAAAACTATATAACAAATCCCCGTGGTAATTTTCCATTCTGGATGTTTTTTGTAGCCGTGGATATTACCATCATCTTCTTTGTGCCTTCGCAAAATAGCCATCACCAAATCTATTTATCACAAAAATCATTTTGTTTCCATATATTAACAAGTCCTTAAAGTAAATCAAATTTTAAATAATGCTATAAATCATAAAAATTTGGGATCCCAAATATTTAGAAAACACTTGTAAATGACGTCACCTTGTGAACACTATTTTCAATACCACTTCCATGGAATCCATACCATTATCTTGGATCTATGTCAATATTCCCAGTCAACCATATATATGAAACTGAACTACTATCCTTAGAAACCTATTTTTTAAACTAACACAATCACCCCAAAACTATATTGTATTACATTGAGGGATTTCTCTACAACATGTTTTAGTAAATGAAAATTGTTTTAATTTTTATATTCTGTTATTAAAAAATTAATGTGTTAATAAAAATAATAATAATTTTTGTTTGTTTTGTTTATTTTTAAAATTTTAAGATTATCTAATTTATGTTATTTATACTATCATTTTGTATTATTCTTTTTTTTTTGTTAAAATTGGATTTTTTTTATTCATTTATCTTTACATTGTTTTTTGTTTATCAAAAATAACTATTTAATTTATTCGTATATTTAATTAATTCCTTATTTAAATATTTTTAACTTAATAAATATCATTCTTGTTAAAAAATGTTTTATTTAATTAAATAATATATTACTTGGTTTTTAAATTAGTTTTATTTCTTAGGTATTTATTTTAATATATTTAAATCTTTCAATTATTTCCCTATTTTGATTAATTATGTATATTTTTATTATTTATAATAATTTCGTAATTTTTTCAAATTTATTTATTTAGATAATTTGTTTAATGTAAAAAATTTTACAATATATTGGTTGATTATACAATTAATTTTTTTATTACTAATATTTTGTGATTTTAATTAATAAAATTAATATATTGAGTTTCTTTATGTTCTGTCTCAACCCACCGCCATTAATCCTTCTGGTTCACCATTAGAAACAAATCCTTATGGAGCCATTTCATGATGTAGAGACCTGATTAACTTGTATAATAAAGATAAGTGACTCAAGTAACTACAATATTTCAAATGAGTCATCATCAAAATAGAGAGTGGTTAATCTAGTCACTACAAGACCAACCCTCTGCCACCTGAGCCAATGCTAAGATGATTCTCCTCTAGACCCTTTTTCTTCCACCCTGAATCACCATCACCAACACCTTCTACCATTATCCTCAACTCACCAAATATTCCATAACAAGTCACCACCAATAACTCCCACAACCATTGTCATCCTCCTCCAACCACAGTGTTTCTACAACATTTCCATCACAATAGTTCTGCCGGTGAAATTCATCTACAACACAAATTTTAAAAAAACTGATCGATGAATAAACGAATACACAGAAAATATCAACAGGGATTGAAACCCACTTCTGAATCAAGAAAATTAAATTTACAAAACTGCTCTTAGTGTAAAAGAGAGGAAACTTCCATTACAGATTAATCTAGTACCACCTTTGATGATAACATGAACCATCTACAAAAAATAAAACCATTAACCATCCATTCACCACAGATGAGAAAGTATAATGATGTAGAGCTGAATTTTTTAATGAATCCAGTAATCAATATATGTAGAAGGTGTTTATTCATTATTATAATTTGATTCATCTTCCATTAGGTAATTCATAACTATAATTTACCAACTTCCTTCTTGGAAAATAAAACTATAACATCTTAAGAAAAAAACTCTTTCTAATAAAGAAAATTCTCTCTAAATCATCACATGAAATATTTATCTCTATCCACTCTATTGTTTAGGAATAATATGAGGATAACACCAATCGAATCATCCCATAAAAGCATTTGATTCATAACTCAATGTGTATCTTGTGGAATCCCAAGGAAGAGTTCTAGAAACACTTTCATGAAGTCTTCAACACTTCTAGTAACTAAAATTGATTCCCAAATTTTATTAATTTAATAATAAAACTATATATCAGATATATAAAATCACTAACAACATTAACAACAAGAAATACGTAACTAGATTCAATATTCTGCCCTCTTACAAATGTTCAAAATTCTATGTTAGTTTCAGTAAAGATACCCATTCATCTATAACTATCGACGTTGGATTTGAACTTTACTATAAAATCAAATTCAACTATTCCAACCTATGTTTTTATATCTTGAACCATGAATTTCAATAATATTTCATCATATTTGATCCTAAAAGAATAATCTACTGTCCAAAACACCTATTAAATCCATGTATAACCCCCTATTTGAGGAATGTGGCCTTTGATTTTGAATATTTATGTATTTAATGTGCATGGAATGAGTTGGGAAGAGGTTGGGAGAGTTTGGAATGGATTTAGATGAGTTTGGATTCTTTTTAAGGGGTGCACGGTTTGATCACGGTTAGTGGAGACCATGCAGCTTACCTAGGAAACTGTATGGACCCTTGTTCTCAAGAAAGTAGTCCTCGCACGGCCTACACACTGTTTTCCAAACTGTGTGAGGAAACCGTGCAGACCCTGGCTCTCGAGGCAGTGGCATGCGCATGGTTAGTGCACAGTTTTCCAAACCATGCGGGCTAACCATGCAGCCACTTATAGTTAGGGTTATAAGTTTTGGGATCACTTGGGATTTCCTCATTTCACTCCAAATCTTATCCCACTCAAGCCTCACTCGGGTTTTTGGGTTCTTAGCGGTTAGGGGTGCTCTCTCACTCATTTTGGAAGTGAATCGAAGGATTTTCAAGGTGTTTTCTCCCAGCTAAGTCTCTCCTCTTTCATCTCTTTTGTTTTCCTCTAGATATACATCACTCTCTTTCATATTTTTCTAGATCTACACTTGTTGTGTAGATCTAGGGTTGGGTATCCTTGGATGATGATTTTGAAGATTGTTATGGTTAGGGGTGGGGTTCTAGAGAGGTGTCGGTGGTGCATTCGCCAGATTTGAGGCGCGATTGTTCATGGGTCGATTTCTCGGAAACCCTAAAGGTCGGTGGCTTCTCTCTTGACTCCACTTGGTTATAACTTATGGTTCCTTGTTAAAATTAATTTATTTTTCTTGAAATTAATTTTGTTTTGATATACGAAATTGGTGGAAAATACCTTGGGCGATGTTTTGGGGATTTTTGGGGAAAAGAAGGTTTTGTGGTGAAATTATTTTGTTGTGGATTTTAAAATGGAGATTTTAAAATGAGATTCTCTAGTTGATTAGTGAAAATGATCTATATAAATGTTTTTCAATAAAAATTTTGTTTTATTGAAATACGGTTTGGGCCGGAAAATGGTTTTCAATAAATGGGTGATTTATTGATGTGAATTGACATGTAATTGAATTGGTTGATTACATGATGTTATTGTGACCGTGATGGATTATATGCTTGGTTGTGATTGGTTGAATTGTTTTATGGAAGTGGGCAGGAAGTACCACTTTAATAAAGGGGGTGGGTAGTGGATGGAAGTGCCACCATCAATGATAAGTGGACGTGAAGAGACAGTAGTTGTAAATTTAAGAAATGGGTTGGACAGAAGCTCCATCGTTATGATTTTTTTGATTTGTACTACTTTTCAAGATGGAATAGTTGTGAATATGGGTAAATTTTGGAAATGTTGCGGTTTTTCGGTTGTTTTTTCTTTTATTTCTTGGGTTGGGGGTGATGGCTTGGTAAGTGCATGGTTGCACTTGTAATTATTTTATATAAAATGTTTTATATAAATGTGTTAACGGTTTTATCCTAGTGGTGTGTGTAGGGAAGTAATTTGGGAAAATCTTGCAGAATTTTAGTACTCATCCCCTGCTTTGGCATGTTGGTGTCATTGCAGATGTTGTGTACCGTGACGTTGGAAAAGGTAAGGCATCAACCTCATTTAATGGTTCATTGAGATGTCTTGGTGGAACATGGAGCATGGAGGTTGGTGTAGAGCGGTGGTGGTTTCTTGGCTTGTGGTGTTTTTGTTGAGTCTTTTTCATTGTACTCTGATGTTGTATTGGGTTTTGTTGGCCTCTGAGATTAAGGATTATCTGGTTTTCTTTGGTAATGTACGAGTTTAGTTTAGTGGACATGCATCATTTAGTTGTGGTTGGTTGGTTGATTTTTTCTCAAGGGAAAATCATTCCACAATTGTTCTCGGAACCCTCGACACTTATTTCCAGCCTTTAGCGCCATGGGAACATCTCTTAAGGCCATGTAGCCCTCACCGCCTCCTTAAGCCAATGAGGTAGGGGTAGGGGGTTACAAGTTGTATCAGTTTGTTCGGTCTTTTGGAGTTGATTCAAGGATTTGGTGTTGAAATTCATTGTGGTGTACTCCTTGAGTCGGGATGGTAGCAAGGTGTAGGATTGTCGGAACATGGAATGTATAGCATAAAAGGATGTAGCTATCCCTTTTATGCTGAAATTCATGTTACATGGGAGTTGGGTACATAAGTGTTTTGGAGACACTTATAGTCATTGAATATCTCATTGTCATGGGTGTATCCAATGAGATGAGAATGACATGCATGGTAGAAAGGAGTTCCCTATTGGATGCATATTTCATTGCGGTATAATGATTGATTATGTAATGGGAAACTGTAATGTGAATAAATTGGTATTTTGAAAAGGTTTGGTTTTTCAAAATGGTGAATCATGGAACATGTGGAAAAATGTGAACTGGTGGAAAGCCTTGTTGTGATAGTTTTGTGTAATGTGATTTGAAATGAGATTTCCTGATGTCTACGAGAGTGAGACTCATTGTTGTTTGTTTTATATTAATAAAAATAGCACCAGATAGGCATCGTAGAGACCAACCAGAAGAGGCTGCTAAGAATTTGGTTACATGTGAGCCTCAGGTGAACCTGCAGCTAGTGCAAAGTATAGTGCAAGCTTTCCAAGCTATGGGATGTGGAAATAGAGGGGATGATCCAAGGCATGTGGATCATGTAGTTCTGTTTCAAAAGTAGAATCCACCCATCTTGAGGGGTGATTCATAACAAGAGAGGGAAGAATCATGGTTGAATATAATAAACATGATCTTTGAGTTCTTGGAAACACTAGTAGAGTTAAAAGTGAAGTTGGCCACGTATATGTTGGAATATCCTGCCCTTATATGGTGGATGTTGGTAGTCCAAGCTGGGACGGACCGGGGTATGAAATGGGAATGATTCAAGGAATTGTTTAACAAACAATTCTACACACATACATTTAGAATTCAGCATACAACTAATTTATTCAGTTTGAAGAAAGAGCTGATGTCGGTGACGGAGTATGCAGCTCTGTTTATGATCTTAGTGTGGTTTTCACCGGAGGTGGTAGGTATCACACCGTTGAACGAAAGGACCCTTGATGTGGGGTTGAGGCAAGGAATCTATTCAAAGATAGCAGTGTTGTGTCTAGATGATTACATGGAGATGGTGAATAGAGCCTTGGTGGCTGAGCGGGATTTGTTGGGCGCTCTGGGTGGGGGAAGCATGGAGGTACCCATTGAGAATAGTGGAAACTCTAACTCTAGGTTCATGAAAAAGAGGGACACTTATTCCCAGGGTGGGAATATAACATATAATCTGACGGTAGGATCGGTGAATCTTCTCCGAAGCCCCAGAGCAAGCTGGTATATTTTCAGTGTGGTTATACAGGCCACATTAAGCGGGATTGTACAACACAACCTCGAGCATGTCATAATTATAAGAAGATGGTCCATATACTGCGTTATTGTCAGAATGCTCCAAGGTCGGGTGCGTGTGACACTCCTCAGGGATCGCAGACATCTTATGCTTCAACGGTATGAGGGCAGTAGTATACCCCTTGATAGCAGAGTAAAGTGGGTCATGGTGATTCCCTGAATACCATGACACCTCAGTAGAACAATGAAGTGTAGGGTGTGGCAAGAAAACATGTGTTTGGAGCTGAACAGGATGTGGTGGATGATCACTCGGGACCATCCACAGTGTGAGGTACTATTCTTTTAAATTATACCTGGATGAATGTTTTGTTTGATACGGGCGCTTCACACTCTTTTATTGTTGCATTTGTGGTTGATTTTTTGGGTTTAAGGGTATAAATGATGCCCACAGTGTTGAAACATCAAAATCTTCTGGGTCGAAGAGAGTGTCGAGCTTTCTTGTGTAGAGAATGTTGTATCGCTGTGCGTGGGGTTGAGATAGTGTGGAACATATCAATGCTTGAGATGAATGGCTATGATATAATCCTGGGAATGGATGGGCTGGTGGCTTTTAAGTCCCACATCGATTGTGATGCGTGCACAGTGGCTTTTACAACACATGATGGAATTAGACATCTCTTTAGAGGAGAGAAGCATGAAAGGTAGCATGCAATTGGTTTTTTGGCACCAGTAGTGGGTACGTTATCGTATCAGGTTGCGGTGTTGTCATTTGAATTGGTAGAGGGTGTTTAGAAGAGTGTTCCTCCGGTAGAGGTTGATCAATTCATGGATGTTTTTCCTAATGAATTCTCTGGGTTACCTCCCATAAGAAAAGTGGAATTTACGACTCATATCCTTCCGAGGTCCAGTCTCACTTCCGTCATATCGGGTGGCACCAACTGAATTGCAAGAATTGAAAATCCAGTTGGAAGAGTTAGAAAAATAAGGGTTTATCTGAGCTAGCACGTCTCCGTGGGAAGCGCTAGTGTTGTTTGTGAAAAAGGGGGATGTAACCTTTAGGCTATTTGTGGAATATCATAGACATAACCATGTTATGATAAAGAATAGATATATACTACACGAATTGATGATTTTTTCGACCAGTTTAGGGGAGCCCAGTTGTTCTCCAAGATCGACCTGAGGTCAGGATATCATCAATTGCGAGTGAGGAAGGAGGATATTTCTAAAACAGCTTTCAGAAGTAGATATGACCATTATGAATATGTGGTTATGCCCTTTGTAATAAAGAATGCCCCAGCGGTGTTTATGGAATTGATGAATCGGATATTTCAGAGATATATGGATTCTTTTGTGGTGGTGTTTGTCGACGATATTCTGGTGTATTCAAAGGCACGGGTGGAGCATGGGCAGCACTTGGCGACAGTGTTGGGGATCTTGATGGAACATTGGTTGTATGCCAAGTTGTCAAAGTGTGACTTTTGAATACAGTAATTTCATTTTCTTGGACATGTGATTTCTGAAAGGGGTGTTTTAGTGGATCTAGAATAGATAGAGGCTGTTATCTCATGGAAACCACCAATGAATGTGTTTGAGATATGCAGTTTTCTTGGTCTAACTGGGTATAATTGGCATTTTGTTCGTGATTTTTAACATTTGTCTTCTCAAAGGATGGCCTTGACAAGAAATAATGTTCCATTCCAGTAGAATTAATAGTTTCAGTAGTGTTTTGAATATCTAAATGGTCGTCTTACATCAGCACCAATCCTGGTTTTTCCAGAATTAGGAAAAGGGTATGTATAGTATTGTGATGCATCTAGATCAGGGTTGGGGTGCGTTATCATGCAAGGGAATCATGGGGTAGCGTATGGATGACGGTAGTTGAGATTGAATGAGATGAACTACAAAACTCATGATTTGGAGTTGGAAGCAGTGGTCCATGCTTTGAATGTGTGGCATCATTATCTCTTCGCTGAGAAATTCACAGTTTATACAGATCATAAAAGCTTGAAACACATTTTCTCACAAAGGGGTTTGAACTTGAGGCAAATGACATGGATGGAATATCTAAAGATGTTTGATTTTTACTTTATGTACACACCAGGTAAGGGAAATTCGGTGGTGGATTCATTAAGTAGAAAATCATATGCTCAGGTGGTGAAACAGGCATTGGACTAGTGGTAGTTGATGTCAGTTATAGATGATATGTAGTTGGAATGTGAGGAACTGGGTGATAGAGCGGTCTTCTTTCCAGTTTCTTTGATTCCTGACTTGGTTGGCCTGGTTATAGAGGCACAAATATCCAATTATGAGTGTGTGTCCATCGGTTCGATACTCAAGGTGGGGAGACCACTGAGGTTTGGAAACTAAATGGATATTCAGTTTTGTCTTTTCAGAATTAGATGGTTGTACCCGTTACTTTTTAGGAGCATCTTCTCATGGAGTATCATCATTCTAGGTGGGGTGTTCATCCTGGAATTTAGATGATGTATAATGCGTTGAAAGCGCAGTTCTGGTGGGCTAGTATGAAGATATGTGTGGCTGTGTTTTTTTCGAGATGCTTGACTTGTCAGCAGGTCCAGGAAGAGCATCATAGGCTAGCAGGAATGTTGTAGTCTTTACCAATCCCTATTTGGAAGTGGGAGCAAATAGTGATGGATTTTGTCACAGGTCTCCCATGACTGGTCAATAAGTACAATTCCATTTGGGCAATACTGGATCAGCTAACGAAGTCCGCCCCTTTCATCCCGATTCATGAATATCATACGATGGAGGATCTATCCAAAATATATATCTGGGAGGTGGTAAAGAGGCATGGTGTTCCAGTTTTGATTGTATCAGATAGATATCCAATGTTTACAACTCATTTCTGCAAATCCTTAGAGTAATCCCTTGGAACACAGTTGATGATGAGTATAACGTATCACACTCACACAGATGGTCAATCCGAGAGGATGATGAAAACTCTGGAGGATATGTTTCGGGATTGCATAATATATTTTGGTGGCTCGTTGGAGGAGTAGTATTCATTGGTTGAGTTATCGTACAATAATAGTTATCAGGCATCCATTCAGATGGCTCTGTTTGAAGTATTGTATAGGCAGCCATGTCATTCTCCACTATGTTTGGTGGAAATGGGTGAGTCCTCGATGGTTGGACTGAGAATTCTCTAGGAGACTATGGAGAAGATCAAGTTGAATAAGAAGAGAATGGATATGGCTTAGAGTCATCATAAATCGTATGCGGATCATCGTCGATGGCCATTATCGCTCCAGGTGAGTGATCATGTGTTCTTGAGGATCTCTCCTATGTTGGGACATCGTCGGTTTGGGAATCTATGAAAGTTATCTCCAAGGTATGTAGGAACTTTTTTAGTTCTTGAGCGGTTTGGTGAGGTGGATTATTGTTTGGATTTCCCTACAACATTTTAGTTCGGTACAAAATGTGTTTCATGTGTCATAGTTTAAAAAGTATTAGCCGGATCATGACCATGTTATTCGATGGGATCATGTTGAGCTAGAACCAGATGCTTCATCGGTGCACATGCCAGTGTGAGTTGTGGATAGGAATGAAAAAGTCTTGCGTGGTAAAATCATCATATTAGTTCATGTTTTGTGGAAACATGGTCCGATTAAAGAGGAGACTTGGGAGCGGGAGTAAGAGATGGTCAAGTAGTGGCCCACACTCTTTCGGTAAAGGGTGTGTTCACTACTTTCCGGGGATGGAATGTCCAATGGTGGAGAGAATATAGCCCACCATATTTGAGGTATGTTTCCTTTTTTATGCATTTTTTTTATTTAAAGTGGATGGAATGAGTTAGGAATAGGTTGGGAGAGTTTGTAATGGTTTTGGATAAGTTTAGAGGCTTTTTAAGGGGTGCACGGTTTGAGCACGGTTAGTGGAATCCGTGTGGGTTCCCTAGGAAGCCATGCAGATCCTTGATCTTGAGACAGTAGGCCTCACACATCCTTCACACAGTTTGCCAAATTGTGTGAGGAAACCATGTGGACCCTGGCTTTCTAGGTAGTGGCGTGCGCACAGTTAGCGCACGGTTTGCCAAACCATGTGGGATAACCGTGCGGCCACATAAAGTTAGGGTTATAAGTTTTAGGCTCACTTGAGATTTCCTCATTTCACTCCAAATATTCTCCCACTCAAGCCTTAGGTGGGTTTTTGGGTTCTCTGGGGTTAGGGGTTCTCTCTCACTCTTTTTGGAAGCGATTCGAAGGGGTTTCAAGGTTGTTTCTCATAGGTAAGTCTCTCCTCTTCATTCTCTTGTGTTTTCCTCTAGATCTACATCCATCTCTTAATTGGATTTATAGATTTATACTTTTTGAGTGTAGATCTAGGGTTGGGGTTTCCTTGTATGATGATTTTAAGGCTTGTTAAGGTTAGGGACGTTGATCTAGAGAGGTTTCTATGGTGCGTTCGTCGGATTTGAGGCGCAGTTGTTCGTGGGTCGATTTCTTGGGAACCCTAAATGTAGGTGACTTCTCTCTCTACTCCACTTGGTTAGAACTAGTGGTTCCATGTTACAATTAATTATTTTTGCTTGAAAGTAATTTTGTTTTTATGTGCGAAATTGGTGGAAAATACCTTGGGTGATGTTTTGGGGATTTTTGGGGAAAAGAGGGTTTTGTGGTGAAAGGCTTTTGTTGTGGATCTTTAATTGGAGATTTTAAAATTAGATGGTATGGTTGATTTGGGAAAATGATCGATAGAAATGGTTTTCAAAAAAAATATGTTTTTTGAAACATATTTTGGCATAGAAAATGTTTTTCAATAAATGGGTGATTTATTGAACTAAATTGACATGTAATAGAATTGGTTGATTACATGATGTTGTTGTGATCGTGATGGATTATATTATTGGTTGTGATTGGTTGAATTGTTGTGTGGAAGTGGGAGGGAAGTACCACTTTAATAAAGGGGGGGTGGATAGTGGATAAAGGGACACCATCAATAATAAGTTGATCAGAGGAGACACCAGTTGTAAATTTATGAAACGGGTTGGACAGAAGCTCCACCGTTATGATTGTTTTGTTTTGTACTGCATTGCATGATGGAATAGTTTTGCCTATGGGTAAATGTTGGACAGGTTGTGGTTTGTCGGTTGGTTTTCCTTTGATTTCTTAGGATGGGTGTGATGGCTTGGTAAGCGCATGGTTTCTCCTGTAATTATTTTATATAAATTGTTTTATATAAATTTGCTAACAGTTTTATCCTAGCGGCGTGTGTAGGGAAGTCATTTGGGGAAATCCTATGGAGTTTTAGTACTCACCCCTTGTTTTTGCACATTGGTGTCTTTGGAGATGATGTGTACCGTGACGTGGGCAAAGGTAAGGCAACAACCTCCAATAGTGGTGCGTTGTGATGTCATGGGGGAACTTGGAGCTTGGAGCTTGGTGTGGAGCGGTGGTGGTGTCATGGCTCATGGTGTTTTTGTTGAGTCTTCCACACTGTACTCTTATGATTTATTGGGTTGTGTTGGCATGTGAGATTATGGATTATCTGGTTGTCTTTAGTAATGTATGAGTTTGGTTTTGCTGACATGCATCATTTAGTTGTGGTTTCTTGGTTGGTTTTGTCTCAAGGGAAAATCGTTCCCCAATTGTTCTCAGAACCCTCGGAATTTATTTACATCCTTTAGTGCCTTGGGAATGTCGCTTAAGGCCATGTATCCCTCACTGCCTCATAAAACCACTGAGGATGGGGTGGGGTGTTACAAGCTGTTTTTTGGTTCAATAGGTCATCAAATAAAAATACATAGAATCCATATACAAATCCATATATTATATTACTTTTATAGATATTAATGATTGTGATGAATCTATATAAATCATATTATAGAACATAATAGAAAGAATCCTCAGTTTTCCATTCATTATTTCATGTCCTCCAATATATTTCTACAAAACAAGATCTATAGTAAACAACAGTCCTTGACTCTTTTGATCTAGACCTTGATGAGTATTACCACCATTTACTAACTATGATTAGGCTTCATATTCCTCAAATTTATCTAAGGACATTATTGATACCTAAGTTGAGGTGAGACCTCTAATACTATCACCTAAAGTGAAACAATTTCTGAACATATTTAGGTGATCATGGCTCCCTTACAGATAGAATCTCATAGGTTAATTTGGATTATCCTACTTCAAGTATGTCATACTATCAAATTGTTAGCATCAATGTTATCATAATTCTGGAGATAAAATGATGTTATTGATTTTTTAGGACGTCCTCCCAACTATGCATCCCTTTATTTCCCCGTTTTCTCTTAAGAAAATACATTCTTTTTTCATGTTAATGATGAGAACTATATTCACCCTTCACATACATCTATTCATTATAGAAACTATAGGATTTTTATCTAATTGTTTACTTCCATATTATTTTGTAACTTATGAAAAATAACTATCAATTAAACCTAATGTAAATGATATATCTTTAACCTTCACACATTGAGACAATTGTTAGTGACATACTCCAAGGAAAATAAAACCAAATCCATCAAGAGAATAAATTCTATAGCTATACAATGTTTCATTTATATGGCACTATGAACTATTGAAATTTATCTATCTTCAGTGTGTCTATAAATAACTTCAAGATAAAAAAGAATAGATATTTTAATGCATATTATATCCATTTACAGACTATCTTTTACATCCATATCCAACCAATGATGTGTTACACCCTTATGTATATAATTATAATACTACTACTTTTATGTCTCCGGTGCATGAAGAAATATTAAAACATATTTAATACTACTTATAAAATCATAATTTTCATATAATCTTCCATTTTTATAATCCTAAATGTGTAATTATTTTAGAACATTAATGAAATATCTACATCCTAAGGTTAATTATGATGCATTAACTTCCTAATAATATACATTACTTGAAGAAATGGGCATAAAAATTCTAGAAATATCTCTATTTTCCTATCCAATTATCTGTAATATAAAAATATTACACTTTCCTTATTAGTCGCTAATGAATTAGATCTCAATAATAAATCATTTTAACAACATAATAAATCATAATAGAAAATCAAACAAGGAATTACACAGAAACATCCTCTACCCAAAACACAATGCCTCCAAAAAAATATCACAATTCTCTATATATGGGGATGTAATCACAATATAGTACTTATTACTTCACCAAATTGTTATCACACAAGTATTAATAGACAACTATTAATAAATATTTTACCAAAACTATAAAATTTCAAAGGCTAATTAAAATAATATTTAATTATATGAATCTCTTTTGGAAATATGATTTACATGTATAGTATCTATTCACATACATAAGGGGATTACATAACACATCACCCCTACTAACCCATCATTGCAGCAAACTCTTATAGTCAATAAAAACTATAATCTTATGAGGTATCCTTATAGTAACACATCCAACCCAAACACCATGGTAGCTCAAGTATCTCCACAAAGAGGTTATCTACACCTTATAAGTAATTAATCTTTTCCAGGCATCATAGCCTTAAAAAACAAAGATATATATATATAACTTTTAAATCCCCTAATGGCACTATTTTGTGAAATCCCGACCTAGGCGCCTAAATATCAAGATAAAATTTTGTGATCCATGTAACATTATGCTCATTCCTCAATAACCAAATTAGTGAAACATGAACTTAGGGACAAGAATAATAATTATGGAATGATTTACCCAAATAAAAACAAATAGTTTTATTATACGAAATGAAAACAATTTCCTTTAAAAATCCAATATATAAATTAATCAACATATAAAGTGGACTAAATAGCAAATATATTTTAATTTAAACACACAATCCAGATATTGAGAATATATTATAATTAATGTTAATGAATTTAATATCATAAGTATATCCTAAATGCACCATCATAAAAATAATAAATCACAATGTCCACAATGAACTAGGTTTGTATGACCCACATTCTATGAAAACTATATATTTTACCTTCCCTGCATTTTGAAAAAGACATATACATACCCACTAAAATGTTTTGATAATGGAAAGTATAAAAATACCTAGTATTAATACCTAAAAATTACATATAAACACAATAAAATCATATTCCTAGCCTTGTATCAAAATTCTTAGGTAAATGGGTTTTAATTTTTTCAAAAAATTATCTATGATAGTATAAGAAAACATCAGAAAAAAATAATAAATATAATTATTTTCATAAAATCAAAGAAGACAAAAAAATTTACAACCTGACATCATCCTATTCAAAATCCAATATAAACCAAGTATAAAGGTAAAAATATATGATATTTACAAAAATCTATGTTTATTGTATTATAATACTACTATTATAGATCAAAACACTATATATTGTTTCCTTAAATTCATTTCCTTGCATATCATTATTACACATAATATAGAACATCCCATCTATCCAAATTATTGGTCCCCTATATTCATACCTAGAACCACCAAAACCTTTCTCATAACCAACAAATTAGTTACTAAAAAATAATTTAATTTTCAAAACAGTTTTCCCAAACAAACCATTATATCTAAATCTCATTTTTAATTGGTGTAAAATATAAAAAAACCCAATTTTTTTATAAAAAATTTTTCACAAAATATAAACTATTTTAGGAAAAAAATATATAAATTCCCTAACATTTTAAAATCGTGAAACTTTTAATTTATGAAATAAAATGAAAAATATTAACTTATAAACATTCATTGTTTAAAAATTCCCAAAACTCAAATTAATTACATCAATAAGAATAAAAATCTTTCATAAAAATATAAGAGAAACCATATATTTAAAAAAATGTGTGATGGTCATGGAAACCTAGATCCAATGTCCATAAATTTTAAATTTTTAAATAGACCAAATTTTATATAAGTCATATTTGTTGTTCTAAATTTTCATTAGTTGATTATGGTGGTAAATGAAATTTAAGATTTTAATGATTTCAAAATGATGATGATGATAAAGGAAATAATATATTGAATTTGGTGAACTATCAATGTAATCAATGTTTTATAATAATGAAAATGCAACATGGATTAATGGATAAAGAATAATGTACTAAAGACTTTTAATATTCATGATTTATTTTTAAGGCTTTTAGATTCTAAAACTGTTAACTTTTGAACTCCTCTTATGTTCAGAATAAAATTGTAACTATGTTCTTTGAGTTTAACTTTTTTTAACACTAATAGAAATTATTTGAAGAGTCAAAATATTTTTATTATTAAAGAGTTAAATTGAATTAATATTATAAAATATAAGAAGAGTATGAATTAATGAAGAGTTTGAAAATATTGATTTTCATGAATAAAAATATAATGGTGATCATGAAAAATAAAATTTTTATTTAAGAATAAAATAACCATTAATTCTAAATATAGTTAAATGAGAAATGGATGAAGGGAATTTATGAGTATGATGTCTTGGAATTTTATGGTTTGTTATATTATGTAATTATTTTTTACTCAGTAATTTTTATGGTGATTATATAAAACATTATCCAAAATAATGGAAACCAAGATCCATATGGCACCCAAGGGTTGACCATGTGGCAGTGATGGACCTAGGATCCAGAAATAGAGGTGATATGAAGGGGGTGTATAGTACCCACATGGTGCACATAGATAATGTGTGATCTGCATTCTTAGGGGTTCTTATTTGGGATAGTAAAGGTGAGGCACGTCTCATGTACGGTGTGTGTGAAGAGGGTATGTGGGTGCTAATCCCCTTCTACATTGGAATAAACTGTTAGTAGCAAAAAATGGTTATTATGTGCGCTTCAACTATTATGGGTATCAATGTCTTATGGAAGCAATTTTTTCACTATAATTTCATCATTTTTATATACCAACATAAAATGAGCCATCTAGTGGGATTAATATATTTTTTCTTATCATACCATTGACAATCATCTACCTCTAGACTTATTAATGGATACATGCCCAATAGGATCATCATGTCACCATGATGGATAAATTAGACCGAGACCTTTCATATATGATGAACTTTAAATTAACACACTCATAGAAAAAAGGGTAAATCCATTAAGTTACACTTTCCTGAATGAAAATAAAATGAAGGATAAATTTAAATTGGATTTGGTTATGTGAAAGAAAAGTTGGAAAATGAGGACCATGCATTCATCTTTATGGATAATCTTGAGAGTGTACAAAGATGATGATTTGATTCACATGAGGTGGCTTCACATAAGAATAGATAAACAATTTATCAGCATACATCATTGTTGATACCCTCGATCATATATTTACCAAGAATATTAACGGACCTAAAAAAGAAGGTATTTAAATATTATTAAATAATAGTAAACAAGGAAAGTCAATAATATCAATAGTTTGAATAAAAATGGGAGTAAATGAAACCATTATTATCGGCATACACTATTAGTGTATAATAATCTAAGTACATAAAGTCCCACATCAAACTCATTTACATGATCACCCTCTTCAACAAGGCACCTACAACCTATTTGGATTCTCTTTTAACATATGAAATATTCAAAATATTATTATTGGAATAATGAATAAAATAAATAAGTTGAATTAAGAGTTTATGTAGGACATTCCTAGTTCTCACCATTAGAGACATAAAAATTTTTAGTATCCCATATAAACTAAAGGTGAGCCCAATGATAGTGGAAAAAATATCTGATATCATGAATCATATCCCCAAATTCGTCATCATAAGTAGTTACTATTCTAATAAAATAATAAAAATGACCTATAATAAAGATATGATGGGTTCATAAGATAACTCCATAACCTGAGGGTCTCAGTATGCCTAAGGATACACCATAAACAGTTACCATTATCCATGTTATGTTCAGAGGAATCGAGCAGATACACTTGAGAAAAATTGAATTTATTTGCTAATATAGTACTCCCAACCTTTGTAGAATGAATATATCATTAGTTGAATTGTGAATGGGACCAATTTTTCATTTGGATTAAAAAAAATACTCTTTTTGCATAGAAAGAATACCTCCATGAGAATATGGTTTTTAGTTATCTAATAACCATGCATTCGGTTCACACTATATTTATGAAACAGTCAAAGACACTATTGTCAAGAGTAACTACTCAACATTGTCACTCTGATTGGAATGATATATAGAGATCATATCTATCATGATATGATATTTAATATTGATATTAAATCTAATAATATTGGATTCATATATACTTATAATACAGGAAAATAATATCCCATGAAAAGATGTTTTGTATTCTCTTCATACATAAAAAAGAGGTAACATAAAGAAACAATGTGTTGTCCAGTTTCATTGAGCTGATCATATGTTGGTAACTGATTCTTCTAGAATCTCTAGTTAAATAGGAACTTTTATGGTTCTATGTAGTGTACCTTAATATTAATAATACTTGGTGGTCTCATAACCGAGCCATCAAAATGAAGACTATAGTGATCTCGGAAATTGAATTATCCATTTGTGTTGGAATTGCGTATAAGAATATAATTATCCATCAATGGAAGGATCCTAATTCCCATCATAACATATGAGGGATTAATACCATGGCTACTATAATACATCATGAAATTATCATTGTATATTTGTGACAAGTTAAGGATACCATTAAGAATTTCAAAAAGAACAATGTTTATCCATTGGGTAATCCAAAAATTCATGATATATTTCCTATTTAAAAGAAAATTTTCATTGTGCATAATTCTATTAAATGTGTTCTTCATATATCGAAAAAATGAAAAAACAAGGTAGTATGAATACCCATCATGTAATTTAATTTTGAACATATTTGATAAAATATCAAAGGATTTATATTCTAGGAGGTTCCAAGTAAATTTCACAATGAGACCATCATTGAAGATATTAAGACAATTGACACCAAGGCCTTCAATACCCATACAATTGATGAATTACCATCATTCAAAATTAAGAAAAAATTATTTCATATACATACCCATTCCATATAAAATTCTTTATCATGCATTAAAGCTCATTGATGAGGCTTCATGTCCACCTGTAATGAAAAGATTCGACACATATAGATGCAATAACTAAGTTCATCATATATACACATCATGTTTGATACATGGATTTTCCACTCCACCAAGAATATTTATTTATGATTCTCAAGAATATTCCTTCAAAATATTGTATTTTCACATTTCCTCTATATAATGGCCCACCAATACAATTTTAATGAAACATAACCCCTCTTCAATTTAATTATTCTAAGGATTTTATTATATTTTCCAATCATAATTCAATCACAAAAATAAATAACGGAATTTCATGAGCATATGGCTTATCAATCAACCTATTCCTAGTGAGCCTCGATATAATTGATGGATGATAGGATTATATTGGTGATTGTCCAAGAATAATAATATTATCATCATGCAAGAGATGTGATGGGGTGAAGTTACACTCTGATATTTAGTTGAACTTTATATTCCAATTTGAGAAATATCCATAATTCATTTTTTAGATGATCTTTAGTAAGGGAATAAAGAACATCTCAGAGAAAATATATTACCTTGACACCCTTCTTACAATGGAAGAACATTATGGGGTACACATTAATCATAATGGATATCCTCGTAGAATAATGTATGGTGTACACTAATTTAAGGAATGTATTATAAAATCCATATCTCCTTATGGAAATAATTAGTAAGTTCCATTTTAGAGTATCAAACAGTTTGGAGAGTCAATTTTGAGTGTCACTTTTCCTTCATTTTTTGCATTTTTTTACGTTTACTATTTCTAATGATTTGAGTAAGAATTTTTTGATGCTTCTGTTGGGGAAAATGAAAACTAACATGGGGTATTATGATATTTAATTATTCCTCCAATCCTAATCATAATAATCTCACTAATAATTTTAGGGTTAGTGTTCCCAATGGAAAGTGTTCTATAGTACTTCATGAAAATTTCATTATATTCCCTGATATTTAATGAAATGATGTTCCAGTTGATCCCATGGGGCATAGAAAAATGTGTGAACAATTTCTTTATTTCACAAGTAAAATTATATTGAAAATTATCCAAATAATATATGAAGAACATGTTAGTGAAATCATACATTAAAAATCACACAATATTAAGATAAATGTTTCATTTTTTAACATCCTCTTTAGTATGTTCCATGATAAGTTTTATATTGTGATACTATATAATAAAATATGAAATGTGGTCAATAAATTTTGTGTGTTATTGAGCCCATAAAAGTACTCCACCATAGCCTTTCCAACGTCATATTCTTATGTGTATAGACATCCATTATTGTTGATGGTGTTAATCCCTCTTCTTACCCTATTATCGCTATGTTATATATGGAAGTATTTTGAATTCATATCACCACCCATCATCCATTTAAAATAAAATCGATTTCTATCTTTCCAATATTTTATTATTAAGAGGTCATCTATTTTGTATTGAAATTGAATTCCCTCTCTAGAGGGAATGTCAAGATGTTAATTGCTAATTATTCTACTGGAATGATGTATTTCAGCATCTATTTGAAATCAATTCTATAATTTTTTATATCAAAAAGATTGATTTGATCTATATACGAAGAGAACACTAAATATTTTTTTTGTTCATACAAGATCCAATTTTTAAACTAGAATTAGGATAGTATTAAATTCCATCAAAACAAAAATGTTGTTATTTATATACTTAGATAAGGCTTCTTGATCCTCCATTATTTTCTTCTATTGATTTATGTGGTGGATTCATACACAACAGATAAAGATAGATGTCAACCTGAAATGTTAATGGAAATTGAAATAATCCTATATATTTTAATGCACATGTTAATATAGATAATTTTATGTTTAAATAACTATATGTGATCCATGTTAAGTCCATGTAAATTATGAGAAATAAAATTATATACAATGGATTCCCATTAAAAAATATTCAATTTTCTAAACATCATTTTCTGATCAGAAATTCATATATGAATATGTTGTTATCCCAAAATAAAATTTCTTTGTGCCTCGGTCTTTAGGGGATTCCCTATCACCTAACAAATCCAATAAAAATTCATTATTACCGGTGGCTATTGAATCTTTTTTGAGGTATAGGATCAAAATAATGATGTAGATGATCAATTATAAGATGGGATAAATTTTATGTTTAAAAACATTAGTTTTAAACATTATGAAAACTGTTATTAACAAATATAAACAAGGTAAATTCATAATACCCGTTTTAGTTCTATTAAAAAAACATTTTATGTTTCGGAAATATTGTTCCATAAATGAAACATAAGGAATGTTTACAAGGAATAAATTCTACCATAAATTGTATAAAATATTACTTATCAGAGTATACAAAAGTAAAACAATATATAATGAATGTTACACTTTATTTCTTTATCAAAATGCTGTGAAAATAAACATGAAACAAAACAAGTAACAAGTATGAAATCTTTTAACACAAATATACAGGTATCCAATAACCATAAGTAAATGTCCCTGGATTTATAGTTTAATGAAATTTTATCTTACCCACACTATGGTAAGTCCTCGATAAGAATATCTGAATTTATCTTTCCATCCCCACAAGGCCTTGATCTTTAAGGTAGTAGACACCTCTATCTTCCTATCCTCGAAATCCCTTGATTGTACTAAACAAAAATCAGATTCACATGAAGAAATCTGAACAAGATGTTCAATAAAGAAAATTTATGAGAGTCTCTCTCTCTAGATATCACTTCAATATCATGTAATCTCTATATTGATAGAATGGTCATGTGCTCGATCAAATGATCTATTATTTATAGGAAATTCCCAAATGGTCAGCTCCTTCCTCAAATGGTCATATTTTTAAATAAATTTATAATGGACCTATACACATTCCACTCAACCAATAGTTAGTTAGAAATAGACTGTATGACATCATTTCATAAAATGTGTATAGAAAATGAAGTTGCATAACCAAATCTATTTTTCAGAGCCTAAGATAAAATAGACTTCAGTTTTTATCGAAAAGAGAATTATCAGTCCAACCATATAAACATTCAGTGTCTATAATACATGGATATTATTATTTTTAAAATGAATTCTAACTCTGAATTAAATAGATTTCATAGTGTGAATTCCAATTAATTCAGAATCCAAATTATGAGAAATTTGGAGTTTGAATTATGAAAAAATTGGTGTTTATATTCTATGTAATTCATTGATAGAATTATATGGAATTCAGTGACTAAAATTTGAGGAATTTTTAGTCAAATGTCTTAGTAATTCGGATTCAAAATTATAAGGAAATCAGAATTGGAATTCTGATGTATTCAGAGTTTGAATTTTAAGGAATTCGGATTCCGAATTATGAGGAATACGAAGTAAAAATTATGAGGAATTTAGAGTCTGAAAATTGACTAATTCGGTGATTGAATTTCAGAGAATCAAAGGACTGAATTTTAGTGAATTTGGGACCTGAATTTCATGGAATTAGAAGTATGATGTTCAAATAATCTGGAGTCTAAATTTCAGAGCATTTGGAGTCAGAATTTCATAGAATTCAGAGTTTGAATTTTAGAAATTCGGAGTCTGAATTTCATATTATTCGGAAACTATGTTTTATAGAATTCAGTGTCTTAATTTCATAGAATTTAGAGTCTGAATATCATTGAATTCTAAAATATAATTTCAGTGAATTCAAAGTCTAAAAACATAATACTCTATATCAAAGGATTTAATGGATTTCAATGTTTTATAGGTAAAACTGAATTTTATACTTGTGAATAAAATGACATTGATTCAGAGATATTATTAAATGAATAATAAAAATAGAGATAAAGATGAAAATTTCCATAGAGAAGGGAAATTTTCATTATGAAAAGATTACATAGGGAACATTTAAATTTGTCTTAAGATAAAGTGTTTTTTATTTTAAAAACATAGCGGAATGGAAAATTTATAAGGCAACCTTGTTGACTCATCAATATAACCCTTATTAGAAAGCACAAACATCATTACAAATAAATAATATAAGGTAAATTAATTTTTCTTTATGAACATAAAAGAGAAACATATCTCCCATTACATACGAATTGAGGTTAATCCGACTAACACCCCCTTATGATTTTAAAATTCCAAAGGATTGTATTCTGGACTTCTATAAATTGATTTTTATAGTTATTGCTTAAGGAAATATTCTTTGATAAAACTTCCCCAAATATACAATCCCCTTATGGAATTTTCTTCTTTACTTATCATTAATTTCTCTCCCATTGTGATTTTCAAAAAGGATTAGAGAGAATGAAAAAAATATTGTACCTAAATTTTTAATATTATATAGAAAAACTTATGAAGAATAACAAAAATAATAATTTTGACTAGAAATTTTTTTACAAGAAAGGTAATACAAAAAAATATTGATTTTATAGAAAAAATCATCATTATTTTTCCATCCACTATTATCCTTTTAACAATGCTATTTTTCTTTTTATACTCATTATGATCCATTGAAAAATGTTTCTGTAGTTGATCCTGATCATTATTTTTCTTCTCCAAAGCTTTGACCTTTTCTTTTTGAGCATTAAGAATTCCTTTATGATTCATCAAAATTTATTCTTACTTACTAGGATTTTGTTCGAACTAGGTTTGGAGATCTCTTTCCCTATTCAGATTCAATACAACAGAATTAATATTCTCATTCAGATCATTTTCATCCCTCTTATGAGCTACTTGTTCAAGTTTGAACATCACATTGAAACTAGTTGTAAGATATTTTATGTTGATATCATAAGTATCAAATGCCTCCTTCTCATTTTCTTTAATTTCATCAAATATTATCAACTCATAAATTTCCTTCCTAGAAAACTTCTTGATTTCCTTTCATGACCTCATATGGGCATCATACCCGATGTAGGATGATTTAAAATCAGCCCTAAGCCTGTCGAATTTGTCCATATAAATGGTAATAGAATTTGATTTCGGATTAAATGAATGCTAAAGAATCATACATCTTGAGTCAATACATTGAAATAAAGAAATTGTATCAACCAATTTCCTTATGTGTTGATAAAAAAATCATGACCTATAGAAAACGATTTGGAATCAGATTCTCTTGTTAGTGAGGAATAATTCTCAATTGAATCATTCTTTCTTTTAGAAGATCCACCAATATCTTTTCTCCACCAATACCTTTATAGGTGTATCATTTAACACCAATTTTCCTTTATCATCTCTCAGTATGATCTTAACTCCATTTGGTTATTTGTGCTCACTATCTTATAGTTGGACTATATTATCTTCCTTAACCCTTTCCCTTTTAGTATCTACAACTAGATATTTTGGTTCAACAAATTCATGGTGGCTCCTCACTTCTTCTAATGGTTTGTACACTTCTTCCTGACCACTTCTTCTTTTCCTAGGGAAGTATGTTTAGAAGGTTTTTTCTAGTAATTCTAGATCGATAATTTCTAAGATGGTCTCTCCTTATAATGATATATCCCAACTTGATTAAATACATCATCAATAACATCCATTTCTTCCCCTTCTTCTCCTTTCACATCCTCTCCCTTCACAATCTCTTCCTCTTTATCAGGTTCCAGAATGACCATTTTCTTTCTCGCAGTAATTGGAAGTGATTCTTGTAAGAAAAATTGTTATAGCTGAATTTATTTAGTGTCTTTTTAGGGTCTTTGAGAAGAGCCTCGAACTATTTCTTCCATATAAAACTTCTTCTTTTTCATCATCCATTTTTCTTGTTTTTCAAACTCCTCATCACCCTTAAGCTTTAATGCTTTGTTCTTAACCTGGCCCAAGACAATGATAGGCTCTCTTTCCTTCAAGTTCTTCTTATCTTCTCTCTGTTTAGAAAAAATTAATCCATATAAGTACTTTTATTCCTATATTTTAGAGGTGCGGAATGGGATTCCTAAACTTGAGAAGTTTTTTCTTTGAGTTCTCGTTATTTATTCTTTCTCTGACTTTAAAACTTATAGAAAATATTTACTACTTCTGGGTTCTTGGTTAAGGATTCTATCTTTATTTTATACAAGTTATAAAATTATCCAAATTTTCTATTGAATCCATCCTTCATCATCCTTATGGTATCATCACTTAGCCACATATCCTCGATATTTCTTGGCTTAGAACATCATGGTATTTTGAACAAATCTAGACAAAGGAACATGATCTTGGAAATAATAGCCAGATACATAATAATATAATATTTAAGGGTCGCATTTTTTTGATTTTTCAAATAGTTAGCAAGATATACTAGACTCGATTAATCATCTATTGGATTACTAGAAAATCAATAATGTAGATAACAATCTTTTTTAAGGTATCCTTATCAAATTTTCTCATAATGAGAAATCATTAAACCCATAATTCTATGATTCTGAGGTTCATAATGAAATGGTGTATTTTTGGTGTTTTCACCCCTGATAAACCAAGGCACTCTATGACCTTCTCTTTATCATAAAATCTTGAAATATCTGGTATCTTGTGGGTGTAGAAATCCACTTCCCCCTTATATAAAATTCTTATAATTCTTGAAGCCAAGTTGTAGGAAAGGGTATAGGTTTTCCCATAACACTTAAAAGAAAAAATATCTCTCCATCCATGATTAAAAAGACATACAGACTCATAAAACACACCAAGAAACTCTAGATTAATGGGATCATGTTCCTTGGGTTTGGATACACACAACCTCTCCCAGAAATTCAACATGATATTCTTTGAAATGATAGAATCATACCTTGAAGAGAACTTCAGATCTACTAACCAATATTTCTAGATCTTCTATTTTGAAATGTCCTTAAGAGATGTCATTTTCTTTTGTGGGGGTACTTCTAAAGACATTCGGATTTGAGAAAACTAGAAAATTTGGAAAAACCAATAATTAGAGAAACAAGGATTTAGTATGAAGTAGCATGAAAATAGATGTGGGAAAACCATTAGAGGGGCCTTTATAATGACTTTGAGATGAAATTTCATATTACCAAATGGATCCAATCGTTAAAAAAGAATAAAATTGGTCTAACGGTTGAGGAGAAAGCTGAAAAAGTATTTTGGTAGGTTCTGATCATTTCAACTTTTAAGGTAAAAAAATCTAATTTAAGGAACATGAATCCATAAAATTTTTTTAATGAGAGAATTAAAATTCCAGAAAGAAAAAATCAATTAGGAAAACATATGGAATGAAACATACCTTTTGAATTCCTCGGAAAATTATCAGTAAGGAGGAAAATTTTTTTTGATGAAGTTTAGATTCTGAAAAAAAAAATCTTAAGGAGAGAAAATTTGGGATTCTTAAATTTTGGGTTTTGAAAAATAATTGATTACGAATAAATTTTAATACGAAATATTTTGAATATGAAAATGTTTAAAGAAAAAAAAAATTGAATAAGAAAAATCTTGATTAAGACAAATTTTTATTAAGATAGATAAATGTACTCCATCTATAAAAAGTAGTTTCTTAATGTATGGAGATAGGTTTCAACAAAAAGTTAATATGGAATATTAACATATAGTTATCATTCCTAAATTTTGTTTTATGTATTAAAATCTATCATTGGGTAAGGATTTTGAAAATATATCAAAAAGTTGATCCTGTGTTCCAATAAATTGAAGAATGATATCTCCTTTGAGTGTGTGATCCATAAGAAATAGATACCTAATATCTATATGTTTTTCATCAGATTGATGTTCATGGTTTTTACAAAGTTAAATGTAAATAGTGTTATCAAACTATATAAGTGTTTTGGTAAAATTCATCCTATAGTCTGTGAGTGTGTGTTGCATCCACAACACATGAGCACTACAATTTCCAACTGCTGCATATTTAGCTTCAATAGTGGAGAGAGATATTGAGTGTTTCTTTTTTCATGACCAAGAAACTAATGAATATCTAAATAAATACACATTCCAAATGTAATTTTCCTATCCATTCTAAATACATAAAAATCCACTTCTAAAAATATTTTTAAAACAAAATCATTTCCAAAAGTATAAAAGATTCCTAAATCAATAGTTTCCTTTAAATATCAAAGAATTAGCTTCACTTCATTAAAATGAGATTCCAGAAGATTGTATAGATATCATAAACATAAGAATACTAAAAACATTATGTCTGGAAGAATAGATGTAAATTATAGTAACCATCCTATCATACCTCTATATGATTTTTGATCTACTAGTTTCCCACTTTCATCAAGATCAATAGAATTTAAGTTACCAATTTGAGTACTTATACATTTAGTGTTTCCATGTCCATACTTTTTAAGAATATATTTAATATACTTATGTTGTGATATGATTTTTTTTAATGTTTTTTGAGAAATTTGAAAAACAAGTAAAAATGTTAACTCACCCATCATACTCATTTAAAACATAGATATTATTAGATTCACAAAATAATCAGTTAAATATTTCTAAGTTAAAACAAATATAATTTCATCAACCAAAATTTGAACAATCAAAACATTTTATTATATTTCTTTATAAAAAGGACTAGATCATCATTTCCCTTAACTTAATAGTTTTTTAGAAAAAAATCTGGTAAGTCTATCGTACAGGGATATAGAGGATTGTTTATGTCCATATAAAGCTTTGGTAAGTTTGGAATCATGTTCAGGAATTTTTTTGTCTTCAAAACCAAGTTTCTATTCAACATAAACTTCATCTTGAACATATACATTGAGGAAAACACATTTTACATCAATTTGAAAAAAAATTGAAATTAAAGAATCCTCCAAATTCAAGTACAATATGAACATATTTTTGTCTGGATATTGGAGAATAGTTTCCTTAATATATATTCCTACTTGTGGATTATATCAATTAGTAACTAATATAGATTTATTTGATACAATGATTCCATTTCCATCACACTTGTTTCTGAAGAACCATTTTACTCCGATAACATAAGATTTCAGAGGACTTTCATTCATGGTCTAGACTTTGTTCTTTTCGAATTCATTTAGGTCTTCTTGCATGTATTTTATCCAATCATCAACAATAAAATCATCATCAGTGATTTTTGGTTCTAAATAGTAAATCAATGTTAGAAGTTGTACTTTATTTCTTAAGGAACTTCTACTCTTTATTGGGTAATTTACATCACCAATGATTCTTATCATAAGATGATTCTTAATAAACAAAATATTTGGGGTTTTTAAAACCTATTCATTAATATATGCTAGCAAATTTTCTGGGGTAAATGATTTAGAATTATTTTCTTAAACATTTCCATTTTCAAAAGGTTCTTCTATCAATGGTTGAAGATCATTTTTTGAAAATACATCTAAAGATCTAGGTTGGGGTTGTTTAAAAAAAGGATCAGTTTCTTCAAATTGAACATGTACTATTTCTTCAATAGAATAAATATTTTTATTAAAAACATTATAAGCCTTAGAGGTTATAGTGTATCCTAGGAAAATTCCTTCAACAAATTTGGGTGCGATTTTATGTAAATTGTCTGTAGTATTCCAAATGAATAATTTTCAACCAAATACCATGATTTATGAATGTCTAGGTTTTCTATCATTACACAATTCATAATGTGTTTTGGTAAGAAATGGTATAATCAAAAATTGATTTTTTTTATAGAAAGTAGTACTTACAACATTCGCCAAAATTGGTTTCGTAATAGAATATTCACTCAACATGGTTTTAGTTATCTCTTGAAGAATCTGATTTATTTTTTAAACAACACCTTTATGTTGAGGAGTTCATAGAGTGAGAAGTTCTGATAAATTCCTTTCATACTACAAAAGTATCAAAATCATAATTTTTAAATTATCCTATTTGATGATAATGAATAGTTATCAATGGATTTTTTTTTACATTTTTTAACTTGGGATATAATAATTTTAAAATAAGAAAAATCATCATACTTCTTTTATTGAAAATAGAACCACATAAATATAGTATAATCATCAACTAAGACAAATAGATAATATTTTTTTCCAGTACATCTAGATTGTGTAGGGCCAAAAAGATCCACATGCACTAACTATAATGCATATGATTTTGTAACCTCACTTATTTATTTAAAACTTGATTTATGTTTCTTTCCATATTTAAAATGATAAAAAAACATTTGAATAATCACATCAATGCTTTGGTAGATACTTAATAAGTATTTTCCTAAGTGTTTTACATAGTTTCTTAAGGTTACAATGTCCTAAACTTGAATACCATAACTAATAATGATCTTCCATTGGAAAAAGAGAAGGTAGATCTTGGATACTAATGTCATCTAAGTTTAGTGTGTTTACATTTTCATACCAATGGGAAGAAAGTATAAACTTTTTCATATAATTGTGTTATAAGAATATATCATTCCTTAAATTTATATGTTATCATTCATCACATAATTAGTATACCCTAATGAGGTTGTTCTTAATACCCTTAACAAATAATCCAATTGAAATTTATGTTTCTCCAAGAAAAACAATGTTACCAATACCAACGATTTATCTCTTACCATTACCTCCAAAAGTGATGTTTCCTCCATTTATCTTAATCATATTTATAAAGAAGTTTTTGTTACCAGTCATATTTTTGGAACATCCATTATCCATGTAACATGTATTGTTGTTGGTACTATCTTTATTTTCCTGAAAATAAAATAGTTATGCTTTTGGGATCCATACAATCATGAATCTGGAAATTTTAGAAAGCATATTTTATGGTATCCACATTTCCCTGGAAAAACATTCTTTATGAAAACCTATGTATTGGGTTTTATTTAAAGAAAACTTTTCTCCCAATGTCCACCAAAATGACATTTATTAAGAAATGGAGCACTTTGGGGAACAAAATAGTTATTACTAAAAACATGTTTACAATAGTTATAATCAAAACCATAATGGTTCTTTAGTACAATAATTTAGGAATATATTTTTTCAACGTTTTCTATACTAGAGGAAACATTTGATAAGAATTTCATCAAGGAAAAAATTTCTGACATTAGTTTATTAAGAAAATTATTATCCTTGGGAACAATAGTCTTAGAACTAGAGTTAGCCTCTAAAACATTTTTCTTAGAAATTATAATCTGAAGATCCTTATAATTTTTATCCTTCGAATAATTTACTTATTTATGGTGTTTTGGAATAATTTCAGAATAAAAATTTTTTATATCAAGATCTTTAAAATGATCTATTACTTATTTGGTTAAAATAGATATTATAGAATTTTATTTTTCTACCTTATTTTTTATATTACAATTTTTACTCTCCTGATATTTAGAAAATATAAAAACTTCTTCAATTAAAGGGAAGGTATTATCTTCCATTGAGGAAGATTCAACATCAAAATATTTTTACTATTTATCTTTGGTATAATTTTAATTCAATGATACATTAGTGGTTGATTTGGAATAATGTAACTTATCCATTATGTAATGATTTTCAATGGGTAGTTTGGCTAGTAGACTAAGATTCTTCTGTTTGTAAGATTCATACTCTGCAGATTCATTCGAAGTGTCACCCCAACCAGTACTCCAATTGTCATTTAATTTCAATACAGTCTTCATTTTATCCTTGTAAAACTTCTTTGTATTTCTATCAAAGTTATTTTCCTTCCTATCATTTTTATGCATTCTATAATTTGGCCTTATATGTCATTTTATTTTGTATTCATAAAAAGTGACTTTGGTTTCTTTCTTATACTTTCTTTCTTTATTCTTATATATATACTGAAAGTATTTATTTCTAACTATCTTCTTTATCCTTCGAGTGGCATTATCTATGTCATTATCAAGAAGTTCAATTTCACTAGATATAGATAAAATAGTAAATTTCTTAGACATGGATCATGTAACCCTTTCTGGAGTCTTGACATTAGTAGTGGTAAAGGATACACAAACATTTTCAATCTTTTTCTTATTCATATCATCATACCTTATCATTATTTTGTCCTATTGAATAATAGTTCCAAAAATATCATTAATAGTAATTTGAGATACTTTCCTATTCCCATAAAAAGTTATTCTATTAGATTCCCACTCATTTGGAATAATATCAATAATCATATCTACAAGATATTTATTATCATGACCTTTCTATTCCATAGATTTCAAACTTTTGACAATTGTCATAAATCCTTTTCATCACATTGAAAATGGTTTCTCCATAGGGAAATAAAAATCCATGCTATTCATCTCTTAGTTTTACTCTTCTGGTTTCTACCACATTAGATGTACCAAAATGTGTAACATCAATTTTCTTCCAGATGCAGTTTGCAACATCCATTAAAAAAATTCGACAATATATATTCTTGGTCATATAACATAATAGAGTATTGAGTACCTTTTAGTTTAGTTGATATTCTATCTTTTCTTATGGTGTGAAGGTTTTGACTTCCTTTTTAGGAATCTTGTAATCTATAGTATGCAAGACAATGTTTTCTACTACAGTATTAATAACGAATTTCTTCATTCTAATTTTATAGTACTCATAATCATTTCCATCATAAATAGGTGGTCAGTTAGGATTTAGATTATCAATTGGACTGACATACATTTCTTCAATTATATAAGAAAAATACTGTCCCACAAAAACTTATTAATAGAAAATATTTTTATAAAATGATAAAAATATCTAAGTAAAACATAAGCAAGTAAAGTTATGAAAGAAAATTTAGAACAAGGAACACTTGTGAAAGAAAAGTTATATGTGAATATTAGTATTTTAGAGAACTTCTCTAAAACCAATTGAAGGATTGAAATAATGATGTACATGCTCAAATACAAGAGGGGTGAATTGTATGTTTAAAAATTTCATTTTATAACATAAGTAAAACTCTATTTAATGAAGTTAAATTAGGTAAATTCACATGATCTATTTTATTTCTATTAAACGAACTTGCTACGTTCTAGAAATATGGTTTTAGAAATGAAACATAGGGAAATATTACAAGGAAAATATTCTACCTTAAAGCCTATATAATCTTACTTATCGTAGTATAAAACATTATAAGAAAGTATAAGAATGTTATACTTTATTTCTTTATCCAAATTTTGTGGAAAATAAACATGAATCAAAACAAGTAAAAAGTATAAAATATTTTAAACCAAATAGAAGGGTATCCAATAATATTGGTTAATGGTCCCTTGATTTACACTTTTAGTAAAGTCTCTCTTACACACATCAGGGTAAGTCCCCAATAAGAATATCAAAATTTGTCTTTCTATTACCATAGGCTCTTGATCATTAATATAGTCCGCACCTCTATCTTCCTATAACTAGAATCCATTGATTGTACTAAGCCACAATCAGAGTCGCGTGAAGCAATCAGAACTAGATGTTTAGCACACACAAAGCATAAGAGTCTCTCTGTATAGAAATCGCTTCAATAGCTTGTAATATCTAGATTGATGGAACAGTCACAAGTTCATTAAAATTATCTCATATTTATAGTCACATCTTCAATGGTCGGCTCCTTCCTCCAATGGTCATAATTTTCCTTGAATATCGGAGGGACCTATACATGTGTCACTCAACCAATGGTTAGACTGATACAAATTGTAAGAAATTATTTCATATATATTGTATCAAAAATGAAGTTACTTAAACAAATATATTTTTTAGTGTGTAAGAAAAAACATAATTCTTGGTCTAAGGAAAAACATAATTTGGATCTTACCCAAAAAAACATTTAGGGTTTATAATACATGGATATTTAGATTCTGTTTTAAAAAGAATTAAGAATATGAATTCTATATATTTTAGAGTTTGAATTCCAATTAATTAAGAATCTATATTATAAGGAATTCAAACTTTGAATTATAAATAATTCATTGTCTGAATTATGATGAATTTGGAGTGTGAATTATGAGGAATTTTGAGTCTGAATTAAGAGAAATTTGGAGTCTGAATTATGAGTAATCTGATGTTTGAATTTAGAGGAAATTGAAGTTTTAATTCTAAAGAATTAAGAGAATGAATTTTAGAGAGTTTGGTGTCTGAATTTCAGATAATTTAGAGCCTGAATTTTAGATATTTTGATGTCTGATCTTCAGAGAATTCAGAATCTAAATTCTAGAGATTTCAGAGTTTGAATTTTAGAGAATTCAGAGTCTGAATTTCAGTGAATTCAGATTCTGAATTTTAGAGAATTCAGAACATGAATTTAAGAGAATTCAATGACTGAAAATAGAATACTCTATATCGGAATATTTATAATATTCTGAGGTTTTAAATTTGAAACTGTTATTTAAACATAGGAATAAAATGAGTTAGAATTTGAGAGATTATGAAATGAACATTTAAAAAAAGATAAGAATAAAAATATCCTTAGATGATGGAAATTTTCCTTATGAAAATAATCCTTAGGAAAGAATTTAAGTTTTATTTATCTATATTGTTTGTTATTTTCAAAACATTGATGAATGGAAAAGATATAAAGAAGCCTTATTGAATCAATATTAGGTCTTCCATATTCTATTAAAGATCCATGAATAGTCCCTCTTATCCCTTTATTATTTTTCATTCAATCCATTTGATTCTATAAAATATTAAATATACATATTCATAACTACCATTGCTATATTCTGATAATCATTTTACTATAATCCATTAGTACATTTAATCCATATCTTATCAGGATTCTGATCCCCATCCTCATCAACCAAAATTGTTCCACCCAAAGGTGCGAACACATTAATGGATTGTAGTGGATCTGCAGATTTTTCTATGGATTTCTATCTTTTAGAAACCATAAAGGATTGTACCTATGAGAATTCTTGCAAAAAATAGAATGTTGAGAATTTTTTGTTTGCTGGTTTACATTGCTATCATTTATCCAGGAATTCCAAATGTACTGATTGGATTTTTCTATGAATCCCCAACCATTTCCAAAATTATCACAACAACACTAGATTAATTATGTATCATAGGGGTTCATGCTTCTATCTCCACCAGGATAGAATCATAAGAGTGGTAAGATGAATTAAAATTCCCATTTGAATTGGTTCCCTTTGGATACCCCAATGAAGTCCCTTTATTAATGGTTTTTACCTGTCCATTAGTGCAGAAAGGTATGTAGATTCCTTCCAAATTTATGGATTATTTTCTTTTTGGAGTGACCTAATTATCATCTGGAGGGTCTTTCTTTACTTCCATAGACTCTTCTAGAAAATTGATACAAGTGTAAATTACATTACTAATTTTACCAATCGTTTGAAGGGTCTATTAATTTAATATAGTTACCTCCGGCTCCTTCTGTGAAATCACATTAGAGATCCCTACTAGAACTCCATCTGAACTCATAAGAAAACATCAAATTATCATCTAATATCCACAGTTCTCTCGATTTACATACACAATACCCTGAATCACTAGTATATGTTGTTCAGGTTTTCTAGATATTATATATATAGGATTGGGCCCAAGATATCCATTCCCTGACACATATGATTCTCTATAGGGAATTATTCCATTCACAATAGGAGGAGGAAAATTATTATTTACCTTCCCCTTATCCAATTCTGATAATTATTCCCATTATCTTTTCAAAAAATAATTTCCTCTTCCCTATTTTAATCAAAGGTTAGATCCCTAAAAAACATCATCACATGATATATCTAGTCTAAATGTAGTATTGGATGATAAACATGATGCTATAATACCGTATTGTATTAACGCCCTCTTCCACTAGTGCTCTAAACATTAAAACATCCACCAAAATTCTAGCATAGTAGAAGAATCTTGTATTATTATTTTTATTTTCATATCTAATAGGGATCCAAATAGTAACTGATATCACCTATACAATTAAGTGGTTCCAATAAAACTAGTTTAGCCTATGTTTATGAATCCAAAACTATTTATGATCCTTCCCTACATTATTAGAGATAATGTTATTATTATATACTTATATTCATAGAAAACTATGCTCCATGGTGATTGAACCCATGCTCTAGGTTCTTCCCTTAAAATAATCAGAGAGGAAACCCACATGATTGTATATGGGCCCCATTTTTTCATGCATAAATCATTTAATCCACATATATCTTTAATTCTATAAGTTAGGTCCGGGAATTTCAAAAGATTCTATCCTCTTGGAACCAAAAACAATGCAATGATGGAGCACCTGCATAAAATGACCTGCTCTTCCATGGCCTTATAATTTTCTAAACATGATATATTCCAATAGTCCTTATGATTCTTCCCTGATGAGGTATGTAAAAATCAGATAAATAATGATTGGTAGTATATTTTACCTGCTTTGATAAATTCAAATTTGATCCAACATATTTTTTAGGGATTTTATATGGAAATTGAATAGGGAATAGTTAGTGATATTTTCTTTTTAATATAAATCTTCTAAGGCTGAGACTGTTTTTTCTACACACATATCATATAAGATATCTAAAAAGATAATATATGAGGCAATCTATTATATGAAAATGAAAAATATCCATGAGCCTCCTAAGAATCTTGAATATTGGAGGTCCATTCGTATCTATATCATGAGAAGGAACTATACATTGGATTACTGGGAGAAGAATATATAGAGTCAATCGAATTATGTTAACACATACTCATATTGTATAGTGATGATCAGTTCCTCCGTGTAGTTATAGATTTATTTACACCCACTAAGTTGTGAAAATGATATTAGTATAGAGATCCATGTGATGGAATTATGCATTATGTAATGTTCCCTAAGAGATATTCCAAGATTCATTCCTAGTTTATATATAGTCATGGTAAATATACAAAAAATAACCCAGACCATATAATTTTTATTTTCTAAGTATTCTTGAATTAATGTAGGATCAATCTGGTCAAATCAAATGAGGGAATAAATGAATTCAGGAATGAAATATTTGGATTCATATGCATATATAGGATCATAAAAAATAGTGGTTTTTATATACCCAAACTATTTGAAGAAAACAAAATATATTAAGTACATGATATACCAAAAGGAATATAAGAAGAAGTTTATCATATCATATTAAAAAATAATAAAAATTAAAATGTGTGGAAAGGTTTACTCATATCAAATGCATCATGATTTATCACATTCAAACACATCCATATAATAATGAAGAGTGATTCAATGTAGTTTAATTAGTGGCTACCAATACTCAAATTCATAAAGAAAAAAAATAAATAAAATAATAGAAAGTATTAATTAAAGAAAATAGAATTTGACACTATTAAAATTATAAAAATTATTTTCTATCAAATAATATTTCTATGATACACTGAATTATACACATTATATTCTTTTTTAGTGAAGAATAATTAATTATAAAGATGCTAATATAGGAATTTATTATTTCAATAATCACTATAGAAGTTTTTGATTCAATAAATATTTAGTGAAGGTGATCTAGATTAGTCTTTTTTCACTAAATGAAAAATGATATCAGGAAACATCCAAACACTTTCATATTATTGTGCTTTAAAATTCAATATTATATAAATCATTGTGAAAATATTTATATCATTTGATTATAATTTTGGTCAAGGAGAATTTATAAACCATCAATCCACAACATATTCATATTATTCACAATTAATGTGGAGAATATTAAATATTTTTTTTCTATTATGAATTAGATGGATGGTTTAATGATTTCAAATGATCAAGTAACCAATATAAGAAGAAGGTTGTGGAAGAACAAAGGAGTAGTGTGACATCCTAAAAAAAATTCACAATAGGGGGGGAAATATATTTTTGTTTCAATGAACCATGTAAAAATAGTGGAGAATAACTTTAATGAAATCATAGTGATTTGATAAGTGAATGTGGAATTAGAATTGTAAATTGTCTATATTATGATGAAATTTGAGGGATATTCCCTAATCACTATAACTACATTAATTAATTATTTTATAGTGGTTGTTTGATATTGGACTTTTTCTGTAACATAAAAAGTTATAGCTTCAATTTTTTAGTAGTGAACCTTGTAAAAATATCATTTTACATTTTTACCATTTTTTACATACATTAATGTGAAAAAGATAACAGAATTATAGAATCAAAATATTAATTTTAATACATGTTAAAAATGGATAAACGGTAAAATTTCCCCAATAATGATTCACCACCTTCCTTATTAATTTTAAGCCTACACAAAAATGTTCCTCTCAAGTGGTATTAGAGGGATGGTTCACCTAATTTCTATTCTCTATATTTAATTTACTCTTTTTTAAATATTTTTGTTTGTGTCATATAATATAAATTATGTTTTTATGTTTTTATAATTTTTTAATCTGTAATAATAATTATATAAAAACCTAGATAATGATAAATATAAGAAAGTAATTTATAGTAACTAATAATAATAAGAGTTCCCTTTTATCTGAATAAGTGTAAGTATTTATTTTTTTCTTCCATTTCAATAATGAATACATATAAAGTTTTGGAAAGGAAAGAGATGGTGGATCAATTTTCAGACATGGAGAATGACAACAATCACAACTCATGTGAATCATGAATTTTAAAAGATCATGATGTTTGTAAAAATAAAATACAAATTTTCCCCATAGTAAATATAATTTCATAAGTGGAGAAAATGAATCTAATAATTCTCATGATATATAAGTTGATTGATTGCTATATATTTTAAATAGTTATCATATTGAAAAAATATTCCCTAAACATTGGTGTCTTTTTAATTTATAAAGGAAGAAGTCACACTGCATAATGAATAATTAGATATAATGTAGAAGGTAGTATGAGAAATAATTATAAATTTTTTTAATATCTCCATTCATGTTGGATAATTTGAGGCAAAAATGAGGGAACTTGAGTTGATTTCCTCTAAATGGCTCAATGATGTTTTTTAGAAAGAAGTGGTCGTGATGTTTCTAAAACAATAAATCCATGCAATTGAAAAAAAAATTGAAAACTAATATTCATGTTATGTATTTTAAATAAGAATAAAATTTCTAAAAGATCAGATAACATGAATAATTATTACAAGTCAGTGGTATGATACATATAAAGAAAGTTGAAAAAATAAATATTTTTTGTAAAGAGTAGATGAGTACACTTTAACAGCAGAAAATTATCCTCAATATGAAATGTCTAGACTTGGATTTTTAGTTGACTAGTCTCAAGAGAAACATATTGATAGTTCTAAAAATAAGTACATTGTTTCTACTACTGCTGAATGATCACTTGAGGATTTTACAATAAAAATATATCAATAAAGTGATATGAAGACCAATCCATATGACACAATCCACCTAAAGAAGTTATGTGAAAATAGATACCATCTATACCATCCTATAAATATGTTCCAAAATATGTTGACATGAATAGTTAATTAAGGAAAATAAGTTATGAATAACTAAAGATGAATATATGTAATATACGAACCTACCACCATGTATCGGGTGTATATGAAAACATGTGTGGTAGCTAATTCCACTAAAATAACACAACATTTCATGATGAAGAAAAATCTTATAGAAACCACTGTAAGATCAGGTTTTCTAAATCAATAAAGTCATTTGAATATGTTCAAGAATTGTGCATTATATTTATGGTAAAATCATATAAAAGGAAAATTACAAAGGAATTTCATATCAAGGGGGATCAAGGAATAGATTAACAATCCATGTCTATAAGTCTGAAAAAACTATATACGTCATTAAAATTTGGAATGTTTCAAAACATATTTTATGTAAGAAATGATGGTGGTGGAAATATTCGTACATTCTCATCTTGACTATTATTCAAGATGATGATAAAAATATGGCCATATATATTGGCTAAAAATGAGGATTCTAATATGGGGAGAAAGTAGAAGAAAGTTGTAAATATAATATCTTCCATGAATATTTCAAGAATGAAATTAATAAAACCTTGGATTCCAAATGAATGAAGTTAAGAAATAGTAAAGCATCTAAAATAACTAATACAATGTACAGAACTATGAAGGATACTTCTAAAATATCTAAATGTTTTTTAGTGTTCTTAATTATATATTATTATTCTATAAAATATATTTATAGTGAATGTAGAAAATAGAAGATACACAAGGCAATTCTATTGGAAAGGAAACAATTCCCGAAGATAAATAATTTTTTTTTTGAGTTTTTAAAAAAAATAAAACTCTTATGTTAAACTATGAGAATAATAAATAATTATTGTAATAATAACTATATATAATTATCCCCTTGTTTCTTCCACACTATAACCTAATGTTTATAGAATGCTATTTTGGAGATTCATCGAAAACATGTGGACACATATAGAGGAATACACTTTTTTATTATCCAATATAGTGATAAAAAGATAAATTTTTAAATATAATTTGATCAAGGAGATTACATAGAGTGAGTAAGTTATATAGTCAAATTAAATCTATATAAACAATTATCGATTATATATAGAAATTAATATGTGTATTAATCATATTCTTTGAGTAGTATATATTAATTTCAATGAAAAAGAATAAAATGGGCATCCTCCCACAATTGGAATTCTTGGTATTTGTGACGACTTATTTATGACGGGATCCCATCTCAAATAAGCTTTAGTGATGGGGCCCCGTCGCAAATAGCTCGTTATAGAAAATGCTGTCGCAAATACCATTATTTACGATGGGCCCATGAAAAATAAGTCTCCGATTATATGCATTATATATAAGTAAACTTTTTCGCGATGGGCCTGTCAGAAACAGTTTTTGTGATGGGCCTGTTGTCCCGTCACAAATATATATATATATATATATATATATATCGTTCTGTGATGGTCCCATCGCAACAAAGTATATTTGATGGGTAAGTAGTCCCATCGTAAAAAATTTTTTAAAAATATTTATTTATACTATTTGTGATGGGGTCCCATCGCATAAGGTCCCGTTGCTAATAAGAATTTTCTTTAAAAGAAATAAATTTAATAAAATTATGATTAATGAAACAATAATATTACTATTATTAAAAAATATATATAAAAATTCCAAATATTCATAAAAAACATAAATTATTATTATTATTATTATTAGTAAATAAGCAAACAAAAATATATAATACTAAAAAATATTTTTAATATAGTAACATTAATATTATTAAAATAAAAAAAATTAAAAAATATTAAAATTCTCAATTTTTAAATAAAACATAAAAAATTAATAAAATATTATGAATTAAATTATATAATATTTTCATCGATATAAAAGAGGGAAAATGTAAATAATTCATTTTACAATGTTAAATTTAAATGTTTTAAACATAAAAAATAACTAGGGGGTCTTCTTCTGGAGGAGGTAGAGGAGCTGAAGGAGATGGTGCTGGAAACTCCATCTCAAAAAAATGTATTTAATAAAATAATATTATGTATTCTGAGACATAAATAAATGTTACAACATGGGTTTAAGGGGGAAATATCTCAACTATTTTACTGGTATCGATCTAGACTTCCCTGGTTGGGCTTATTTATACCGTGATTGTCCACATGTGGGACAACTATCCACGGACAAATTTTCACCAGAATATAATATGCAATCATTTGGACATGCTTGAATCTTCCAATAACTAATGCCCAGATTACAAATCATCCTCTTTCTCTGAAAGTAATTTGTAGGCAACCCATTTCCTTCATGTAACAGTGTTTTAACCAAAGAAAATATCTGATCAAAAGAGTTGTTTGAAATTGCATTATCTGATTTTATAGCCATAAACTTTTCAACCACTTCTAATTATCTTATCTTGCAACCAAGATATAATTCATCCTCAGCAGAGCTCAACAACTGATAAAATTTGGATGGTGCCAACTTAGGAGTTATATCAATATCATCGTGAGTTTCAGTTTGTCGCACAGAAGGACCTGCAACATCATGTACTAAATATTTAAACCGTGATGGATCCATAATCAACTTATTAGGATCTACACTGGAACTGCGTTCACCGTGTTGATACCAAAAAAAATAATCTATTTGAAAACAAAACCAAAAGAGATGTCCCCAAATATTGTCAATTGTGTCAAATGTTCTCAGGGCACATTTTTTACAAGGACACATAATTGTGCATTCTATGAAATATTCTGGTTTTGATGATGCCAATTCTAAGATAGCTTCAACACCCTCAATATATATTGGATTTAAACTAGAACCTATAGGATTCTATGTTGATTTTTCCAAACACAATCATCTAATAATGACTGATGTTAACTCCCTTGTTCTATATTTTTCGAGATAAAATATATGATCATCATTATTTTGAATAATTTGAAATTATAACAACACTATTGAAAAAAGAAGATATATAATTTCAACTACTTTTTAATATTTACCATTAATTAAGGGCGACACATTTTCCAGTGGATTGGCGGCTGCTCTTTTGCCCGACGTCTCATTTATATGCATCATTATCACACTGAAATCACAACGAAGAATCCGGTATGAGGTACAAATATTCATTCTCGTATACATGAGAATGAATATGTGTACCTACGACCCGATTCTTCCTTCTGATTTTGATGTGAGAAAGATGCAAGTTAATGAGCCGTCGGAAAAAAGAGCTCCCTTTTCGTTGATGAATCGTCTTCTTCAAACTATCACAGCCTAAAAACAATATAAAAATTTTGATCCTACGAATGCGTATCCAATATTGTGCATACAATATTGAATATTTCTACATAGAAGCACATTTTTCAAAATGTGTTGATTTGGTGAGAGTTGAAAGGAGAAAAGTCATCGTGCAAAAGGAGTGCTGTCAATCCACTGGAAATTTTACCAAGTTCTTAAAATTTATTAAAATTTATTAAAATGTCTTCCTAACTATTCCTAACAATTCCTAACTAATTATTACTAATTATTACTAATTAATACTAATTATTACATAATTATTAAAATTTATTACTAATTATTACTAATTATTACAATTTATTACTAATTTAGCATTATATATAAATACATAGAAAAATTAAAACTTCATTAATAATGAAAGAAAATTTGGTAATCATCATTGTGGAGATGATTACAAATTTTTCCTTCATTATCCAAGCTGATTTCGTTTACTAATTATTACTAATAAATAAATTATATTATCAAAATTTATGAAAAAACAATATTAATATTAATAAAATAATAAAATATTAAAAATATTAAAATATTAAAATTATCAATAATCGCAACAGGATTTTCTCTATTTTTAACATTTTCAAATCTCAAAGGGTCTCCAATGGTCAGGTAATGCACAATAAAAAGTTTTTTTCAGCCATTTCCAATGTAATATCTATAATTATCATTGCTTGGTCGATCACCTCGTAAGTAGTATTGGAATAGGACGACCAAAGTAATGTCATTATCATCTCTAAGAATCATCTTGCTCCCTTTACATAGATCATTCTTCCTAAAAAAATTCATTGGACATCAGTATGTTTACCTTAAATTTTCAAGGATGAATGATCTATGTAAAGGGCCATGTGAGATAATTTTTATAGATGAGAAGGGCATGACTTGGGTTGTCCTTTTGAAACACTACTTGCATGGTTATCAACCAAGAATAAAAAATTATAGTGTTTACATTGGACATGGTTGACACAAACATTTTGTTGTGCATGACCTGACAATTAGCGACCCTTTGAGAATTGAACATGTTAAGAATAGAGCAAATCCTGTTGCGAATATTGACAATTTTAATATTTTTTATATTTTTTATTACTTTAAAAATATTAATATTTTTTCCATAAATATTGATAATATAAATTTTTTATTCATAATAATTATTGCTAATTATCGCTAATTATTTATAATTATTGCTAATTATTTTTAATTATAGATAATTATTGCTAATTATTCAAAATTGATGGTAATTGTTTCTAATTATTCTTAATTATTGGTAATTGTTTGTAATTATTGGCAATTATTTGTAGTTTTTGGTAATTATTGTTAATTATATCTAATAATTACTAATTATTTGTAATTATATCAAATTATTACTAATTATTGGTAATTATTACTAATTATTGGTAATTATTAGTAATTATTACAAATTATTTGTAATTATATCTATTTCTTGGAAATTATTACTAATTATTCCTAATTATTTGTAATTATTCGTAATTACTACTAATTATTCCTAATTATTGGTCATTATTCCTAATTATATCAAATTATTGGTAATTATTGCTAATTATTTCTAATTATTCTTAATTATATCAAATAATTTCTAATTATTGGTAATTTTTACAAATTATTTGTAATTTTTACTAATTATTGGTAATTAATACTAATTTTTGGAATTATTACTAATTATTTGTAATTATATCTAATTTTTGGTATCTATATCTAATTATTTGTAATTATATCTAATTATTGGTAATTATAGCTAATTATTTGTAATTATAGCTAATTATTGTTAATTATAACTAATTATTGGTAATTATAGCTAATTATTGGTAACTATAGCTGATTATTGGTAATTATTGCTAATTATTGGTAATTATTGGTAATAATTGGTAATTGTAGCTAATTATTGGAAATTATGGATAATGTTATCTAATTATTTCTAATTATATCTAATTATTACTAATTTTATCTAATTATTAATAATTTTATCTAATTTATTGGTAATTATTACTAATTATTGGTAATTATTACTAGTTATTGGTAATTATTACTAATTATTGGTAATTATTACTAATTATTGGTAATTATTTCTTATTATTGGTAATTATTACTAATTGTTGGTAATTATTACTACTGATTATTTGTAATTATTACTAATTAATGGCAATTAATACTAATTAGTTGAAATCATAACTAATTATTGGTAATTATTACTAATTATTGGTAATTACTTCTAATTATTGGTAATTATTATGAATTTTTGGAAATTATTACCTATTATTGGTAATTAATACTATTTATTTTTAATTATTACTACTTATTTGTAATTATTAATAATTATTTGTAATTATTACTAATTATATGTAATTATAACTAATTATTGGAAATTATATCTAATTATTATTAATTATATCTAATTATTGGTAAGTATATCTAGTTATTGGTAATTATATCTAATAATTGGTAATTATATCTAATTATTGGTAATTATATCTAATTATTGGTAATTATTGGTAATTATAACTAATTATTGGTAATTATTCTTAATTAGTACTTATTATATCTAATTATTCGTAATTATTCCTAACTATTCTTAATTATTCTTAATTATTACTAATTAAATCTAATTACTACTAATTATATCTAATTATTGGTAATTATATTTTTTAATTGGTAATTTTTTCTAATTATTGTTAACTATTACTAATTATTGGGTATTATATCTAATTATTACTAATTATTACTAATTATATCAAATTATTGGTAATTATTAGTAATTATAGGTAATTATTCCTATTTATATATAATTATTACAAATTATATCTCATTATTACTAATTGTATCTAATTATTACTAATCATATCTAATTATTACTAATAATTACTAATTATATCTATTTATTACTAATTATTACTAATTATATCTAATTAATACTAATTATGACTAATTTAACTAAATTCCGCTAATTATCTATAACAATCTCTATTTATTGAAAATTAACAATATTTATTTATAATTAACACTAACATTATCAATTTATTACTAAAAATAAATATAAATAAAAATTAATTTAAATCTAATTTAATTAGAAATAATAAACAACAATTAATATTAATATAAAAAAAAATTAAATATTAAAAAAATAAAAAATAAATATCTTAAACTTTGATATTCTAAAGGTATTAACACCTTCCAATTACTCTTTTCTAAGAAACATCAACTAAAATAAATTTTTCTCTTAAAACTAGAAAATGAAGAGAGAATGGGAGGAAGATCTGAGTGATTTGAAAAAAATAGATGGGAGTATATATAGGTTAGATTAGTTGTGATGGGGTTATTTGCGACGAGTTTCCCGTCGCAAATGGTAGTATTTACGACTGGCCCCTTAGCAAATACCCTCACCCGCATTAATTATGGGGCGCGGTTAAAACGGTATTTGTGACGGGTCTCGTCACAAATACAACATGCAAACATACTATTTACGACGAGCGGCTTTTCCATTCGAAAATAGTATTTACCGCACATGGCTTTTGCGACAGGCCCATCACAAAAACCCTCACCCTCATTAATTATAGTCGGTGGTTAAAAGGGTATTTGCGACGGGCATTGTCGTAATTAGTTCCTTCCGACACCCTTTTTGCGACGGGGCGACATCCAATCGAAAAAACCTATTAACCATTGTCGGGTATTTGCGATGGGTACCGTCGCAAATAATCTTACGCGGTTTGGCACGTAGGCTACATGGTTTGGTGCGTAGGCCGTGTGGTTACGTACCAAACTATTTGTGACATGAGACAAAATCCCGTGCTAAATAACCAATTGTTTGTGACTGGGAAATTTCCCTGTCACAAATAACCCGTCGCAATATTTATTTTTCCTGTAGTGTCCTAACACATTCAATACCACTATAATATTCATGTTGTATCATAATGGTATCAATCAAATAAATAATTTCTTATGTTTAATTTGATTACTTTTAAATATTTTATTCCTAAATTTTTTATTTAGATTTTTTTTATAGGTAAAATAGTCTATATGGTGTATTATTCCATGTTTTTTTAGTCATGAATGGGCCAAAACATATGAATAATGCACAAATTTTATATTTTGGGGTGACCCACATGAGGAACACAATGCACCATGAACACATAACATAAGGAACAATTTTTTCTATATTACGACAGAATGTGTGTGTTAGTACATATAATTATTACATGTCTCATATTTATTATCCTTACATCACGTGGGTTGGCATGGATTACATGTTTTGAAGATGGAATGCAAGATCCATGTTGCACCACATGATTTACAATATGTGTAATTATTGTTTCATAGTGTGGGTAATTAGGTGTAGTTATAGCATGGCCACCTATTGACTACTAACTGAGAAATGCAGTGAGACATGGACAACATAGTGTGAAAATGGTTTACATTCCATGTGGCACATGTCAAACCACAGCACATACAGACTACGTTTTTTTTTGTATATCATGTGGATCAAAACGTGGTATTCATTAATTGTGTTTGAAGTCGTCCAATACATGATATGAAATTTCCATCATACACAACACGAACATCAAATGATTTTCCAGTGGTATACACCATGTATATTTATTGTGTATCATGTGGTCATACAAGACGTGAAGACTATGTTTCTTAGATGCAAAGAACTAAACACTAGGTTTATCAAAATATTATATGTGTTCTAACATTTCATGTATGTGTGTTGTACATAACGTACACAATAAATTTTTTTTAACACTATATGTCAATTCACAATATATTTCTTGTAAATATATAATTCAACATTGAAAATAATATGATTTAGATAGTACATATTGTGTTAAATCCAGTGTATACATTTTGTAACAATGTTTTTATAAAAAATATAATATAAATTATTTTAATTATAATTTGATGTATTTTAATTATGCCCCACAGAAATATAGTTTTAATGAATTTATTATAAATGAATATATTTATTTATTAATTAATTATATATTAATTAATGTCGATATATTTTAAAAATAATAATTTGAAATTAATTATAAAAATATAAAATGTGTTCTCCATTTCATTTTGTGAATTATCAAGATCATTGAGTAGCATTTTTATGAATTGTACATATTTTTTAATTTAACTATTTATTGTGTGGTTTTATATTATATATATCATTAAATTATATATGTAGATATGTTATTAATCATTCCTCTATTAAAATACAAGGACACATATGTCAAAATATTATTTTATGTAACCAGAATCCCTAGTTAACCTAATTCAAATGTTAGTATACATTTTTTTAAGGAGTTCCTACGAGAGGAGATGCTTTAGGACCCGAGCTAAGATGTATCAAAACAAACTGATATCGAGAATAATTCTGAGTATGAAAACAAGATCAATTATATGGCATAAGGAGTTATTTCTCATATGGATAAATTTTTTTTATCATCACTTTATAAAACAACCAATAGCTAAAAAAACCTAACCATATCATGCATTTAGTTTTTTTATCAGTGCATGGTAATTTTTATATTTTTGTAATTTTTATTTTATTTACCTAACTAAATATGATCACATAGTATAAATAAATTAAAAATAATATAAAATGAAATAGAATGTGTATGATATATTTTATAAGGTATAGATAATTATTTATGTATGTTTCAATATCTTGTAATATAAAAATATATAAATAATAAAATTATATATCTTATATAATAAAAATTATTATATGAGAATTATTTTATCAAACATAGAGGATTAATTAGATAAATTGTACATAAAATGAATAAAAATTGCAGAAAAAAATAGTATATCTATACATAAATAAAATAAAAACCCATTATCAATAATATTAAGACATCATAATTTCATCCCTCGTATAAGATAAACTACAACAACATATAAAAGGGAATTCCAACCTCGGTGAAGGTAATTTAAATCATCATGGAGTATACTATATGTCTTGGGTTGACATAAGCAAGTTGACATACAAGTTTTATTACCAAATTAGTACTTGGTGCAACTTGAAAGAAAGAATTTATAAAATTTGAGTTTATGATTTCATGATTGTGGAGTCCACTACAAAATTCAAGGATCTGTAAACTAAGGCATTTGGAAACAAATACTACATGATTACAATCTAATAATTTTTTATGTAATTTTTCTTGGTTATTTACTCTAGAATATAAATCCTTAAAAAAATATCCATGAGACTAGATATTCCAAATTCAATCTTCAGATTTGATGATATTTATAAAATAATTGTAGGAATTATTAAAATATTATTTATTTCATACACGGTAATCAAGATAAATTGTTAAAATTAAATTTATTGTTTTTTGTAATTTTACGTAAGTCAACTACATAACTTTCCAAATGATAAATCTTAGATAAATAGAATCTTGACACTAGAAAAAACTCCTAATAGTGGAATAGAAATCCGTACATTATACTACACCAAGATATAATTTTTTATATTGTGATCCCCTATTCCTATTAATATATCAATGAATGAAATATATGAGGATAAAAAATATAGAAGAAAACAAGTTATTCATGAATTATATTCCTAATTCCTTATGTTATTATCCATTACTATTGAGATTAAGAATCATCATAAATACATAGATACATTCCCCATGTTTTCTTATAAATTTGATATTTATTGTTAGAAATTAATATAAATGGTATGAAATCTTCAAGGAACTCATTAAAATCTTGTTTAGATAATGAGTTCCATATATTCCTCATGTAGTAAAGATAATGGTCTATATTGAGTGTTTCGAAATTATGGGACTCAATATTCCCAGAGAAATGAGCACATGCCTCAAACATTTCCCATATTAATTTATATTCTCAGGTTTTTTAATTTCAATATGAATAAAATAAATATTTCACTCATAGTGATTTTTAATTTGAATATCTATGTCGATATGAGCTAAAATAATGAAAAATATTTTATGCTTATTGTGAAAAAATGGAAGCCTAAAATTTCGATGTGGGAGTGGATCATCAAGATTTTAAGGGAGTGTGATTAGCTTATATATCTATATGAAACTAACATATCAAATTATCTTTTAGAATGATTTTAGTTTTGAAGAAATATTATTATGTGCCATTGTTACCAAGAACAAAAATTTTATACTGATCATAGACATGTGTTGTTTTATTTTTATGTTTATTGGTAAAACATTGTACTTTTAAAAATATATAATCTATTTTGTAATATATATTCTCAATAAGGATAACTATATGCAATAATATGAGAATCAAGACTTCAAAAATTGTAATGCATCACATTTATGAGTCATATCACACCAAGATTGGTATTAATTGACCATGAAATATAAACCCAATGCCTATGAAAAAAATATTAAAAGAAGAGAATATAAATTATTTTGAGCTAAAACACATAGTTATATCTCACAATTATTCACAGTACGGAATTACTAATGATACTTATTGTAGAACCCCCGGTTTGAGGTATGTGGCCTTTGTATATGAATTTTTATGTATATAAAGTTCATAGAATGAGTTGGGAAGAGGTTGGGAGAGTTTGGAATGGTTTTGGATGTGTTTGGAGGCTTTTTAAGGGGTGCACGGTTTGTGCACAGTTAGTGGAAACCATGCGGGTTTCCCAGGAAACCGAGCAGACACATGTTCTTGAGACAGTAGGCCCCGCACAGCCTGCACATGGTTTGCCAAACCATGAGATGTAATCATGTGTAACCTAGCTCTTGAGGAAGTGGCATGTGCATGGTTAGCGCACGGTTTTCCAAACCGTGCGGGGTAACCTTGCAACCACTTAATGTTAGGGATAAAAGTTCCAGGATCACTTGGGATTGCCTCATTTAACTCATCTGTTGCTCCCACTCGAGCCTCACTTAGGTTTTTGGGTTCTCAGAGGTTATGGGTACTCTCCCACTTGTTTTGGAAGCGTTTCAAATGGTTTTTGAGGTGGATTCAAGGTGGTTTCTCTTGGGTAAGTCTCTCCTCTTGCTTCTCTTGTGTTTTCCTCTAGATCTACATCCCCATATTTATTGGTTTCCCATATCTACAGTTGTTGTGTGTAGATCTAGGGTTGGGGTTGCTTTGGATGATGATTTTAAGGCTTGGTATGGTTAGAGGAGGGATCTAGAGAGGTGATGGTGGTGCGTTTGCCAGATTTTAGGTGCAGTTGTTTGTGGGTCGATTTCTCAGGAACCCTAAAGGTAGGTGGCTTCTCTCTCGACTCCAATTGGTTAGAACTATTGGCTTTGGTTAAAATTATTTTTTTATTTTTGAAATTAATTGTGTTTTAATTTGTGAAATTGGTTGAAAATCCCATGGGTGATGTTTTGGGAATTTTTTGGGAAAAGAGGGTTTTTTGGTGAAATGCTTTTGTTGTGGATTTTAAAATGGAGATTTTAAAATGAGGTTCTATGGTTGATATGTGAAAATGACCGACAGAAATGGTTTTCAAAAAAATGTTGTTTTATTGAAATAGGGTTTGGCATGGAAAATGATTTTCAATAAATTGGTGATTTGTTGAAGTGAATTGACATGTAATGGAATTGGTTGATTACATGATGTTGTTGTGATCATGTTGGATTATACAGTGTGTTGTGATTAGTTGAATTGTTCTGTGGAAGTGGGCAGGATGTACCTCTATAATAAAGTAGGGTGGCTAGTGGATGGAAGGACCACCATCAATGATAAGTGGACGGGAATAGAGAGTAGTTGTAAATGGATGAAACGAGTTGGATAGAAGCACCACCATTATGATTGTTTTGTTGTGTACTGCTTTACAAGATTGAATTGTTGTGACAATGGGTAAATGTTGGAAAGGTTGTGGCTTGTCGGTTTTTTTCCTTTGATTTCTTGGGTTGGTTGTGATGGCTTGGTAAGAGCATGGTTGTCTTATGGTAATGGTTTCAGTTTTGATTATTTTATATGAAATGAATTTTATAAATGTGCTAGCAGTTTTATCCTAGTGACGTGTGTAGGGATTCCATTTGTGGAAAACCTACTGATTTTTATTACTCACCCCTAGCTTTGGCACAGTGGTGTCTTTGCAGATTTTGTGTACCGTGACATGGGAAAAGGTAAAGCATCGACCTCCTATAGTGGTGTGTTGTGATGGCTTGGTGGAACTTTGAGCTTGGAGATTGGTGTGGAGCTTTGGTGGTGTCATAGATTGTGTTGTTCTTGTTCAGTCTTCCACATTGTACTCTGATGTTGAATTGGGTTGTGTTGGAATATGAGATTATGGATTATCTTATTGTCTGGGGTAATGTATGAGTTTGGTTTTGTCGACATGCATCATTTAGTTGTGGTTGTTTGGATGGATATGTCTTAAGGGAAAATCATTCCCCAATTCATCTCGGAGCCCTAAGATTTTATTGACAGCCATTGGCGCCTTGGGAACGTCACTTATGGCCAGCTAACCCTCACCACCTCCTCATGCCAATAAGGTAGGTGTGGGGTGTTACATGTTGTATCAGTTTGTTCAGTCTTTTGTAGTTGGTTCTCGGAATTGTTGTTGACATTCACTGTGGTATACTCCTTGATTCGGGATGGTAGTGAGGTGTGGGATTGTTGGGACATGGAATGTATCGCATAAAAGTACATAGATAACCCTTTTATGCGGAAATTCATGTTTCCATGTAGTAGGGTACATAAGTGTTTTGGAGACAATTATAGGCATTGGACATCTCATTTTTTCTAGTGTTGCAAATGAGATGACCATGACATGCATGGTAGAAATGAATTCCCTCTAGGATGCATATTTCATTGGGGTATAATGATTTATAATTAAATGAGAAATTGTTATGAGAATAAATTGGTATTTTGAAAATTGTTTGGTTTTCAAAATAATGAAACATGGCACATGTTGAAAAATGTGAACTGGTGGAAATCCATGTTGTGATAGAGTTGTGTAATGTGAATTGAAATGGGATTTTGTGATGTCTAGGGAAGTGAGACTCATGATTGCTTGTTTTCTGTTTATAGAAATGGCACCAGGTAGGCGTCGTAGAGACCAACCGGAGGAGGCTACTGAGAATGGGGTTGCATCTGAGCCTCAGGTGAACCAGCAGCTAGTGCAAAGTATAACTCATGCTTTCCAAGCTGTGGGAAGTGGAAACAGAGGGGATGAACCAAGGAATGTTGATCATGTGGTTTAGTTTCAAAAGCAGAATCCACCCATCTTTAGGGGTGATTCAGATCCAGAAAGGGCAGAAGCATGGTTGAATAGAATAATAAATAACATCGAGTTCTTGGGAACACCGGTAGAGTTAAATATGAATTTGGCCATATATATGTTGCAAGATCTTGCCCTACAGTGGTGGGAGTTGGTAGTCCAAGCTGGGATAGACCAGGGTATGACGTGGGAAGTCTTCAAGGAATTGTTTAACAAACAATTCTACCCACATGAATTTAGAATTCAGTGTACGACTGATTTCACCATTTTGAAGCATGAGCTAATGTCGGTGACGGAGTATGCAGCTAAATTTATGAACTTAGTGAGGTTTTCACCCAATGAGGCAGGTATCACGTCGTTGAAGGAAAGGATATTTTAATCAGGATTGAGGAAATAAATACATTCAAATATAGTGGTGCTGTGTATAGATGATGACATGGAGATGGTGAATAAAGACTCGGTGGTTGAGCGAGATTTGTTGGGTGCTTCATGTAGGGGAAGCATGGCGGTAACCATGGATAATTTTGGGAACTCTAACGCTGGGTTCAAGAGGAAGAGGGACATTCACTCCTAGGGTGGGAATATATCATATAATATGAAAGTAGGATCGGTTAATCTTCCTCTAAAGCCCCAGAGCAAGCTGGGATGTTTTCAGTGTGGTTCTTCAGGCCACATCAAGCGGGCTTGTACGGACAAACCACAAGCATGTCATAACTGTAAGTAAATGGGCCATCTGCAGCATTATTGTCAGAATGCTACAAGGTCGGGTGCGCGAGACACTCCTCAGGGATCGCAGACGTTATATTCTTTGACGGGACAGGGGCAGCATCATACCCCTCGACAACAGAGTAAAGTCGGTCATGGTGATTGTCGAAATACCACGATGCCTCAGCAGAACACTAAAGAGCAGAGTGTGGCAAGAAAACATATGTTTGGATCTGATCAGGTAGTGGTGGATGATCAGTCCAGACCATCCACGGTGCGAGTTACAATTCTTCTAAATTCAAACTTGATGCAAGTCTTGTTTGATATGGGTGCTTCACACTCTTTTATTGCTTCATGTGTGATTGATTTGTGGGGTTTAAGGGTAGAAATGATGCCCACGGTTTTGAAACTTCAAACTCCTATGGGTCTAAGAGAGTGTCATGCTTTCTTGTATAGTGAATGTTGTATCATTGTGGGAAAGGATGAGATAGTGTGGAACTTCTCAATGCTTGAGATGAATGGTTATGATGTAATCCTGGGAATGGATTGGATGGTTTCTTTTAAGGCCTGCATCATCTGTCATGCATGGACAGTGGATTTTACAACACATGATAGAGTTAGACATCTCTTTATAGGAGAGAACCATGAAATGTTGTGTGCGAGGGGTTTGTTGGCACAAGCAGTGTGTACATTATCATATCAATTGGCAGTTTTGTCATTGGAATCGGTAGAGGGTGTTGGGCAGACTGTTCCTTCAGCAGTGGTGGATCAGTTCATGGATATTTTTCATGATGAATTCTTTAGGTTACCTTCCGTAAGAGAATTGGAGTTTACGATTGATCTTCTTCCGGGGAAAAGACCTATCTCACTTCCATATAATCGGATGGCACCAGCTGAATTGAGGGTATTGAAAACCAATTGGAAGAGTTACAAAACAAAGGGTTTATTTAGCCGAGCTTGTATCCATGGGTAGCACCATTGTTGTTTCTAAAACAGGCGGATGGAACCATAAGGCTATGTGTTGATTATCTTAGACTTATCCAACTTACAATATAGAATAGATATCCACTTCCATGAATTGATGATCTGTTCAACCAGTTGAGGGGAGCCCAGTGGTTCTCCAAGATCGACCTGAGGTCTGGATATGTTCGATTGTGGGTGAGGAAGTAGGATATCTCTAAAACTGATTTCAGAAGTAGATATAACCATTATGAATATGTGGTTATGCCCTTTGGTCTAATTAATGCACCAGCGGTGTTTATGGCATTGGTTAACCGGATATTTCAGAGATATCAGGATTCATTTGTGGTAGTGTTTGTCGATGATATTCTGGTGTATTCAAGGACAAGGGTGGAGCATGAGGAGCACTTGGTGACAGTGCTAGGGATCTTGAGGGATCATCAGTTGTATGCCAAATTGTCAAAGTGTGACTTTTGGATACAGGAAGATCATTTTCATCGCCATGTGATTTCAGAAAGGGGTGTTTTAGTGGATCCATAAAAGATAGAGGCTCTTATCTCGTGGAAACTGCTAAAGAATGTGTTTGAGATACGATGTTTTCTTGGTCTAGCTGGGTATTATCGGCGTTTTTTTCATGATTTCTCATGTTTGGCTTCTCCAATGATAGAGTTTACAAGGAATAATGTTCACTTTTAGTGGAATGAAATGTTTCAACATTGTTTCTAAGAGCTAAATGGTCATCTTACATTAGCACCAATCTTGGTTTTTCTAGAATCAAGAAAGGGGTACGTGGTGTATTGCGATGCATTGGGATCAGGGTTGGGGTGTGTTCTCATGAAAGGGAATCATGTGGTTGCATATGGCTCAAGAATGTTGAGAGTGCACAAGAAGAACTACCAAACTCATGATTTGGAGTTGGAAGTAGTTGTCCATGCTTTGAAAGTGTGGCATCATTATCTCTTCGGTGAGAAATTCACGGTATATACAGATCATAAGAGCTTGAAGCACATTTTCTCACAAAGGGATTTGAAATTGAGGAAATGGAGATTGATAAAATATCTACATATGTTTTATTTTGACTTGATTTACACACCGTATAAGGGAAATTCGGTGGCAGATGCATTAAGTAGAAAATCATATGCTCAGGTGGTGAAATAGGCATCAGACCAGTGGAAATTCATGTCGGTTATAGCTGATATGAGGTTGGAATGTGAGGAAAAGGGCGATAGAGAGGTCTCCTTTCTGGTTTTGTTAATTCATGACTTTTTTGGCATGGTTATAGAGTCACATATATCCGATTTTGTGTTTGTGATCGTAGGGTCGAGACTCAATGGAGAGTAGACCATTCAGGGTTGGCAACTGAAAGGAGATTTAGTTTATTGTTTTTGAAATTAGATGGTTGTTCTAGTTACTTTTCAAGAGGATCCTCTCATGGAGTATCATTATTCCATGTGGGATATTCATTCGGGAATTCATAAGATGTATAAAGCATTGAAAGCGCAGTTCTGGTGGGCTGGTATGAAGAGTAGTGTGGCTGAGTTTGTTTTGAGATGCTTGACTTTTCAACAGGTCAAGGTAGGGCATCAGAGGCCAGTAGGAATGTTGAAGTCTTTACCAATCCCTGTTTTGAAGTGAGAGCAGATACCGATGGATTTTGTCACAGGTATCCCAAGAACGGTCAAGAAGCACGATACTATTTGGGTGATAGTGTATCGGCTAAAGAAGTCGGCCCATTCCGTCCCGATTCGTAAATCTAATAAGGTGGAGGATCTCACCAAAATCAATATCCTAGAGGTGGTAAAGAGGCATGGTGTTCAAGTTTTTATTGTATCAGATAGAGATTTGAGGTTTACATCTCGTCTCTAGAAATCCTTACAGTATTCCCTTGGAATGCAGTTTAAAATAGGTACGGCGTATCACCCTCAGATTGGTGGTTAATCCAAGAGGAAGATACAAACTATGGAGGATACATTGCGGTATTCTGTCATGAATTTTTATGTCTCGTGGGAGTATCACATGTCGTTGGTTGAGTTCTCATACAATAACAGTTATCAGGCATTCATACAGATGGCTCTGTTTGAATCATTTTACGGGCAGCCTTGTCATTCTCCACTATGTTGGGTGGAAACAGGTTAGTCTTCGATGGATGAACCGAGTCTTGTCCAAGAGACTATGGAGACGATCATGTGGATCAGTAAGATAATGGAGACAACTCAGAGTTTTCAGAAATCATATGTGGATCATCGTCGATGGCCATTGTCGTTCCAGGTGAGTGATCATGTGTTCTTGAGGATCTCTCCCGGGTAAGTCTCTCTTCATTCTTCTCTTGTGTTTTCCTCTTGATCTACTTCCCCCACTTTCTTGAATTTCTATATATATAGTTGTTTTGTGTATATCTAGGTTTGGGGTTGCCTTGGATGATTCTTTTGAGGATTTTTAAGGTTAGGGGAGGGGATCTAGATTGGTGTCAGTGGTGCATTCTCTGGATTTGAGGTGTGGTTGTTCGTGGGTCGATTTCTCAGGAACCCTAAAGGTATGTCGCTTCTCACTCGGCTCAACATGGTTAGAACTATTGTGTTTTATTACAATTAATTTGTTGTTGTGGAAATTAATTGTGATTTGATGTGTGAAATTGGTTAAAAATCCCTTGGGTGATGTTTTGGGGATTTTTGGGGAAAAGAGGGTTTTGTGGTGAAATGCTTTTGTTGTGGATTTTAAAATAGAGATTCTAAAATGAGGTTCTATGGTTGATTTGTGTAAAAGATCGACAACAATGGTTTTCAATAAAAAGTTTGTTTTATTGAAATAAGTTTTGGCATGGAAAATGATTTTCAATAAATGGGTGATTTGTTGAAGTGAATTCACATGTAATGGAATTGGTTGATTACATGATGTTGTTGTGAACGTGATGTATTATATGATGCATTTTGAATAGTTGAATTGTTTGTGGAAGTGGGTGGGAAGTACCACTATAATAAAGGGGGATGGATAGTGGATGGAAGGACCACCATCAATGATAAGTGGACGGGAAGAGCCACTAGTTCTAAATGGAAGAAACAGGTTGGACGGAAGTGCGACCCTTATGATTGTTTTGTTGTGTACTGCTTTGCAAATTGAATTGGTGTGCCAATGGGTAAATGTTGGAAGGGATGTGGCTTGTCAGTTGGTTTTCCTTGGATTTCTGGGGATGTGTGTGATGGCTTGGTAAAATCATGTTTGGATTATGATAATGGTTTCACTTGTGATTATTTTATATGAATTTTTTTATATAATGATGCTAACGGTTTTATCCTAGTAGTGTTTGTAGGGATGTCATTTGGGGAAAACATACTATGTTTTAGTACTCACCCCTTTCTTTCTCACATTGGTGTATTTGCAGATGTTGTGTACCATGACGTCGGAAAAGGTAAGGCATCAACCTCCTTTAGAGGTGCGTTGTGATGGCTTAGGGGAACTTGGAGCTTGGAGATTGGTGTGGAGCTATGGTGGTGTCATGGATCATGGTTTTCATTTTTAGTCTTCTAATTTTTACTCTGATGTTGTATTGGGTTGTGTTGGCATATGAGATTATGGATTATATGGTTGTCTTGGGTAATGTATGAGTTTGGTTTTGTCGACATGTGTCATTTAGTTTTGGTTGTTTGGTTGGTTTTGTCTTAAGGTCAATGTGTTCCCCAATTTTTCTCGGAGCCCTCAACATTTATTGTCAGCCTTTTGCGCCTTGGCAACGTCGCTTAAGGCCGAGTAACCATCACTGCCTCCTCAAACCAATGAGGTAGGGGAGGGGTATTACACCTGTAGTGTAATGGGTTTTATGGTCATAGTTCTTATAAAATTTGTTCACACATATGTAGGTTAAAAATTTTTAGTATATTTTTGATTTGGGTATTCAAACATTATTTTATTAATCGATGATTGATGTCGGTAAAGATATATTTAAATGATGAGTTATATGTATAACCCCATTAATATATTTATTAAATAAAAACTGGAATAGAGAATCAACATTGTTTGAAGATAAAAAGGACCTACACAAATAGTAGTGTGAATATATTAAAAATTATAAATTATTATGAATAAGGGTTTGGGATATTATCACAGTATACAAATTCTTATACACCATGATGAAATAGTGTTTGTGAAAGGAGGAATTAAAATTTATTGGACAAGGGGAGATTGATGATGAGTAATGTATATATTCCATTATACTTTTAGGGATAAACATTAATTTTAGTGTAATACCCATTGAACCAAGTGCTATCTAAAGTGTATCTTTATATGGTATCCCAGTTGAATGAGATGATATTATTTTTTCAATCACTAATATAAAAACATATAATTATGGAAAGAAATGACTTGTATATATAAAGACATAATATCTCAAAAGTATACAATAGGATCAAGATTAAAATTTATTTAGTTGAGCCTAATTACATTCAAGAGTTCACATAAGAAAAATTATCCCCAATACCTACTTTAAGAATTCTTTCCAAATAAAAAAGTTTTGTATATGAGTAATTGTTATGTTAGATGTCAAATGATATATGGAATTATTTTTACTAAATAAGGTTATGTATTTTTATTTGAGAGTAATTATCCTTTTTCTAGAAAAAAAGTTTTCAAAAGGTCCAAATTTAAAAATTGATATAATCTATGAATTATGAGATGGGTACCATGTACCAAAATTGTATTTTGGGATTTGATAGATCCTATTGTTTATGTAACTCGTTTTAGGATAAAATGGGAATGTAGAAGAAAAATAATACATATGGAAAAGTCTATACAGATACCAAAATATTGCTTTGGAGGTGTTTTAAGAAACATCAAGGTATAGAATATGCACAAACGTTTTCAAATGTTGTTTTGATAAAATCATTGAGAGTTTATATTTATATAGTAGCTTATCAAAATTATTTAATTTATAAAATGGATGTAAGGAACACTTTTTATAGTGTAAATCATATAGATGATGCCTATATTATATGAATAGAATATTTTTTGACACAAAAGGATTCCAATATTATATGAAAGTTACATAAACCAATTAATTGGTTAATTATATCAATAATACCAGGGAATATTTGTTTTGATGTATCTAATAGAGAGTTTGGTTTTCATAATAATGAATGCAAAACTTTTGTCTACTATATTTTTAGTGGGAGTTAAATTATTCTCTTTTTGATATACATTGATGACATATTATTTAAGGGGAAAACAATTCAGGTCTTATAGTTAGTTAGGACTTTCCTGAATAAATGATTTTTCTAGAAAAACATTTGTAATAAAGAATATATTTCATGGATTAAAATCTATCGAAATAAAAAAGATAGATCTTAAGCTAATTCAAGTATTATATATTAAGAATTTATTGAAAATATACAATTTTGAATAACCCTATATACGATTTCTTGTAGTTTCATATAGTTAAATCTCCAAAAAAAATCTTTAAAACATATAAAGACATATATGAGATTAGTGGTAACCTGTATGCATCATACATTGGATTCATCATCAATATAAACATATGTGCTATAAAAGATATATATTTTCACATGATCAAGGTAATAAAATATGGTGAATTTATAGGATAACCACATTAGTCATTCTTAATGATTGTCTTAAATTACAATAGGCATATAGGATATATATTAAAAGTGTTTAGAGAAGATGAATAATTATTATTTAGTGGATTCATTAAATATAGTTTCTAAAAATATCAAAATAATAAAAAATCTTAGTTCATAAATTTTTGTAGCTGTAATAAAGAATATTTGATCATTAAGAGTTCTAAATAGCCTATGTTCAAAGATTCCAAAATAAAGTTATAGTATATATTAGGTTCAAATATATCTAAATAAATATAATTTATATATAACATTATTCATCTTCAAATTGTTATACATTGTATTAAAGATCATATTGAAATGTATTATTGTAATACTACATTAGTGAATCTACAAAAATCTCCCATTTCATATTAATGGATGAATAATAATATTTATAATTAACAACTCCAAAGATATTTTACTCAAATGGGTAAAGTTTCACATATCATATTATCCACAGAGGGTAACATCTTAGAATCATTAAATAATTGCATAAATCATCAAAAAACATAGAAAACATGTCAGTACAAGCTAGTTAAAATTTGATATAATTTTTTTTATAGTGAATGTATGAGTCTATTAGATTTTTTACCACAAATTCAAAAAACATATTACATTAAACTAGTTTAATAAAAATAAATATCTTATTATATAATAATTGTTCATCGTGATAATATTAACGTGATAGTTTATTAGAATACACATATCATCAATGGATTATAGATATTACCCAATATAATGATAAATGGGAAATTATGTGATAATATATCTAAATAAATATACCATATAGTCTTGATTTATCTATCAGACATTACAGAAATGACATATGTATTTCTGGTGATAGTGGATCATATGGGAGGGAAACTTTTTCTTTCTTATTAACATGTATCTTGGAAATATCTATGAATAGAAATCATGTAGAAAAACCAACTAATAGATATTCCACATGATATATATTTCATTTGATATTTTTATGTAAAATCATGTGTATTGGACTTTATATATAATATTATTTTTAACATGTATCTTAAATCATAGAGTTTGATATATAGATAAATATCCTGATGATTTATTATAATGGTGAGGTATAATTTTTTGTATTTATCATGATGGATATGGTACTAAATGAATATGTCAAGAAATAAGTTTATTACATTCAATATAATCAGAATAAGATAGCTTGGTATCTTTGAATAAAGTTAATGTGTTTGATGAAATTCATACCCATAGAAGATTATATATATGTTTATTTGTTGAATTAAAATATATCTATATTATAGTGTGAGGAAAAAATATTCATCCTACTTGATGAGAAATAATTATATAATGATAAAATATTACACGCTAATGTTTATATTAAGTATGTTGTAGTTTTTATGTTAAATTATTTCTCCATGGATTTCTTGAAATGTTGGTAGACTATAATATGGTGTAACTTAATCATCCCAAATTAAATTGATTTAAAAAAGGTCTTCAAATTATTCCCTTTGAAGAATATATTTTTCTTCAATGAATTAGTGAATTTGGTTAAAACATTACATAATAAAGTGTGCACTTTCAAAGATTTTACATTTTTTCCACCAAAACATAGATTTATGATTACACCCCTCTTTAATTTAATAGGATATGTCTTAATTTAAGATGTTTCCCCATAGACATTATTTCAACCTTGTTAAAAAAATTAAATCTTTATTTGAAATTATAAAAAAATTAAAACAAGGGATGATAAAAAAAGTCCATGTAATGGATATAAAAATAAATATTTTTTTGTCTTGTGAAACAATGAAAAACCATGATGAAATTTACCTTTTTCATAATAAAAATTTGATCACATACAAAAAACAGTACTCACTAGAAAATAAAATTTTCTCAAGGAAAACCCTTAAACTACTTTATAAATCATAGGAAACAATATGAAGGCATTCTTAGGCCCATGAGAACTAATAAAACATTCTATTGAAAAACCCCATTCAGTTTTACAAAATCCATTCCTGGTGAAATCAAGATATATTAATAAAACCACTTTCATCCAAGAATAATTAAGGTTACATATATAATCAACTTTATAGTATATTTCTATCATTTTATACTCATGATATAATAAAAATATCCCCCAATAATTCAGTATAAGATACCTTCTAGGTTATCTCCCTCATTTTATCATCCAAAGACTACATCATTCCCATGTACATTGGAGATCAATATCGGGGGAACAAATACTCAACCGTAATGTAAAAATATAATATCAATAATAAATAAATATACTTTCACTTTTTCATCAAAAAACCTCATGAGAACCAATAAGAAAACGCATTCCAATTTATCAAAATCATAAGGTTAAAAAATAATTTTTCATTGTAAACTTTTAAAAATGATGAATTCTTCAAAGAAGATGAATATGATATTCCTTGAAATACCATGTCAACATACAGATTAATATTGACAATGTATTATCACTATGATGCAAATATTATTTCTTGAATCACGGAAATAAAAAATTTCAAGTTTTTCTAAAATTAGATAATAAATCATATTGAAAACATCAAAAATTTATTACTTTAAAATAGTTGTGATGAAACTAAACTATAGATGAAAAATAACTTAAGAAACCTATAAATCATAAATAATAACATTAATGAACATCTGAATGATATAAATATTGAGGATAAATATATTTATAAGTTTAAAATAATTCATTAATGTAAAATACAAACACTCTTCGATTTTATGGTATGAATTATTTTTTATTTAATCTATTCGATAACATACGTTTCATGTAACACCGTGAATGAAAAACCATGATATACTATTCATATTATTTAAATTTTAATTATCTCATATATTATAAATTTGTTTTTATGAATAGAATTTAATAACATTTGAAATTATATTATTTAATTAATTTGTTACCAATTAATTTTAAATAATTTAAAAAAAAAAATTTAATATGAAGAACGTTTTTTACAGAAACTATTATATTGCACCGTATGGTTTATATTGTAATAAATAAAATAAACTATATAGGTTAGTCATTTTAATTTAATTTATATTTACAATATTCAATATAATTATTAACATTCATCTTATGTGTTTTGTAGACAGGATAGAAAAATAAATTAAAATTTTATGCATAAAAAAGAAATATTTCGCAAAAGGTATTTTTCCTGCTTTTGAGGGTGTGGTTGTTTCAAATCCAGTTTTTCACAATATTATATATTATATTTGAAATAAATAAACATTTAATTATAAATTATAAAAATTAAATTTCCTTTGGTTGATGTTTTCTATTGTTTGTGATAATTTTCATGTTTTAATAAATAGTCAAAATCACAAAACTTTAATTGACAAATACATTTTCATAAAAAAAAATTTAGTGATAGATTACGTATTTCATTTATTTTAAACAATAATTAGAATAGTTTTATATCATTTAAGAAAATGTGGTTTTTTGGAATAAATATCAAATTGATATTGGATTTCAATATTTTGAACATTTTTATTTTAAAACCAAATTATTTCATTATATATATATGATAAATTTTATATTAAATTGTACAACTTCAATGATTATAATTTTTAAATATGAATTAAGTTTTTTGAATAAAAATTACATGATTAAGTAAATATGTCATTTTATTTTGGATAATAAGAATAGTTTTTTTAGTAATTTTTTTTACCGAAGTTAAGGGTAAATCAGTTAATTAATGGAAACAATAATATTATAATTACTATATATTTTCCAAAAGAATGGAATGATATTATTATATGAGTTCTTTTCAACTAAAATCATACTTGGTATTATTATATTCATTCCTGGTCAACAGGGATGACTTTAATCCTTTAATTGAATTTTATTTTATGAAATGTCAAATATTTCATACTCATGGTTTTAATAAGTATTATATTATTAATATATAGTTATTCAAAATAAATATTTTAATAAAAATATTAACATGAATTATAATATTTTTATGTTTATCCTGGTAATTTATTTTTAATTTTTATAAATTAAATAATTACTTTAAAGGCATACACAATGATGATGCATTAATTATTTATTTAATTGAAATATCAAAAAAATGATATAAAAAATACTAAAATGAATAAAATTTGAGATAATTACTCTAACTGATTCAATTTTTAGATTAAATAGACAACCTAAGAATATATTAATGTTTTATACAATGTTAATATCTATATTGATATTTTATAAATGTCAATATAACGAAAATTCTTGAAATTGACATTGATAATATTTTAAAATAAATAAAATTTTATTAAAGGCTATAAAATTTTTAAAAATATTTATTTCATATAAATTATTTATATGAGGTTTAAAAGTTCATTCAAGATTCATTTATGGATATTTTATAATTTTATTTTACCAATATTGACCATTTAAAAGTTAAATTCTTTTGTCAAAGTATGATGTAAAATTATTAAAAACGTGTAAAAACCAAAATATAAGGGTATTCTTGTGAACTAAAAATTTATAAAAATAATTTGATAAGATAATTTAGACTCTTACTCATATTATATTACAAATTAATGAATTTGGATCTGTTTTTAACTAAAAATTAATTTATATGGTTTTAATATTTTGAGAGTTTCATAAAGATAATATCACATAAATTATAAATGGAAACCTCCTCCATCACTTCTTCACACCACATTGAGATTTAATTCTTGACAAAACAATAACTATTTATTTTATTCACATCCATTTTCTAGTTCTTTAGCTATATGTCTTCCCAAAAGACAAACCCTAGAACACATAAAGAGAGATATATATGATGTTTTCTGAACAAGAGATAATGGTTTTTACAAACACATTCATGTTCATTTATTATTCAACATCATATTAATGTGTTTCTTCAATGATAATGCAATAAAAAATAATATTATACAATATTATATATTATTATAATTTTTTACAAACACATGCCTCCTTTTAACCATCCCACAAAAAACAAAAGCACCATGTGTGCGTATGTACGACAGACCATATTCCTACAATTGTGAAATCTATTTTTATCACCACTTCATTTAGATTGGTATAATTCTAACACACTGGTATTTGGTTCTTCATAGAGGTGTCTCATATCCGGTTAGTCACATGGCCTCATGAACATTTCCATGAATGCAAGAGGCTGTCGACTAGCAGCGAGGGAATTGGGTGTGATAGTGGGGAATCTATGACCTCATTGGAAGAGTAACACAACAAAAACAATTAGATAATAGTAGTAGAAGTATTAATAACATATAATATGTAAACAAAAGAAGACTAAAAAAATAAACACCTAGAGAATATATATATATATATATATAATGATGCTTGTCACAAGGATATATGAAATCTTCCAAACAATTCAAAATGATGGAATATAGTACTAAACCAATGTAAAAGGAAAAAAAGTAATCAACTCCAATAGCATCATAAGCCTCAGCATGGTCTCATGCTCTCCAGCTCCATAAAAGTCATGTACCTGAGGTATAAGTGTGCTTTCCCTTATCTATTACTGTAAAAATATAATGTATTTGGGCCCAAAAGCATGACCCAAATAGGTTGTGATATGAATCCTAGTTGGAAACTACCCAATGATCTGTTCCTATCTGTCAGTGAATATAAATATATAACAGTAAATATTAAAAATGATGTAATAAAAATGGAATTATTCAAAAGTAAACATTCTTAATCTTTAAACAATATTCATTTACATTTATTAGTTATTCAACCAATCATTCACAAGTAACACTCTGGGAAATTTCTCATATCATAACCCCTCCGGATAATCTTATCAATAACTATAATTATATAACAACCCCCTGAGATAGCTCACATAGTCTAACCCCCTTGGTATCATGAAATCAAATACTATCTAAGGATGTAGTCACCATCAATTCCCCCCTATAGTATTTTGTTGATAATCTAAAGACTCTATGAGGAAGCACTCAATGTCAATTCCCCCTATGGTCTTGTAACTATGAATATAAACACTCTGAGGGAGAACTCAACGTCATTCCCCCCTATGATCTCACATCGTGAAAAGTAAATCAGACACTATGGGGATACCCTAAATGTTAATTCCCCATATGGTATAACTAGGCCAGGTTCCCACAACCCTATGTAATGAAATTGTGCACAAAATATATTCACAATCAAATTTAAATCACAAATACTACATGGATAAAATTTTCAAAGTATAACACAATCATGTCAGATAATTTCACTCCATACTAATAGCACTATGCATAGAAAATAGAGCAACCTAATAGGAAATTCTAGACCCAATTGCAAATATCTTATCAAACATGGGAAAACACATCCATAACAAGGTAAATAACCCTATTTAAAATAAAAAACAAAACTCCAGGAAACAAGGCATAGCATGAATTAACAATTTCAAATTCCCTAAAAACACAATTCCCTATAATAGGGTATTGGTAACTTTTGCATGTATAATTCAATGAAAATCTATGGTAAGGAACAAACCACCTACCTCGATGTTGTATGATTGATGTTGTGGAACCTCAACCTTTGAATCATTCTTGAATGTTGTAGATCATCAAAAAAGACTAAAACGATCAACCATGGATATCTCCCGAAATAGGAGAAATCAATAAAAGAGGATATACAAGTAGAAAGAACTCATCGAGGTGATTCCAATGAAATTGATAGTGTTTGATTCAGAACACAGACAGATGATCAATGGTTCCTAAAATAATAGGTGATATTCATCGCTCCTGGACGAGATGAAGCTAGAATTTGTATGTTTTTCCAATTAGATGTGATTACTATCCAATAAAAAATCATACTAGATGTGTTCCCTAAGATTACATGATGTGTATAGTCCCTTACCTAGATTTTCTTTAGGCAATTTTCAGGTCACCCCACATGTCCATGAACTCGGTCGTTACACGACTAGTACACGAATACCTATGGAATCCTGGAACACAGTGTGTACTCTTATGTACATGGTGTGAAATAATTAAATTTTGATAAACTCCTATTTTCCTCAAAACACCAGAAATAAATATTCATACAAGAAAAAAAGATTTGGGTTCTTACAATCTTCCCCACAAAAAGAAATTAATTATCTAATTTCCATAGAATCAAGGGAAATAAGAATGCTCAAATAGCTCTTATGATTGTATTCATAAATTGGTCTCCCTCTCCCAAGTCTCACTATGTACACACCCATGCTACCATATAACACATACTAGATGAATATACCATCCACATAGAACTATTGTATTGTAATCAACAATATAGATAGGATTATCTTTGAATGATGAATCCACCTACCACATGACCTCCTCAGGTTACAAAACATGATACAGGTTTCAGAAGTAACATCGTAGATAGGAAATGTGGAAGACTTCATACATATCACCGTACCTCTATGGTAACTCCAACTAATCGGCAACTGGACCAACTCTCTCTAAAACCTCAAACAACCTAACATATCTCATAGAATGTTTACCCTGTATCTTAATCGTCACGTGTCCCAACCTTAGTGTTACATGTCGGAAAAACTAATTTCTGACATCGAACTCCAGAGGTCTTCTCCATATATTATCATAAGACATCTATCATGACTATGTAGTAGCCATCCTCTTCTGAATAAACTCTATATGCTCCATTATCTCTTGGAAACGATGAGGTCCCAAAATAGCTACCTCTCTTACCTCTATAGAACATAATTGTCATTGGAATTTCCTAATTTATAATGAATCATTATTTTCTATTTAAATAGGTGCATAAAAACATTTATTGTAGGAAAACTACACCAAAGGTATGTGGTTCTCCCAAGAAAATCCAAAATCTAGGATGCATGATCGTATCATGTCCTCCAAAACCTGAATCGTGTGCTCAGACTAGCCATCTGTCTTGGGATGGCATGTTGTACTCAGAAGTACCTATGTACCCAAATCGCTATGTTGTCCCTTCTACACCCAATATGTAAAAGGGGAGTCCATGTCAGAAACAATGCAGTGTGTAACCCAATGAAAACATACAATCCCTATGATTTAAAACCTTCCCAACTCATCAACACTGATGGTCTCCTTGATCAGTAATACATGTGAATCCTTTTTGAGTCTTTGAAGGACAACCTGGACTACATCATTACCTCAAGGTGACCTTGGTAAAACTTTCATGAAGTCCATCATGACATCATTCCACTTCCACTCATGAATGGCTAACTGATGCAGAAGGCATGCTGGTCATTGATGCTCCACTTTCACTTGATGAAAGGAATAGGATCTCATGACAAACCTGATACATCTCTCTTAATACTTGGCCACCAGTACTACCGATTTAGATCTCAGTACATCTTGGTTACACAAGCATGAACTTCCCAAACTGAGGAAAAAAAATTCTGCATTTACTCCTCACGTTTGTCTACTAACACCCATACGCGCCAACGAAAATGAAAGATCTCATCCTTGAAAACTATCAATATAGGAATGGGGTCCCCTCCTGACACACTCTCCCATATGACTAGGCCTTCAGAATCTGATAGATGAATCATTCGCACAATATCATTTAGAGTTAAGGTAACAACTGCAGAAGAATGAAATATATTCCCATGTCTATTGTGAATCCCCAAAAACATCTCAGAGAATAGATACATAACCTTTCACAGACTACTAGCCTCTTGATCTGCCTTTATCAAAGTCTTATAGATCAATGCATCATCCACTGCATTACCTTTTCCAGGAATGTATACATGCTCAAAATCAACGGACTAAAGGTACACCACCCATCTCCGCTGTCTCAAATTCAGATCACACTGAGTGATGATATAGTTGATAATTTTTGTAGTCGGTAAAAAACACAAAATTATCTCCCAATATATAATGTCTCGTATATTTTAAAGCATGAATAACTTCAACCAAATCTTGATCGTTTGTCGAGTAATTCCTCTCAGGTGGTCTCAACAGCCAAGACCCATACACAATGACCCCTTCCCCTTGCATAAGAACTGCTCCCATCCTGCTACATGATGCATCACAATAAATTGTATATCTCTTCCTTCTCTCTGGTAATACTAGTACAGGTGTGGATTTCAACCTCTCATTCCTCTCCTGGAAGGCTGAATTGCTAGAATCTATCCACAAGTCCTTCACACCATTCATTTTCAGCCCTATTAATGGTTATACTAAGCATGAAATGTCCTGTACGAAATGTTTGTAGTAACTATCCAACCTGAGAAAACGTTTTATATAAAAAAATTATTTTTCTACTCCTAGGAAGCTACTACTCTCACATTCTCTAGGTATACTGATACTCCGGTATTTGAGATAAAATGATCAATGTAGTGAATCTGGTCCATCCCAAAGTGGAATTTTGAAAGAATCGCATATAAATGATGCTCTATCATTGTACTCAAAATGATCTCATGATCGATATCCTGGTCATGTTGACTGTGAGAGTACACTAAGATATCATCCACGAAAACCACCACAATGGAATCCCAGTATGGATGGAACACCATGTTCATCTGTGCCCTAAAACATTAGGTGTGTTCATTGATCGAACAATATAACCACATAATCATATTAACCATACCTTCTCCGAATGGCTATAAAATGTTTATCAGAAGATCTAATGCACAAATAATGATAACCAGATCTCATGTCAATATTTGAGAACACCCAAGATCCTTGATGTTAAAAAAAGTGATCATCAATCCTAGGTAAGAGATATCGGTTCTTGACCATCAAGTATTTCAGATTCCAATAATTTACACACAATCTGATGGTACTGTATTCTTTCATCATAAAAAGGATAGGTTAACCCCTAGTATATTTACTAGTTAAGATGAAACCCATTGCATACAACTCCTCCAAATACTTCTTGAGCTCGAGTAATTCTAGTGTAGCCATCCTATAAGGAGGAATGGGCACATGTTCCACTCCTAGAACATTCTCAATAGAGAAATATACCTACATATTTAGAGGAAAACCTGAAAATTCTTCATAAGAGACATCTCAAAAATGATCCACTGCAAGTGGAAAGTATATCTTTGATGTCCCCTGGTCATCCAGGTATAGACTTGCAATATCATCTATAACTCCTCCCAAACCATGATGCTCGGGTCCTACTCTGCTTTCCTAGACATTCTATTCTCTCTTATTTAGAAACAAACCACCATCTAGTGATTTGAAACTCGCCCTATGATAATAGAAATCGGCCAAAGCCTGATTGAGAAACAACGAGTCCATTCCGAGAATTACATCACAACCTTTCATCTCTAAGAAATAGATATCCCATAAGACGTGACACCCACAAACCTGAAGAGGGAACTCCTTTCACTAAGATACACTAGTATTTTTAGTCTCCAAAAGAGTTTCTAGAATCATTATATTAGCATAAGTAAGGATACAGTGCCCAAGGATCTCCACAAATACAATAGATATGAAACTATGGGAATCCCTTGTATCAAAAAGGGTAGAATCTAAAACATAGGAAACTAGAATCACACCTTTAACTATAGAGGGTTTAGAATCCTACTTCTGCTGGGTCAGCTTCACTACAAAAGTCTTACATATAACGAAACCCTATGACCCTACCAGATTACCCTGATCTGATCCACCCTACAGCTTTCAAAAACCCTATATCTGAACGCTGAGGACACGACCTCCACCTAGACCTGAACAACCAGACGTCCTCTAGTTCTGTCACTAAATAGAAACTTTTAGTCCCTCTCTTGAATGAGGAGAAATAGAAGATCCTTTATAACTAGCTTCTGCTGAAAAAAAATGAGTGAAATTCTAAATATGACCCATCATTCTGCAAGATCATCACCCAACAAAGAATCTCGGGAAATGTGGCCTCATATGCCTACCCATCCCTCAATGGAAGCATTCTACTAGGATACATGAAGGTGAATCCATCCTACTCGAATCTCCATATGTACAGTACTTGTAGTTATTATTACTATCATCTAAAGAAGCACCAACTCTAGATGTTGAATCACCCTGGCCGAAAGCTCCAAAATCCATTAGGTTGTGCTCTGTAATTAGTGTTTGGTTGACTATGGATGATATGGTCATCAACCTAAAAAATTTCACCTTAGATTGGATTTCATGCATGAGAGCATCCTCCAACTTCCTCTCTAGGAATAACCTCATCACCCCCCCCCCAGAATGTGTGTAAAGTGATGTAGCTATGGGAAGAGAGAAGAATATTATATTACTAAGAGAGTACCATGTTCCAAACACCTGAACTCCCATGCTTGATTTTCCATCAATGTCTCCAGGTAGAATTAATCATATATGGTCTGCTAAAACTCATCCTAATACATAACATGATTTCATCCCACCTTAGAGATCACATCCCACAATCTCTTGGAATATTACCAAAGCATGTAAGTAGAAATATTCACCCTTTATTCTAATGGCGGCTCTATAAGTTTGAATATAGAAATCATGGATTCTATCCAAAACTCTGTAGCTGAATTCCAGAATCGCTTGAGAATGAGGGAGGATACTACAGCTGAATAAACCACATTAATTCTACTATAGACGGGGCGGGAGGCACTACTCCCTTGAAGGTATTCATAAACCTTAGGAATCCCTCTCAGAACGGTGCATTGGAACTTGAATCTAGGATAATGGATAGTGACAAGACATGAATGAATGTAGGATCTGTTGGTAGTCCATGGTCTACCATGTCCAATATCTGATCACTGCCCGGAATCTCGCGTACAACCAGAGGATGTCGCGGTGGAATGACTCTACAAGGTCAAGTGTACACCTTAGGTCATGATTATCAAGGACTAAAACTTATTAGAGTATGAACGAAATAATTGTAAGAAGGAATTCTTGTTATTCAAAACATGGATACATGGAATGTATGACCCTTAAACAGTTTGTTACCTTAAGCATTCACATTGGTGTGTAATTCTTCCAACAATGGTTGTGTAACCCCCATACACACAACGATTTCTTCCTAATTACATGGCATGTTCTTGAAACTACCCCCTGCTCGAGTTCCCCTACATAGAAAAACCACATGGTTTTCACCTCTGAAACTTTACACAGAATGTGCACTCTTGACAAGAAGATTATCCCTTATGTCATAACCAACGGTGTCGTTAGTCACACTATCGGTGACATGGTCGACTCTACCCAGTGAGTTCATACTGGACACAGCATGTAGTACCTGGTTTTCTTCCATTTATGTTTTTAGTCACACGGGTGGACCCAGGGTCTCCGCCACATTGCATGTACATCCGGTACATAGCGTGTTCCACCAAATATTTCCCAACCATGTGTCTCTTCCCACAAATATAGTCAAACAGTTAATTACTACATAGAGTGTTCTTAAGAAAAAAAATTCATCCCTAAATAGAAGAATACATTTCATGTATTCATCACTACACACCATGTATTCTGGGTTTTTCCAAAAAATAATCCTTAGGAACTACTCTAAAACCCATAGAAACACTGAGGCAAACATTAATGTTATAGATTCTGATCCGTGGGGGCCCATACTCCCCACGAATCAAAGACTCACATCTTTTTCATGTATATTACAAGGAATAATAGTGCAATCAATCACATGATCCTCCAAATTCTAGTCCATGAGGGGCCATAACACCTTAAGAACTAATGTTTGGAATGTATCTAAAATAAACATTACATATTAGTAAAAACATATCAAACAATAGGTATTCTATCAAGGCATTTATCACAACAACATGAATATCTATCCCAGAATCTACCACAACAACATGAAATCAGTAATGCACCCTAAATGGCATGACAATAATGCATGAAATGTGATCTCTATTATGTTCCTATATGATTCATGATATGTAATACACTCATCTAATCTAGTTTAAATAGAAATACAACTACAATAATATCAATTGTAACAACAAAAAACATGTGAATCACCGAACGGTGATAAAAAATCCATAGTAAAATTGAAAAACAAAAAAATGAAATAATCGTGGTAAATTAGCTTTTCCCTATACATGGGTAAGATACTTCTGATCATAGATTATTACCAACTTCTTATTCCTTCATATCCCTAGATATAGGCTCCAAACATTAAATCATGAAGCAAATAATTTTTTTGATACTAATTTGTAACATCCTTGTTTTTGGTGCTGCCTAGAGGTGCCTCATACCCGGTTGGTCATAGGTCCTCAAGCGCATTTCCATGAATGCCAGTGGTAGAAGACTAGTAGAGAGTTACTTGGGTGAGATAGTGGGGAATCTATGCCCTAATTGTCAGAGTAACATTGTGAAAACAATTAGATAACATAAGAAGAAGTAGTAAAATCATAAAAAAAGTAAACATCAGAAGATTAAAAATAAATAAACAACTGCCACATATATATATATATATATAATGATGTATATCACAAGGACTATTAAAGACGACAAACTAGAAACAATGATAGAATATAGTACTTAACCAAAGAATGAAGAAAATCATGTAAACAACTCCAATAACATCATAAGCCTCAGCTTGGTCACATTCTCTCCATCTCCACAGCAATCAAGTACATGAAGTAGAGGGGCTCTTACCCTAATCTCTACCTAGAAAAATATAATCTATTTGGTCAAAATAGTATGACCCAAACAAGGATTGAGAAGAATTCTGATTAGAAACCACCCAAAGATCTATTCTTATCTTTCAGGTAATATATATGTAGTAGGAAATATCAAAAATGAAGTAATAAACAATGAAGTATACAAAAGTAAACAATCCTACAGTCTAAACCACATTCGTTTAAATTTTTTAATTATTATACCTATCATTCACAGGTAACCCTCTGGTAATGTTCACACAGCCTAACCAATCTAGTTCGATTTATCATTAACAATAATGATATAAGGACCCCCTAAGATAGGTCAAATAGTTTTACCCCTTTAGTCCATGCAATCAAAGAATCTCTAATGAAACATTCACTGTAAATTCCACATAAAGTACTTTAACGAAAAAATATTGACTCTCTAAGGAAAAACTCAAAGAAAATTACCCATATGGTCTCATAACAATAACTATAGACACACTAATAGAGCACTCAGTGTCAATCCCCCAAATGGTCTCGCAACCAAAAATTTATAATAGACACTCTAGGAATCCCTCAACATCAATTCCCCCTATGGTCTCACTACACCAGGTACGCACATACGTGTGTAAATAAATCATTCAAAAATGTTATTCGGTAGTCCAATTAAATCACAAATACTACTTGGCATAACGACTAAAAAATATAACAAAAGAATTTCAGGTAATATCACTTTATCCTAATATCACTAGGCATGGAAAACAGAGCAGCCTGAGTGGAAATTTTTGATGCAACGGCCAATATAAGGTCAAATATGGGAAAACATCTCCATATAAAGGTAAAATACCCTATTAACAAAAAAACCATACTCAAGAAAACAAGTCATAGCAGAAATAAAGATGTTTAAATAATCTAAAAATGAAATACCCTAAACTATGGTATTGCACACTTTTTGCAAGTATAATTCCAAGACATTTTATAGAAAGGAACAAACCACCTAACTTGATGTTGTACGATTGATATTATTGATCCTCAGTCACTAAATCAACCTATAATGTCATAGATCAACAAAAACATATTTATCATTCATCCAAGGATATCTCACGAATGATGATAAATGAAGATAAGAGGCTCTAGAAGAAGGAAGAACTCACTATGGATATTCCAATTCAATTGATGGTGTTTTATTCAAAGATTAGTCGATCGATCAGTGGTTTTAAGAATAATTGGTGATATCCGTCACACCTGGATGAGACGAAGCTAGAAGAAGTTTGTTATTCTAATTATACGTGACCCCAGTCCGATATAACAAATAAAAAATAAAAAACATTTTGTGTTCCCTGAGAATACACAACATGTATATGCCCTTATTGTGCTCCTCTTTTTCCAGATTCAAGGTCACCCCACATGACTATGTAATTGGCCATATCATAGGAAGTACAAGGCTACCCACGGAATCCCAGTACAGGGCCATTACTCTTAATTACCTGGAGTGTACTTCTTAAATTTCCATAAAATCATCTTTTCCTCAAAAATACCAAATATCAAGATCCATACCTGAAAATATGATCTAGGGTCCTACAATAATGTTGAAAATAATATATATATATATATATATATGATAAATACAGAATTATATTTTTTAATAAAATTAAAAATACTATCCACTTCTTTACACATTCACTAATAATTGTATGATACGATCTCTTTTTTGTACATAAGTCCTACCATCTCCAGGGAATGATGTGATTAATATTCCATGTTCACCATTCAAGAATGATTATAAAATTTATATAATGAAAAAATCACAAAAATATTTCATTAATATATTTATGGATATGACAGGTTTATATTCTCTTCACAAGAACAAGGAGTTACATGGTGAAACATGCATAAGAATATGAAATAGTTTACACCCAAATAAGATTAATAATGAAACTTTATTAACAAGATTGTGATAAAATAATATATAAGTAAAATATAACATATTAGAAATTTAATAATTGACATTTTATAAATTATTAACATTCTTTAAATAATTATTATTAGATGATAAATCATGAATACCAAAATGAATATGTATGGTAAGGGATTTCATAACTCAGTTTTCATTAATTAGATTAAACTTCTATCTCATTGATTAGGTTTTGAGTTTTAAATAATTTAAATTATATTATGTTGTATTTAAACAATTTATATATATATATTTAAAATTGAAAAACATAATAAATTAATTTCATTATTGATATGTTCTTCATAAGGGTTTCATTCATCTCATATTTATTTTTGTAGGATACATTCCTTACTCACCTATTATTTATTTTTCCAAGAATATATTCTTACCCTTTAAAAATTATTAGGAATAAATTTATATTAATATTATTTAATGTTCAATTTGAGTTTATCTGACAAATTATCAAACTGATTTGAAATTTTTATGGGTTATTTTAGAATTTCATTATTATTTTGGATTGGTTATGTTGAGTTATCCACTACAGATTATTTTCTTCCATTTCCATGAATTCCCAAAATATATTCGAAAATGTATTTAATATTATTCAATAAATTTTTAATGTATTTTAAACCATTTTTTAATTTTTTTAAAATGTTTTGAAAGATATTTTTTTCATTTTCCGAACAATCTACATTAATAATTTTTTGACAAAAAATACAGAAGGATTGTTTTTTATCTTATCCGACAAGAGGGGATTTCTCTTTTATCATAAAATTATAACGTTTTAAAACATACAGTTAATGTTTTAATGATTATTTTAAATGAATCATTTTTATTTTATATGTTACTATCTTTATATGTAAATGATTTGGATGTAAATAATTGATATTTTTCTCAAGAATTTCACATGATTTTATGAGATTATTTTCACATATGTCCACACACTTTGTATAATCATATGATACATTGATATTGATATATAATGAAATATTCTATCTAGTTGTATACAATTATTTATGATCATTTTGACTACAGATTTTCTAATTTGATGAAATTAACCATATTACTTAGAATGGTTTGTGATTATATTTACTGATTTGGGATAATTATATACAATTCATATGTATATTTTGTTTACGTTTCACCCCATTTAGATAAGGAATTAATTGGACTTAATGGATGATGGGAGGGGCCCACTTTACCCCTAAATTAATCTCTAGGTCTCATGAGTCAAACTAGACATGTTTTTGGCCAAGGCCTTACCCATATATTTAATTCTTGGTACAAAACCATGATACTAAATGATTCTTGGAACAAAACCATTATAATATTATATTCGTAGTATGAAGCCCCAAAATTATGATTCAAATTTCCAGTATTATAAATTCAATTTTTATGAATTAATTTAATGATATTTAATGGTAATATTTGAATAGTTAAAATATCAATCTTTAACTTTCCTTTTCATGTGATTATTGACATAGAATATTTTGGTCATCTTTTATTCCGGAAATATTATGATAATGTTATTGGTAAAATGTAACGTGTATCAGTTTTTTACCATTCCATATTTTTGACACCTTATGTACTCATAGAATTTATTATACACACAATGATACTGAGAATTTGTGGTCACCCATTTTACTATATATTTTCCAAAGGATTCCTAGAAGTTTATTATGACTCACATTAATGGTTTCTCGAAGGGGGAGAGTGGTGTTCTCGGAGTATATAATTTTTTATTTAATGTTTGAAATGTTATTATAATTTCATTTATGATTTTATCTTACCATGATTACTAATAATTAGTTCCTTTAAGATGTGATTCTTTGTGTCTTATGCCAGTGTTATAATAAAACTGCCGACTCTATACTTCTTTTGTTGAGGATTTTATAGTTTGTATTAAGAAGTTATTATGGGAAACCATGGGAACAAGATTTATTAAAAAAAAATTAGTGAAATCACCATTGGAGAAATATGTTTGAAATAATATTGAAGTAATTATGTGTTTCCATTTTATGGACATATGTTTAAAGGATAGGACAAGTATTATTGATTATATGATCTTTAAATTCAAGGTAATTCTAGGTATTTATATTATAGGGAATTAAAAATAAAATGTATGGGATAATAATTGTAGTTATAAAAAAAATTAATGGTGAATTTATTAATTTAATTTTATATTTTATAACTCATTTTTTGGAAAATATTAATATAGTTTAATAAAAAACACAACCCATAAGTCTGGTGAAACCATATTATGTTTGAAAAGGCCACATGGTTTCATCCCATGACCGGAGGGTGGCATGTGTTTAGTGCATACCACTAGAATACGTGATATCCTAGTTAGAATGAATGTATTTTTAGTTAAAATATCTAATATATAAAGTTTGTTTTTAACATTATTGACATTTGTTTTACCAATATTTGTCCTTGGTATTGGAAAATGATTTTGTGATTAAGTGATCAATTTTATTTTATAATATGTTCTCTATTTTGGGAATCATATATGATTACAGTAAACAAATATTATGAGGAGTAGTGTTTCAGTAATTTTTTCAATTCAAATTTTATTTTATTATTGACTATTATTGATTTTGATTATTTATGGAATTAGTTAGCATCTTATGGAGATTATGTGATTTAGGAAATTGTATATTTGTTATGGGAAATTAAGATTGATTTATGTTATTTTCAATCTATTATGATAATGGATTTTTAATTTTCGGTTTTAATTATATTATTCAATAATTTTTTTGGAATGATAGTTATTTTATGAATGATATATGTTGAAAATTTGGTATTACTATTGAATTTTAGATATTAAAGTTTTCTTTCATCATATTATAGTTTATTATATTTGGGGAATTTTCTTAAATTATCCTAAAACAATTTCATTATTTATAAAGACAGAATAAATAGGTATTTATATGTTTGTGGTTATTTTTGGATCTGTAGAAGTTGATTCGAATCCTTCAAGCTTGGAAATTTCATCTAAAATACCCATTGTTTTTGGAAATAGATGGGTTTTTGGTGGAAATTTATGAAATGATGAAACAATAATTTAATTGTAAGTATTTTTTTCATATTTTCATATTCATGAAATTAAATGAATTTATTATAATTTGTAAAGTTATTTAAAAAAAGGTTACACCTCTACTTTTAGTAATGTTCTTTTAAAGCATCATATTTTCTTTGGATTTGATATTGTAAAAATTCCCATGATCATGTTCTCTATCACACTATATTTCTCATTTGTGAGCTATTTTTCTCTTCCATTTACATGTTTTCTTATATGTAATTGTATTATGTATTATCATAGGTGACCATTATAGTAACACTTATTTATTTTAAGTGGAAGTTTCAATAATAATTTATCTAATGTGGGTTTTAAATAAGGTTTTTATGAAAATTCATCACTTGCTTAATGAGATTGAATTCATAAATTTTGATGGTTAAATTTATATAAGGGGGGAGAATATCAAACCACAATATCTTTCGGTGTTTATCTTTTTAAATTTGATCTCTTCAAAAACTTATGTTTCATTTAAAACTGAGATTATAAAAACCTCAATATACTATTTATAATATTTAAAATTCAATCATCTCTTCACTGTTCAATTAGGGGTTATGAATATAATTTACTAAATTTTGAGATTATGTAATTCAATACATTGGTTAGAAATTAATTAGAAAGAAATGAAAATTTAATTTAATATAATAAAAATGATCTATAAATAAACTATTATTATCATATAATGGTGTGTTATCCTTATAAATTAAATTATTTAGTATCAATAAATGATATTAAATAAATTTATATATAATATATTCAATTTAATATTTAACATTTATTACGCGGTTTTTCAATACATTGTATAAAAATAATTCCAATTTTAACACATAAAAAGAAATTTCTTCTAAAAACATATTGTTTTACTTTTTTTGATTTGGTATTTCTTTAATAAGATTTATGTTTTCAGAAATATTAGAAATTACTCAATGTTAATTGAAACTATCAAATTTCCATAAACATTTTATCATGATAAATTATATTAATGATTAGTTTAAAAGTATAATTCAGTCAATTTTGTATAATTTAATCTAATGGGGGTCATTTTAATAAATATTACATTGAAATTTATTTCAAAACATTTAATAATTTTGAACATTGATACTTAAAAAACCCATTATTTTATCTTGTCTATAGGATTAATTATAAACTTAATTATAAAACATCTGTGAATTTAATTTTCAATATTATATTTCATATTTGGAAATATAATTTCCAAATGTAGTAATTATCGTCCATTTACTTTTGGACATTATGAATAATAACATTAGTAATTTTAAATTACCATTGTTATGGGTTAATCGGGTAATTAAGAAACAAATAATACTATAAATATTAGAGGATTAACCAAAAACTTTTCCTTTTTTTATTGGATGAGTGATTTTAGAAAAAATATATATTAGGAAATACTTATGGCCTCTTAGATCTTCTTGGTTGACATTAATCCTTTTATAGTAATTTATTTTATAAAAAGTCAAATTTGTCATACTCAAGATTTTAAAACGTTTTACATGTTTAATATGTGGTTATAAAAAATATATATTCATATATAAATAGTCGATTGAAATATAAAATTATTATATTGCTCATGGTAATTTAATTTTTATTTTTAGGAAATAAATAATTACCTAAAAGGCTTACAAATATGATGGTGATCTAATTTTATAATAAATTAAAATATCAAATAAATGATATTATAAATATTAAAAATTAAAAAATTGAGATATTAAAAGCCATAAAATATGTTTCTATATAACCTAGACATATTATGGATGTATTGACAATTTTTTTTTGTATTTATTTATATTTTATAAAAGTCACCATACTGAATATTGTACAAATTTACATTAATGTTATTTTAAAATAAATAATATTTTAGTAAATGCTTCAAATTATTTTTAAAAAATTAATTTTCACCAAAAATATTTTTATAAGGATTAAAATGCCATCCATGATACATTTATGATTAGTTTTTAATTTTATATTAATCATATTAAACCTTAATGAGTAAAATTCTGTGTTGTGACGACAACAGTAGAAGAGATTAAATAAGGGATAAAAAGAAAAGGTAACATTACAAATTAGAAAAAAAACATGTTTAAAATTTAATTAATGATAATATTTTGACCCATAATAATCATATATTTAAAAAAAAAAATTGATCAAAATGTAGTTGAAATTTTATTTATTTTAATTTAATATTATGAGAGTTTCAAAAAGTGTCCCTCAACTCAATTACTGAAGGGAACCTCCTCTCTCATTACTTCACTCAGCATAGAACATTCTTGATCAATAATAACCAAACCATTTATATTATTTACATCCTTATGAATGTTAGGTTGTCTTTGTTCTTCCAAAATGACCAATCCAATATCTCATAAGATAATAATTGAACGAAGTCCTCTGAAGAAGAGGCAATCATTTTTAACAACTCATCCAAGTTCAATTCTTATTCTACTTCATATTAATGGGTTTTTATAGGATAAATTAATAAATAAATAATCATATATATTTATATATTTTATTATTATTATGGTATAACCATATTCCCCCTTTTTTCCATCCTATCAAAAATGTAATCATTGCATGTGTGTACGTACGAATTACTCTCTCTTTATTGTGGTGTAATATATATTTCATCACTAAATTATTTGGATGGGTATAATGATAGAAATTATATATATATATATATATATATGAATAGATGATATTGATTCAATAAAAATTAATATACCTCTACTTCCTTACCATTTCACTAATAAGGGAATGTTACCATCGCTCGTGTTTATGGACGACCCACTGTATCCACGAAACGATGTTATTCAATTTTCATGTCCACCATTCATGAATGATTAAAAAATTTATATAATTATTTTTTTATGGTATGACATTAATATCATTTTTGAGATAATGTAACTATATCCCATTCACATGAACTAGGACTTAAATGATAAAACGTGCATAGAAAAATGAAGCAGTTAGCAACCAAAAGAGGGGTAATATTGTAATATTATTAATAAGTGGTTGATAAAATGATATAATAGGATCCCATAATATATCATATGTTTGATAATTGTTTGAATAAAATTTAATAACATGATTTTAACCATTGTACCTGAGGTTAAATATTCGTTCAACCAAATGGAATTGTGATGTAAGATATTTCTTAACTCAATTTTCATTTATTGGTTTAATCATTTATTTCATTTATTAGGTTATGTGTAAAATGAATTTATATTTTTATTCTTTATTTATACTTATCTTATTTTAATTTACATCATACACACATAATATATTAATTGTAATAATGATATGATCTTTTTAATGGTTTATTTGTCTAAATTTTATTTTAGATTGATACTTGGATTATTCTCCACTTATTTTGATTGTGTGATATATAAACTTCACCTTTATTGAAATATTCCGAATCATCCAATATTCATGTTATTTAATGTTTCATATTATTTTTTGGTGAATATGATTCAACTGAATACAAATTGGTATGGTTTATTTCACAATCTCTTTATTATTCTGGATTATTTATGTTAAGTCTCCACTCATGAATATTTTCAACCATGTCAATGTTTTATAAAATTTATTAATTTTTTTTCTATTATAGTATGATTTTTACATTTATTTTTTAATGTATAAATTTTTATAAAATAGTTCTAATGTTATATATTTTCATTTTCTAAATGGGGTATTATGTCACTTTTTCGACAAAAAATACAGAAGGAATGTTTTCTAGCTTATGCAACATGAATGGAATTTTCAATCATCATTAAACCTTAATGTTTTTAATCATCCATTTAATTCTAAAAAGTTTATTTTCAAATAATTATTTTCTTCTATAAAATAATTCATTAAAAAATGATTTCATAGTATGAAAAGGGTATTTCTCTCAATAAATTTCAATGACTTTATTAGAGTATGCCAATCTTTATAGGGACCCTTTATTAAATATCATGATTCACTGTTATTCAATAATTATTATTTAATATATCATAATTTATGAAATTATTTATGATCAATTTGACTAGGTATGTGTTATTTTGATAATATTAACAAAATTACATAGAATGGTTTTTTATTATAATTACTTACTGGGGATTGTTATTTAAATTTCACACATATATATATATAATATATTTATATTTAACACTCTTTATAAGAAGAATTAATGGAACATAGTATGTGATAGGTGGGTCCCTCTACAACCCATCGATCCATTAGAAGGTCTGATGAGAAAAACTAAAGAGCATTTTTCCAAGGCATTTCCCATTTAATATATTCATGGTAAAAATCCGTAATATTTTTAGATTCTCGGAATAAAGCCTTGAAACTATTTTATTCTTGTTACGAAGCCTCTATAAAATGTTTTGAATTTTGGGAACTATGAATTCTATCATTATGAATTCAGTTATTTATAATCCATGTGATTATTTAATTAATTATAATAATCATGATTAAGATTCAATTTCATTTTATTGGTTATATTTAATATTTTCATCATCTTTTATCCCTAGGATATTATGCTCAATTTATTGAATAAATGGAGTTTATTTTAGTTATTTAACTTTTCATATAGTTTATGCCTTTTTTACTAATAGATTATTCAGTACACTTGCCCTTACTGATAATTTGATCTCACCCCATTATTATGTATTATTTTACACATGTTGAAAATAAGTATATTATCATTGATATGTTAGGATACTCTATGGAGAATATTGGTGTTCTCAAAGAAAATAATTTGTCTATTTTATTTTGGATTTTTTAAATTTCTTATATGTATATAGTTTACCACGACTACGAATATATTGAGTCCTTCCAGAAGGGATTTCCTTTTCTTATGAAAATATAATTAAGTAATCATAGACTATAGGCTACTATGGTTGGGGTCTTGGAAAAATCACTAACATTAATTTTAATTTTTCTCTGTACATTCTCTAACATCTGAATATTAAAATTATATTAGTTATCTACTTGATGAATATCGATTTTCATGTTATTTTCATTGTTATTTTTCAACTTATTTCATTTACTTCCATATTTTATTTTTTTAATAAAATGGGGAAGGTTGCATTGTACATTTTGGTATTTTTGGGTTTATAACCTCATGTTACATAAGTGAATTTACTATAGTCCCTGGGTATATAGTTATATTACCACAAAAATCATTAAAAATTTATAATTTTCATATTTAAATATTATGTAAAATATTAAAAACAACCATTAAAGGATATCATAAAAAATAATCCATATTCTTTTATGTATTTGGTAGTCCTTACATGCACATAAATGACATTTTAATTATCATAATGATGGTAAAGAGAATTAACTATAATAATATGATGTGTATGAATCCATTAAAAGAAAAAATTATTATCATAAGATTGATTTAATTAAATAATTAACAGGGTTGTCATACTCTTCAAGCATTAAAAAAGTATGTACAGAAAATTTTAATTTTTACATATACAAGGGATGGTAATTTCCCCTCATACCATTTTTTGATTCCAGTGATTCTATCTCAACCATGACTTTAGATCAGAAATCATTAACTGATTTAATAATATTAACTCATTATACCTTCTCTATATAATCTAAAATTTGAATTAATTTTTCTTCATAATAGATATTCTCTTCTAATTATACCATATATGGTCTCAAAATAAGTGATGCATCGAGTATGTAAATTCTTATAACTAAAACTTGAAACAAATAAGGTACTAGAGATAAAATCATTTGTAAGGACCCATTTAATGATATTGATCCCATTTTTTTTAAAACAATATTTTCACTAATTAACTATGAACTAAAATTACATTCCTCCCAAAAAGGAATAACACTTTTCCATGGAGATTCACTAAGAGAAGAAAGATATCATACATCGAATAGTATATTTTTCCAGTACATTGTATATAACATTTCTTCCTAGTCTAAGTTATTCTCGTGTTCTTTTAAATCATCTACAATTTCAAAACTATTTTTTCTATTTATTTCGGTTCCAACCACTTAATAAAATTATATTTATCCATACATGAGAATGTTTGACATGAATTTCTTTATAATGTCTCAAAAGGATCCATCAATATACTAGAATGAATATTGATATAATTAGAAATTTATTCCCTTGAAATATATTGATCCCAAGATTACTATAATTATAAATAAAAATATAGATGAAGATATAACAGAGTATAAATCATTGGATATGAAATTAAACAAAAATAAGGATAAAGTTTTGAGCTAAAATTCATTTCAGTTTGCCAAAAATATTGATGTATATTCCAAAAAAAATTAGAACATTTGGGATCATTATCATATATGATAAATATATGGATTCCATGTAATGTTACTATCACTTTATGATTAATTATAGCAATTTTATCCTTGGTAATAGTAACCTGAATATGAATAATGTGTGATGTTTTAGTTAATATGTTAAAAATAATTAAATTAAAATATTTACATCGTGATTCCTTCGGTAATCCCTCTATAAAATCCATGGATACATTCCCTAATTTCCTATCATCCCCTAGAATATAATGAAGCATCCCCTTCCTTGGTGATCCTATATCATTAAACTGTTTTCAATTAAAAAATTTCTTTTCAAACTCAAAATATATGTTCATTGACCTTCCCTTGAAAATTTCATCATCAACTGTGAATCACATAGAACACATAACCTATTTATAAAAATGATACGACCATATTTAAAATCATTAAATCATTTACCAACATATAATGTTCCAAATTTAGAAAAAAAATCTTTTCGAATTAGAGATTTTTCTACCATTTATTCATCACCAGGATGAAATTGAATCATGAAATTATAATCCATTATAACTTATTACAATATTATCTATCTAATTTTCTACTCAGTTTGAGTGAATATATAATATAACATTTTATGGATAGTATATATATTATATTTGATCCCAGGTGAAATTTGACTCTAGGTATTTAATGAAAAAACCCACTGGGAAAGGTTAAGATCATGAAAAGTATAATTAAATATTGGAAATTTCAATTTACAAAAATTATATGCAATTACCCAAACATTTTTCATTGAGATACAACAAATCCCTTTAAAAGAATAAATGTTTTAAATAAAAAGATAACTATTTATTATTGATAAGTACATCATTAAATCATTAAGCAATTATCCATTCAATTCAAAAAATCAATCATCCAATACATTTATCTGGATGATTTTAATTCCTTTTAGATCTAATATAGTTTGGGGATATATAACTCAGAAAATTTCGCAATAAACCATTAGTGGTAACCAAATAATCTATGAAATCATCAAATTTATGTGATATTTCTATGATTTTGTCATTCGAGAGAAAAAATGGTTTTAAAAGGATCAATAGTCATTCCATATTTAAAAACAACATTCCCAAGCCCTGAAATCCTTTATATCCAAAATTATCATTTTTTAATTTTACAAAAAGATTCTTTTCTTTTAATGTTTAAAAAATAATACATATATTTTTCTTTTATTAGTCAATTAAATTATATAAAATAAAATATTCATCAATTAAAAACACAAAAATTTATAAAAATACTCAAATAAATCTATATTCAAAATATCCATAATTATAGAGGGTGAAATTTTTAACCAAAATGGCAGAACCCCAATCGTATAATGACCAAGCCTAGTTTGAAATTGTTTCTTCATAATGTATTCATCATTCCACTTCATCTATGATATATGAACGTGATATAATCATTCGAAAAATAATGAGCTCCCTAGGGAATAACATATAAACCATAAATTTTGTGAATTGATTATTTTTCATAACAATGATGTTTCTGAGTTATTTATAATCAATGAAATGAATCATATAACAGTCCATATTTTTAAAAACTCTAATAGGAGTACCTTAAGGATATGTCATATGGTGGATGAAAACCTTTTAATGGGATTCAAGAATTGTATTTTTCAATTATAGTTAGCTTAAAAAATCTTTTTTAAATTAATGTTTTAATATTTTCATATAAATAGGCACAAATTCAGTTATAAACTCAATATACCAATCTGAAATAAAAACTTGAAAATATAAAAAAATACAATCACCTATTAGTTAAATAAAACTACATAAATAATTTTAATAGTTTATTTCTTTTAAAAATATGTGAAATATAAATTTTACACTAATATTTAACCTATTTCATAGATTCTTAATATGATAGAAAATGATTGAACTCATTCTAATATTTCAATTGAATATCACTAAGAAAATATAATAAAATATTAAGATCTATACAATCTATATAAGCATAATATGAAATCCAATACATACTTAGAATAAAATCATAATATATAATGGAAAAGATAACATTGTTTGTAGGAAACCCATTACATATAGAATAATAGGAAGGTAATGATAATTTTTTTTGTTAATACTACTAAGAGATAAAATATTTTCCACAATTTTTTTGTATTTAAATTGTTTTATGCATGAAAAATAATCAATTTCAGCTTATATAAATCTATTTTGGATTTATGATGTGTTTTGAGTAAAATGGTGAAAAACGCATAATTCGGGATTTTAGACAGATTTTTACATCAATGGTATTTTAGACATTTCATGCAAAATACAAATCTAAATTTTTTGATTAAAAATTTTTTGAATCCTGATATTCTTTCCACCAATTTTATCTTTTGGACCAGGAGCTGATTCAGATATCTAAAGGGCCTAAAAATTCATTGAAGATTAAAATTTGTTCAGGATGATATTGTGAACCCCACAACCATAACGGATGCACAATTCGGTCTCCACAGATAAAATTTTTGTGATTACACTTGGATATATTTTAAGACTCATAGTCTAACTGAAACATTATATTCCATGTAATTTTTCATCCATTATGATGGATATTGATTGTTATACATTTAAATAAATCTTCCTAGAAATTTCGGCCAGAAAACGTCTTATTCATTGAAAATTCTTTATATCTTACGTATTGTGGGTAAAGTCACTGATATTTTGAGGGGAGACAGCCAAAACATTTATAAATATATTTTATGCATGAAATTTCAGGCTAAGGGGCCGTTTTAAGGGTCATTGAAGAATCATAATTCGGAGGTTTGTGATTTGGAGAGTCTGACTGGACAGAATAAATTGTAATATTAAAACGGGCATAAGTCTCGGATTATATGTCCAAGTCCGAGGATCTTTTGAGGGTAAATTCCAAAGTGAGTTATGAACCATATTCAATAAAGGATGAATGCATGAAGATGTCCTTTAATGGGTCTACAACTCGTCAAAATTAAGGGGACACATTCTGGCTATAAAAGGCGGAGAGCTCCACCTTCTCAAAACATCCCATTCTCCATTACATTCCTTCAAGGCACCGAGGATGAGATATACACTGAGGGAGGTTGTCCATAACTCTTCTAAATCTGTTTTTAATTTATTTATTTTTTATTTTAATTCCTTCTTCTTCCCCTTTTAACTCTATTACCCTTCGAATGGAGGGGTAAAACCATTGAGTGATCATGTAAGGGAGAGTTTCACATTAGTAATGTCAGAGTTTTGTGATAAAATATAAAATCCTATTTTTCTTTTAAATGACATATATTGTTATTGTTTCCAAAATAAAATGATTTTATCATGTTTTGAGTTTAGTGTATTCATAGGTAATAGCTTTGGTTTAATACTTTTAATCTCCCTCCGCCTAGTGTTGTTTGTCTAGATCGAGCAGATTGTTTTTGGTGGTGAGTATCAAGTGATCGTTGGCACGTGTGTGAAAATATTAAACATTTTCTATAGTTCTATGTAGAAAAACACCCGATCCATACTTGAATTAGTTGTTTAGGTGTTGTTTATGAACTTTCATGCACATTGGAGTAAGTCTCATTTTTTTATTTAACCCAGAGTGATTAATAACTTGATCAAGGATTCAACCAATTTTTATTCGAAAGGAAGAGAGGAAATATAATCTTTATTAATATGATGACATTGAAAAATGGAATCCTACCATGACCCCATCACACTCTTCATCCATTAGTGTTCAACCTTTCATTTAATTTCATGCTTTATTTTTAACCCGAACAATTTCAAAAACAACCTTTTCTTCTTTCTTAAATTTAAGTGATAAACAAATTTTGTGTGAACTCATCTTTAAGAGACTGACTAGGGTTAATCACTAGAATACACATAAGAAATTTAAAAAATGTTTCTCCATTCCCTACAACAGGCATGCATCAAACATGGCATCGTTTCCAGGGAGGTTGTGCAACAAAATAAGATTGTCAAAATTGAATGACCCATAAATAAAAAGAACCATTAATTGAATTTGATCCAGAAATAGAAAGAACATTAATAAAACTAAGAAAAAGAAACCTACCAGAAATAATTGATGAAATAGATCTTTAAGATTCAATTGAAACTCTTAGTGTCCACTCTGAACCTGAAATCATGCCTAGAAATCCCAATAGAACCGTACATGATCTATGTTCACCACAATTTTCCATTCAAAATAACCAACTCATTGAAACCACTAAACCAAATGATTTTGAATTACATGTCAATATGATTCCAGTGCTTCCAAAGTTTCATGGTCTTGTAGGAGAAGGTCCAAATCAGCACAGGCCAGAATTCAGATACATTTTCTCAAGCTTCAGGCCAAGAGGAGCACCCGAAAACCAATTTATGTGGAGCGCATTCCCATTATCACTCGAATGAGCTGCTAAAGAATGGTTTTAAAATATAAAACTAGGGGAGATCAATGATTGGGACACTTAAAAATATTTTTAATGATAATATTCTATCCCACATCCAGGATCACAGCTATCAGGAAAGATATTTACATCATACGAGAATCAATCGGAGAAACCCTCTATGATTACTTGGAGCGATTCAAGAAGCTATGTTCTAGATTCCCACATAAAAAAAATGTAGGAACACTAATTACTTATGTTCTTATACCAAGGAAATCTGGATAATGATCATAATATTCTAGATTACTCATCTGGGGGATCCCAGATTGACAAGTCACATGTAGATATCAGAGTACTAATTGAGAAGATTTCTCAAAACTCACAACAATTTGGAATAAGAGGGTCGAGAACAAGGGGAATCCATGAGGATAGAACCTCCGATTCAACAGAAGTAATTAGAAGTATGATGGGTGAACTCACCAGGTTTGTATGAGAGATGGATGTGAAACAAGTGAGGGAACAATAAGAACCAAATCATGTATTTGTTTTATGCTCATCTAATTATTATTTCACTGACCAGTTTCCTGAAGTGCAGGGAAATGAATTTTGTGCTACTACCTATTAGCAACAGAAATTCCAGTCAAATCCACCACGTCATCCCCAAAACCAACTAGGATATAGATTTTAACACACCCATGATATACCTCCTTTTCAATACCAATACTAGAACCCCCCCCCCCCCCTCCATTCCAACAGTCCTATAAACAACAATTTCAACAACAACAACCCTTTCAGCCACCACCATTCCAATGAAGACATATGATCAACCATCCACCAGTACACAACCATCAAGTGATAACTGATATTTACAATCAGATTGTTAGGGGCTTAAAGAAAATGTGAAAGACTTATCCAACCAGTTAAAAAATAGTTTGAAAATTCTATCCTAGAATCAAGGGAAACATTCTTCCCAAAAAATCCCAAACCCAAAGGCGAATGTCACCATGATAATAACAATAAGCTGAAAAGATCTCTCCCCACCATCATCCCATGAACCTGAAACAAGACCACCTGGGTTGAGGAAGAGTGAAGTTTTAATCTTTAAAAATTCTATGAAAATTCATTGTGAAGAAGAGAAGAAAGAGGAGAAAGAGAAGGATAGGCCAAGGAAGAAGAGATAAGAAACACCATTTAAAAGGCAAAAAAGGGAGATGAAAGACATACCCACTACATTTCTGTCAAGGATGATTGAATCAAAGAAATTTCAGGATGAAACACTTCAAAAAGAAATTCCAAACACCTTCTAGAAAGTGGAAATCAATATCCCCTTACATAAAGTAGATAAAAACCTTTCAATTTATACTAAATTTTTTAAGGATCTTTTCACCATGAAGATGACACTTCAAGGGAATGAAAGGATTAACTTGGGAAGAAGTGTCTTAGCCCTTATCAAACCACAATTTCAATCCAAATGTCATGATCTAGGGACGTTTTCAATTCCATGAACCATTGGTTATATAAATTTCTCTAATGGTTTGTGTGATCTAAGAGCTTCAATTAATGTATTTCCTCACTCAGTATACACTTATTTGCAGATGGGAGACATGAAGCCTACAAGGGTGGTGGTCCAGCTTTCAAACAGATCCACAATTTTCCCAGCTGGAGTTTTAGAGGATGTCCTTGTGAAAGTTAAATATCTCTTATTCCCAGATGACTTCTACATGAATAATATGGAAGAATATATGAGCCCTTCACATTCACCCATCATTTTGGGGAGACCTTTATTAAAGACGGCTATAACCATCATCACTGTCCATTAGGGGACACTCACCATGGAGTCTGGAGAGAGCACGGTTCACTTCAATATTTTTGAATCCATGATGCAACCATCAGATGATGACTCCATTTTTCACTTTCCCATGAAGATGATGTAGAACCAATTGAATAATCAGGTATGCTCTATGAATTATTATACATAGGAGAGGCTTCTTCCCTTTGAAATATCATTGAACATATGGATGCTAAAGATGATGGAGATTCTGTCTTCATGTGGGAGGAAGAGGTAAAATATAATTTCTTTGAGGATTTTTTAAATGAAGAGGATGATGATATGGTTTCCTGTGTGAAGAAGGATCACCCTTTGGAAGTGGGTAATTTTAGTTTAATTTCATCCCTAGAGAGTCCCCCTGAATATGAATTAAAACCACTCTCTAATGATTTAAAAAAAATACCTTATGGAAGGAGGGAAGTTACGAGTGATAATTGGAAATAATCTGTCTAAAACCAAAGAAAAATCATTTATTGAGATTTTTAGAAAGAATGTCCAGGAAATAGGAAGGATCATAGGTCATATCCCATGAATAAACCCCAAAATATGCTCACATATAATTTCTCATGAGGGAGATTCCAAACCTGTTATATAACCCCAAAGAAGACTGAATCCCACATTGACGGAGGATGTGAAAAAGGATATTGATAAGATCATGGAAGCTGGGATAATCTATCCCATTTCAGATTTACTCTGGGACAACCCTATTAATGTCGTTCCTAAAGAAACTGGCTTGACCACTGTTAGGAATGAAAAGATTTAGATAATCCCTATGAGAATTCTAAACAGCAGGAGAGTGAGCATTGATTTTTGGAAATTGAACCAGGTCACTCAATGAGATCATTTCCCCATCCCCTTCATTGACCAAATGGTAGACTGATTGGTAGGGAGAACTCATTATTTTTTTTGGATGGATTTTCATGTTACTTCTAGGTACCCATTGCTCCCGAGGATCAAGAGAAGACAACATTTACATGTCCTTTTGGTACTTTTTCATTTAAAAGAATGCCATTTGGATAATTTAATTTTACATGTACATTTTAGAGGTGCATGATGAGTATATTTTCTGATCATAATGAAATTTTCATGGAATTTGTCTTAGATTATTTCTTTGTTTTTAGTGATTCTTTTTATCATTGTTTAAAAATTCTAGAAAAAGTTTTGAAAACCTAGATTGAAAAAAATCTTGTTTTAAATTTTGAGAATGGAAATTTCATGGTTAAAAGAGGGATTGTACTTGGTCATGTCATTTCCAAAAATGTAATTGAAGTGGATAAATCAAAAAATGAAGTGATAAATTCATTTCCTTACCCTACTTGTGTGAAACATGTTAGATCAGTTTTAGGACATGCAGGATTCTACAGGAGGATTATCAACAATTTTAGTAATATTTGTCTCTCTCTATCCAGATTACTTCTCAAAGATGCTGATTTTTATTTCAATGGTGAATGTAGGGAATCCTTTGATGAGTTAAAGAAGAGATTGATTTCACCACCAGTGATGTAGCCACCAAATTGGGAAGAACCATTTGAGCTTCTTTGTGATGCTTCCAACCAAGCAGTTGGTGCAGTCCTTTCTCAACGAATTGAGAGAAGGGCACAAGATATTGAATATGCTTCAAGAACCTTGGATGCGGCTCCATTCAATTACCTAACCACAGAAAGAGAGTTTTTTGTAGTTTTTTCTTTGGAAAGATTTAGATCATATCTTATTGGAACTAATGTCATAGTATTTTCTGATAATTGAGCTCTCAGGTACTAGATAATGAAGGTTGAAGCTAAACCAAGGCTAGTGGGATGGATGCTACTATTTCAGGAGTTCAACATTGAAATTAAGGACAAAAAGGGATCTAAAAACCGAGTGGCTGATCATTTAAGAAGACTTCCTAAAACTACTAAAGCTGAACATCCAGAAAAAGAACCATTTAATGATCACCTTCCAAGAGAGCGTCTTTACTTGATTAATGTAGAATTACCTTGGTATTTTGAAATGTTTAATTATCTATCTTGTCACACATTATCTTTTGGATGACACTTTGGACCTCAAATAATAACAAGGAAGTTTTTAGAATCTAGACTTTATTGGAAAAACATTTTTAAAGATTCTCATGATTTTTGAAGAAGGTGACCAAAATTTAAGTTGTCTAGAAGCATGTCAATGAAAAAAGAAATTCCCCAACAACCACTTAATTTTTATTTGATTTTTGAAGTCTGGGGGATAGATTTAATGGGTCCTTTTCCAATGTCATTTGGAAATTCAAATATCTTTCTTGTGGTTGATTATGTTTCCAAATGGGTGGAAACAAAATCCACCAGGACAGATAATGCTAAATTTTTTGTGATTTCTTCTTTACTAACATATTTTGTAGGTTTAGAGTGCCTAGAGCCACCATCAGTGGTCGAGGGACTCACCTTTGCAATAGGAGAATGGAGGTTTTTCTGATGAATTATGGGGTACATCATAAAACATCAACTATATATCACCCATAAACAAATTGTCAAGCTGAAGTGTCCAATATGGAAATCAATTGAATTTTGGAGAAGAATTTCAAACCAAATAGGAAGGATTGGAGATAGAAGCTGGAAAAAACATTATGGGATTATAGGATATCCTACAATACACCGATTGTAATGAGTCCATATAGGCTGATTTATGGGAAAAGTTGTCACCTACCTGTGGAATTGAATCATAAGGCATATTAGGCTTTGAGGAAGATAAATCTGGATTTTGGAAGTGATGGGAAAGAGAGAATGTTGTAGTTATAGGATCTGGAGGAAATTAGAAGAGAAGCATTTGAAAATTCCATAATTTATAAAGAGAGAACAAGAGTGGATCATGACAAGCTGATCCAACTGAAAAGAATTCCATCCTGGAGATAAAGTGTTTCTATTCAATTCAAGAATCAAGCTGATGCCTGGTAAACATCATTCCAGATGGGTGGGTCCAATTATAATTACTCATTTATATCCTTTTGGTGCTGTGTAGATTGCGAAGGATGGAGAGAAGGATCTATTAACTGTGAGTGGGCATAGGTTGAAGAAATTCCTTGGGACCCTTCTATCAGAGCTAGTGGAGGAGATCTCACTCCTCCAACCTGTTTATCAATAAGAGTAATCAGGTTTTACCACTCCTTTAAACTTTAATGTAGTTGTGGTTCATTTTAAATCTACTTATATGTTATTTACAATTGAATGAATTGAGTACACTACATCATTTACGTGTGGGGGAGGGAACCTTTTTAGTTTAGGATTTTTGTTTTGTGTTTATATTTTTAAAAAATCATGTTTTCATATTGTTGTGTGTTTATATTTTCAATTCATGGTGTGTTATTGAAAATTTTGAGCTGAAATGATTATCATTTTTCAAACCCATGTCAATGAGTGAGCCAATATAATCCATGAAAGTAAGCTTAAATGAATGATGAAATTGCGTTGTTTCATGTTCAAATATTTTGGAATTTCATGAAAAGTACAATGTTTTTTGAATCCCATGCCATATTTCACTATCTATATCATTGAAATCACTTTCCTGTGAGGATTCTGAACCATTATTTGTAATATTATTTTCATTCACCTCATTTCATGAGAGAACAAGACCAAGCTTTCTTAAACCAGAATTTGATTTATTCCTTTCAAAACATGTGGGTTTGGGGTAAGTGTGTTTTAAATTATTGAGGAATTTATTTCTTTTGAAGCCCCATTTTCAAAATAAGACATTTTATTATGGACCACCTTTACATTTATCCTTTATAATCTCCTACTATCCATGAATAGCTAGTTAGGATAGCCACATTACAAGCCATTTTTCCCTATCCAACCTGTCTTCAAGTGAAATTGCATGATCTAGTAGACATTAACTGTGGGGGAAGATGTCTTGTGGTGTACCACCTCATTTGATGATAATTTTGGTAGAATATAAAATGTTAAAGAGAAGTGTGGGTACTGAAAAATTATTCTGTTGAAAGATGCTCCTTTTCTAGAGAATTCATAATTAGAGAAGTTGTGCTTTTCTAGAGCATCCAGTGTAAAAAGATAGTTGTTCCTATATCGAGATTTCAAAATAAATCATCTTTGGAAAGATTGAATTTTTTATAATGAAATCTTGAGCTGATTGAATGATTATGGAGCCTATTTTCTAAAAAGTTGAAGATAAGGAGACCATGTTTGAGTGAAATTTATAATCATTCAATTTTGCTTCAAAAAGAGCGAAGCCTTCATTTTTTGGCCTCAGAATTTTTAATATCAAAATCCTACCATCATGAAGCCACAGAACAACCCTAAAAAGTAATCTTGATAAAAAAATGTCCTTTACTCACATCAGGTGGATAAGTAGGAATTTATCAAGACTATGGTGACTCTTGTGAGAGTTTGGATGAGAAAAGCCTTGTTCAACATTTACATTTGTGAGATGATAGAAAATTCATGTGTGGTAAGTGTATTTTGTGTATGGGATAAGAAACGAAGTGGAAATATATTAAAATCCAAAATGGATAACTAGAAATAATTTTTTTTGATGAGGCATGATATCTTAAATTTCATAGTATGGATTTGATAGATCTCATTGGTATGTGTTATGGATTTGATTTCATTTGATTTTTACTTGTCCAGGAGTCCATGTGCTAAGTATGGGAGAATTGATAGATCTAATATTTTCCACAATTTCCGTATGTATTTCAATTATTTTAAGCATCCCAAATATTCAATTTTATCTTATATGAATTAATTATTTATTTATGATGTGTTTAGAGCAAAATAGTGAAAAACTCATAAATCTGGATTTTAGACATATTTTTATATCAAGGGTATTATAGTCATTTCATGAAATATTTAAATCCAAATTTTGTGAATAATGATTTTTAATCTTGATTATTTTCCTCCAATTTTGTCTTCTGGATCAAGAACTGATTCGGATATCAATGGGGCCTAAAAATTCATTGAAGATGTAAATTTGTTTGGGCGGATAGCGTGGACCTCCCCACCGTAACAGATGCACAATTAGGTCTCCACAGCTAAAATTTAAGCGATTTTACCTAAATATGGAAGAGGACTAATAGGAGAACTCAACCATTAAATTCCATGGATTTTTTCATCCCTTAATGTGGATATTGGTCATTATAAATTTAAAGGAAGCTTCTTGGAAATTTCAGCTAGAAAACATCTTATTCAATAAAAATTCCATTAATCCTAATTCTGGTTGCTAAATGTGCTAATATTTTTAGGGGAGATAGAAAATACATTTAAGAACATCATTAATAAAGTAAATTCCACGGTAAGTGGTCGTTTTAATGGTCATTAATTCATCATAATTCTGATGTTTTTGATTTGAAGAGTCTAACCGGACAGAATAAATTGTGAGATTAAAATGGGAATAACTCTCAGATTACTTGTCCAAACCTGATGATATTTTGAGTGTAAATTCCCAAGAAAATTATGAACAACATTAAGGAAGATCCCAATGCGTGAATATGTCATTTAATGGGGCTACAAGGCATCATCATTCATGGGAAAAATTATGTCTATAAAAGGAGGAGAGCTCCACCCTCACAAAGCATCCCATTCTACATTCCATTCCTTCAAGGCACCAAGGAGGAGATCTCCACCGTGGTAGGCCATCCGCTACTATTCTAAATTTATTTTTAATTTATTTATTTTTATTTTTTAATGCCTTCTTTATTTGCCTTTCAACTCTATTAACCTTCACCTAGAGGGGTAAAAACATTGAGTGTTCGGGGAAGGGGGAGTTTCACTTTTGTAATGTAAGAGTTTTTTACTTAAATATAAAACCCTATTTTTCTTTTGAAGGACTTCTATTATAACTATTTCCCAATTATCATAATGCGATCGTGTTTTGAGTTTGGTGTATTAATTTTTAATAGATTTGGTTAAAGACTTTTAATCTCCCTCCTCCTAGTGAAATATTTATCGATCGAGCGGATTGTGTTAGTTGGTGAGTGTCTTGAAATCGTTGCCATGTATGTGATACTATTAAACTTTTTCTAGAGTTATACGGTAAAAAAATTCCCAATCAGGAATTTCCTTAGTCGTTTATGGATTTTTTGTGATATTTCACGCACATAGGAGTAATTCTCATTTGTTTCTTTAACCATAGGTGATTAATTACACGATTGAGGAGTCTTTTATTTGCTATTCGAAAGGAAATGAGGGAATATAATATTTATTACTATGATGACATTGAAAAAGTGAATCCTACCCTAAAACCATCACTCTATTCATCCATTAGTTTTGAAATTTTTTTTTGTTTCATGCTTTTTTTCAACCCAAGCAATTTCAAAAACAACCTTTTTGTCTTTATTAAATTTAAGTGACAAGCAGATTTTGTGTGCACTCCTCTTTAATAGACTTCCTAGGGTTAATCACTAGACTACACATAAGAAATTTAAAAATTGTTTTTCCAGGCCCTACGACAGGCATGCGTCTACTACCTTAGAATATACTACCAATATGTATAGCCTAATTTATTGATGGTTATTTCCATTCTACTTGCGAATCACATAGATATAAGAAAAACATAGATATTCTCAATCCAAAAAAGAAACTGAAATAATATTTTTAAGAACAAAATATACCTAACAAAGTTTCATATGATGGTAAATAATATTCAATGTTAATATAAAAAATACATTTCCATAAATTTTTTATTTTGGTATTATTAATTCCCACCATCAGAAACTAAATTTGGCCATGCATTTTCATAACGCACCAACTCATTGTAACTAATACACCTAATTGTTTGTTAACTATCTATTTTCCCAATACAAGACTAATTTTGAAAAATTTAATTACTTTAAATAGACATATAAATGTGACCATGAAATCATTAAATGATTCCTAGTCTTACCAAACATTATTTAATATTTATTTTAAAACATTTTGAATATTTGACGGGATTACCCCTAAATTTATTTGTTGATTTCTTCTCCATTTCTTCAAACTGTGACAAATTCATTATATTATTTTAATGAAGTATTGGCATCCTAGAAACTTCTCATATTTCATAGCACAATGACCATCTTCCTTATGACATTTGAATTTATGAGAGGCCGACAATTTTCATAGAATTGGTTTTATAACTCTATAAAATATATCAATTTTACTCTCATCTTCAGAAGAAACTTTTTATTCAAAACTACCCAATATGGTAAAATTTTCCCCATAAGGGTCCATTGATAATTATTTCTTATGTTTCTACTCTAGAACAATTCATACAATTCTATGAATATGAACTTTTAAAAAACACTTCTAAAGAAAAAATATTTAAAGATCGTCCACTCCATAGAATCAATATTCACTATTTTCTTTGTAATCTTAATAAGATACCACCATTGATCAACATAAACTTTTAAATGATAAATTTAATGAGTTATGTGTTTAATTTTTATATCCCAAAACATGGAATACCAATTCCAAATCATTGATCTTTTTTTATTCATATTTCACTAGGTATGATGATACACCAAATATTTGGGAATTTTGTATCATGATATCCTCTAATTTCAACATGTTAATCTATGGAGAGTATGTTAACACACTTTTAATGGTGTGTTGGATATTATTATAGTATTATTATGTCAAAACATCTAAAAACTAGAATATTGAATCATTCCACATTGGAAATTAAGAATTTTATTATCCTCTTGATGTCTTTCTACATCTATTTGTTTGTTTCCTAAACATAAAACCATTTTCTTAAAACATGTGTTAGATAAATAAAATTGAAAATATTTAAAATCATTATTGTGATAATATAATAATAAATTATATCATATCTAAATTGTATTATAATATTCAACAAACAATTAATGATATATAAAGAGATCAATCGATACCAACTATAATGACTTGTATATTAAACTAATAATATTTAAATGATTTATAATATGGGTTACACATTCATTCAATTAAATGATAATTTTTAATTACATTTCATTATATTTAAATAAAAAAATTACACCATAAAATGAAAATCTTCATTAAGAATACATTTTTCACCTTAAAACATAGCTTCATTTTAACAACCTTTTTATTCAATAAAATTTTTCATTGTTTAGGATGTTTTACCATAGTAGAAATACTTAACTTGATTAAAAAATTATTCATCCATAGATCTTATGAAAAATAATTTGAATCATATAATGGGAAAAACTAATCACAGTAAGGGATATAAAAATAAAATAATCATGTTTGTATATAGAATGCATGAAAACTCATTATAAAATTTACCTTTTTGACAACAAAAAAAGTCAGAAAAAAATAAAACAATTCTACAAGTAAAACTATATATTTAATAAATAACCTGTAAAAAAATATTAAGAAATTTTAAAATCCATAAAGTCATCATAAGTTTTGTGGGAACTTAGGAAATATTTAAAAAAAACAGACATTTCACATTCAAACATTCCTTACCACATAAAATCAAAACAATTAAATAAAATCCATTTTACATGAATAATTGTGGTGTCTTGGATCATCATACTCATAACTCATATTCAATAATGTTTAACTGAAGTTATAATAAATTAATCCTAGATAATTTTATTAGAGTAATCATTGTGGTTATCTCAATAATTTTTACCTTCAAAGAATACATCATTAACCAAAGAAATAAAGAAATATATGAGTCTCATCAATCATCTTGAGCTATGATGGGATCACAAATTATTATATATAATTTTAAAGTACATTATAATGAAAAAAAAAATTTAAAATAGTTCAAATTATCATCACAAAACCTCATATCAAATAACATAAAAGACAATTCCAATTCTCAAACAATCTTAATGAGAATTATCATTTTCATTGAAAACAAAGAAAAATAGATCTTTCACCGAAATTAAGGAAAATGATATTTTCTAAAAAAGTCATGTTTGCTTTTAAGGTAATCCTGATATTGAATAACATATATTATAGTAGAAGAATTCAGGGAATTCATGATGTTAAAAACATTTTTCAATTCTTATAAATGTAGAAAATTATTCAAACAACAAAAATTTAGATTATTCCTTTTTAAATCATTATAAACAAGGTATAATATAGTTTAGTGTGAATTTATTCATCCCATTAATAATACACGATAAAATTCTTTAATTCTTTTAATGAACATGGATATGGATGAGAAATATTTTTATTGCAAAATTTCTTACTTTACATTTAGACTTACATCAGATGTTTTTAAATATAAAATTATAAAATTAATTTAATTTTTTACATGATTAATAAAATTTTTAATTTTAAATTAATTAATTTCATTACCTTATATTTTATGAACTTCATATTTTATTTAGTAACTAAAATGATAAAATTTAATTTCATCATTTTTAGGTCTTTATTTTATAACATCAGGAATCATTGATACAATTATAATAGTCAAAGGTGTTATGGTTCCATTAGGTATAGTGTCACACCCCGACCGCAGATACCCTTATCTTACTCTTTTCTTGGTCTCGGTCTGAATTTTTAACGTTTATTTATGTTGAAGTGTTTCGCGCCAGTGCGCGGTCATCGCATCGTTAGCGGTGACCGTGCGGTTGGCCCGGGTGACTACGTGTTCGCCCGATGTTTAAATTTGATAATTTTATGTTGTCATTTTATTAATTTTTATTATTTCATCATTATTATTATAAAGTTTATTTATTATTATTATTATAATGTTTTATTAATATTATTATTATAAAATTTTATTATTATGAAGATTAGATTTTATTCTTTTATTTAGTCTTCTATTATTATTATTATGGTTATTATTACAATTATTATAAGGTTATTACAATTATTATTATTATTATTATTATTATTATTATTATTATTATTATTATTGATTATGTATATATATATATATAGTATTTTGTTTAACCCCCCTAACCCTAACCCCTACTCCCGCAGCCGCCATCCCCTCTCCCTCACCTCACACACACCCTCTCAGGCGTTCCGCCCCGCTTCACCCGCGAACCCCCATGCTTCCCGTCCTGCGCACCTCCCAGCTCACCCCGCTCCGGCGCGCTCCGCCCTGCTCCTCCGCCTTGCGCCGACCCCGCGCCCAGCCACTCCTCCCCGACTTCCCCTTGCGCAGCCATCTCCGCCGCTTCCCGTTCCGCGCGCCGCGCCCGGCCACCCTGCTCCCTACACCTCCCCTTTTGCCGGTCCTGGCCTCCCCGTCGTCCTGCCTCCTGCCTCCGGCGTCCGCAGCCTCCCGCCCTGCTGCTCCTCCCGTCCGGCGGATTTCCCCTCCTTCCGTCCCGCTCACCCCAGCACCGCGCCGCCTCGGCCAGCCCGCGACCCCCTGCTCGTTCGACCTTCCCGCCGGCGCCCTGCACCCAGCAGCCGTCTCGGCTTCCTCTCCGCCTCGCCCCGCCGCGCCCTGCCCTCCCTCCTTCAGCCCGCGCCCGACCGCCACCCCGACTCCCTGTCGTCGTCCCAGCGACCCGACCGCCTGCTCGCCGTCGCCGGCCCGCACCGGCCCCGTTCCGGCTTCCCCGCGCAAAACCACTCCCCCCCGTTGTAAGTTTGTCTGTTTGTTTATATTTATTTTTATTTTTATTATGTTATTATTATTATTATACTATTATTATTAGTGTTATTATTATGTTAATATTATCATTAATATTACTATATCAATATTAAAATCATTATTATGTTATTATTATTAATACTATATTATTATTATTATTATTATTATTATTAGCATATTATTAATATTATTTTATTATGTCATTATTATAGTTAATGTTATCTTATTATAAATATTATTATAATTATTATTATATTATTATTGTTACTATTGTTATTATAATTATTATCATATTAATATTATTATTATTATTATTATTATTATTATCATTATTGTTATAATTATTATTATTATTTAGTTATCATATTATTATTATTATTATTATTGTATTATATTAATATTGTTATTACTATTATATTATTATTGTGCTAAATTATTATTGTTATTTATTTATTCTCTTGGTTATTTTTGTATGTGTTATTTATCTATATATATTTGTTTAATTGCTTATATGTTTATTAATTAATTGATTAATTAATTTATCCTTTTATTTAATTATTTATTTTTCCTTCGTGGAATCTTGGTGTTTATATTTAATTTATATCAATCCTTTTTCTATCGTAGGTTGAGTGACGTGCGCTTTTTCCACTGTTCAGCGTACGCAGTTTGTCCGCGAAGGATTGTCCTACTTTCCGTTGGGGTTCCGTCGCGTCCGCTCCATGTTTGAGGTAGGCGAATCCATGGTTTTCCTTTCCAATGCATTTCCTTTGATGCTTGATTTTTTTTTAAATAAATTTTATTCCAGGATTCACGTGTTTATGATAGCTATGCGTAACTTATTTTGGTGTTTTAGAACTGATAGTTTTTGTTCGAAACTATGTTTTGAAGCAATTATATTTTATGCCTATGTAGTTGTACACTAGATGTTGTTTTGCACATTTTATTGTTTATATAGTGACTTGTGGTAGTGTTTTCCTGCTGAAAGATTTGATTAAAAATAAACATTAGGATGCTCCTCTGTTTATGCACCTGTTTATGCTTTGCCAGCTTGGTTGGAACTAAATGCCTATATTTTCTAATGTGATCATTGGTTGTTTTCAGTGGTTTTCTTTATGTAAAAATCACTCTTGGATCTTATTATCCTGTGCTGGTTGGTTTTATGAAATTTAGTATCAATTGGAAGTGTTGTCGTGCCCCTTTACTGGTTTGACGCATCATTGGATGTTGACACATCCATGGGTGCACCAGGTGCACACATGGATGTGCCCTCAAATGAAGATGGTGTTTGAAATTGTTACCATTTATGTCCATTTATTTTTATTTTCTCGAGATCTTGACTTTTCTAAATGGTTCTTGGTTACAAAATGTTTTCGCCTCTTTTTGAGACACATCGAACTTGTTTTAAAAGAAATATACGAAGATATGCCCGTTTGGCCCTTTACATAATACAAAAACAGTGTTTTGAGTTATTTAAAATGATACTGTGAAATATTCGTGTAAAGCTATTTGTTTTTGAAAAACCAAGTGCTCGCTTGACAACTCCAGGTATTTTGTAAAGTTGTTTTGATAATCAAATGACGTGAAGGCCCGGTTGGCACTTTATTGAATGTGAAGTGATTATACATATAGATATATACATATACGTACTTGTGAGGGCATCTCTACAGGGGGACTTCCCTTCGAGGGTTGTCGTGTAGCGATGTCCGTGTAAGGGGTTGGCTAGTGTGGTGAGATGAGTCATGCGTGCGTGGGCCTCCCACTTACACAGTGTTACAACAACCACCATGGGTTCTTGGGCATCTTGTAGATTATCGAGTGACGGTTGCTTACTAACCCTGATTAGACGGGTTGGTACCCCCTGGAGTTGTAGACAGGCCAGGAGGGATGTGCCACTGGTTGGCTATTAGGGCGGCCAGTTGGTTATTGACTATGGAGTACCACGCCGGCAGGTAGTCTGAACCCGAGTACGTCCAGGGGTTTTCTATGGATGTTTAGGATCACCCATGTTTACTTGTTCACCTTGATTGTTTACTTTCAGTTATTCTTTACAGCTTATAGTGTTACTTGTGTCCTTTTGCACTACTATCATCTTGCATTACTTGGTTGCTTTCTGTTTCACTGGTTTGCTTTCAGCCTGCACTGTTTACCTGTTCCTTTTTAGCACAGTCGTAGTATCATCTGTATTTGGTGTTGTTTATAAAAACATGAAATGGTTTTGAAAGTGATTTATAGTGTGCGTTGGTTTTCCAAATGTGGAAAACATGTTGTTTATTTTTAAATGTGAAAAATCTATTTTATAATTGTATTTTTCAAACCTATGTCAACGGATTGCTTGGGAAAGGAAACTTTTGGATTCAGTGGTTTACTTTGGCTTACCTACTGGGCATTTTTAATGCTCACGCCTATATTATCATTTCAGTTGCAGGTCTTCCCTTGCTCAGGTCTTCTGTTTGAGTCGCTCAGTGTTGGAGCGAGGTTGCTCTCTAGTTGGGTGGTGACCTGAGAGGTCACATGGAGGTACGTGGTCCTGTGGCTTTTATTTCTTTTCCGCTGTTAGTGTTTATATATTCTGTTCTATTTACTTTTGTTTGGACTGAAATCGTTCCCACCTGCTTAATTTTGATGCCCGGCACTTGTTGCCATCCCGGGGGGATCGGGAACCCCCCTCGGGACTTGCCACGGACCGGCTCGGGTGCCCGGTTCAGGGTTGACCCGGGCTGGTTCGTGACAAAATGGTATCAGAGGGAGGTTCTTGTTATTTGGGTTGTCTGGTAGAAGGAGATTAGGACTGTCAGAACTCGAGGGGTAAGTACGGGAAGAGCGTCGCGAACTCTTGCTCGCACTGATCTTCGAGTTACCAGGGGTAGTTAGGGAATTGTGTCCTTGTCTTTTCTGGTTTGTCTTGGATTGAGAGATGACAATGGAGCCAAGCCGACGTTACGTCGTGATTTCACATGGAGTAGTGACCCATGTGGAGTCTGAGTACACGGTTTGAATTCCTCCTAGTGGTCGATGCTGACTCGATACATGGCTCACTACCATGTTGCCAGGTTGAGCGTGACTACTAGTCCCTCACTTCAGTGGTTGATGCAAATTTGGTTGCTGCTTTCGTTTTGGTTTGTGTGAGTGCGTTATTGGAAATGAAAAAAAGTTTTTGAAAGATTGGACTGGTTTTTTTTAAAAGACTTTGAATGTATGAAATGGGTTTTGAAACTGAAATCTCTTGATTTGGAAATCTGTTGTTTTCTTGGAATTGGTTATGAATGATTTGGGTTGAAACCACAGTTCCTCTTTATGAACGTCTGCACATGTGTGAGAATGCATGGAAAGTGTGTTTTGACGCACGTATGAATGGAATGTGCACAAATACATGTGCAACGGGTCATGGGAGTACCTGGGTGTGTATTTGAAATTTAACGCTTGACTTTGTTTTCTAAATTGGTTTTAAAGGGGAAACAGTTTTGGAAAGTTTTGGTTTGAAAGTGGATTGGTTTTTGGAAAGTGATCTTGAGAAAGGGTGGTTTTGAAATCAAAAATGAAAAGGGAATTTTAAAGAGGAGATTTTGTTTTGGGTTGTGTTCGTATTTGTTTGGTCTTTGTGCTGACTGTTTTTGATGAAGTGCTTTTATTGAAGTTGCTTCGGTTTGATGTTGGTTTTGGCTTTGTGTTTTATATATCTCTCAGGAAATGCCGCCTAGAAAGGTCTCTAAGGATTCGGGTATGTCATGCCCAGTATTTAGTCCTCCTCAGACTCTGCCTATTCTCCATGGTGATCAAGGTCCGTTAGAGGCAGTGGAATGGCTCGAGGAAGTGGAGCGTTCCTTTAGAATGTTGGGAACTCCCGATAATGTTAAGGTTCGTGCAATTATGAAGTTGTTCGAGGGTCCAGCTCTGGACCAGTGGAAGGTGGTTTCCCCACCATCGACGCAAGTTGAAATGACGTGGGATGTCTTTAGAATTGTTTTCACCCAATGGTTTGTACTTGAGGAAGTGAAGCTGGAGAAAAAGAGAGAGCTTGTGCATATTCAACAAGGTCAACGGACGGTGAAGGCATATGTTGACCATTTCAAGGAACTGCTTTCCTTTTCTCCGGAGGTAGCATCACATGAGCTCATGAAGACCTCTCTTTTCACTGGGGGTCTTCGTCCAGAGATCAAGGAGCGAGTCCTCCCTTCTAAAGACCTTTGTTTCGAGAAGCTGGTGGAGGAATCTTTCTTGGCTGAGTTAGTTTCTGGTGTGCGGGTGGTTAATACTTCAGCGTCCCCTGTTGTTGTTCGTAAGAGTTCCCCCTCTGGTGAGAAAAAGGCGCCAGAGATACCTGTTCCTAATGAGTTATCCCCTTGGGTCCCAGCTTCCAGTTCATCAGATCGTTCGATGGTATGCTTTCAGTGTGGTCGTTTCGGGCATTTAAAGTCGTCTTTTCGCAACCCTCCGAAGACGTGTCATCGCTGTGGTTGTCTAGGTCATCTGGAGAAGTTTTGCAAGAAGCGTCGCTTAAAGAGGAAGTTGTGATGGGAGAATGTCAGTACCTGACTGTGAGGCAGAAGATGCTTCAGCCATCAGAGCCCCCTCCACAAGTCTCGGGGTGAAGCTCGCGCACAGTCAGGAGTCCCCAGGGGTGTGAAGCCTTGGTCCAGGTTTTGTGTTCCATGTTAACAGTGGAACAATCAAGATCTTTTAGTACTTGTTTTTCTACTGTTAAGTTTTGACGTTGTTCTATGTTCATTGTTTTACCATGGGGTTATCATGGACTTGTTCTATTACAATCCAAGTAGTCTGGATTATGTGGATGTGTTGTTTCTAAATCGTGTGTCCTTCTTAAAAGTGGGTTTGACTCTCGTGTGGGTTGACCTCGTTTTAGTTATGTTGTCGATGTGGATATGATTTGTGGACTTCGGTGGATCATGTCTCCAATTTGATGTTAGTCAAATGTTTTCTATGGGTTTTCCCTGGTGTTGAAGTTGTTGACTCTAGTCAAGGGTTCAAGGTTTCGACGAAGGTGTTGTTTTTCACTCGTGCTATGAGAGTTGGTTTAAACCGGTTGGGAGTTCCCGCGTCGACCCCCCCTTTTTCTAGGGTTGTCTATTTAGATGGTCAACTTTTCTGCACTAGTTAAGTTCTTGTGGTGGGGAGAACCCCTTCGTGTTCTCCCCTCAATCTCGGACCCCAGTTTTCTCTTGAATCGGTCAGGTGTGACCTGTGCAGAGTAAGGTCATCCCCGAGATTCTCAGTTCTCTCTGGTTCCTTTAGTTCCGTTGGGGCATAGACTTAAATCTTGACCGACTTTTGGCCTGGTGACTTTCCGGGGGCAGAAAGTGTCTGTGGTGGGGAGAATTGTCACACCCCGACCGCAGATACCTTTATCTTACTCTTTTCTTGGTCTCGGTCTGAATTTTTAACATTTATTTATGTTGAAGGGTTTCGCGCCAGTGCGCGGTCATCGCATCGTTAGCGGTGACCGTGCGGTTGGCCCGGGTGACTACGTGTTCGCCCGATGTTTAAATTTGAGAATTTTATATTGTCATTTTATTATTTTTTATTATTTCATCATTATTATTATAAAGTTTATTTATTATTATTATTATAAAGTTTTATTAATATTATTATTATAAAATTTTATAATTATGAAGATTAGATTTTATTCTTTTATTTAGTCTTCTATTATTATTATTATTGTTATTATTACAATTATTATAAGGTTATTACAATTATTATTATTATTATTATTATTATTATTATTATTATTATTATTGATTATGTATATATATATATATAGTATTTTGTTTAACCCCCCTAACCCAAACCCCTACTCCCACAGCTGCCATCCCCTCTCCCTCACCTCACACACACCCTCTCCGGCGTTCCGCCCCGCTACACCCGCGAACCCCCCCTGCTTCCCGTCCTGCGCACCTCCCGGCTCACCCCGCTCCGGCGCGCTGCGCCCTGCTCCTCCGCCTTGCGCCGACCCCGCACCCAGCCACTCCTCCCCGGCTTCCCCTTGCGCAGCCATCTCCGCCACTTCCCATTCCGCGCGCCGCGCCCGGCCACCCTTCTCCCTACACCTCCCCTTTTGCCGGTCCCGGCCTCCCCGTCGTCCTGCCTCCTGCCTCCGGCGTCCGCAGCCTCCCGCTCTTCTGCTCCTCCCATCCGACGGATTTCCCCTCCTTCCGTCCCGCTCACCCCAGCACCGCGCCGCCTCGGCCACCCCGCGACCCCCTGCTCGTTCGACCTTCCCGCCGGCGCCCTGCACCCAGCCGCCGTCTCGGCTTCCTCTCTGCCTCGCCCCGCCGCGCCCTACCCTCCCTCCTTCAGCCCGCGCCCGACCGCCGCCCCGACTCCCTGTCGTCGTCCCAGCGACCCGACCCCTTGCTCGCCGTCGCCGGCCCGCACCGGCCCCGTTCCTGCTTCCCCGCGCAAACCCCCCCCCCCCCCCCGTTGTAAGTTTGTTTGTTTGTTTTTATTTATTTTTATTTTTATTATGTTATTATTATTATAATACTATTATTATTAGTGATATTATTATGTTAATATTATCATTAATATTACTATATCAATATTAAAATCATTATTATGTTATTATTATTAATACTATATTATTATTATTATTATGATTATTAGCATATTATTAATATTATTTTATTATGTCATTATTATAATTAATGTTATCTTATTATAAATATTATTATAATTATTATTATATTATTATTATTACTATTGTTATTATAATTATTATCATATTAATATTAATATTATTATTATTATTATTATCATTATTGTTATAATTATTATTATTATTTAGTTATCATATTATTAATATTATTATTATTATTATTGTATTATATTAATATTGTTATTACTATTATATTATTATTGTGCTAAATTATTATTGTTATTTATTTATTCTCTTGGTTATTTTTGTATGTGTTATTTATCTATATATATTTGTTTAATTGCTTATTTGTTTATTAATTAATTGATTAATTAATTTATCCTTTTATTTAATTATTTATTTTTCCTTCGTGGCATCTTGGTGTTTATATTTAATTTATATCAATCCTTTTTCTATCGCGGGTTGAGTGACGTGCGCTTTTTCAACTGTTCAGCGTACGCAGATTGTCCGCGAAGGATTGTCCTACTTTCCATTGGGGTTCCGTCGCGTCCGCTCCATGTTTGAGGTAGGCGAATCCATGGTTTTCCTTTCCAATGCATTTCCTTTGATGCTTGATTTTTTTTAAATAAATTTTATTCCAAGATTCGCGTGTTTATGATAGCTATGCGTAACTTATTTTGGTGTTTTAGAATTGATAGTTTTTTTTCGAAACTATGTTTTGAAGCAATTATATTTTATGCCTATGTAGTTGTACACTAGATGTTGTTTTGCACATTTTATTGTTTATATAGTGACCTGCGGTAGTGTTTTCGTGCTGAAAGATTTGATTAAAAATAAACTTTAGGATGCTCCTCTGTTTATGCACCTGTTTATGCTTTTCCAGCTTGGTAGGAACTAAATGACTATATTTTCTAATGTGATAATTGGTTGTTTTAAGTGGTGTTCTTTTTGTAAAAATCACTCTTGGATCTTATTATCCTGTGCTGGTTGGTTTTATGAAATTTAGTATCAATTGGACGTGTTGTCATGCCCCTTTGCAGGTTTGACGCACCATTGGATGTTGACACATCCATGGGTGCACCAGGTGCACACATGGATGTGCCCTCAAATGAAGATGGTGTTTGAAATTGTTACCATTTATGTCCATTTATTTTTATTTTCTCAAGATCTTGACTTTTCTAAATGGTTCTTGGTTACAAAATGTTTTCGCCTCTTTTTGAGACACATCGAACTTGTTTTAAAAGAAATATACGAAGATATGCCCGTTTGGTCCTTTACTTAATACAAAAACAGTGTTTTGAGTTATTTAAAATGATACTGTGAAATATTCGTGTAAAGATGTTTGTTTTTGAAAAACCAAGTGCTCGCTTGACAACTCCAGGTATTTTATAAAGTTGTTTTGATAATCAAATGACGTGAAGGCCCGGTTGGCACTTTATTGAATGTGAAGTGATTATACATATAGATATATACATATACGTACTTGTGAGGGCATCTCTACAGGGGGACTTCCCTTCGAGGGTTGTCGTGTAGCGATGTCCGTGTAAGGGGTTGGCAAGTGCGGTGAGATGAGTCACGCGTGCGTGGGCCTCCCACTTACACAGTGTTACAACAACCACCATGGGTTCCTGGGCGTCTTGTAGATTATCGAGTGACAGTTGCTTGCTAACCCTGATTAGACGGGTTGGTACCCCCGGGAGTTGTAGACAGGCCAGGAGGGATGTGCCACTGGTTGGCTATTAGGGCGGCCAGTTGGTTATTGACTATGGAGTACCACGCCGGCAGGTAGTCTGAACCCGAGTACGTCCAGGGGTTTTCTAGGGATGTTTAGGATCACCCATGGTTACTTGTTCACCTTGATTGTTTACTTTCAGTTATTCTTTACAGCTTATAGTGTTACTTGTGTCCTTTTGCACTACTATCATCTTGCATTACTTGGTTACTTTCTGTTTCACTGGTTTGCTTTCAGCCTGTACTGTTTACCTATTCCTTTTTAGCACAGTCGTAGTATCATCTGTATTTGGTGTTGTTTATAAAAACATGAAATGGTTTTGAAAGTGATTTATAGTGTGCGTTGGGTTTCCAAATGGGGAAAACATGTTGTTTATTTTTAAATGTGAAAAATCTATTTTATAATTGTATTTTTCAAACCTGTGTCAACGGATTTCTTGGGAAAGGAAACTTTTGGATTCAGTGGTTTACTTTGGCTTACCTACTGGGCATTTTTAATGCTCACGCCTATATTATCATTTCAGTTGCATGTCTTCCCTTTCTCAGGTCTTCTGTTTGAGTCGCTCAGTGTTGGAGCGAGGTTGCTGTCTAGTTGGGTGGTGACCTGAGAGGTCACATGGAGGTACGTGGTCCTGTGGCTTTTATTTCTTTTCTGTTGTTAGTGTTTATATATTTTATTCTATTTACTTTTTTTGGGCTGAAATCGTTCCCATCTGCTTAATTTGGATGCCCGGCACTTGTTGCCATCCCGGGGGGATCGGGAACGCCCCTCGGGACTTGCCGCGGACCGGCTCGGGTGCCCAGTTCAGGGTCGACCTGGGCTGGTTCGTGACATATAGAATCTTAAACATGTTATATTTATAATATTTAATCATTAAAAATAATTTTAAAAAACTACTATGTTAGGATATCATGATTAATGATCTAAATTGGTTTATGGAGATGTTAGTTCAAGGGTACATATGAACAACATTTTCATTTTTATAAAGGGTAGAAAATAAATAAAGTTGAAAATTGTTTTACACTAAATAAAGGTAAATATGTTATAAAGATCATATTTATTCATTAGTTCAATCTTTATGATCATCTTGGTAAGGTGGAGATGTAATATTAATCACTTCACATTATCAAAGTGGTAGTCCACATGTACACATGAGAAGCATTATGTTTTTCCAACATAGGGTAGGGTAACACAGTAAGTAATAAATTATATTCAAATATTAAAAATATATTTCTTGACTAGAAGATATATTAATTATTTTCATTATTTTACCATTAATTTAATTTGGTGATGAAAAACAGAACACATGACATTTTAGAGGATGTAGTACACATATACGTGCGCTTGATGGTTTCATTTACCATTTCCTATAAAATGATATGAAAATTGTTACTCAATTATCATAATAAAATTTCAATACATAAACTACATTGGTTTAATTATTTTATATTTGATAATAATTATTCTCATGATGTATATGAATAAATAAACAAAAAAGAACTCAGTTAAGAGTTATACCAATTATTTGGGAAACCACATTTTCCATACAGATTAGTCAGTCTAAATTTGGTAATTTGGTGAGATAATGAAATATCAAAACTGGTGGAGGATTTTGTTGATATTTTTTTTGAATCGATTGGCCAATGTAGAGTGCTAAAAAGGTCATAGTTAGGGAGGATGGGAGGTGCCAATTTATTACTGAGCAGAGTGACAAATTTGAATTTCTTTACAGAGTAAAAACATAAACATTTATTCGCTATATGGAATTACATGAATATCAATAAAAATTTAGAGATTATGTGATAAATGTGGAAATATATTCATATAATAATAATTAATATAAATTGTTTTAGCCTTATATATTATTTTTTACACTAATTAACATTGTAAACCATTCTACCATGGTAACATATTTTTACAACGGTTTTAATTCATAATGACCCAAAAATTAAATAAAAATAATTATTATAATTTAACCTTAGGATTTCAAATATGGATTAAATTTTTAATTATTTATATTTCAAAAGTGAAAATTAATTTTTAATATAATTTTTCAAAACTCAATAAAAATAATTTTTAAAAATCATGTTTTTTTAAAAAAATGATCTTATACAAAAATTAAATATAATATTCACTTCTTTGGAATTATTTGTATTATGTTCTATAAAATAAATATTACGTTTCATTAAAACATAATAAAAAATATAATGGTTCTTTATTACTACAAAATTTACTAAAAATAAATGATGGTTTTGCAAAATATGCATTTTTTTATTCACTTCAAAATCAATCTTTTTAGAAAATTCCAATAAATAACCCTAACATATATTTTATGTATTGATTCAAAAATCTAGTTTTTATTTAAATAAAATTATAAGAATAAATTAATTTCAATTTTAAATAAAATTATAATATACTTTTATAAATAATAAACTGAATAAAACTGTTCCTTTTTTGATTGAAAACTAAATAAATTAATTTATAAAAGTATGATGAATATGAATAAATAAATTGAATAGCAATTAATACAAAAAAATTATTTCTATAATTATCTTGGATTTCAAATAAATTTTTATCTTATAAATTAGGTAATTTCATCTTTTTTTAGTTAAGAATGATTTTTAGTCGGTCAAATTATAAATGTATGCAGAAAATAATTAAATTTGATTTAATTTAGTATTAATAATAATCAAATTGTTAGATTGTGGGAGAGTATAAATTGACATAAAAATTTTTCATATAAATAAAATCATGATATATTTATGGTTATAGTTTTTGAGTTTAGTTTTATTTGTTATTTATTTATCCATAAGATTATAGATACAATAAATATTTATTCACCAATTTAACAAATAGATTAAAAAGAATACTTATTTAAATTATATGAATATTAAATAACATATTTATTCATAATATTAGTCAATTCAATATGATGTGAAATCATATAGATCAGGTTTGATTATCTAATGGATATGATATATTATCTTTAATGTCATTTATATAAATAATAATTTATTTATTTAAGAAATGATATTATAAAAACTAATCCTGGGAATTAATAATAATATTATTATTATTATAATTTTATATAGGTAATAATAATGAATTAATAATTAATATGGGCCTTTTTACAATTATCAAAACTTATGCATAACTATATATACCATATTATATTTTTCTCATGGTATAAGTGTTGACATAATATCGAATCATCCTTTACAATATTCTCAATCCCTAGATAGAAATATTCCCTTCCTCTACTAAATTGAGTGAGAGAATAAGACATAATTGTTTTGATCAATAAGTGATGGTGTGAATTTGTTGTTTCATATATTATTTCACCCAATGTTTCATGAATTTCATTCAAATATTTTATTTATCTTTATTACAATCATCTATTAGAAACCTAAAAATGATTTTCCACAATAATTGGAACATGACAAGATTGGTTACAGAATATGATCATGAATTTTACCATGAATGGGAAAATTCAATATTAAAATCAATTTTATGTTAAAATTTCATGAAATTTTTAGAAATTTTTAGTTTCATTCATCATGTTATTCTGATATTATACATTGATATCAATGAATAACTATAATCATGATACTTGTTGATGCTTCCTCTATACCAAAAAAACATCCCATTTTCTCCAATACTATGAACCCAACCATGAATCCCTCATTGCTCCTCAAAAATCAAAATTATTTTAGCAAAAAACACTACATCTAATAGTGGTACTTACCAATTAGTCCTTCCATACTATATACACATTGATATATGGTGAAACCTATGTATGAGGTAATTATATACAGGGGTACCTAGGCACTATATATTCCTTCCATCAAAAGAATGTTATTCACATCGTCTTAGGTGGGTTCTAATGAGGTCACATTATTAATTTATACCTTCAAGTTTATGGATGTAATATTTTTACATGATTAATTTATTTTATAAAAATTCTAATGGGGACTAGGTTATTTATTACTGTAAGATAAATATATTACCACCTTCATGGAATAAAATCATAGCTAAATTTTGGTGGATTTTTTTTCATTATAGATTTTATAGAATGGGTAAATAAATTTATTTCAACATATACTTATTCCACTTCACAGGGTCAAATATTTGGTATATATATTCTTATTTACTGTTATCCCATATCATTCCATTCCATGAAGGTATATTTATTTATACAATATTATGTTAAGGGAATCACTTTTGAAGACCTACGGTATTGTGAACTCACACCCAATATATGGGTCTTGTGTGTGTTCCATTTCAATTATAAATTTCTAGTTAAATTTGGATATGAGAGGTTGAAAAAATAGATATCTAATGTATAAAAATGATATGAATTCGGGAGGGGGTCAGGATTTCATTGAGATGAGGGGTAATGGTAGAAAACAAATCAGAGGAATCATTGCCATATCACTCATTTTTTATTAATTTAGTTTATGTATTATCTATATAATGTAACATTTAAACTATTTTTTTGTTATTTATTTTAATCACAAATATATATAGATATTCATGTTTTTTTACATCATCATATTGATACATATGGTTATGTATATCATATGAGTAATAATTTTTTTTTAACATCTAACATATGCATGAGTCATGCTGAATTTATAGTAAAATATACATTTTCTATTAATCAAATAAAAATGGTATATAATTGCCAAATTATTCTTTAAATACATTTACACTATTCTCTATACACGGGATATTAGGGATCATTATTAATGTATTTGCATTTTAATTGTGGTAATGAAAGATCTTATTTGGTTCGTTATAATGAAAACAGATTTATTTATATCTATTTACCATTAAATTAATTTTATATTATATAATATGGAGTAAATTTATGACAATATGGTGTACTATTCTTTAATCAATGTCAATATAAGGGTCAATTTGTGACTCACGTAAAATGCTTATTTTTTTGTGATATATTGGATTTTTTCATGTATAATGGTGGGTAATCTAGGTAATCCACTTGTCATGAATAAATTACAAAAACATAGTAAGAAATGAGAAAAATAGAAACCATAATATTATATATATGATGCAACTGAAATCATGTGAAACCATAATAAAATTAACCCAAATTAATACACTTTTGAATATAAAATAAATTTCATAGAGAATTCAAAATATTTATTTATAATTTTAAATCACAAGAATATTAGAAACATATTGATTTTTATAAGTTAAATTCTAAAAAATATATAAAAATTACATGAAAATTGTTATAGAGAAAGAATAAAAAAATACTCAATCATTATCTCCATTTTATGATGAGGTCTTGCTTCCTCACAAATTCCATTTCTTCTGTAATACATTATTGGCCTTCATTTTGATCTTTTCTAGAATCCTAAATTAAATATTTTGGTCATATACAAATATCAATATAACCAAGAATGGTTTTAATAAATATATTCCGAAATTATATAATAATATACTGATACATATTTTTCATCTTCAAACATAGAGTGTTTCTCAATATAACTATAATGATATAGAATTTGTGAATGCTAATAATATGTGTTTTATTTTCATTATCACCATAAAAATAAAATTTAGAAATGTTATATTAATTTTTTTCTATTTAATTATTTTATACTCTTCAAATGACATAACATAGGTCAAATTTCATCTCATAATCAACTATTTCTATTAGAGGAATTAGTCTTTGATGGAAGGATTCTCAATTTTTCTAACTAACCTTATATGAGTTCATTATAATTTTAGATTATTCCAATGAATGTCGATCATCCATGTTATCAAATAATGATTAGGATGCATTTTATCAGAAACAATAATGTGTTGGATACAAATTAGTTTATTCAAATTCATTAATTTAGATAAAACATAATCCTTTAAAATTCAAGACAACTTCAGATGTCGAAATACACAGCTTCTTCAATTACTCACAACATAATAATGGAAATAAAATCCATCTCAATACTATGATATGTAAACTTCATTGAATTATTCATATTTTCTACTTTATATTTTAAAATATATATTTTTTGTAAAATAATTAAAAAAATTCTATTCAAATGAACTAAAATGAAATGATCAGAAGTAGAAAAGTAATAGATATTATCAAAAAAAAATTTATATAATTTAAAATGGAGCATCTAAATATGATAAATTAAACTCGTTAATTTTTCATGTTTTAATTTTTCATTACTCAATAAACTAAATAATAATTTCAGATGGACCATAACTATAATGAACGATATTAAGATACCATTAAACCAACAACTACACAGACCCAACCAAAGTCATGATGTGTGTTAATGATATCCATAGTCAATGGGAAGGGTAAATGGTTCTCAATATGCATTGGTGGAAATAATTTCAACCTCAAATAATAATGCAAATAATACTTGAAAACGATGTAGGGAATATTGAATGACCAATCTATATATTGGGAATCCATGCATCTTAAATAATAAGATATAAAAAAATTATCCAACCAAACGTGGAATAGAAAATTAACGACCTATATAATATATGAAACCATATCACTAATAAAATATTGGTGAATTATATACAATGATAAGAAAATATAAAGTATACCAAGGTGAATTATAATATACAATATCCCAAAATTTAGTATAACCTGTACATCTCTAAAAAACCTTCCAGTTAACAATAATTTCCTACCTCATCCCAAGTGAGGCTTCCTTAGACCCAATGAGGAATCAATGAATGTGATCAAATACTAGGAACCTAAAAGAGAACATAATATCAACTTATTTATTTTCATGTTTTTTATATAATTAGACACATTAATTTTTTTGAGTAATAACTGAGTTTTTAATGTGAAACATTGATTTTATCTTGAAATTATTGAAAATTTCATAAAATATGCTGAAAATAAAACTCATTAAATTTTTAATAAAAATGGGCTATTTTTGATTCTTACTGACTAAAAGTTCCTAAATTAAATTTCAATAAATTTAAGAACAATTATTTTCATGATTTATCATTGAAAATTTGTTTTTCAAGTAATTAAGATGATTCTGAGGGTTTTAAGAAATCATTATTTCCCTTTATTAGTTTTTATTAATGAAATTTCTTTTGGAATTTATTTCACATTTAATGTACGGGTTCATTTATTTTTTTAGATATTTGAATTTTCATATTGTATTTATTTATTTAAATAAGATTTTATTTCATTGACTTTTAGGACTTATGGAAAAGTTCATCTCAAGCTAATGTGAGAAGGAATAATTATAGAATGATACACTAAGAGATTATTTTAAACATCCATGTCAATGAATTTATAAGCAACTGTGGGACTATGAAATCGATTGTGAGACCTGACTAAATTATTTATCTAGTGTCGATGAGCTGGAAGAAATGTTTTCAAATGATACAACAATGTTTTCTTATACATGTGGATGTATTAATTTTCTTTTATAATTTTATTTATACTGAATCCATCATTTTTATTTGATTATACTAATGAAAATGATTATAATTATAAATTTAGTGGACATAATATTGAATAATGCATCACAATTTGTCGAATTTTTTTGAATAATGTAGTGGGGTTGAGGTTTAATTATTCAGATCGATAGTGTATTGTAACTAAAGTGTTTCATCATGTATCACAAATGATGAAAATTCAGATGAATAGCTCAATGTTGTTCACTGATCATAAAGATTATAACAGAAACTATAGAATTTAATAATATAGTGTCCATCATCCAATATCATTTATGGGTGTTTTGAAAATAAGTGAGGATTATAAATAGCTTACTCATGAAAAGATCATGGAAGACTAACATTTTATAAAAACAAATTTGAATATTGTATATGTATTGATCTCAGAATGGTTTTATATTTATTTCTTGAAACCAATACAGTTAATCTCAATCCCGGAATATAATGACGTCTTCAAATAGTTTTTAAAAATCATTGATTATGATTAGATTCTGATACGAATTCTTCTTGATTATCAAATGTGAGGTGATTTAAGATTATTTTTGATTATAATATGACCTTTAGTGGGATTAATAACTAATCTCAACTTATGGAAAATTGAAATAAATCCCAATAATTTTTCATCATTGTGTGTTTTTCTAAATATATAGGTTTGAATAAAAAGTTGTGGGAGTCAGTGTTCTCCAATGTTGTGGCTTTAGGATAATTAGTGGACGAACACAATATGCTAGACATGATACTTAAATGAAATTAAAATTACTTGTTGGGGATACAATTCAAGTAACATGTACCCAATCATTTTGGTAGATCGATTGAAGGGGAAAACAGATTTCAATATTATTTTAATGATGGGATTGGGTCTATTCAAGGACAATGTGTTCAATGTGTCATTGGAACTGTTGAACTAAAACCATGTAGGGACTATGTTTCACCATGAAAAAGGATTTATTATTCAATTATAATGTAAATAGATGTAAAACTGAGGTGAAAGAAAAATATAATTAATGAAGATGTCTGTAAACTAAATTAATGTCTAATAAAGACAAATTTGGAAGTAAATTTCAATGATATGTGTGGAAAAATTAATACCAAAAAGAGATGAAGCCTTGGGAATTTGGATCTTAGTGAAATTTGTTAGATGACTCATGTGAAACCTTTTACTTGTGGTACCCTATGTTGTGCCCAATTCATATTGAAGAAAACATTTCCAACGAACTTGAAATGGTAGTTGGGTTGCTCTTAAACAAGTCATATAAAATTGAATAGTGGTTGAGAAACCAAGGCTATGTGAATAACCATAATATAAAATCAATTGTGTACGATGATCATGAGGATTGAAACAGAATTTCCCAAATCATAGTAACTCATCCCAAACTCAAAATTTCATTTTTTACTGCAGTTTAATATAGAAAGATGATATTAAATAAAGGAGAAAATATTGTGAGCGAATTTGGGAATGGATATATAATTTGAGTGATACATTCTTCTATAATCATGAGCCTAGAAATTTTCATATGGATAACATATATAATTGAGAACATGGGGACTGTTGAGTATTGATATTTCACGAAACCACATTTATTTTCGAGGGTTTATACTTATGTCACCAAAAAAGTGGATGATTTATTTCGAATATACTATATTGAGCTTTGGTAGAAAATTATTGAGCGGTTATTATGATATTTAAGGCGTAATTAGGATCAAATTATTATTAATTGGAGACTCACATAGAGGAAAATATTTATAAGTTGATGTAGACACCTAGAAGCTAGTTTGGAAATCTAAAAGGTGCCTGCAGAGAATGACATGTCAGATGATGATCATATGAGAATCATGCATCAATGGTTTTATTTATATTAGACAGGTTATTAGAGATAAAAAAAGAACTTTTATCTCATGATTTTTCTTTATCTCTTAGTTTTGATGTTTTAATTGTATTTATTGATATATATAATTGATATAAACATGATAAGAAGATAAATTTATTTATAAAATTAAATTTTGTGGAAAATATATTAACTTCATTCATGTGTGATTTCATGTTGGAAGCTACAAAAATCTTCATCCCCCAGGTATTAATTTATCAATAAAATCAGGAAACAGTGAAACTCGATTGTAGTTGAATTTAGATTATTACTAAATAAACATATTAGAAACTTTCTAAAACGTTTTCTTATTATTAAGGGTAAAACATTTGGAATAACTTTAATGTTGATCATTATGCATATATGATTTAATCATTGTGAGGATGAATAGATTCTATAATTGAGTAACACTATGATTCATTCACTCAGAAGTTATCCATTTAAATAAATAGCTCACCCATTTTAGTCTTTTCTCTAGTGTTTATTCATTCAATTCATGAATGAATAAAAATATATTTTAGACTAACCAATAAAACTCCTCTATATAACCATTTATTTTTTAAGCTTGATATCTGATATATTTCCATTTTTATATTCACATACATTGACATTTTTCTCTTATCTTCACCAAAATCATCACATACATTCCATATTGTTACTTTATTCAGTACTCATTAGTGTTTAATTAGTTACCTTAATCCCACATATAAACAGTAATCCCACACGTATAGATCAATTATTATTCCCGACAAATCTATTTTATAACACGGTTTGTAAATAATTAATTTTACCTCTAATATTCAACAACATATGGGAAACACAAACAATTACAATATTTTTTGAGGAAACAGGATACAACGCTAAGTAAAACAATTATTAATAAATTCTAAAAATAAATGTTGAAATTGTATGTTGATTAATGTAGGTCTATTTATGGAAAATTATAACAATCTATCTCTAAAATAAACATGAACTTATGTGACCTCTAAAAAAAGAAGGAAATTTAATTGAAATTAAAAATGGTGTGGTGAACATAAATATACACCAAGTTGAATTCATAAATTGCACTAAACTAGGAAATGACATGGTAGTAAGAATCTGGATTATGATGATTCACGAGAAAATATTCTTTAATGATCAATTATATCTAATAAAAACTACATAGTACTAAAACTATGAGATAATTAAATCATACATAACCATTATTTGAGCATACCATGAATTTACTATAGAATACTATTTTGAGTTAATTATGAATTTTTACTATTTTGTGATTCAAATTCCACATACAGGGTTTTTTGAGGAACTGTAAAAATTAAAATTCTTCATAATCAATATAAATGTTAAAGAGAAACTATGGTTCAGAAAAATGGATGATGAAATATTTTATACATTGGAATAAATTTATAATTCATTTGTTACAATGTTTTTTCCAAGAACATTGATCAATAAAATAAGTCATCAAATTAGTATGATTATTTTTGTGGGGTTGAATTGATTCATGTGGATTGGGATAGTTTTAGGGGGATAACATAGAATGTTTGAAACATTAATTCCCTCTATAATTGTTTCTAGAAACACTCTATAATAATCTCACAAAATATAATAATAAATTGGTTGATAAATCCTCAAGAGGGGACTTTAGTGATAAAACTACTAAGAAAATCATACAATTTCATTACACACTATCATATAATTGATAGAATAAGATAATATTAAGTAAACAAATTTAGGTACGAATGATGTTCTACTCAATATGTTGAGATCCAATTATTTTAAAAATAAAAAAAATAAAAAAATACTTATGTGGGTGGATCACCACTATGGCATAATTGGTTTCTAAAAATAATGTTTTTTTAACTATTATATTCCATTTTAGTTACCTCAAAATAATTATATGGGGGTATATTGACCTAGGGTGCATCCTATGGATGATTCTTTTACAAATAACAATAGAAAATGCTTCCAAAATCATCTAAAACATTCATGGATGGATCAGGGAGTTCATTGAACTAATACACCTCTAGATTTCAACAATTTATTATGATACAATATCATAACAAAAATAAGGACAAACCATCTAATTTTGAAGAGGAATTCATGGAAATATTAAAAACAATTATAAGAATTTTGGATTCATAAAAGACCCAATATGATTCAGATAATGAAAAAACATATGATGGGTTATTCAAACATTGAATATAAATAGGGAAAATGGTTATTGACTTTATATGTAGAGATAAGGGGAATAAACTATTTACCACTATAGTGTATATTAGGAAGAATCTAATGGTTGTCGCATTTATAATTGGACCTCAAATTCACAAAAAAGATATAAATAGTTCTAGGCCAGCTATACATAAATATCTAGATGAAAACGATAACCAAAAGCTAGAAATCATAGAATATATAAATTTTGATAGCCACAAAAAAATGATGCATATTGTTTCATCTCAAAATCAAATAAAAATAAATGAAAATATAATATAATAAAAGGATGAAAAATAATAAATAATAAATTTATAGAATTCCAAAAAACAGAGTATATATTTTTTACCTAACCATCTTTTTCCCTACGTTAATTAAAAACAACAATAATGAAATTTAACAGGTCCTTTATCAAATATATGTTAACAAACATTAGATCACTATACCTTTTCTTAAATCCATAATTAAAAATCTATCTTATCATTAATCATTGTGGTAAATTAACTCAAATGAGAAATCCTTAGAAGGTTATTCAACATACAATCTGACATTGGAGTATAGTATTGCCTTTCAGCACATGATACCTTTTGAATTCCATTATCCAAGATGTTTTTTCATCCATTTCATACTAGGGGATAATGGTGTATAGAAATGTTTTCTGACCATGGATTGATTCTCAACCGAAATATGCTACCATTTTTTAATTATTTTATGTTCGAATAACCAGCACACACCACTGTTGATTTATAATTACATTATTCAAAATTACAAACATACATTTAATAGTTCATGACTTTCTATTGAGTGTAGGGATGTTGTATTTTATTACTACTTTTATCATTAATGATATAGAGTATAACTTGGATATAAGGATTATTCTATGTAATAATTTTTTAGCCACATGGGGATCATTCATTGAAATTTCTAACGGTAATATTAAAAAAATGGTGAAAAAACATGGGAATTTAAAGAAATTAAAAAGGATAAGGATCCACTTTCATTACATAGCAGTTCAAGTGTCAGGTATCTTGGAATAGTGTACAATGTTATTCGAAATTACAAATAAATATTAAAAAATAAATGGTTGAATAAATATATTTCTAAGTTCCAAATATGTGTCCCACGCATTTTAAAAATTCTAATTATGATATGATTGATAGATTTTCATTGATAAATAATGTTTATATTTATTCAAAGATTATCGTTTTTTTAGATGAATTTTATTTCATTAATATTAATGAAATTTATATTGAGTTTGGGGATACATTAACTATTCAAATATAGGATGAACACTTTGATTTACTCTTTTTTAGAATTTTTAGAACACTTGAGTGTTCCTTGTAAAACATTATGAACATAGTATTCAGTTCTTAGTATGTCATGTATTTTTCTACAAATAAAAAATAAGATTTCTAAACAACCTAATTTAAGTGTAATCATGATGATCATAGACCTCCTAGGCCGATGTGTCTTCATTCAAGTCAAAAATCTCAATTTATGGAGACCCAACCACATCCTAATAATATGAGATTTTATTTTTAGGGATAGTATTTCACTATTTTTGTCATCTCAGAATGTTTTGATGGAAGTCAAGATGATGATTTTTTTCTTGTATTTATGATGTTTCAATATTTGATTGGTTTATATAGAGATTATATAAAGGGAAAAAGTCATTTTTAATACATTAAAAAATACCCAAGGAGATTGACATCAAAAAAAGATCCTATGCGTAGATTAGGTTTAGTCCATCAAAGAAAGTAATTGGTAGAATGGAAGATATCAGAGTGAATGATGGTTGAATAATTATCCAAATTTTAGATAGTTCATGGGTTAGTCATTTAAAATTATTAAAAAATAGGTTTGGATTCATTTTTGTTATAATTGGAATGAGTTACAAAATATTAACCCAGAGAAATAATAAATGGAGACTCCATATTGATTATAGGAAACTGAATATGGCCACTATAAAATAACATCATATATGGATATTTATAGGGAAAATGAATGTAGTTTTTCTATAAGTTTTTTATTTTTATTCATATATATATATTATAGTTATAAAAATATTTCCACAGCTCTTTAGGATTATTATTCGACAACTTCACTTTTTTATTCAGGACTTTTCAGAACCAGAAAATTCCCTTTGAACTCTAATGTGATCTAAACACATTTTATATATGTATAATGGTAATTTTCTCTAAAATTATATAATGATTTATTAGGGGAATCATGGATGACTTATATATTATTTTTATTGATATTCCAAACTCTCAAGATAATCTCAAAACAATTTTTTTTGATATGTTAAGAGAAAGTCATAATTGTAAATAAAAAACATGTTAGTTCATGGTAACTGAATGAATTTCCTTATTTAAATAGTTTATTTAATGATAATTGATATTGAAATGGATAACATTAATATTATAAAATATAATCCCCTTATAGAAAATTTTTAAAGGAATATTAATATTTCATTTCGATGTCATCTTTTACGATAGTTTGATCAAGTATTTATTCAGAACCCATCATCCCCATTTTCTCACATATAGTTAATGATACCCCATTTGGTTTTGATGGAAATTAAATATTGTTGTTAAATATACTTAATAAAAGTATCAGACTATCACCAATTTTTTATACACCATAAATAAATTAACTTCTGAAGTGAAATTTGTAGAAAGTGATGTTGGAGTTAGGGCTGTTTTAAAGAAATTGGAAGAGAAAAAGAGTCATGTGATTTATTATGCACCTAATCTTAAGATCATGACCCTAAAAATTAAACTAAATCAATAAAATAGATGGATTTGGTTTTTTCTCAATAAATGATTATTCAATTTTTAATAGATGTGATCATTTTTAAGGATATTTTTTTTCAATATCAGATGGTTAAAAAATTATTTTAGACAAAGATTATAATATGGACCCTTTAGATACCAGAGTTTTATATATAAATAGATGATAATAATGTAGATAATTTTTTAACATCATTTTAGATAACCAAATAACCATATTCCAGAACCAAGAGATACGAATACATCCTTTTCTTATTAATAGTTTTTTTCTATGTTAGTTAGTCATTCTACTTGGTTTTTAAATGATTCCACATAACAGCTATGGGAACCATACCTAATGAAAATTTTAAATAACCAAATAATTAAATCCATTTAATATTTAATGTTCTGCATTGTGGTTAATTCATTTATTTTCAGATGGTTAACTGCTAGATATTTTAAGAGATGTGTTGCTTAGGAGGAGATCCTACCCATTATTTAGAGCATTCAATTTCTATAATGGGGAGGACATCATGAAGGTGAGGTATATTCCAAAAGTGTCCAACGAACTTGTTTTTAATATATAACTCTATTTAAGGATGATATAATTCTGGATATTGGATAAATAAATGATAGGAAATGTTGTTATGAAGCACAATTTTCAAAAAAATTGAATCGTATAGGTTGAAATATTTTATGTGAAAGGATTAGAAATTAAGGTTCCATTTCAATAATCTTATTTAAATGATTATATTATTGTGGTTTTGAATTATGAATCCATATTTTTTGAGGTAGTGGAACATTAAAATGACCTGTCTAATAATATATTTATGTTTATAATAAAGAACATGTTTTACCAATTTGGATTTCCCAAGGAATTCATCAGAGATATTGGAACTCATTTTAGAAATTTCGAGTTCAAATCATTAATGGATATATGTGGGTGCGCTAATAGAACTAGAACCACATTTCATCCGAAATTAAATAGAAAAATTCTAACAGTAATCTGAAAAAATTGGAAAAAATGTTGTATAGTTCAAGGATATATTAGTCTATAAAATTGGAAGATGCATTTTAGGACTATAGGACTTCTTACAAGACCCCCATAAGGATTTATCCAAATAGGCCTTTATTTTTTAAAACATTTCATTTTGTTTATAACATTGTTATGTATCCTCTTTGGTTGTGAAATCATTAACTTTTTAACATCAAAACAACTAGTGAGGGATGGTTATTATAGATAAATGAGTTTTTGAAAATTCTAATTTAGTGTTGATAAAATTATAAAATTTCAAAAGGAAAATTTTTTATTCATAACTCAATCATTCTGAATATGGATTTAATTTTTTTTAAATTGTATTATTATTCAATTATATTCATAATTTTTTTCAATAAAACAAATGAATTGTGGCCAGGGGCCTTCACCATTATAAGGTTACTTGCTAACATGGATGTTGAATGAGTTAGATAGGATGACAAACCATTACTGGTTAATTGGTAGAAAATTAAACACTATTTTGAGAGTTATTGAGAAGCGTTGTTTTCTATATCCTTACATTAATGTTGATCCATTATATATAATAAACAATCCCTACATACTTAGTTCTTCATAGATGTTGGCCTACGATTTCATTTTTGCATTCAATTTTTATTTAATAAATATAATTTCTACTATTATTCTATAAACCCTTGTAAATAAATTTATATATAGAACCATATTGTGTGTTACCTCTTGTGATAGTGAAATTATGTGGTCATTTGATTACTGTATTAACAAAATAAAATTGGTTGAGAAGTAGGTCAATTTAATGAACATAGAATCTATAAGATAGAAAATTCCAAAAGTATATAATTACTACATGATTAGATTCATTGACCAAATAATCAAAATAAGTTACCATAAGTGTTATTTATTATGTGGTAGTTCAACCGACAATAAAAGGAATGGTTTTTCCACAATAAACTATCCTTTATAATAAATTTCAAATAAACTCAAAATCAAAATGGGGTTTCATCATGGAGATTTCTTGATTAAATTCCCCAAAATTGAAACCACTATTTAGATTCGTACAATTATATAATTCTTGACCCTTATTTTTGTATATGATTCATTTTGGAATCACGAATATACCAACTAGTGGAATAACACATTGGTAAAAAGGGTTTATACTAGATTGAATTCAAATAAATAAATAATCTCCTATTTTAATATTATTTCTTTCATTAATATAGTTGTTAATTACCAAATTAATTTCTTCCAAATATAACTTTTAGTTACATGTGGGTATTCATTTAATATTTGGATTTATGTTCTATTATTATGTGCATCCATTTTTTGTTTTGTATGAGTTTATTTATGGAATATTGAAAATCAAATTGAACCAAATTTTAAACCATGTTTACACCCTTAAAAATTGTTTATGATTTATTTTTTTATGTTATTTTCCAAAATGATAAAAATGAGAATTCTCATATATGCATTGAAATTTATATTTACTATTATTAAAATAAAATTTATGGAATTATTTGATTCCATTTTGTCTTTTCTAGTTTACGAGGCTAACTATATGTGATAATTCAGAACACTATTTTTATATACTTTGAATTGATAAATTTCATACATGTTGCTAAAAAAATGTTCCTCCACCCTAAGATTGAACCTTGGGGAAAGAGATCTAATTTAATTACAATGGATAGGGGACCTTAAATATACATATTTTATCTTCATTGGTTTATACATATTGAATAATGCCTTTATAATTTAAAAAAACGTAAATTGAGGTACTTTGTTTTATTCATTTTGAAGCAAAAAATGTCATGCCTAGTAAATAATTTCATGCTAGTAATTGAGGATTACATTGAGTCGAAAATAATTGTATTTTCATAATTACTAATTGATTTTATGAAAAAATATGTTATATTATTTTTAATATTTAGTAATGATATTATGGATGTAAAAAAATCATATTATAGTCGGTTATTTAGAAGGGGTTACACACAACACGCAGTAAATTCATTTATAGTATAATTGGAAGGGGTTACGAAAAAAACTAACTATATATGAAATTTAAATGGGGTTTTTAACCCTCTATGAATTTATTTTATTTATAAATTATAGGGGGTTATATACAATACTTTTTAATCATTAAATTTAGAGGGGTTTATAAACATCATCTAATTTCGTAAATTATAGTGGGTTCTCAACCACATCTAATTTGTTTTAACAATTTTTATTTAACATTTTATTCTATTTAGAGATGATTAAAACCCCCTAGAATGTCTAAAATTAAAGGGGGTTGCAAACCACTTATATTGTCATATATTAAATGGGTTTCTACCCCCCATAATTTCATTTAATTATAGGGGTCACAAAAACAATCATATTTATGAGATTACTGGGGGTTGTGAAACCCCCTATATTAAAATAACAATGTATATATATATAACTAATAAAATATAAAATTGTATTGAAATCCCTTATATGAATATATTATATAAAATATTAATAAGATTATATTTTTTTGAATTGATATTTATAAAAAAAATATTTATTTAATATTATGAACATTAATATTTATTTATATATAGAAATTAATTTTTGAATAATATTGATTACATATAATATAAATTTATAAACATATTATATAAATATATACATATATATTTTATATTTTAAAAACATATCATATAAAACACAATATTATAGTTTATATAATTTATATTATAATAATAATAAGTATATTTTTAAATAATATGTTTGTGATTTTATATTATATATAATAAACATTATATGAAATGAAATTTATACAATAATATATATATTAATGTACACAGTATTATAAAATTATATTTATTGTAAAAGATATATATTTATATACATAATAATAAATATATGTATTGAAATACATTATTTGAATATTTGTATAAATCATATTTCACTTAATAGTAATTATATACATTATACAAATTAAATATATATCATATAAAAGTTTATTTCATATAACATTATATAAATATTTTCTAACATTTTATATGATGATAAATATCTGTATAAATTTTATAACATATAATATTATTTATATATAATTCAAAATAATTATACAAATAATTACATATATATATTAATTTGCATAATAATAAATATATTTATTGAAATAATGTTTATAAAATATCTGAATTGAAAAACATTATATAATTTATATGTATTGAAATACATTATATAAATATATTGAATAAATCATTATATACAAATGAGCCAAATAATTATGTATATAATATGTAAATATATATTAATGTTATAAATAATTAAAAAAAATATTTATAAAAATTTATACATCTATATAAATATTATAATTATAAATACATGGAAAATATATTTCCTAAAATGTATTTCAATACATTTTTAAATACATTGTTTATTCAAAAATATATATAGGAAATATATTTAATTTTTTTAATGGTATTGTATAAATAACATTAATTTTATAAAAAAGGAAGTGTATATAATAATATTGATGTATGTATTTAAGTAATAAATAACAAATGTGGCATTATGATAGTGCTTTGGGGTGTTGGAAGAGCTCTATTCTTAACATTCAAGGTTTCAATCCCCATTGCATGGACTTTTATTTATGTGGGTGGGGTCGGGAAGGACAGGTATAACTATGATGCCACGATAGAACCAGATGGAGGTGTTCTTTTGCTCGACTGGTTGAGAATGAAATAAAGGGAAGAGATTGTGTGAAAATGAAAAAAATAGCAGGTGTGAGAGGGGGTAGTTTATCTCAGTTGATCATGGATATAAATAGTGGGGTCGTGACATCCGATAGAATATGAGGGAGACACCGATGAAATGAAATGAATGAGAAGAAAAAAATATGTTTATTTTTTTTGGCACATTTAGGTGAAATTCATACCATCAATAACATATTAAATAATTCGAGATAGTTTAGGAACCACAGGTAAAATGTCCCTCTAAAAATCATTATAGTTTCTTCTACCCACCTCTAATTTGTATATAAATTAGAAGGGGATTATACACCTTCTAAAATTACATTTTCTAGTGAATTTAGAGAAAAATGAGAAAGTGTTTAAACCCATTATAATACAACTAAAACTAATTCACTATTCCATTTACTAATGATTCATGAAAAATTTCTCTAATAACTTTATGCAAGCTCTTTAGTGGTTGTTCATCATAACTGCCCCTAAATAATTTAGAAGGGGTAATAACCCCCTAAAATTTTAAAAAAACACCATTAGAAACATTATTTTTTAGTGTGACAGGAAATATATTTTTGGAATTTGAATTATAAATTTCGGAAAATATATATTTAGACATGATCCTTTTAATATAGAATTTGTGAAATAAAACACTTTTGAGAGGAAAATCAAAAGATAATCATAGTCATTTGAAACTATAATAAAATGGGAAATTTGGATCACATGGTAAATCTATGAAACATTTTTTATCTTGGAGAGTGAGTAATATAATTCATTTTTAAAACCAATAATACATATAAACATCCATATATAATTAAAATAAAATAATATTATTAATTTTAAAAATTGAATTCATTAATATATGGTTAATATTCATCACAAATGAATAAAGGAGAATGTTATTTATAATAAGAATAATTTATTTGTATCTATTAATTGAAAAATAGAAAATTCATTTTACCAACCTAGGGGATAGTAATAATTTAATGCACTACTTGTAAATGTTTTAATACCAATTAAATTGTAACATTTTTCACTTCCAGAACTAGAATATGAGTTTGTATTCAATTATTCAAGTGGTTTATTTTCATATAAGAGGCACTATATTTTTAATGATGGATCAATATGTTCTTCCTGGATTTCTTTTGTGAATTTGAATATTGGTATGACCTTTTTTGAAAATCATTGAAAACATTATCCATTATCAAAATCTAGTTTGTGTTTAAAAAAAAAGTTTTAACAAGATACAATTTTATGTACTTTTTTACATCATACTTTATATTTACAATGTAAAAGAATTAAATTCTCAGAGCCACAGTAACTACAATGTATGTGGGGATTTGATGTATCATGATTTGAATACACCTAGATGAATCCACTTTGTCGATTAATAACAAATTTTCAATTTCAAACTATTATTTTAATGGTAAATTTTTGACCATTTCAAAAAATGTAATAAAAATAAAATTAATTTAATATTTTAATATAAAGGGTTACATCTGGTGGTTTTTTATTATAATCGATTTAATTGAAATTTTAAAAATTTTAAGAACTATTAATTTATTAATTAATCATTGAATGATTGTTTTCTAACTATTTGTGATCATTCTATTGATTTGAGGAATTCATTCATTCTTCTTTAGTATTTTTTATTATAATTTTTTTAATTCATTTTAATATCAATTATGGATTTCAATTATAAGTTTTATTATGGGTTAATGAATTCTTACATTAAATTATATGATTTCACTAATATTTGAATGATTTATTTTTACGAAAAAAATAGAATTTCGTGATTTTATGAGAAGGAATGAACATTTGGATTCCACATCGAATATAAAAAGAGGGTCCATGGCCACTCAATAGACCAGATGAAAAATTCTGTTAATGTACTCAAGTGACCACATAAATAAAATGGATGAACCACCTGTTTGAAATTAAAAAAAGTAGATATTTATGTGATAATATAGAAAAGTAGTATGGATGACAATATTTTATTAAAAGTAAGGACATGACCATGTCCAACCTGTCATGTATGAAAAAATCAACAAAATATATAATCTATCATGTGTAATCCCATGAAACAATAAGTGAAAATGTCAACCTATTATGTGGGGCAGCAACCCTACGATTATCCAATCAACTATGAGACATGACAATGTGGTTAATAAAGTGACTACATGGATGAAGAAATGTTGTACGATGATACCACTAGGATGTAGTGTCCACGTGACCATAATAATAGCCTTCTCAGATCTTCGATGGCCCAAAACTTGAATTTGATGCTGATTAGACTAAATATACCATCCAATGGCCCAAAGGCCTTCAATTTTTTTGATTTTTGATAATACGTCTTTCAAGTGGTGAGGTGGAGCCCTTACAAGTCCTGTAAACATAAGTATTACATGGCCCATATGCCTTAGAGGAATTCAGTTCTTGTAGTCTTCATTTATTACATACAACCCGTACTAACTAATAGGAACTACTCCTCCCCAGCATCTTCATCGTGAAATTATCTCTCTACCTTCACATTGATATTTGGCTAGGCTATCACATGCATGTAGAGGATTATCCCAATGGCACGTTCCATACCCTCTCATTCTTGCAGTCCATGTAGCTTCTACTATGGTGAAATATTTTTTCTCTTCCTATAGATCATGTTCCTTGTAGGTTGTCTGGTTTGCATTTGCACTTTAAGATGGCCTGAAGGCCTTGAGGTGGCCCGAAGGCCTTGAGGTGGCCTGAAGGACATACTAGCCCAATGTCTTGGGTAGCCCAAAGTCCTTATATGACTCTAGGACCAAATTGGTTTCTCGAGGGTCTAAACCCGTGGAAATGCTTGGCTGCTACAGTGCCAAACAGTGCCTGCTATAGTTACCACTATAGTACCTACTACATTACAACACATTTCCCAATACAGTACCTACTACAATAATGATACAGTCTAGTACAGTACAACAAAAATTCCTTCTCTGCCTGGATTTGATCCTGAGTCACCATGATGCACTTAAGACACCTCACCAACTGAGCTGTGGCTCATGTGAGTTCAACTAAATATAATACAATGAAATTTGGAGTTATTTGAAGACCAATTGATTAAACCATCTAATATGGATGAATTATATCATATAAGTGAGTGATTTAATGGTTGATACTTTTCTAAATAATTAAACATGATGATTGAGTTGGTTTATCCCTTAGAACTAATGAATATGATTCAGATGAAGAACTCAATGTAACTCACTAAACTTGAATAAGACAACTGAAACTATAAAAATTGTTGATCTTTTTGAGCCCAATCCACTATCATTTGTGAGTGTTTCAAAATTGTGTAATGAAAAAAAGAAATTTTCATCGTGTACTAATCAGGGTGGAATAAAATTCCTGTAAATTTAATTTCAAGAATCAAACTATTTTGAGATTAAAAAAGATTTAAATAAATTTATCATAGCCAATAAATTCAGTATTATCCTACGATCATTCCCAATGTCACAAAAAAAATTTGAATATCATTTTTGATGATTAAAATAGAAATTAAAATGTATTGATAATCATAAATGAGTGTTTAAATGTTATTGCTTTATGATAATATGACTTTGAGTTCGATCAAGAAATGATATCAACCAAATAATGATCGAACAGAGTCTAGTGGAATTTAATTCATTGTAAGTTGGGTTCACTATGAAAGCATGATAATAATGGAGGGGAGCTATGATTTCTCCAATGTTTTTATTTTATGTTAATTGGATTATGAATGTCAGATGTTTGGTATAATTCCCAAATGTAATTCACAGAAAAATATGTGAAGATTATCAAGCAACATCTATCCATTAAGTTTTGAAATATTTATTGGATTAAAACTTAGTTTGAATGTTGATATAAAGATCATAAGGTGTCTATTTTATGAATATGACTAAGGTTTTACATTAAGACAATGGAAATCATGTCGGGATAGGGTGGAGGTTCATCATACAAAAGGTTTTACTCCTCAATGATTCTGAAAACTGATGAATAATTTAAGTGAATATCAATCAAATTGATGAAGATGATTGTAAAATGAAGAATTGTCTAGTAAATATTAATTTGGAAGTATATTGTAACATTGATCTTAGGAAAAAAAATCTCTAGAATGAGATAATGAACCGGGAAATTGGGTATCTTTGATACTTTTAGGCGGACTCAACTATGGCCCACAATTGTGTTGTCATTTGCTAGTCTAATTTCAAGGTGAAGAAAAAGTATCCATTGGACACAAAAGGGTATCTAGGCCACTCTAAAACAATGACTTTAAATTGGTTAGTGGGCGAGATCCTAGAAATATTTTAAGGACCATTAAATAAAATCAATGGTATATGTTTCCCATAAAGAGTAAAATCTAATTTAACAAATCAGAGTAGCTCATCTCAAAATAATCAAGAGAGTTATCTTTTTGGTTCTGTTGAATTATGAATGATTATTTTAATTGAAAATAAATAATATTGTGGGTGGAATTGGGAACTGGTGTATGATTCTACTTATACTACTTTAGCAATAAAAATACATTATCATTCCATGTGGAGACCGTATATAATTGTGATCATGGTCATTGTTGTGATTGATAATTTTTATGGAAGTGAATTCCATTTGGATTATTTCTACATTTATTAAGGTATAAGAGTAAGTTTTATAATTTATACACCTCATAGAGGCTACAGATAAAATATTACAGCTATGAATATGCGATCTAGTGAGAATTGGGCTTTAATTTTTATAAAGTAGTGACTCACACGAATGAAAATATACATAAGATGGTATAGACTCTAAAAATATTTCCATGAAATATAAAAGATTCCTATCGAGCATGAATAATAAGAGTAAGATCAGATGAAAAATAGGTGTACTAACTATTATGGACAATGAAAAGTGTTTTTAGATCATTTAAAGTTAACATAAATCACACCCCTTTTCTCTATATCCATATTTATATTCTTATAATTGATTTTTTAAAATATATTTGTTATTTGAACATGATATTTTACCAAACTCTTCAAGGTAATGAAACTATGTTTAAAATCCCTTTTTACTTCATTTTTAGTGATTTCTTATGAGAAAATATTCACATATTTTTTCATAGACATTAATTTTGATAAAACATCAAGAACAACAAAAAATGATATTAGTTGAATTTACTTTCTAACAACTTTAACATCGGATGATCCATGAAAAATGATATATTCTTGTTGGGGGTACCACATTTGGAATAATTGATATTTTTATCATGATATTGAGATTATTTAATCATTATGTAGATTAGTAGACTATACAATTGAGAAATAATATAATCAATTCAATCATGTATAAAAATTCAAAATGACAGTCAACTCTCTTTTATATCAACTCCAATGTTTTTTGTGACATCCCATGCATGCTCCACTGAAAATTAACCCTACTTAGTGGCCACATTGCCTCAAGTGCACCTCCTCATATTCTACAGGGTTCCATCTAGAATTGAGGGTCTATGATGGTATAGTGGGGAGAATATAACATCATAATTAGTCTATATTACCAGGGTTATAATAAGAAATTAATAACAAGTGGAATAGATATAAAATCAAGGCATTGTACTAGATAATATCATGAAAAAAATAAGTATGTATAAACCATATCCAGTAGTTAGTACCACATATAAAATGATTTCATCCCTATATTCTAAAAAAATAAGAATATAGGGGATGCATAGTTGAAGTCATATAGAGAATTCTCTACATAAAAGTAAAAAATTAAAAAAAGTTTTATACAATAGAATCATGACTATAATTTTGAACCTCTAATACTTTACTCTAAAAAAATAAAAAAATCAAGTGTCTATATTTAGGTGATTCCCATTGTCAACATCGAAAATCATTTAATTTTCTCGGGTACCGAACAAAGGCCTAGATGGGGTGTGAGATAAAAACCTTAGTCCACCACTAATGGTGTATAATACACTTCAAATATTTATAACATAATGATTAGTTTGCATGTATAATAATATGTGTGGTATTGTAAACATAACCAATTTGGTTATGGTTTCTAATGGATAATCGTCTGACTCAACATGCTCTGGCCTAGGCTATAATTATATTTGAATATGTGTCCCTATATATATATATTTAAGTCTATAATGATATATATATATATATATATATATATGTATATTAATCTAAACACACACAAACACACATATATATGTGTGTGTGTGATAATATCCAAGACCCAACATAAAAAACCAATGAAACCATGCATAATCATAAGAGTTGCATTCCTTAAATAAGATAATCGATCCAAATGGTTATGTGGTGATATGGAATGTCATTTTAAACTACAATATAAATGTATGTGTCTTCATTCCCAAAATACCAACCAAGGAGCATCAATCATCATGTTCAACATCTCAATAAACAATGTGAAATGTCTTGTTCAACTTCTATTGTCAAGGTAATAAGAAACATCAAGTACACCAATTATATTAAACATTTAAAAATGATCAATATCTATGATATAATGTCAATATTAATGTATAACCTTAAATACATTCATACGAGGTCAAATATGTTTATCAATCAATTTAACATTCCCTTTTTGTCTATCCCATTAGCCTTGACTTTGGGATAAATTTCAGTAAATGAGAAGTGAAATGGTCTTAATATTCACAGAAAAATAAATTCATCTAATTTATTTAAATTAGGAGTCAATCCTAGAAATCATAGAAGCTGGATTCATTGGAAAATCATTTATAATGAGAACATTATTGAAAAATGATACACCCATAGTTTTGGAACTCATAAGTGTAGGTGACCTCCAAAAATAACAAAGGTATGTAAGAGTGTCTTTACCAAGGGTTAATTAATTTAATCAGGAATAACATATTTTGTTAGAAATGTGTGGAAATCCCAACATGAGAAACAACAGTGAATAATATAATCAATATAAACATTATGGAAATGAATTATACCACCTACCTAATACATGTATATGACTCCTCATCCAGTATTAACTTCAAAATTGAGCTAGAATGAGAGGAATCAATGATATTTAAAAACACCTGAGTGGAATACTATTTTACCAACATTGATTATATATGACATCATAAGAATTATTAATGCTAAATAGGTAATTCCCCGAACCAAGTTACCCAGATATGGTTCATTATTACATTACATTGGCATGATCGCAAAAGATCAAGTCTCGAAAGACCGATTAGTTTAGTAGCCTTGGAAACACTAGATACATCCATAAGTCTGACATTACATGATAATGTGAAAAAATACAAAAACAAAGTCTCCATAGTCCACACTCATATCCCCTCATACTATCCCTACAGGCCAGTCAAAAAATAATTTGTCACATCTTGGAAAAAATAAAACATAGAAAGGGGTGACCTCAGATGCTCAATAAGGATAACAATATAGAGGAAACTTTCATAAATAAGAATAAACATTTAAAGAAATGTATAACTAAAAAAATTCCTTTTAAACATGAACTTCAGCATAATATGGAAACAATAAAATGATATAATTCAATTTACATATTCATTTGGATATTCTACTAGTTGAATAATCGCATGCAATATCAATAACCACTTTCATAATGATGGGATATATAATGACACACATTCATAACCACATATTCATGGCCTTGTACCAAGAATACCAATACAATTTAGTCAAGTCCTTGTTCCAGGATACTAGATTGACTCATGAGACATACTGATGCATGGAGGGGTTATAACGGGCTCCACCCGTCAGTTACTAAGTCCAATGCATTCCTCGTATGAACATGTTTAAACATAACATAAACATTTGTATTAAAAATAGCATATGAAATGTCAATAATTTATCTATATACCCTGAATGGTATAAAAATAACAAATCCACAGTCAAACATATCACAAAACATTCAATCCAATACCAAAGTTTTGTATCATAATAAATCAACATCAAATAATATTATAATTCATCAAAGGATGTTAACATAGATAAAATCAAAAAAAAAATGAGAATTGTCTCTTATTTGAAATCATATAAATGTCACATAGTTATAAAAAAAATATTTACTTTGAAAATACTTTTATACACTTTTAAGGGACGCTTTTATGATTTTATTATGGCGGAAAATATCCGCACCCAACATATAAGTTAAAAAAACATTCATACCTAAATTTTTTCGAAAAGGTTAAAAGTACCTTGTATGGAAACAAAGGAAAGATTCCTTTATAAACATCTTACAAAAAGTCAAAAAAAGGTTATAAATTACTTTAAACCATATTATATAAAATAGTATGAATGTTTGGAAAAATATTTTTATGAAACATGGATGTGGATGATAAAGAGGTCCCAATATATAATTTTGTATAAACAATCTCGGATAATGAAGATATTGTGAAATTAACACATACCATGTACTTATCCTTGATAGAGGGTAGGTTAAACTATTTTATAATGGTGAAATAATTGTTATTAAATTATTCATGAATCATATATTTTAATATGATATCATATATGATCTTTTAACATTGTTTTGTTAATAATATCTTAGTATTATCATCGTTTTGGGTGTTAAGAAATTCGTTTTCCATTATATTATATGTTATGTGAGTCATATTTGTTATGGATTGGATTTATCTTATACATATCCATAATGATATGAAGTATTTAAACATTATTTGTAATCATTAAATGAAAATTAGTCTTGAATGGATATGATGTGGAATGAATTTCATCGCTATGTGGAGACGGTAATCCATACGTACGCACGAGCAATGATATCATTATTTTGAAATTCAAATAATATATATTTGGATATTATATAATATATGAATAATCATTATCATGTTATATTTATTATTTAAATCAATTAGAAATCATTATTATAGTCATCCAAATAATAACGTATTGAATAACAATTACACCATGACGTGGAGACGGTAAACCGTACGTACGCACCTATGGTGACACGTCATTAAATGGATAGATATAATAATGAATTTGGTTGTACCATATTTAAAATAAAAAAACAGTATATATAATATAGTTCCGATATTATTTTAGAATGGAAACAACAATGAATAAGGAAGTGGATGAAGAAATGAACTTGAAAGAGATGATAAAATATTTACTTCTTATGTGGATTATTCCTTTTAATTTGATAAAAAATTATCCAAAGGATGGCTTTATGACTAAAGGAAGGCCTCTAGGATGAATGGAGGACAGTTGAGAGGGTATTTTTTCAGAGTGTGGCTGAGAGAAATGGCTTTGACGGTTTAAAATAGAGAGAAGGGGAAGTGCTCCATTATAAGAGGGGTGAGGGGCACCTTAGGAAAACCTTGAAATATTATTTTATAATAATATAATTTTCAGATCATAAGGGCTCAAAAATTAGATTATTTAAAGGATAATGTAGGTATAGGTTGAAAACCACTCAACCAATAGGTTTTATACTGGTTTGGGTCACTATATTAACTTTTTCTTTTAGATTTAACACTTAATTAGTTGTTTGACATTTACCATGTCTCTTTGTATTTTTATATTAGATGGTTTATAAACATACTATATGCTTCTATGAGAACCCCAAATGGTTCATTAAGGGTACACCTATCATTAAATAAGTCTTTTGGATGAGTCATATATTTTAAGGAATACAATATCAAATAATAATATAATATTTGTTTAAAAAACTCTTTTATGTCAATTTTGACACTATTTGGTATTCTATTTTTTCTAAATTCATAAAAGCGTTATTTCATGGAACAAAATTCATCTAACCAACCCTAATATATCATATTGACCTATAAAATTATTGGATTTCATAAAATTACTCAAATTACATTTATTTGGAAATTTATAATATCAATTAGTCTACTATTTCATTAATTAGGTAATTACTGCATCATCATTGTGTCATAAATAAATTAAATTATTTAATGTCTAATTTTTTATAATAAAATTCCATTATTTATGAAATATGTTTAACTTTATAATTAATATTTATAGTCTAATTTATCTAATTTTTAACCCTATATTAAATATGTTTTAGTTATTAAACATTGATTTTAACTCTATTGACTCTTCTTTAAATAAAACAATAATAAGTTTCCTGGTCTAATTCAAGTGGACCAAAGAGGTTCATATTTTATTACTATGGTTTTTTTCAGTCGAATTATACTTATCCAATAGAATTAAGACATGTGTTCGGATAATCATAAAATCATTTTTCCCTTAATTACCGTATTTACTTTTAACCGTGGTAAATACAAGTAAAAAGGTACGATTCACCAAAAATTAGTTTTATCTTATTGAACAAAATTTTACTCCTTTATATTTATTGTGTCTCTCGGATTTTTGAAATTACACTCAAAGAAGCTGTAAAATTATGTTTTATGCAAATTTGCAAATTCTCCTTGGAGATTGGTAAAAGACGGTGAAAAGTTCAATAAAATTATTATATATCTAAAATAATTATAAACTAACTCCAATGAATTACATTGAAATTATATAGGTATTATGAATCTATTTTGAACTAAAATAAATTTAAATAAAATAAATAATTATTTAAATAAAACTTCAGTTTTAAACTATAACTCAGTGTTTTTTTCACTGTTTATCAACAATTTAATGTTTTCAGAAAAATACTAAATATTCACCCTTGGATAATTTTGATATTCCGAATCTAAAGATGAAGTCCAATTTGAAATATAAAATTTATAAAATTTTAAAAATATTATATTAATATTCATAACGGCTCGTTTGATTGATTGTGGTGTGTTAGAACTCAACATTTTGTACAACACACGCTACTGTATTATTCAAAGAGAAGCGTACCATGGAGGCTTGGGGTGTTACATTCTCCCCTCTAAATAATTCCATCCTAGAAATTTATAGAGTATTACGGTGTAAAAATACTCAGTGGTTCTTCATCATAAGTTCCTTGGGTTCCCTCGTTGCCTCTTCCATATTTTGGTTCCTTCATAGAACGTTTACAAGATGAGTCCTCTGGTTTCTTAGCACTTGTTCTCTTGTATCAAGAATCTTGACAGGATCTTCAAAATAAGATAGATCGGGTTCCAGTTATTATTCCTTATAGGTGACTACATGCATTGGGTCAGGCATGTATTTTCTCAATAGTGATTTGTGGAACACATTGTGAACTTTGGAGATACACGGTGGCACTGCCAAATGGTAAGCTACAACTCCAATTCATTCTATAATTTCTAAAGTTCTGATGTTCCTGGGGCTCAATTTACTCTTTTTATCGAAACGTATAACACCCTTTCATATATATACCTTCATGAAAACATGATCACCATCCTCAAATTAGAAATCCTTCCTTATGTTATCAGCATATCTCTTCTACCTACTTTGAGCTACTTTCATGTGGGTATGGATTACCTTCACCTTTTCCATCATTTCCTCCACAAGTTCTGGGCCTATGAGTTTTCTTTCACAAACATCATCCCAACAGGATGGTGTGTGACATCTGTATCCATATAATGCTTCATATAGTGCCATCTAAATAATTTAATGGAAGCTATTTTTATAGGAAAATTCTACCATAGGAAAATATTGATCCCACATACATGGATAGTAAAGTGAGAATAATCTCAACATGTCTTCTAAGGTTTGAATAGCTCGTTCTGATTATCCATCAGTTTGGGGGTGGTAAGAAGTGCTCAATCGAAGCTCAGAATCCAGGGATTTTGGAAGTCTTTTTTATAATGTTGATGTAAAATGTGGATCATGATTAGAAACAATCGATAGGGGTACACCATGAAGTCTCCCAAATTCAATAATATATAGTCCATTTGGACGTTCAAGTGGTAAATCATCCATTATAGCAAGAAAATATGATGGCATTGTAAGATGACCAATAATGACCCATATTGCATCATTCTTTCTAGGATTCTTTGGTTGTCCCATGAAAAAGTCCATCGTGATATCATCCCATTTCCACTCAGTTATGGGAAGAGGATACATGACTTTTCCAGGCTGTTTCCTTCCAACTTTCACTTGTTGACAAACCATACACCTTGACACAAAATCAGCAATCACCCTCTTCATGTAATCCACAAAAAATTTTCTTTAAATCTCTGTACATTTTGGTGATCCTAGGGTGTATAGAGAAATTAAAACTATGAGAATCATCCAACAATTCTCTTTTAAGATCATGTATATTGGGAACACAAAGTATCTTACCAAATTTCAAAATTTCATCTTTATACACAAAGTCACTCAATCTCCCATCATTCCAAATATTAATCTTTTTTTGAAACTCTTCATTATCTGTCAGATAACTCTTTATCCTTTCCTTTATAGATGGGTTGGCAACCATTTGATAATGTATTGATGATTCACCATCCATGGTTATTCACATATCTATATTTACTAGATCCTTGTATATAGAATCCTTTTCAGCTCTCATCTTGTTCAATACTCTATGACCATTTCTACTCAAAGAATATGCCACCTTATTTTCCTTCCCCAGGTGGTAGTGTATAATGAAATCATAATCCTTTAGTAGTTCAAGCCATCTCCTTTTCCTCATGTTGAGTTCTTTTTGTGAGAAAATATAATTCAAATTCTTGTGATCAGTAATAACCTCATATTTTTTCACCATAGAGATAGTGTCTCAAAATATTCAAATAAAATATTACATCTGCTAACTCAAGATCATGAGTAGGATAGGTTATCTCATGAAATTTTAGCTGTCGTGATGCATAGGCAATAACACTATCATTCTACAAAAGGACACAACCATGTCCTTTCTTCAATGCATCACTATAAATAAAAAACCCAGCATTCCCGGATGGTAGAGTCAAGATTAGGGTATTGACTAACATTCTCCTCAGTTCTTCAAAACAATCTTCAGACACTTTTTTCCAAACAAATTTAACCCCTTTTCTTGTGATCTTTGTGAATGGGTTAGCCAACCAGGAAACATTCTGGAAAAAACATTGATAATAACCTTCTAATCCAATAAAACAAAATTCCTCAATTAGACATGTCGGTGCTGGACATTCATGGATTTCCATTGTAATTGAAGGATAAACTGAGATTCCATCCTTGGATACAATATGGCTGACAAAATAAATCTCCTGAAACCAGAATTCACACTTGTTAATCTTCCCATATAATTCATTTCATCTAAGAGTATTCAGGATAATGCGCAAGTGATTTTTATGATCTTCTTAGATTTTAAAGTATACTAAGATATCATCAATAAATAATTCTAAAAATTCATCAAGATATTCCTTTAAAACTATTTTTATTATTTCCATGAAGACATAGGGTGCATTAGTAAATACAAAATGCATTACTGTAAACTCATAATTCCTGTACCTGGTTTGAAATGTTGTTTTTGGAATTTCTTCCTTCATCACACACAACTGATGATATCCATATAGAAGTTCAATCTTTGAAAAGTATTGAGCACCATGAATTGGATTGAATAAATCATCAATGTGAGGGAGGGTATTCTTGTTCATTATTGTTATAACATTGATCACCCTGTAGTCAGTGAACAACCTCATAGATCCATATTTTTTCTTAACAAAAAGAACAGGGGATCCCCATGGAGAAACCCTAGTGCAAATAAATCCCTTATTACAAATTCCACTAGTTGTTTCTTTAGTTCCAATAAATCCACAATTTCTATTCTATAAGGGGTCTTTGATATGCGCCTTTATCTAAAAATTAAATCAATGGAAAACACAATTTCTCATTCCGGAGGATGTCCATGCAACTCTTCTTGAAATACATCAACATATTCTATTATAATAGGTACATCCTCTACTTGAACATTCCTTTCCTCACCAAAAATTATTTCATTATATTCCTCCCCAATAATTTAATTCAGTTGAGCTAGAGGGGGAGGATCTAGATAAGAATTAGGTGGTGACGCTTCTACTATAATGATAAAGTGTTCTTTATAATCATCATCTAATATCATAACCTTCTTATTATTACAATAAATCTTTCCATCATGGTCTGAAATCCAATCCATACTAAGGATTATATCAAACTCAATAATGGTTATGTTGATGAGATCAGCGAATAAATAATATTTATATACTCTATTGGGAACATAGTCACAAAACATTGCTGCGATGATACTTCCCTTAGAGTTTTTTCATGGTCAACTCCCTATTAAAATCAAATTGGAAATATATAATTTTCATTATAAACGTGGAATATATGAAACAATGAGATGATCCAGAATCAAATAAAGCATTTTCTAAACTTGAGGAAACCACTAAATTACATTCCACCATGTCTTTCAGAGCTTCTACCTCAACAGTACTGATAGTATAAGCTTTTCCTTGATCCCTTGTCCTTTTATAAGGTAAGTTCCCCTGACTCTAAGGACATTCAGTTGCATAATGTCCCATCTCCCTCCAAATGTAACATTGAAAATCATTAGCTTTTTTATTCCCCTTTCAATTATGACCGTGGACTAATACAAATAAGGCTTTTATTAGTGCTACAAATGGACTTCAATAGCTCTAGAAATGTTCTATAAAAGTCCACAAAGTTAAAGGGGGGGTCCCCTTTGTCAGCGTTCCAAAAAAGAACTGATAAAGATCCCATTTATCATTGCTAAAAAAAGCGCTGATAAAAGCAGTCTTTTATCAGGGCTAAAACAAAGCTTTGATAAAAGGGTGCTTTATCAGCACTTTTTTAGCACTGATAAAAACCCCTTTTATCAACTATTTTTTTGAGAGATGATAAAAGATAAAAAAAAATTAAAATTAAAAAAAAATTAAAAATATCCTTCCAATCTGGGGGCTTTTGTAGCGCTTGAATCCCCCTTTTACAGCGCTTTTCCACCTCCCCCCCCCCTCCAGCACCCGCATGCACCCCTCCACCCTTTATCAGCGCTAGCCCTAGATTCACCCATGCGTGTGTATCCCTGCCTCCACCCGGATTTGATCTCAAGACCTCCCCCCTGCGCTCTTGAAGCCTTTGCCACTCCTTTATATTGATTTGTTCTCTTATTAGTGATGTATCTATTTATTTATATATATACATATAGTTATATTTATTCGTATAGTAATATATATTTATATTAATATATATAGTTATATTAATATAAATATATAGTTAAATGAGTATAAATTTATAGTTATATTAATATATATATATTTATAGTGATATTAATATATATATGTATAGTTAAATTAATTTATATGTAGTTATATTAATATATATATATATATAGTTATATAAATATATATGTATATAAATATTAAAATATTTTATTTTTGAATAAAATTGATATTAGTTATTATTTAGATAAAGATAATATATTTTATATTTAAATGTATTTTAGTATTTATATTTATAATTAAATTTTTATTTGTGAATGTATAAAAAATATGTACATATTGTTATATATTTGATTATAAATAGCAGTACATTATATAAAACGATAAAATTTCAAAGACATAATATCAATATGAATGAAATACCTTGGAATAAATTCAGTCACCACAAAAAAGCCATTAATACCCCCTTAAACGAGGCTGAAAATCCACAAAATGTTAAAAAATCAGGGTACCCTGACTAAAAACTCAATTTTGGTTGCCTTATAATCCTATTTTGGCCTCGAATAAACCTCAACCGTAGTCTCCCCTACCACAGTGACATATATATTGTCGGAATATTTTATTTGATATGTGGTAGAGCTCAAACGGACTCCCGTATCAAAAGTTATGGCCGTTTGAAGTTCGAGTTGCGTTTTCAAAATATTTTGGAGGTTTTTTTAATTTTTTTATGTTATTAATCTTAAATTTTTTATTAAATGACTATAACTCCATAATAATTACCAAATTATTTTTTAAAAAAATTAATTTTTTTAAAATCCATTTTCACTAAATATCTTATATATTAAATGTGACTGTATATTTATACTTATCTAAAATATATTTAAAATAATATTTTAAAAATAAAATTTATATTTATATCAATATAACTATATCTGTATATTTAAATATCAATATATAATTTTAATTTTTTTTCAGAGGTAGACCGTTTATGAGCGCTTTTTTTAAAAGCTCTAATAAGGACCTCCCATTTTCAGCACTACTAAAAAAAGAACAGAAAAAGGGGTACTTTTTAACAGTGCAAAAAAGCGTTGTTAAAGTGGGTACCTTTATCAGGGCTAAAAAGTGCTGATAAAGGGGTACTTTTATCAGTGATTTTTTGGCGCTGATAAAGGTACCCCCTATATCATCGCTTCTTTGTTGGCGCTGATAAATGTTGGCATCAGGAATGCCCGATTTTGTGGTAGTGTTGGTGGCCTTTCTCACCACACATTTCATATACTCCCATTCATATCAAGAAAGTAACAGGGTGTTTCTTACCAAATTTACTACAAGATGGATATTCAACATTTCCCTTCTTCCCCTTATTTCCATTTCTAGAGTGATTAGCATATCTCTTCTCCTCTTACTTTTCTTTAATGTCATAAGACAGAGAATTATTTTTTATCTTGATAGCACATGAGAAAATATCTTTGTACGACGAGAATGATTGTGAGACTAATGCTCGATAGAGACATGGTTTTAACCCATCAAATAAACAATCAATCATACTTCCTGGGGTACATATATAATCTGCAACATGAATCTCTAACCTTGTAATGTTTGTTCATACTTTGCGACATTCTCATCCTTCTTTTTCTTCAGATTCAGAAATTGCCTTTCCATATCTGCTCAATGGTCACAAGGAATGTATTTTTCTATTAAAAGATCGTTATACTCCCTCCATTTCATATTTGATACTTCATCATCTTGCAATGTATTTTGAATCAATGACCACCATTGATCATCATATCCAGTGATGCGGTAAACTACCATGATGACTTTTTTCCTTTCACTTCTCCCCAAGGCATGGAATATTTTCTCTAAGGAATTTATCCATTTCTCAGCCACTAATGTATTTGTAGTCCAATTGAATTTTGGTGGTTGTTGCCTCATGAAGCGATCTAACATTGATCCTCCACACTAATGATCAGGGTGCCTCATATGGCTAAGGTTATCATTCATAACCTAATTGAGTTGTCCCAGTATAGTGATAAGCTGATCATCACCAGTTGTATCACTAGCACCACTATAATTATCTTGAGCCGGAGGTAAATCCCTACCTAGAGTGCGTGCATTGATATGGTTTCCATTCCTTCCACTAGGCATCATTTCTAAACAATGGTTTAAAATATATTACATTATGAATCGAAACACATAATTCCAAACATCTAAAACACTTAACATAAATTGAACAGTTTATGGATATATTCCATAATCATAAAAAAATGTTCTCTTTGAGGAAGTATATAATCATAAACTCTTCATAATAGTTTGTAAAGAAAATGAGGATTATCCTAAGCATATCCTCAGGTGTGTCGTTTCCAAGAGTGCAGCAAGGCCAATTGTCGTGCAGCAATTCTCATTCGAGTCTAGCTCAAAGAGGTGTTTTCGGGTTTTAACCCTAGGTACATCTGTGCCAGAGCCTCCTCTACCTGCTCATATCTGGATAGTGATGTATTGCATGGAAAACTCAAAAAATCTCTACAATACCAAAATTCTAGAAAGATATTCTATACTAATACTCAATGCCTTTCTTAAGGAAATGTTATCTAATAAGAGTTTATCTAAATCTAGATTCCAATGTTTGTAATAAACATTCTCTGATTCAAACTGCAACGCCCCGGCCCTAGAATCCCATAGTCAGTGCATTATTACATAACATTGGCATGATGACCAATGATTATGTCATGAAATACCAACTAGTTTTGTAGGCTTGGAAGCACTAGATACATTCATATGTCTTACATTACATGAAAAAGTGAAAAAATAAAACAACATAGCCACCATAGTCCACATTCATATCCCGTTAAACTATCCCAGCAGCTTAGTCATAACAAAATTCTTCACAACCTGGAAAAAATAAACATAGAAAGGGGTGAGATCAGATGCTCATTAAGGACAACAATATTGCGGAATCTTTCATAAATAAGTGTAAACATTTAAGGTAATGAATAACTAAAACAAAAGCCTTTTAAACATGAACATCGGCATAATATGGAAAAATTAATGGAAATAATTCCATTTAATTATTCAAAGGGATATTCTACTAGTCCAATAATCACATGAAATATCAATAACCACTTTCATAATGATGGAATGCATAATTCTAGACATTCATAACCACATAGTCAAGGACATGTGCCACGTCTAAGAATAAGATTATAAGGCCCCAGCCTTAAACCTTCCTTAATCTTGAGTTATTACAAGATTACACATTGAGGATCTTTACAGGTTTAATGTTTTAGAGAATTAGATCATGAAACATGCATTGCATTACACATTTAAACAAAGTGGTTACATAAAAGATAGTATTAATTCTTCCCATAAATGGAAACATATTTAAAATAAAGCATGGATTCTTTCTTGACACATCCTTGACACTATCATCACATCATGTACCTTTCCCTTGACCTACGAAAAACATTTCAAAAATTTGGGATGATCATAAAAAGCTCAGTATGGGTTATAATAATATTGAAAGGAAACATGAGTTCATATATACATAAGAATGAAATAATACTTTACCCATAAAACATAGGAACTTTAACATACCTAATCAAATCATGAATAAATCATAGAAATCATAAGACATAAAAGGTAACTTGAGGCATTCATAACATTCTTACATAGGGAGTAACCCTCCTGGTTACGTTTGGAATACCCACCATAGTATATTCCCTAAATATCTTTAGAAAAACCTTAAAGTTTCACTCCTTCGCGTTACCCAATGCATTGGAGAGCTATATCGGACACACCCGCCCTTATTTTATCACGGAACCACCTGTCTTCATAACAATTCCCAAGAACCATAACATAATCTTATTACATAAAACATGCATAAAAGAAAATATAACATTTCCACCTTTCAATAACAAGATATCAATACAACACATTGATATAAATACATTATGAAAACCATTTTCAGTACCAAAATAGAAGAAAAGTAAAACATGGGATTAATTTTATTTTAAAAAGAATGTATGGCTTGTAGAGGAAGCCGAAACTCAAATAATGGTCACGGCAGTAGAGAAGTCGTTGTCGCCGAATACGTACGAAAAAAACATTCCCTTCTGTCATTTAGTAAAACGCTTCATATAAAAATATTCATTTTGGATAAACGTAAAATTCAAAGGGGTTTATACACCGTATAAAAGAAAGTTGTGTATAAAACAAAATATGCCTCAATGAAAGGAGATTGAGACGAAGTCCCATACAAATATTGTATCCTTGGTTTAAGGATAAATCAATTACATAATTATGTGTGACAAAATAATACACCAAATATAAGTGGATATTAAGTGTAAAATAATCAAAGGTCATTCACACATATTCAATGGATGACATATTCAATAACTACATGTTGAACCAAAAGAAATCTAAATTGGGTTAAGAAGTTCCCTTGACAGCCTAACAACGTCACATCAAAATGAGTTGATGAGAGATAAAAAGTGTATCTCATCACTTGGACATAAAATTTACATCAATAAGGATATATGAGAACATATCCCAACATAACAATATGTAAATTAAAATACCCAACAAAATAATTCTTTTAAAAAGGGGAGGTTGAAAGGTTCCCTTACCGACTTGGGTATCTTTCAAAACATACACCCCATGAATGAAGGACAATATATCATTGATGTAAATACTCATAAACAAAATTATATTACACAAATAGTAGAATAATGGGAAGTACATACACCAGTCAAAGGAAATTGTGGCAAATGTAGCATAAATCCCCCGGGAAAAAAAGTCAGATGAAAAATCCCTTACAAAAACTCGGCAGCCAAACGGCGCCACTTAAAACATCCAAAAATTGATTGATGAGATCAAATCGGGTATCTCATCACATTAAAATAAAATGTACCTCTATAGGAATATAAAAGAACATCAACCATAATAACAAAGAGGATATTAAAAGAAGTGACATAAAGGAGAGTACGTAAAGAGAAAGAGAGAGGTTAGATCTCTTACGAAAAATTGGCAGCCTAACGGCGCCACTCAAAACTTCCAAAATGGATTGATGGGAGAGAATAGGGTCTTTCATAATATGAACATAAAAATTACAGTAAGAGTAATATAAAATAACATCCCAATAACAAGAAATATTAGCTTAGAAGGAATGACATAAAAGAGTGTACTTAAAAAGAAAGAGAGGAGTAGGATCCCTTACCTCAAGTCTAACTTGTCTTGTTCGTTTCTTTATATTCCTGAATAATAAACTTTGGTCAATTAATAATTGCCTACGAATCTCCATTAGATATTATTATTCAGTTCATATCACATATTATAATTTTATAATAATTTTTTAATAATGTTAGTTCATATCAGACGTTTTTGCCGATGTTTGGTACATGAGTCAAAAATGAACATGTTTTAAAAAATATTGCCTGTGTAGTTATAAGTAAATATTTTCCAGAATAGTATTAATTATTAAAATATCATATATATCCAGTAAATATTCAGTTTATACTATTCCATATCATTTGGAGATAAAAAACGAAAAGCACCATTCATTGAGATGGTAGGCCGTACGTACGCATGAACGCTACTTTCATTTTTTTGTTATATTAATGGAATTAAAACAAAATGAGAGAGATATATATATGTTATAATTCTAGAATGATATACATAATTTATATGTAATATATTACATATATATCCATTATATATATGTACTTATAATATTACATAACATTTTGAGATAAGAAATGAAATGTACCGTTCATGGAGACAGTAAGCCCTACGTACGCATGAACGCTACTTCCATTTCTATTTCATATTTAATGGAATTAAAACATAATGATAACTTATAGTATTTTAATTCAAGTATGGTATCATATATAATATCATTAAATATATCCTTTATACGTACCACATATGATATTAACGAGTCAAATCACTTTGAGGGGGCGGTAGTCCGCACTTCCTTAAATGAAGATATCACGTTTACCCATAATAGAAACCATAATGGTATGCCATAAATGAAAAATAAATAAGCTTAAGTAAAACATAAACATATTATATATCATATATAAATATAGTTTCATCTTAATGGCCACATTTGAAGGTGTTATAAGAATGTTGAACAATCATCGTTTCCGGAGGAAGAAATTCACCATCCACGGAAAAAGTATGTTCATTAACCATTATATGTAGGTGTGTGTATGTGTAGCTCGAATACTTATTATAAAATCATCCTATTATATTGAATATACTTGATTTTTTACAAAATAAATGAATAAAAAGAATTTAGGGTGTTGGAGAAGCAAAATAAAACAAAAGGACACAAGTGAAGACATTACCTTAAAATCTGGTAACTCCCTTTGGTTTGAGCTCAAAGGCTTCCTTGGGAAGACTTATGACCAATGTGAGGCTTCAAGGAGTAAGAGAGGGAAGTGGAGAGACAAAATGGGCAGGGTTTGGCCGAGACAAAGGCTTTGGGAGTGTGGGTAAGGAGGTAGAGGTGGGGGCCTTTTATAAGAGGAGAGGAGGGGCACTCTTCTAAAGTTACAAAATGTTATTTTATTTTCAAAAGAGATTCGGATTTTAAAGGTCCCACATTGATGTATTTCGAGGATAAGGTGATAATGGTTAGAAATCCACTCATCCAGTAGGTTTTGGACATGTGTAGGTCTTAGATATTACATTATCTTTCCATTTTATTTAAATCATTAAATAATTAGGTCATCGCTGCATCATCATGATGTCATAAATAATTTAATTTATTTAATGTCTAAAAATTATAAAAAAAATACTATGGTGTAGGAACCCTTTTTATATTTCCAATGAATATTTATAGTCCAAATGATCATTTATATATACAAAATTAAAAATATTTTACTTAGGTGATACATTCTTTGTTACATTTAACATTCTTTAAAAATAAAAAGATAAAAAGTCACTTTCTCACAAAAGTGATTCCATGGGGCCCCCAAGTTTGGCACAAGGAATCCCATGGTCGGAAATGAGACAATCAGTAGCCTTAGGACACATTTTGTGGTCATTTTTTATTATTATGATATTATCTTATTTTCTTTAACTACCAGATTACTCATTAATCAAGATTATTAAAGATAATTACCATCGTTACTATTCATAATGTCCAAAAACAAAAGATTCTTAATAAAATAATTTGTACCTTCTGATTAAAAATATTTAATTCATTTTACCAGATTCCAAACACATAAATTTCAATAATTAATTTAAAAAAACTTCCCATTGTCAAAACAAATAGCGGGTTTTTTTGAAACAATATTTATGAATAGTTTGGTACTTGTTTATGCCTAATTTCAAAGTGAAATTAATCCCAATGACCATCATTGAATTACATGGTAAAAATATATTGTAATTTAAATTTAAAACAAATTAATAAGGCAATATAACAATATAATTAAATTATATGAAAAAGCAGTTTTGATGTAAAATGCAGTATTTTTCACTATTTATTGAAAAATGAACATTGTCAGAAGAATACCAAAAATCAACCCAAGGTAAATTTCAATGTCCCAATCATAAATAATATATTTATTTTGAAAAATAGAGCTTATCAAATTGTCAAAAAGTGTATTTTAAAGGGGTTCGCCATCAAAAGGCGGTTAATCAGTCTTTTAAAGAATATTAGAATGTTTACACTTAAAAACTGGATTCATTTGAATTTTTAATCCTCTAACATTTATTGTAAAGAGTAAAAATATTTGACAAACATATATAATCATTTTGTAGTTAGTTCTGTTCATTCCCGCCATTACAATGACTAGGCTTTAACTACCATTTAAAATAATATTATTTTATTATTAGAGTGCAACGTAAGATTCCCAAGAAACTCGTTGTTGCGTATTGGGTAAGACATCGAGCATAGAATCCCCTTTAAAGTAATATTAATATTTTATTCACAAATATGGATAAATATGAAAATGTCATATTCATTATTTACCTGAAGTGTTACATCCTTCCCCCCTTTTGGGAATTGCATCTTCGCAATTTTTAAAATTGAGCTTGGAAACATCCTTGAATGTCCCACATCGGAATAAGAGTCTGTAAAATAATCACTTTAAAATAATGGAAGATAAGTACAAGGGTCACCCGAGTTAACCCATACTAGGATTCCATGTATAAAAACATGGACATGGAAGAAAAAGCAAAGGGTCATGTTCTTGAGGGAGAGTGATAGTAAACATGTCTAGGAAAAAGTTAACCATAAGAAAATCAAAAACTTGTGATGGGTTAAACGGTATTCAATTCCCCAGTAGGAAAAGTTAATAGACAACATTTTTGTTTTAAGTTACTTTTTATTGAGGAATTTATTCATAAGGAAACATAATCACTTATCATGTTGACTTTCAGCTTTTACTAGATTCCTTAATCAAACTCATATTTTTTTCTAAAAGACGAGTATTTAGGGAGACTTGTTCACATTAAGAGTACTATAATCAACTTCTAGAGAATCACCTAATCCACCAAAGAGAAATATATACATCCCATGTCTTTAGGCTTTAACCAAAACCAAAACCAAAAAGGTTAGTACAAGGTCAGATAATCCAGAAAAGGATAACCCTTTAAAAAAAATCTATGCTTAATCTCCAAAATTTTTCCAACAAAACCCAAAGTTCAACGAGGACCATTCGATAAAAAATTTGTACATAAAATTCTTCAATGTAAACCAATCTAATATTGAAACCCAAATATTTAAACGATTTAGTCACATAGTCTTCCAAGTTAAATCGTAACATTTTTCTCCAAACAACATTAGTTTCTCCTAAAGTCTCATATTGAAAAGTAATAAACCTAATCACATATCCTCCTTGATAGGTTAATCTTTTTTTCAAATAACCCAAAATCAACTTACTCTTAATTCATAAAATCATATAACTAAAAATAATCAGTCAAAATAACCAGGGACTTCACATAGTCCAGTGGTAGGCGATAAATACCAGTTGAACTTTGGTTGTGGGTTCGATTCCCACAGCATTGTCCGACGCGACGGGTTGTCACAGGGTCTACGTGTTGTCCTTTTTACAAAACTATATAATTATCAAATCATTCCCCAAAAAGAGATAAAATCATCAAAAATAACCATAACATAATTTAACCTCAATTTTATCTCAAGAATTTCACTTCTATCATAACATATAGTAACCCATAATTACCTCAAAAGTAAAGAACATATAAACCCAAATGGTTCTTTATAACTATGTCCACAAAAGAACAAATAACTAAACCTTGAATAAAATTTCTATATATTAAACATCAGGGTTACACATACTATAAAAAGTCTTCTAATGTAACCCCATCATCAAAAGAGACTTAATACTCTTAAGAATATCACCATAACTTTTGAAGCCCTTATATGATGACATCTTACTCATTCAACATTCTTCATGACCCATTAACAATTCCTTTCCAACATATTCTAAAATACTTATTTCCAACAAAAAAAATCATGAATCATATCCTAAGATTCCAAAATAGGAAAAAAATAGTTATGAAATAATACATACCTTTGATTGGTCATTTTCAGTTTCTTCATCCTCAATCGAAATGGCATTAGGTATTGGTAAAAAAATTTTGTACGATCTTGGTGATCCCATTCACGAATCTTCTTCATAGGACATGTGTTTTCATAATGACCGTGCACACCACATTTAAAACATTCAATTGATCCCTCAGAAAGAACTTCTTTCCCTTTCCTCGAGTCAACTGCATGCTTCCTTTTTCCATGGCAGGTTCTTGCTTTATGACCTTCATTTCCACATCTATAGCATATTTCTGTCCCTTTGAAACATTTTCCTAGGTGTTTCTTTCCACATCATTGACACATAGGTTTTTGAACACACTTACCTTTATGATTATTACCTGTACTTCCGTAGGGATTTGTTTCTCGCATATATGATTCCTTAGAGAAATCACCAAGGTTTAGGTGGTCAATCATGACTCCAGATAGTTGGTTGGGGATAATCACAAGAGTTCTCATTACAGCTCCCATATCATTCAGTTGCTTTCTCAAAAAACTGTCACAGTTTCCTTTATATCCACTATTACTTTGGTTCCTGCTAGATCCAGCCATTTACTAAAACCAAAAAGGTCAGTGTGAGTATATCAAAAAAACCATCATTTACTAATGAGGAAGATAAAAACTAAGATACACTTACTCATTCACTTTATCTAAAACTAGGACTCTTTCTGAAATATTAACCATTATGGTAATGTCACTTATGCTTAAAGAATACCCTAACCTCTAAAGTTATCTAAACCAACCTTTGATACCAAATATAATGCCCCAGCCTTAAACCTTACTTAATCTTGAGTTATTACAAGATTACACATGGAGGATCTTTTCAGGTTTGGAGTTTTAGAGAATTAGATCATGAAACTTGCATTACATTCCACATTTAAACAAAGTGGTTACATAAAAGATAGTATTCATTCTCCCCATAAACGGAAACATATTTAAAATAAAACATGGATTCTTTCATGACATATCCTTGACACAATCATCACATCATGTACCTTTCCCTTGACCTGTGAAAAACATTTCAAAAACTTTGGATGATCATAAAAATCTCAGTAAGGGTTATAAAAATATGGAAAGGAAACATGAGTTCATATATACATAAGAATGAAATCATACATTACCCATAAAACATAGGCACTTTAACATACCTCATAAAATCATGAATAAATCATAGAAATCATAAGACATAAAAGGTATCTTGAGGCATTCATAACATTCTTACGTAGGGAGTGACCCTCTTGGTTACGTTTGGAATACCCACCACAGTATATTCCCTAAATCTCTTCGGAGAAACCTTAACGTTTCACTCCTTCACATTACCCAATGCATTGGAGAGCTATATCGGGCTCACCCGCCCTTAGTATATCACAGAACTACCTGTCTTCATAACAATGCCCAAGAACCATAACATAATCTTATCACATAAAACAGGCATAAATCAAACACAACAGTTCCACCTTTCAAAAACAAGATATCAATACAAAACATTGATATAAATACATTATGAAAACCATATTCAATACCAAAATAAAACAAAAGTAAAACATGATATTTATTTTTCTTTTAAAAAGACGGTATGTCTTGTAGAGGAAGCTGAAACTGAAATAATGGTCACGACGGCGGAGAAGTCGTTGTCGCCGCATACGTACGACAAAAACATTCCCTTCTGTCGTTTAGTAAAACGCTTTGTATAAAAATATTCCTTTTGGATAAACGTAAAAGTAAAATGGGTTTATACACCATATAAATGAAAGTTGTGTATAAAACAAAATATGCCTCAATGAAAGGAGATTGAGACTAAGTACCATACAAAGATGATATCCTTGGTTTAATGATAAATCAATTACATAATTATGTGTGACAAATTAATACACCAAATATAAGTGGATATTAAGTGTAAAATAATCAAAGGTCATTCACACATATTCAAAGGATGACATATTCAATAACTATATGTTGAACCCAATGAAATCGAAATTGGGTTAAGAAGTTCCCTTGACAGCCTAACAGCATCACATCAAAATGAGTTGATGAGAGATAAAAAGTGTATCTAATAACTTGGACATAAAATTTACATCAATAAGGATATATGAGAACATATCCAAACATAACTATATGTAAATTAAAAGACCCAACAAAATAAGTCTTTTAAAAAGAGGATGGTGAAAGGTTCCCTTACCGACTTGGGTATCTTTCAAAACATACACCCCGTGAATGAAAGACAATACATAATGGATATAAATACTCATAAAAGAAAGTATATTACACAAATAATAGAATAATGGACAGAACATACACCAATCAATGGAATTTGTGGCAAATATAGCATAAATCTCATAGGAATAAAAGTGAGATGAAAAATCCCTTACGAAAACTTGGCAGCCTAACGGTGCCACTTAAAACATCCAAAAATGGATTGATGAGATCAAATAGGGTATATATCACATTACAATAAAATTTACATCAATAGTAATATAAAATATCATCCCCCATCATAACAAAGAGTATCTTAAAAGAAGTTACATTAAGGAGAGTACTTAAAGAGAAAGAGAGAGGTTAGATCTCTTACGAAAATTTGGCAGCCTAACGGTGCCACTCAAAACATCCAAAATGGATTGATGAGAGAGAATAGGGTCTCTCATAATATGAACATAAAAATTACAGTATGAGTAATATAAAATAACATCCCAATAACAAGAAAGATTAGCTTATAAGGAATGACATAAAAGAGTGTACTTAAAAACAAAGAGAAGAGTAGGATCCCTTAACTCAAGTACAAATTGTCTTGTTCGTTTCTTTATATTCCAGAATAATAATCTTTGTTCAATTAATAATTTCCTAAGTACCTCCTTTAGAGATTATTATTCAGTTCATATAACATATTATAATGTTATAATAATTTTTTAATAAAGTTAGTTCATATCAGACGTTTTTGCCGATGTTTGGTACATGAGTCAAAAAATGAACTTGTTTGAAAAAAGATTGCCCATGTAGTTATAAGTAAATAATTTCCAGAATAGTATTAATGATTAAAATATAATATATATCCAGTAAATATTCATTTTATACTATTCCATATCATTTGGAGATAAAAAACGAAAAGCACCGTTCAGGGAGACGGTAGGCCGTACGTACGCATGAACGCTACTTTTATTTTTTTATCATATTAATGGAATTAAAACAAAATGAGAGAGATATATATATGTTATAACTCCAAAATGATATCCATAATTTAGATGTAATATATTACATATATATCCATTATATATATGTACTTATAATATTACATAACATTTTGAGATAAGAAATGAAATGTACCGTTCATGGAGACAGTAAGCCGTACGTACACATGAACGCTACTTCCATTTCTATTTCATATTTAATGGGATTAAAACATAATGATACATAATAGTATTTTAATTCCAGTATGGTATCATATATAATATCATTAAATATATCCTTTATACGTACCACATATGGTATTAACGAATCAAATCACTTTGAGGGGGCGGTAGTCCGCACTTCCTTAAATGAAGATATCACATTTAGCCATAATGGAAACCATAAAGATACACCATAAATGAAAAATACAGAATATTAAGTAAAACATATACATATTAGATATCATATATAAATATATTTTCATCTTAATGGCCACAATTTAAGGTGTTAGAAGAATGTTGAACAATCATCGTTTCGGGAGGCAGAAATTCTCCATCCACGGAAACAATATGTTCTTTAACCATTATATGTAGGCGTGTGTAAGTGTAGCTAAAATACTTCTTATAAAAACATCCTAGTATATTTAATATACTGGATTTTTCACAAAATAAATGAATAAAAAGAGTTTATGGGGTTGGAAAAGCAAAATAAAACAAAAGGACATAAGTGAAGACATTACCTTAAATCGGGTAACTCCGTTTGGATTGAGCTCAAAGGATTCCATGGGACGACTTCTGCCCAAAGTGATGCATCAAGGAGTAATAAAGGGAAGTGGATAGACAAAATGGGCAGGGTTTGGCCGAGGCAAAGGATTTGGGAGTGTGGGTAAGGAGGTAGAGGTGGGGGCCTTTTATAAGAGGAGAGGAGGGTCACTCTTGTAAAGTTACCAAATGTTTCTTTATTTTCAAAAGCATTTCGGATTTTAAAGGTCCCACATTGATTTATTTCGAGTATAAGGTGATAAGGGTTAGAAATAAACTCATACAGTAGGTTTTGGACATGTGTAGTTCTTAGATATTACATTATCTTTCCATTTTATTTAAATCGTTAAATAATGAGGTCATCGCTGCATCATCATGATGTCATAAATAATTTAATTTATTTAATTTATAAAAATTATTAAAAAATACTATGGTGTAGGAAATCGTTTTAGATTTCCAATGAATATTTATAGTCCAAAAGAACATTTATGTAGACAAAATTAAAAATATTTTACTTAGGTGATACATTCTTTGTTACATTTAACATTCTTTAAAAATAAAAAGATAAAAAGTCAATTTCTCACAAAAGTGATTCCATGGGGCCCCCAAGTTTGGAACAAGGAATCCCATGGTCGGAAATGAGACAACCAGTATCCTTAGGACACATTTTGTGGTCATTTTTTATTATTATTATATTATCTTATTTTCTTTAACTACCAGATTACTCATTAATCAAGATTATTAAAGATAATTACCATCGATACTATTCATAATATCCAAAAAAAAAGAGTCTTAATTACATAATTTGGACCTTTGGATTCCAAATATGTAATTAATTTTACCAAATTACAAACACATAAATTTCAATAATTAATTTTAAAAAACATCCCGTTGTCAAAACAAATAGCGGGTTTTTTTGAAATAATATATATGAAAAGTTCGGTACCTGTTTATGCCTAATTCCAAAGTGAAATTAATCCCAATGACCATAATTTAATTACATGGTAAAAATATATTCTAATTAAACTTTAAAAAAATTTAAAAAAATAATATAACCATATAATTAATTTATATGAAAAAGCAGTTTTGATGTAAAATGCAGTATTTTTCACTATTCATTGAAAAATGAACATTGTCAGAAAAATACCAAAAATTAACCCAAGGTAAATTTCAATGACCCTATCATAAATAATATGATTATTTTGAAAAATAGAGCTTATAAAATTGTCAAAAAGTGGATTTAAATGGGTTTTCCATCAAAAGGCGGTTAATCGACCTTTTAAAAAATATTTGAATGTTTACGCTTAAAGACTGGATTCATTTGCATTTTTAATCCTATAACATTTATTGTAAAGAGTAAAAATATTTGACAAACATATATAATCATTTTGTATTTAGTTCTGTTCATTACCGCCATTACAACGACTAGTAGTTAACTATCATTTAAAATAATATAATTTTATTATTAGAGTGCAACGTAAGATTCCCAAGAAACTCGTTGTTGCGTATTGGGTAAGCCATCGAGCATAGCATCCCCTTTAAAGTAATATTGATATTTTATTCACAAATATGGATAAATATGAAAATGTCATATTCTTTATTTACCTGGGGTGTTACAAAGATTCTGTTAATGCCTTATTCCAAGACACTAGTTTGTCTCATTAGACCTATCGATGCATCAAGGAGATATAGTAAGCTCCCCCAGTCACTTATTAAGTCCAACACATTCCTCGTATGAACATGTATAATCATAACTCAAAAATTCATATTAATACTAGAATAAAAAATATCAATACATTCACTATAAACTGTGAATGGTATAAAAATAACACATCCACAGTTAAACATATCACAAAACCTTTAATACAATATGGAAGTTTTGTATCATAATAAATCAACTTCAAATAAGCTTAAAATCCATCAAAGGATGTTGACATAGATTAAATAAAAACTATTTGAGATAAATATCTCTTTCTTGAAATCATTTAAAAGGCACATAATTATAAAAGAAAAACATTAAATTTAATATATTCTTATAAACATGTAAGGGAAGCTTTGACGATTTTATTACGGTGGAAAATAACCACACCCACCGTATATGTTAAAACACATTCTTACCTTTATTTTTTCAAAAAGGTTAAAAGTACCATGTTTGGAAAACGACGGAAATATTATTTTATAAAAATCTTATATAAATTTAAACAAGGGTATAAATTACTTTAACCCATATTCTATAAAATAGTAAGAATTGTTTAAAATACATTTTTATGAATCATGGAGAGGGATGATAAAGAGGTCCCTGTAGATAATTACGTATTAACAACCTCGAAAAATTATGAGATTGTGAAATTAAAACTTAACTTGTACTTTTCCTTGGTCTAGGGTTGGTTAACCTCTTATATAATGGTGAAATAATATTTATTAAATTATACATGATTCGTATACATTAATATGATATTATATACAATATTTTAACATTGCTTTGTTAATAATATCTTTGTATTATCATCGTTTCGGGTGTTAACATATTCGTTTTCCATTATATTCTTTGTTATGTGAGTCATATTTTTAATGGATGGGATTTATATTATTAATATCCAAAATTATATCATGTCTTTAAACAGTATTTTTAATTATCAAATGAAAATTAGTCTTGAATGGAAATGATGGGGAATGAATCTCATCGCTATGTGGAGATTTTAATCTGTACGTATGGATGAGTGACAATATCAATATTTTTATATTAAAAAAATATATAATTCAATTTTATATCATATATATAAAGAATCATTATCATGTTATATTTATTATTTAAATCAATTAAACATCATTATTAAGCACATCCAAATAATAATCTACTGAAAAATAATTACACCATGATGTGGAGACGGTAAGCCATGTCTACGCATGTATGGTGACATGTCATTTGAATGATGGATATAATAATGAATTTGGTTCTACCATATTTATAATAACATAAAAATATATAGAATATACTGGAGTTATTATTTTATAATGTAAACAATAAAGAAAAAGGAAGTCGAAGAAGAAAGGAACTTGAAAGAGGTGATGAAATATTTACCTCTTCTTCCGTTTCTTCATTTTTATTTGATCAAAAGGGATCATTAAGATTGCTTTCTAACTAAATTAAGGCCTTTAGGATTAAGGTAAGATAGTTTACAGGGTAACTATGCAATTTTTGGCCAAGAAAAAAGGATATTAAGGTGTGAAATAGAGAGAAGGGAGAGTGCACTCTTATAATAGGGGTGAGAGGCACCTTAGGAAAATCTAGAAATATTATTTTATAATAAAACTATTTTCGGTTTATAATTGGTAAAAAATGGATTATGTAAAGCCTAAGGTGGGTATGGTACTAAAATTACTCAACCAATAGGTTTTATACAGGTTTGGGTCACTATATTAACTTTATCTTTTAGATTTAACTCATAGTTAAATAGTTTGACATTTACCACGTCTCTTTGTATTTTTATATTTTATGGTTATTAAAATTATATATACATCCAAGATAACCCCAAATGGTTCATTAATGATACACCAATAATTATATAAGTCTTTTTTCCGAAACATTTATTTTTAGGAATAAAATATCAACTAATAATATAATATTTTATTAAAAACTCGTTTATGTAAATGTTGAAACTATTTGATATTTTATTTTTTCTAAATTCATAACAACATTATTTCTTAAAAAAAAATCTAGTCAACCATATTATGTCATAGTAACCTATAAAATTAGTGGAATTCAAAAAAGTCTCAAATTATATTTATTCGGATATTTATAATATCAATTATTTTAATATTTCATTAATTAGGTAATTACTTCATCATCATTGTGTCATAAATAAATTAAATTATTTAATTTCTAAAAAATATAAATAAAATACCATTATTTTTGAAATCGTTTTATATTTATAATGAATATTTATAGTTGATTTTATCTTATTTTTAGCCCTATGGTAAAAAATTAGCTATTAAACATTGATTTTAACTCTTTTAATGATTCTTAAAATAAAATAATATTAAGTGTCCTAATCTAATCCACGTGAACCAAAGTGGTTCATATTTTATTTATAATGTTTTTTGGTCTAATTATACGTATCCAATAGAAATATATCATGTGTTAGGGTAATAATAATATCATTTTTACCCTTAACTACCCAATTTACTTTTAACCGGGGTAAATAAAAGTAAAAAGATACTATTCACCAAAAAATATTTTTATCTTATTGAACCAAATTTTACTCCATTATATTAACAGTGCCTCTTGTTTTTTTGTAATTCCACTCAATGAAGCGGTAAAATTATGTTTCATGCGAATTTGCAAAATTTCCTAGGAGATGGGTAAAAGACGGTAAAAAGTTCAATAAAATTTTATATATCTAAAATTATTATAAACTGAATCCAATGAATTAAATTGAACTTCTATAGGTATTATGTATCTATTTTTACCTAATATAAATATAAATATAATAAATAATTAGTTAAATAAAAAATCGTTTTTAAACTATAACATATTGTTTCTTTCACTATTCATCAAAAATTGAAAGTTTTCAGAAAAATACAAAAAATTTACCCTAGGATAATTTCGATATTACGAATCAAAAAATGATGCCAATTTTGAATGATAAAATTTATAAAATTTTAAAAAGTGGGTATTACTAATTAAAACATCTATTTTGATTGATTGAGGTCTGTTAGAACTTGAAATCTGTATAACACATGCTACTGTATTATTAAAAAAGAAGCATATCATGGAAGCTTAGTGTGATACAAAATACATGGTGATGGGGGATGATAACACACAATAGTACTATTGTTTCCTATAATGAATATGTAGGGGATGATTTGATTTAAAAAAATAAGTGTAAAATAGGTTAATTTTCCGGATTTTTTCAATTTCTTGAGATTTTACTGCATGAATAACAAATTTACACCATAATATCATCATTTAAAGTGTCACTCCAAAACAATTTATATTGTCTGATTCCAACTGACATTGTAAATTAGAATCATATGGGGTTCTCCTAGAATGACATATTCCAAAAATTGAAAATTTATGATTTAATCGCCAATTTTTGCCACAAATCCATCATGTAGAAAGTATTTGAAACTATTATTGATAGACTCTACCTCCCAAGATATAAATAGTCATCTCATCAAAAAAACTATTTAAAAAGGTCCAAACCCAATTCAATGAAGGATAAACCAAATACGAATGTACCTCAATGAATACATGATCTTACATCCTCCCCTCATTAAAACTATATTTCTTTGCCTTTCCCTTTTGAAGGTGGTTGAGGATTATCCAAAATCATATTCAGCCATTGAAATAACAACCTGAACCCAGAATCCACTCAATATTTCTCCATGACCAGCTGTCCACATGGACTCAAGCATATCTCCATGAATTCATGACTAACTAAAAAGTTCGAAGGTGTGTCAATGGGGAGAGGATTCCTTCATTACTATAGTGAAACATAGTGGAATATCAATAAAAATAAATAGCCAAAATAGATATAACATTATGTAAAATTCTAAAAAATAAGATATTAATATATAAACAATTCCAGAGGTGATATCATATAGAAAGGATGATGATACATTTCATGTTTCTACAAATTGGAAAAAATAATCATACAAAAGTAAAATTAAATATATGTATCAAAAATAAAATAATATACAAAAATGTTTTATCTCCAGATATAATGACTAGCCTCTGCTCAGTCCAATTCTCTTATATATCTATGCATGGAAAACATTCATTTATTGAACTATTGGAGCTTTCCCCAGTCCCTACCTACATCCAAATAGTATTTTGAGGTACCTAACAGTGGCCTGAATATGCTGTGAGATAAAATCCCATTATAATACCACCAAAATGTATATACCATAATCCTAGAAATCAAAAATAAACTAAACAAGAGTTTAATGTACAATAGGTTTGATTTTAATGAAATTATATATCCCATTGAAGATGTACTAAAAATGTGATCATGTAGGACCATACAAAGGTCCCTGTAAAACATGTGGTTGGATCCTAACACAAGGAATTAGTAAAACAAAAGTAACTACCATTGCATCCCCATACATCTATAAATATAAAGGCTACCAAAGCCATATCGTATAACCTATATATCAAGGAATGATGTACTTCCCATATAACATGTGTATCAAAAAATCACAACCATCCATATAACCAAAATTTCATATCAACCCTGGTCGTGTTGTACAACCATGAATAAATATTTTAACAAGGTTGAGCCATATAATATATGTGTCATACCACATAGGGCCAGATTGAAGGTATTGAAGGCCAAGGCATCCTAATCAAGTCCTCAAATCATATCGATGGAATCTTGGTAATGACACAGGTAGACTCTAATTACCATGTCAATAGACCATTTCTAGTGTAAGTATAGAAATCCAAGTCTAATGGGAATGAATAACATAGTAATCATACAAAATCAAGATCTATGGAGCATACAGGTCCGAATGATCTCCTACCATAAATCCAGATCCATGTGTGAAACAACCATGGAATCTAAATAGAATTTAGATCCTTGGTATAACAACAAATGCATCCACAACCATTTCAAATGAATCTCTATAAATTCATCATTGACATTCATTCAAGTCCCCTGATTATATACAATCATATTTAAATTCACATTCAATGAAAATCATTCACATTACCCACTCTTATAGAATTTAAATATAATCCAAATAATCAAACCCATCAACCCATAACATGTAAACACATGGAAAAGGAGGAAATATCCATCTCCAAAAATATATTTTATTCAATGCATTCCAATATTTTATTCCTATAAATACAAAGTTAAAAAAAACCATTGGGTAGTTCAACAACTGGAAAAGGAAAAGGAAACACCCCATGTGTGGTCTGGGTTGCGGAAACAACCACCAACGCATCTCAAAGGAACTAAGGGAATCCTTAAAAGGTTAAATTTCATTAAATTCATTTTTTCAATTAATTTTCAAGGCCACACCAAAAAACATTGGTGGGAGGAAAAATTTATACAATCTTAATAAGGCACCAAACCAATAGGGATAATTATAGACCAACTACCATAGTTCTATAGTTGAGTTCTCATCCAGTATCAAATTTTGATTCGACTCAAACCAGAATAAAAATGATGAACAAACGATTAACCAATGACTCCATAAATTCAAATATATATGGTGAACAACTCAAAAGGAAATGATTACTGATCAGTGTAGATCCAATTAAGCTAATGATTCTCAATTGTGTGATTAAATGGATAAACAAGATCAAATCATATAATTTGGCTTCACATAGGACCTCCCAACACTCACTATCATCCAACATGAGATATAATAGAAACAGTCCTAATTTCATAAATATTTTACTATCATTTTAATGATTTTAAAATAAATTAATAGATTCATGGTTTTCCATATATTTGGACAAACTATTTACCAACTGTGCACCCACAATGGTTAAGAGGGGTACCATGTATCGTCAGAATACACAGTTCAGAAAACCAAGCAAAAACCTTGAAAAGAACCTATATCAAAAACTCAACGATCCACTTAATGGGTGTGATACCCCATATTCATGGTTTACCCAACCAGGTGGTCTCCTCTTTCATTCTTTCTTGTCCTTGCACAGTTAGTCGAACAATGTGACATGCACTACATGGTCTCTAATAATCAAGTGACCTATTTGTTTTCTCCATAAATCTTTGTTCTGGGATTCTTAAAAAGTACCACGTAACCCTAATAACCCCATAAACATAAAGGGTATTCATATAAGGATGAAAAATCTTATAATATAAAAATAAGAGTCTCCTTACCTTTGATGAAACCTAGGATCTTACAACATTCCACCATTAAAGTAATTATTTCCCAAATTTCCAACATAAGGGTGGTCAAGAATAAAATGAGAATAACTTCCCCCACTAAGCTAATACATCAATCTCTCCCTCCAACATCAAATCTAATAAATGTTTGTCCTTCTATAGCACCCGTACTAGAGGAACCAACTGGTCATGAAGAACCTTCATGTTCCTATTAGCGATAGGAATATGGTGCTCCCCAAATGGCATATATATATGTAACAAAACCTCATTTGGATGAAAATAATTATAAAATTATGAATGATAATGGCATGGTTGAGATACATTGAATATGTCATGCATGGATCAATACCTTTGAGGTAATTGCAACTGATCTACTCCTGACATAACTCCCCCAAGAATCTCAAACACATTTATATATCACAATGAAATATTTGAATATCTCTATTACTCCATTTTTTTTCCTAGTCTTGGTGAAAGGAATAAAAATAACTAATCCCCTACCATGAACGATTGTGGTCATAATTTGTGATCAATTTATTATTTATGTCTAGACTGTGTTGTATCTCTTGATTTCCTACTCATTTCGACCTTCTCCGAAGTCTTCTTCAGGATACATGGTCCTAGAAAATGTACATCACTATTCTTTAACCATTATAGTTTATTTCACTAATATTTATAAGGGAAATGTCTTCCCCAGACTATCCTTCACCTACTGGTTCATCTTATATAATAAATCCATAAGATTTAACTCATTACTTGAATATTAAATAACCTATATCAAAGTCTGTCTGCTCTGGGAATTAACCACTACATTTCCCATTCTAGGAATGCATAAGACTATAGTTACATATATCAACTTCCCTTACAAGTATTCATATCACACTATGTAAATATGAACTTGAGGATATCTTGGTTCATTTAAACTCAATACTCTCTCCAGGTATGTAATAACTCTAACATCGCAAAGCATGAATAATTGTTGAAATCTCGAGATTATGTGTCTGTTAATTCTTCTCATGTGGACTCATATGAAATAAATTGTACAATGTGACACTATAAATTTTTATAATAACCACTATTTTCCTGATTTCTAAGGTGTCAAAATACACAATTTATCTTCTTCCCATATATCACATATTTAGGACTGACACTTAATTCAATCTCACTTTCTGCTCCGAAAATTTAATCTCAAAGGTATATGGGAATAAAAACAGCATAACCATATTAGTCAAGATCAAAAGTGGAACTAATAGGATTTATAATTCGTTTGTTAAATCCCTATAATATAAAACTACCCATAGAAACATTGTATATGAAAGACATTTATGAGATTCTACAAGGTAACTAAAACTCTCACCTTCTTTGGTTCAACTAATACATAGATCTCTAATACATCCAAATGTGTCACTTTATGATATTAACATATAAATTATTCTCTATCACTGTATGTAAAATTATCTCATGATGTTTGTCATGGTTATCTCAATTGTGAGAATACAAGATGATTTTATCCATAAAAAACATCAATAACCAATCCATATAAGGATGGAAAATAGATTCCATCAAAACCAGGAAAATGGATGTCACATTCATAAGATCGAATAGAATAAATATATTCTGATATAAAACATACCTATTACAAAAAGTTTTACAAGGTATCTCTACATGTCGAAGAAGAACAAGATTAAATACAAACCTTAATTAAATTTTTGATAAATCTTGAGATCTGATGATATGGTCAAAAAGATCATCTATCCTTGGAAATGGTTACCAATTCTAAATTATTAATTTTTTTTCAATTTTTGATAATCCATTCATAGACTATGGGTACTATCTATCATTTAAAAAAAATTCTAGAAAACCCCACAGAGAAGTATTATGTCACATAAACACACTTTCCGTAAAATTTTCTAGCTACCCCTTGAGATCCTAAAACATTTTTATAGATATATTATATGGATGAATGGATACTAGTTCATCTCCTAGAACTAACTATTTGAAGAACTGAATCTCTCTCTTAAGAGGAAAGAACCAAATTTTTTAGAAAAACATTCCTCAAACTATCAACCACTGGAGTAAATATCACCTGATGTGATCCCTTATCAATTAGATACAAACCAAAATTATAGGCCTTCATCCTACCCATCACATGATTATATTGTCCATATATACATTCCAATATATTCCATTAACCCTTCTGAATAAACACTCCACCCTTTGGTTATGTGAGTGTCACACTTAGGAGGTAGAAATCAATCTATTCTAGATAACCTACAAGCCATTACATTTCGAGTATAAAATTAATCCCATTCATATCAAAGAGAAAAATATTATAGACATAGTTACACTAACCAATCTCAACAGGACACACCCTACACTAACATACATCCCCCATTATGATACCTAATGGAGTGTCAAGACTAATATTTAACTCAGAAAAATATATAACATTCCCATGGATTTCCTCAATAGTTGTTTTTATAAAACAATTTGATGAAACAATATAAAAAAGATAAAAAAGAATAACATCTTATGATTTTACCTCACATAGTAGATGATATAGCACCCTGTTCCTCATGGGTATACTACACTAAATAGATTTGGCATGATCTGTGGCCCAGTGACACAACCTCACTACACGAAGTAGGTTGATTCTGATGTCTTGGTATAGATTGTGTCTAGTTTCCTTGGCCAATAACATCACTAACTCATCCTAATCCACAAGTACTTCACTATCTCCAAGCATGATATAGTGTTATGAATTCTTCTCTTGAACCTGGTGTTGAAGATGAACCATACGACTCATTGTCATTTGGAAGGCACTAAAAACAAATAAAATGTCTCACAATGCCACAATCTATGCACAAGCCTAGGTCATTATCACCTAGATTAATCATGTGGACCCATATTCCACATTGATGATATAATACTAAACATCCTTCTCTAGTAGACTGGATGTTACTCATCACATAGGATGCCTCAAACCATCACTTTCTTACAATGGAAGCCAAACTACTGGGTCAAGAGACTATGATGCTATGCTCTCCACCGCTATTTCCTTAGGTTTACTCTATTATTAGTACATAATTTTTCATATTAGTAATATTAATCAATATGAATAGGTATTCTTTTGATCTAACAGTTTGTTAGAGACTATCCTTAGAGCATCTCTATCTCTAAATCTCTTCAACATGGTATACCGACGCAAAATTATGAAGATATATAAAGAGTTATAAATACTCCATGAATATCATAGTTCCCTACAACAGATGCTTGAACTTACAAATCTGATCTAATCTTATAGACTAAGGGAAAACGTAGTCAAATTATCTAGTTTGAAAATATTTCTAACCCATATCACAATGAGCATCATCCAAGATCAAAACATTCCACCAATTCTTTTATGCTTCATGTAGAATATTCGTGACGCACATCACTCTCCTATGAGCATGTGTCACAAGAAGCTATAATAGAGACAATATAGTCTCAATCCATATCTTAATAGCCTATGGACCTCCATCCCTCAAAAAATTTGGAAGGATGCAGCTGCAGAAACACACATTTCCCTTTATCCATAGATATTGAATGTTGTTGTGCTCCATGAAATGTATTCATGAATACGGGAAACCTTTTTAAAAATATGAATCATCACATGTATCAGGTACATCATCCATTTATACGGCTCGAAAAAAACTATGATCCAATGGTATTCCATGGACCAACACCTCTGTAATTGTGGTATTTACCAACCTCTTGGCGTATTACTGTAATTAATCCTACTGACATTCCCCTATAATTACAAACAAAAACCTCACAAAATAATAATATCAAATTTCACACCTAAAAATCATAAGATAGGTAAAAGGTTTCCTATAACCAAGTACTCCAACATAGCTTTCTCCTAAATCCATAACTAATAAAATGAAATAGTCACAAAATTCACTAGTGACACTGCCTCTTTCCCACTCAAAAATCCATGTGTAGGTAATGTTTCCTATTTATCATTTATTTTTTTATTTTTTTCAAAATTATCTCACAGTTCATTTTAAATGGTTGAAAAAAATGGTTTTCTAATTTCTAATAAATAAGATACCATATTCCTCATGAACTGTAATATAGAACCCACCTAATCTACACTATTTCATATTCCAGTACATGAAAAACTTTTTCCCTGACTAAACATTCCATAATAAAGAGAATAAGTTTTTGGTTATAGACTAATAATGAAAATTATATTTAGTTTGTGGAAGGCACTTGAATTACTAACCATGTTTCTAATTTCCCCCAGAAAAACATTATATCACAAAAAATTTATATCTATTAGGACACCTATCATAATATCATGAAAATAAGAAATTCACCCTATATTTCATAACTTAATTAGTAGAAATTTAATTCTATCAAGTGATTAAATGTCGCAAGAGATGTAATACCATCATCTCATCAATTTACTACATAATAAATCCCAAAATCATATCAATCATAACATCACAAATCATGTGCATCACCCAATGGTGGAATCAAATTAACAATGATAGTCAACATCCTTAAAATATCAATTTGCATTCGACAAAATTTGTACTTTTCCTATATGTGGGAAAATATTCCCTGGAATAGATTATTACCTAATTCAATTACCTTCATATCCCTCTCTAATATATCCGAATATCAAACTAGAAAATGAAAAAAAATTCTATGATACCACTTTATAATGTGTTGGACCTGGATGCCACTCAATGGTGACCCAAGATCAGTTGTCAACATTGATTAAATGCATCTACATAATTTTTAGAGGTTTTCGACTAGTGGCTAAGGCCTAGGGTGTGTCCTCTGGGAGACTATTCCTTCATTATCAAAGTATAAGGAAAAAAATATAAATAAATGACTAAAATAGAAGTAGATATAATAATTAGATAGATGATAAAATCCAATACCATAATACATATATATATATATTTCTATAAGTATTCTAATATAAAAAAGATGATGTTGTATGAGCTATTTTAAAAACATCCAAAATAGTTATAGATCTGTAAAATATAATAAATGTATCAATGTATCAATTATAACAAAAATTACTATCTTGAGATAGAATCATGAGCATCACCTTAGTCATGGGCTACCATGTACAAGATAATGGCATAAAGGAAAGCATCAAAGAGTGGGTATAAGGCCTCGACCATAATCATTACTTAATCATGAGATAATTCATTAATATGAATTTAATTCACATCGAGGATATTTTAAGGTCTATAGAATTATCGAATTTGGTCAAAAAATATACATAACAAATTAATTATTACAAGTACACACTTCTACTCACTATGTATTTTTTCAATAATAATAAAACTCCTTAAATAAAACAAGAATTATTTTCTTGAAAAAAAACTTCTTGATTTCTTCCCTTCCATTGTCTTTCCTTGTACCAAGTGAAAAACTATTCAAAAACAAGGGATGATAATAAAAATTTCAGTAAGGAATATAACATTAGGAACAGAAATATTATCTCATGAGTAACTAAAACTCATTAAAACATTTTCATAAAATCTAATTTTTTAGACATATAAAAAAAACTACATGGCTTACATCATGTAATCCTATTATTCCTACAAAACATCAAAGAAATCAAAAAATATAAAGGTATCTTGTGGAATCTATAACATACATATATTTTTTCTTCCACAACTACATGAGGAGTAACCTTCATGGTTAAATTTCTGATACCCATCATATTATATTCCCTAAATAACTAAGGGGAAACTTTATCATTTACCTACATCATGTCACCCAATGAATTGAAGAGCTATCATAGGCTCACCGGCCCATGGTTTATAAAATAACCACCCATATTTGGTTTATCACCTAACCAACCATCAAATTTCTAAGTACCATTACATTATCATAACATATAAAAGAAGATTGATGTAAAAATAACAACTCTAAATTGAAATCATAAGTCATAATTTCAATATATTAATATAATCAATCCATTATCAAAAAAAATTAATACATTTAATAAAGTCATTATTGAATCAAATTATCCCATACCACTTAGATGCTTTTAAATTAAAATGATGAATTAAAATTTTAAAACATATATCTCCATATAAATAATTCTTTAAAACCATTTTGAAATCATAGAAATTAATGGGAATGATTTAGAAGAATAAATATTTAAAATATTCAAAATGATGCATTAGTTACAGATCCCCTAACCTATGGAGAATATATATGAATAAAAAAAGTTATAGAATAGAATTAATCCAAATATATAATATCATTAGAAGAAGGATACTTCTTATATAATTTGTCAAAGGGAATTATATATACCATATAAAATTGAATTAGTTTGTAACAATAAATAAGTCTTAATGGAATGTAAATTGAGACGAAATCCATTAAAAATATCATATCCTAGTACTAAGGAAAAATAAATTACACAATTATGTGTGAAAAATTAAAATACACACAATATAAGTGGATATTCAGTGTAAAAAAATCATTGCCCATTCACACATATTATTGGAAAAACAAAACGGATAACATGGATATTTAACTCAATGAATGAAGATTTTGTTAAGGTTTTGATTGTAAAGTTCATATAAATGACATAAGAATTTATCAATGGGGTGTTTATTTATAATAATATAAAATAAAAAAATTGATAATTTTAAATTACCACCTAAATAAAAAACATTTATTCAACACATAATCATGGCATAATATTATCAATACAGTATGCACAAAACACAATGAGTGGTAATTGAGTTTAGAAATTCCCATACAATGATAATTTTGCGAATAAAATAGATCAATTGTATGTATTAACTATAAATAATCATGAACATTGTATAAATACAATATAGGACATCAAGAGTTATTTCCCATATATTCATTTCATGATTTAATCATGAAGTAGAAGATTAACACAATGAATCAAAATTTCATTAGGAAGTTCCCTTTACCTTGAGTCTAACCTGTCCTGATAAATTTTGATGTTACTAGATAATAAATTAATTATAATTTATACTTGATTAAGAACCTTTTTAAAATTTATTATTCATCTTATATCACTTATTACCATGTTTTGACAAGTTGTTAATTATTTGATTTCATATCGGTCATTTTGTCAATATTCGGAATTTGAGTAAAAAATAAACCTGTTTTTATGTAAATTTTCAATATGGTCCCAAAAAAATTATATCGATAATATTATTCATGATTTAAATATTATATATATCCAGTATATATGTATTTATATTAGTCCATAAAATTTGGATACATGAAATGAAGTACACCTTTCATGGAAACGATAGACCGTACCTATGCGTGAATTCTACTTTCATTTTCTTGTCATTAAAATGATATAAAATGTAAATGATACATAGGTATATTGAAATTAACGTATAATATATAGGTTATATATGTTTCATACATTCATTAAATCCATACTTTATATGTTTTATGTATGGAACGAACATGTCATATCACTTTCAGGGGGCGGTAGTCCACACATCCTCATATTAAATTATCGTACTTATAAATTATGGATAACATAAAGTTAGGTCATAAATAAAAATTAGAGAATCATAGAGACAATATAAATCTAATATATATCATATATAAATATTTTTCCATCATAATTTTCACCATGAGAGGTGGTAGGGGATAATTTGACAATCATTGGTTTGTGAGGCTGTAATTCCCCATACATAGAAATAATATGTATTTTATCTCTTAGATATAGGTGTGTGTAAGTGTAGTTATAATACATCTCACAAAAAATCATAGTATATTAAGTATACCTGTGTTGTAATGTAAACCAATAATAAATACATAATAGGGAATGGAAAATGAAAATAAATTAAAAGAACTTAGGAGAAGACATTATATCTAAATTGAGTAACTTCATTTCATTTAAGCCAAAAGGCTTTCATGAATAGACTTATTCCCTCGGTAAGTCTTATACGAGGAATTAAGGGATATTGGGATATTATTTTATCATAATTTTGATGATACAAGAGGCCTGTAAATTTTGAGCAAGTGGGTATAGTTGGTGGCCTTTTATAAGAAAAAAGAGTGGCACATTAGGAAAGTCTTAAAATACTATTATATTATAAATTTATATTGGTTTTATAATAGTTTCAAAGTGATATATTTCTAAGATAAGATAATAATGGGTCGAAATACTCTCAGAAACTAGGTTTTAGACAAGTTTACTTCACAAAATAACCTTATCTTTTGTATTTATCCCATAGTTAAAAACATTAACTCTAACCACATCGTCATGTATTTTCATAATACATAGTTAATATAGTTACTATAGTTACTATAAAATTAAATTGTATAAAAAATGGATTCTTAATTATAATTGTAAAATTATATAAGTAATTTGTATGAAAATTAGATTTTTACGACTATAATATCATTTAATAAATTATGATTTATTATAAAAAACTCAGTTAAGTCAATTTTGACACTATTTAATAAATGATTTTTGTTAATGTAATAAAAACATGAGTCTATAGAACCCAAGAAATTAACTCAAAGATAATATTTCTATATAGTGATGGAAATTTTTGTATGGCATGAAAATTATCAAATTACATTTATTAAAATAATTATAATATCAAATATTTTATTCTTTTGTTAATAAATCAATCACTAAATAATCAATGTGTCATAATTAATTTTATTTACATAATGTCTAAAAATTATAAATAAAATATCATGATTTAGGAAATATTTTTTTTATAATGAATATTGATAGTATAGGTTATCACTTCTATAACCCCATATTGAAATTATTTTATTAAAAGATTAATTTTAATGTCATATTTCCCTTTTAATTAAATTAATAATTATAAAATATCATTTTCACACCCATGTGAATCTAAAATACCAAGAGTTCAGCCTACGTATTATAATGGTTGAAAATATCTCATCCAATAGTATTAGGACACATTTTACGGTAGTTTTATATTATTATTGAATTATTTTTTAGCCTTATTTAAATAATATTCCCTTTAAACATACAAAATAAAAATAATTACTTAAATAAAAATTCATAATTTTTGAAAAAAAAGGTACCAATTTAAAAAATTTGAACCATATGATTAAAACTTTTGAATCTATTTTACCATATTCACAACACAGAAATATTAGTAATAAATTTTAAATCAATTCCTTTTGTCAAAACGAAAATGCGTGTTTTTAAGAAAAAACAACTACCAAATGATTGACATGTGTTTATGTCCAATTAAAATCTTAAATTACTTCCAATTATCAAAATTGGATTAAATTATTAAAAAATACTCTAATTACACTTTAAAACCATTAAAAAGATAATGTAAATGTATAAATAAATTTGATGAAAGGATAGTTTGAATTAAAATGCAGTTCTCTTTAATATTCTTAAAAACATGGATTTTATTAGAAAAGTACAAAAATTTCTACTGAAGAAAATTTTAATTTCCCTTTTCTAAAGAAGAATTTTATTTTTTAATATAGAATATATTAAATTGAAAAAATATACAATTAATAATGGTTCACCATCAAAAGATGGTAAAACTATTTTTGTCTTTTAAAAAATACTACTTTTATCCGAAAAAATTATATTTGTTCTTATATCATAACTCATAAACGTATATGATGAATTTAAAACATTGTATTTAATATATTAATTATTTTTTTCATTAAATAAAAATCCATAAAGATTTATATGACTTTATAAACACTATTATCCTCTTTTTTAATACATTTTCATTAAAAAATCACATTTATATTCAATGGGTTTTTATCTCATTTTATGATAAATTTGGTAACCAACTAATAATGATTTTAAAAATAGTACAACCTATTTTCATAATTTAGTTTATATTATTCATTCCTTCCATTATAAAAGCTATGTTATAAAGGAAATATTTATATAATAATATTTAGTTGTTTGTTTAAGCTCAATGTAGCATTTCATGTACTCTATTGAACAAAAAGTTCTCTTTAATAGGAAATAAATATATTAGTCCTAAATATTAATAGAAATACAATTTATTATTTGATAAATACCTAGGATCCTTCATCATTACCCCTATTAATAATTATGTCTCTATAATTTTAAATTTTGGCTCGATAAGTTCATTGAAAACACCACATCAGAAAAAGAGTAAATAAATATCACCTCAAAAGAAAGAATGAAAAGTAAATAGGTCACTAGAGATAATACATACTAGGATTACATGTAGGAAGACATGTATTTGGAAGAAAAATAGACCATCTTGTTCTAATGTATAGTGATATAAAATATGATCAAGAGGAACTTATCAACCATAAATCCATAAACGTATGCTGGGATAAAAGGTCATTGATTTCCCAAGAGGAAAAGTAAAAGAAAAATGATTTTGTTTTAATATCCTTCTAATATGTTGAAGAATTTTTTTATGATCCTGACTGAGAAAATAAAGAAATATACATACATTTCTTGTAGAGTTTCATCCTTTAAGAAATATCTACCAGAAACACATCTTTTGTCCAAATGATGATTATTCAATATGACTTGGTCACTACGGAAGTACTTGAATTGACTTACAGAGAATCAAATAATCCAAAGATGATGAATTATATATTTACTTTCTCTTTAGACATTAAAATAATCCAAAATGGTTAGTACAAGATCAGGTAGTCCCCAATAATAATAATAATTTATAAGAAGAAAGACTACTCTTAATATCCAAAATTCAACAAACAATACCAAAAGGTCAACCAAGACCATTCAATAAACAACTATACAAAAATTTCTTAAAAAAATCCAAGCAACAATTAATACCCAAAATTTAGTACAATTTGACCACATTTTATTCCATGATAAATCAGAAAATTTATCTCTAAATACAATCGACTACTCAGAAAGTATAATACATAAAAGTAATTAACATAATCACAAATTCTCTATGATAATTTAATCATTTTCAAAAATAACCCTAATATCTGTATTTCTAAAACAAAAACATAGATTCTTCACAAATAAAATTCAACTATTACTCCTCAATTGAAATCCAAAAGTATTCTATTTTCCTTAGGCATATAGTGTTCCCAAAATAGAAAATGACTTCTTAAATATCATTTATCACTTAATCAGCAAATAATTTTCCTATACTATGTTTACCCATTTGATAAAATATAACCTCCAAAAATCAATATATTCCTGATCCATAAAAGCATTTAAATAAAAATAATAAGTAGTACATGGATTCTTACGACCATCCCAGATGTGACATGTTTTCACACATCTTGTTTTTTTTCATTTTATAAAATTCAAAAATAATTATAACATTTTTTCACCTCAATGGTTGTCTTATACCTCTCAATTTTACCCCAACTCATAGTGACCTCAACATCATAATTCATAAAGTCTTATATATATTGAAATTTTTTATTTCACCTCTATGTGATAAAATAAAACTATTCCCAAAGAAAGAACATTGTACCTTGATCATGGTGTCCACATGCTATCATCGTCATCTTGTTCATGTATATATAAGGTCCATTCATTACAATAATGATTTAGTGTTCCTCAAAAATAATTTTATTCCTTTATTCAAATACACCTTGTACAACATCGGTCATATGGGTGTTAACAGAAAAATAGTTTCGGAAAATAATATTGTTTGAAATATAATTTCAATATAGGTGAAAAAATGTCTTTTAGAAAATAGTCAGACTGAATTTGAGTTAAAACTATTTATAAATGGTCCTTTTAAAATACAATAATTATTTTCTGAAAGACTGTATTTTTAAAAGAAAATATAAATAGGTTGGGATATTATCTCCTTCTTCATTAGATTTTTCAAAATCATAAAAGGTTTTTAAATCTTCTTATAAGGTAAAATATTTGAAAATTCCCTAATAATAATTATCATTCTTGAAAATATTTGAATATTTAGCAAATAATATTTCATTAAATACAACCCATGATCCATGATGGTATCAAGGTATAGTAGAGTTGTTTGATCTCTCAAAGAACTACTTTTAAGTGAGTTATATGCTAGAAATATTTTTACAATCATCAAAATAGAAATTTGAAATAATTATTGCAATCATTTTATCAGGAATATATAAAAATGTTGTTTGAGATCCCCCAACCCCTATTTGCATCTGACATTACTTTATCTGAAAAAATTATAATAAAATGTTCGAACTAAAATAATAGACCTAGAGTCTTACCAATTGTTTATCCAAAACCCTTAATCCCAAAATTTCTCAAAAACATTAATATGATACCAACTATAAGGCCCCAGCCGTAAAAATTACATAGTCTTGAGAGAAGTCCCTAATATTACATTAAATCACACTGAGTATCTTTTATTGTCTAGAGCTTCATAGAATTTTATAATTACTCATAAATAATAACTTAATTATTTCAAGTCAACACATCTACCCACTATCTATTTTTTCACAACTATAAACTCCATAATAAAAAAAGAATTATTTTATATGTAGAAATATTCTATAATTAATCCTTTATCATATCTGTCCATGTAACATGTAAAAAAATTTTCAAATACTTGTGATGAACTTAAAAAGCACAGTAAGTAATATAAAATAAAGAATAAAACTGTTAGTATCTGAATTATTAAATCCCATGGATTTTTTTTTCACAAAATAATTATATTCACCCATAAAACACAAACTACATAGATTACATCATGTTATCATAATATTTCTACAAAACATTATAGAAATCATAAAATAAAAAGGTAAATTGTGGCATAAATATCATACATAAATTGTAGATTTCATAGCTTTATATGTATTAACCTTCGTGGTTAAATTTGTAATAATCATAATAGAATATTCCGTACATATCTTAGGAGAAACAATATGATTTACATCCATCACGTTTCCCAATTAATTGGAGATCATTCATGGGTTCACCCACCAAAGGCTTATCGCGAAACCACCCAAATTATGTTTATCATATAACCACCAGACAAATTTCCAAGTAACATTACATAATCACAACACATAAAAGATGCATAAAGGAGAAATAAAATATATACATTGTAATCATAATACATCATTTCAAGATAGTGATATAATGAATCAAATCTCTAAACTATTTAAATCATTTAATAAATATAACATTGAATCAAAGTGTCCTATATGACTTTGAATATTTTTAATGAAATTATAGAATTTATATTTTATAACATATATGCCCATATAAATAGATCATTAATAAAATTTTGAAAACATGTACATTAATGATAAATATTTACAAGAAAAAATATGTTAAACAATTAAAACATTGTTCTAGTTAAAGAGTACCTTACCACTTAATGAAATAAATGAAAAAAATATTTACAGAATAAAATTAAATAAATCATATAATATCATGAGAATATGCATATTGATGATATTATAAGTCAAAAGGTAGTATGTATACCATATAAATGTGAATTGGTGAATAACAACAAATAAGTCTCAATGCAAGGTAAATTGAGATGAAATCCCTTACAGAGATCATATTTATAGATTAAGGATAAATAAATAAAACAAATATGTGTGAAAAATATAAATACTCCCAATATAGTGGATATTCATTGCAAAACAATCAGATTTTATTCCCACATAATGTTGAAAAAACAAAACCAACAACATGGATATTTAACTCAATGAATGAAGATTGAGTTTATATTTCCCTTAAAAAGATCATATAAATGACCAAAGAATATAACAATGGGGTGATAATTTGTACAAACCGAATATCCACACAAATGGAAGGGGAAATTAAAACATTAATAAATAAATAGTGATTCCACACATAATCAAGGCATAATATAATCAAGGCAGTTTGTGTAAAACCCAATGAGTGGAAATTGAGTTTAAAAATTCCCTTATAACAATCATTTTGGTAATAAAATTAATTTATTGTGTATATTAACTATAAATAATCATAAATAAATTATAAATAAATAATTGGATATCAAAATTTATTTCTCACATAATCATTTCACGACATAATCAAGAACTAGAAGATTAACCCACTAAATGACAATTACTTTAATAAGTTACCTTACCATGAGTCCAAAATGTCTCATTGAATCGTAATGCTCATGAATAATAAAATTAGATCAATTTATACATTCTTAAAAAAAATTATTTTCATTATTTATTTTATATCCTTTATTACCATGTTATAACAATAAGGTAATTTTTTGAGTTCATATCAATAATTTTGTCGTTATTCGATACTTGATTCGAAAATGAACTTGTTTTGATATAAATTATCCCTCTGGTCATAATTAAATTATCTCAAAAATATTATTCATGAGTTAGATATCATTTACATCTAGTATATATGTATTTCTAATAGTCCATAGTATTTGGAGATAATAAATGAAATGCACCGTTCATGGAGACGGTAGGTAGTATATACACATGAACGCTACTTCCATTTATTTTTCATATTAAAGGAATAAAGACTAAATGATTCATAGGTATATTGTAATTAAAAAAATATATCTTGGTTATATTTGTAACTTATTTTCATTAAAAACATCATTTATACATTTTACATATGGCATGAACGAGTCATATCACTTTGAGTGAGCGATGGTCCACACTTCACCAAATGGAAATATTATTTTTACACATTATAGAAGGCATATAGGTATGTTGTAAATAAATATTTCAGAATTATAGAGAAAATATAAATGTAATATATATCATATATAAATATATTGTCATCAAAATGGACACCATGATAGGTTTTAGGATATAATTGAACAATCATCCTTTGGGGAGTGAGTAGTTAACAGTACAAATAAACATTATGTTTGTATCCATTAGATAGAGGTATGTGTAAGTATAGTTTAAAAACTTATCTGAAAAATTTCATATTATAATGAGTATACTTGTATTTTTATTTATTCATAGAATAATAATAACATATTTAGTGGGGAAGGAAAATAAAATAAAGGAACTGGAGAGAATACATTACCTCTAAATCGGGTAACCTCTATTGATTTGAGCCCAAAAGGATTTCTTGAATTTCCTTATACCCAAGGTAAAGATTCTAGAAGGAATAGATGGATGTTTGAAGATTATTATATTATAATTTGGATGCTCCAATGGGTATGAGAAGTGTGAGTAAGTGGGTATTGGTGGTGACGATTTTAAGGAGGATGGCACAATAAGAAACTCTTCCATTATGTTATTATAAATATATTTTTAGTTTTTAATTGTTAGAAATTGTAATATGTCCCTGTAAAAAGATCCTCCATGTATCTATGGTTTTATCATCTCCACCTTTCCACTCTTATACATCTATGGCTCCACTACCCGGTTATCAGCAAGTCTGTGGCATGATCCACCTTTTGTGGTGACCCTGTGGTTTGATTCCAGTTTTCAACATCATTGAGATTTGGGTTTGTTGTTTTAAGGTTTTATGAGTACTCTGGGGGTCTCTTGGGTGGTTTTCATCATTGATCCTCTACAGAATCGAAGACTCGCGATCTTTGGTGGGCTCGGCTTCCATGGTGGTATTGTTAAGTCTGTGGTCAAGTGTTGTTCATCTTCGGTTTGAGGTTATTGTCGTGTGCCTTGTATGTGTGATTTGGGTGGATTTGTGGTCTCCTTGAGTGTGGGTGGTGACAGGCTTTGTCTCAACTCATATGTGGTGGGCTTCTTCCTGTGTGGATTTCTGCATGTGCAGTTGTGGAGGCGGTGACCATATATGTGGACTTCATCCAACAAAATCTGATATTTGGGAGGTTTATGTTTAGTGATGTCCATTGGTTTTGTTCCTTTTAATGCGTTTTATTCTTGTTGGGTGGGTGGTTTGGATGATTTGTGGTCGTATAGCCATTCAGATCATGGTTTTGACATTTCCATGTAACTTGGCCTGGTTTTTATGGTTTCAATATGAAGGGTGGATTGAGGGTCCCGTGCAACGTGGTTTGCAACGTCTAGGAGTTTATGATGCTTTGTGGTTTTAGTTGGTTTCTATTTTTCAAGCTAGTGTTATTTGGTTGTTCGGATATATGATCTATGGTTCAAGGTTATGAATTCATATCATCTTCAAGAAGCTTCTCCTGAGGAGGTTTAGGGCACTGAGTTTCCTCTTTTAAACTGTTTTTTAGAATTGGGTGTTGAGAGGGTATGGCTTTGGCCTCAGTATCTTGACTGTGCAATTTTTCATGGGACAACTTACAGAGAGGTGATGTGAATGTGGATGTTGGGGTGAATGTTTTTTAGGCCGAGAGGGGATTTTATGTTTTAGTTTGGATTTTTTAATCATAGAATTTTGGACCTTGGAGACATGTTTTTTGTCTAACTTTTTGATGTCATTTTGGGTTCCCCTCCTCACTTAAATTGAGGACTATTATAATAAAAAAATTAAGTGAGTCACCCAAAGTGTAATATTTTAGGGATAAGATTATAATGGGACTAATTAATCATAACTAATATGTTTTATACATGGTTAGGTCATAAAATTAACCTTATCTTTTATCTTCAACCATTAATGAAAATCATTAACTCTTTCCATGTTTTTATATATTTTCATAATATATGCTTACTCTAGTAACTATAAAATGAAAAGAGAGCCATAAATGGATATTTAATGAAATTTTTAATATTATATATGATTTTTCTGAATAATATATTATTAAGAATAATATATCATTTAATAAAATATTATTTGTTTTAAAAAGACTTTTATATCAATTTTGACACTATTTAGTATTTTATTTTTGTTAAATTTATAACAACTTGATTCATTTGACAAAAAATAATTAACTAAAAGTTAATATGTCAATATAATCTAGAAATTTCATGGATGAAATTAATATATTAAAATTACTTTTATTTTAATATTTATAATATAATATATTTTAATCTTTTATTAATGAAGCAATCACTACATCATTATTTCATCAAAATTAAATTTATTTATTAAAGGTCTAAAATTTATAAATAAGATATCATGATTTATAAAATATATATATATATTTTTAATTACTATTTTTATCCTTATAGATCACTTATATTATCCCATATAAAAATTATTTTTATTAAAAGATACATGTTTATGTTATATTTCTCTTTTATTTAAATAAAATATTATAAAATGCCATTTTTACACCCACGTGGCTTGGAAATGCCAAAATTTTGGCCAAAGGATACTCATGTTCATAAATATCTCATCAAATATCAATAGGAATCGTTTATTGTAGTTTTATATTTTTATAATATTTTTTTACCTTTATTTTCCTTACATATCCTTTAACCATAGTAAATAAAAATAATTACTAAAGTTGAAATTCATAATGTATAAAAATAAATGGTACCTATTTACACAATTTGAACATTATGATTGTAAATATAGAGTCTATTGTTCCAAATTCAAAACACATAAACTGTATTAATTAATTTAATATTAATTCAATTGTCAAAACAAGAAAGAGTGTTCTTTAGAAGTAAAAACTTCCCAAGATTGATATTTGTTAACATCCAATTAAAATGTAAAATTACTTCTAATGACCAAAAAATGAATTAAATGATTAAGAAATAATCCAATAACACATTAAAACTAATTAAAATTACAATATAACCATATAAATAAATTATTTGAAAGAGCAGTTTTGAATTAAAATTTTGTTTTTTCACTATTCATAAAAATATGGATTTTATAAGAAATATTCTAGAATTTCAATGAAAGTAAATTTAGTTGTACCTATTCTAATGAATAATTATATTTGTGAAACAAAATATATAAAATTGAAAAATAAATTTATTTAAAAAGGGTTCACTATCTAGAGGAATTAAAACTTTAGTTTTTTGAAAAATACTTCTTTTATCCAAAAAATTGAATTTATTCTTATGTAATAACATGAAAACATATAAGATTAATTTAAAATATTACATCCAATATATAATATATATTTTTCCATTAAATAAAAATCCATAATGATTGATATGAATTTATAAACACAATTATTCTATTTTAAATAGGTTTTCAAAAAAAAACATCCTTGAAATTAAATTGGTTCTTATTTCAATTTATATTAAATTTGGTAAACAATGAATAATTATTTAAACATTTTTAAACCATAATTTCATTATTCAGTTTGTACTATTAATTCCTTCCATTCCAGCATCTTGGATATAATGGAAACCTTTAAATAATAACATTTAGTCATCTATTTAAGCATGATGTATCATATTATTTATGTTATTGAACAGAAGCATCTCATTTAAAGTAAAATTAATATTTTATTCATAAATAATAATAGACATAGAAAAGAATTATTTTATAGAAACCTAGGATTCTATATTGGGTGCTTGATCTAGTCCCTATTTGCATCCATATATTATGACCGGGTACCCAACGACAAATCAAATAGGGTGTGAGATAAAAACTCAATAGCCTACCACCCAAAGGTCAACTAAAAATTATTGACAATGAAATATAAAAAATAGGGGAGTGAAAAATATAACTAGTATAGGATTACAGAATGTGAAGTTCCCATGGGAAATTTAATCAATTATGGGATCCAGTAAATACATACAAGGATCCTTAGAAAACAATTGTGCGCCTCCAATCACAAGGGGGTATTAAGAAAAAAGTGACTACCAAAACCTCACCATATATCCTGACAAGTCATGTGAACCATATCCTTATCAAATAACCTTTGTATAAAACAATCACTTCCTTTCCATATAACTCATGTATCACAACATCATGGCCTTTACATATAACTAGAAATTTCATATCAACCATGTTTGCACCATACAATAAAAAATATCACATTTACCATGGTCGAGTTATATAATCAATGTGTCAGGCCCCTTGGGTCCTAATCCAAGGTATAGATGACCAAGGCATCCTTGTCAACTCCTGGGAGTATCTCGATGGAATCATGATTATGACACTGGTGGTGTATATGGATCATGTCAACAGTTCTTGTCCAAATAAAGTCTGTCATGCTAGATCTAAGAGGTAGAAATGGCTTTGGAATTATACTGAATCATAATCCTGGTTGAATAAAAGTCCAAGGCATATCATACCTTAAATCCGTACCCATGGGTGAAATAATAATGGAATATAAATGGACTGAATATGATTGGTAATGAAACCAAGGCATTTGATACAATTTCAAATACATCTCAATCTATTGTTTATTTAGAGTAACTCAGTGAAATGAGTATACCCACTCGTATTTCCATTCACATTCAATTACAATCAATGAGTATACCCACTCATATAACACTTCCACATTAAAAAAATTATTAAATTATGAAATGTATAAAATTTGAACACATGGAAAACATGGAAATATACATCAGCTGACACTCGATTTAATTCATTCCAATTCAATTCATTATAGGCTTCCACTAACTTAGAAATATAAAAAACACACCCCTTGAGGAAAAGGGAACACCCCAGAGGTGTCCTAAGCTGGGAAACCAACCAGAAATTAATATCAAAGGAATTATGGGCATCCTTAACAGGTTATATTTCAATTAATTAAATTATTCATTTCATTTTTTGGAGTTTCACCGAAATTATTAGTTGGAGTCCCAATGAAAAAAGATTAATAAAGCATAAATCCATGCGGTAATGTATAGACTAATTACCGTAGGACCCTAATAAAGTTCCCATACAGTTTCATTTTATGATTATACTCTGATCTGAATAAAAATGATGAATGGATAAAAAATATAAAAATATATCATATTATCTTGAACCGAAATATCATCATTGATCCATATTTATATTATGAATGAAACAAATAAAATTAATTAATCAATGACACATATCCAATGAGATTGATGATGACTTATTCCATGATTGGATGAATGAATGTGATCAAATACTAGAATTTGGCTTCATGTATGAGCTCCCAAATCTCACTGTTGTCCAATGTGATAGAATTGGGGTATAGATTTTAATTTATAAAAAGATTATGTTAATATTGGTATATTATCAAATTATAAAGTGCCGAATGGATTGGCTATGTATTTTTCCGAACCATATGCAAACCATGCACAAACTACTTTATGATGTGTCCTCTTATAGAATCACCACACATAGTTTGAATAATTGTGTACAAACTGTGAAAATACCCATTTCCAAAACTAATTGTGCTCATGAAAGAGAATTCACCTCCATATGCACGGTTTGAAAAAATGTGCAGTCTCCTCTTACACTCTATCTAGGCCTCACACTATGATTAATACCATGCATCCTACCTTTCATTGTATCAACTAACTATGTGGCCTAAATATTTTGTCAAAAAAGACGGGTTTTAGGCTCCGAACATGCCTTAGACACCCCTGATACCCCCATTACCTCAATTCTTATTCACAATAGGAAAAACAATCATTTATACTAGAAAAATAATTAATTTACCTTGTATTAAAATCCAGTATCTTATAATTGATCTTGTATATTGGCCTCCCTCTCCTAGGTCACATCTTGTACATGGTCATTCTACCATTGATCCCACACTATCGTAACTTCCATACCTCAGGGATCCTTCATTCGATGATAAAAATATTAATGGGATACAACATAATGGAATTATAATCCTCCACTCAACCTCACCGGGATGAAGGACATCAGACAGGTTAGGATGATAATGTTGTAATATAGAAAGGTGAAAGATGTTAAATATTTCTTTGTATCATTGAGGGATTTCTATCAGATAATTAAATAGTTAAACCCACTCCAAAATATCAAAATATCTAATCAATCTACTGTCTATATTGACTTAATAATTAATTCATTGATACCCCTTGCGTAGGTAAAATTATTAATAAAACATGTTCCCAAACCTCAAACTCTAGATGTCAGAGACAACAATCGACTTAAAAGTTTTTTCTAGACTAATCTATAGTCATATATTTTATAATTATTTATACCTACATTAATTTTTCATGAATTATATGTGCTCCCAATAGAACTATCTCTCCTACCTCTAACTATAACTGTGGAGAACAACATAGCCTACCCTATTGGTCCTCAAAATGATCCATGTGTATCATTGATTGAAAACTGTTGTTATACAAAAAATTGGTAAGATACACCTATATCTCCCCTAAATAACCAAGTTGAAATACCCATGATTGGAAAATTACCATTAATATTTGAATCATACACTCATACATCCCATCGATATATTGGTGATAGACTATTTATAGAATAACATATTAACATAGTGCCTTATAAAACACCCAAAAAATTAGGATGAAAAATGAGCATACCTATTTGATAGATTTTTATTAGTGATACCATGAAGACATATAATATCATGGATACAAATTTGACCCATATTTTCCACTATAAACATGTCCCAAATTGAAAAAATTGGGAGACAATCATCATCATATAGAATATAACAGATATTGTACCACATTATTGAGGTAACCATGGAAATCTTATCTTGAAATCCATGGTTATGAAACATTCTTTCAACACTAGAATGGTTAATGAAATTAACAAGATACTAGGTCACATATTCTCATAATTATCCACCTATGAGGCCAATGATCATTGATTATATTTTAATATTCATGCGTTTCAATTTTTACAAAAACCAGTTTTAGTTCATTCTATAAGTTGATATTTATTAAGAATCACATGTGTAATTAATGTTTTATGTGTAACACTTTTGTCAAAATTAATCATAAATATGTGATATATATATAGATTTAATTATTTGAATTTTATAATTCAAGAAATGATAGATCATTTAGTTTATAACATTTTTTCATCTATAATCAAATGACAATTCATAAGGGATAAGGGACATTTTTTCATGGATGAAAAAATATTTTGATAATACTAATTGGGTCATATGGCCATCAAATAAATATTGATCTTTAATTTAAATCCCAATTAAGAGAAAATTTTATATAGACACATATAAAAATATGGGGAACATTTCATTAAAATATGGAAAAATATAATTCAGTTGTTTTAATTGGTATCTTTGGGTCCCAATTTGAAGTGAAAATTTTGGGCTATCTATAGAAGCCTAAAAATTCAACCCACCATTTTAATCATTATATATGAATGGAAGATCCAATTAGGATGAAATTATTTTTTAAAAAATATAAATGATATTAAGAATAACATTTTTTTCTTTAATGACCATTCTAATTTTTTCCTTCTTCAAAGAGTATGTGACAACTCATTAGATGATTATCGTTGAAATTGTGTAAGAAATAAATCTATGAATGATGTGAGGGAAATTATCTCATAGATTTGATACATCAAGAATTAATAATTTCAGATTTTATAATAAAATAAATAATTATAATAAAACTGTAGAAAAAACCTATTATTGAATGATCTTTTGGGATTATTTTATTCAAAATATTTTCAGGTTTTTTTCATTTATTTAAATACAATAATTAGTTATTAAAAACAAATAAATAAATATAGATAGAAATTTCATAGGAAAAACTAATTCATTAAGTTTTTCAAGGTTAATTCTTTAGTCTCTATGGATTTAACACAATCATTTTCTATAATGACTACTATTACCTGTAGTGTAAATTAAAGTGATACCAAATTCTAGATCTATTTTCTATGACCTATTGTGTTATAAAAGATACATAAATAGTTTTCACATCCCACTGCTCTATTATAACCCCTTATTTCTATCCTATAAAATTTCTATCGAACAAATGTATTCATGGAGAACCTCTCCCTACTTGGAATATCCATCACTATGTTTGATCTATAATAACCATCCTATATTCTATTGGTTGGATAATTAATAACCCAAATCAATCATAATGTTTTAACTATAATTATACACAAAATTTTTCAATATATTATCAGTTTAAATAAAATAAAATACAATCTATTTTTTCCTTTATCTAATTTCAAATGCATAATTAACATCTTGGAATAAACCATAGGGCTCAACCCCTTGTCAATCCCGATCACCAACAAATACATGATACATTTTGTCACAAAAATGAGATAATTAACATATATGTTTCATTATTCTATTTAGATCTATTAATCACAAAAATTGTTATGGAATGCATTCTTAATAAGATTATATATTTTTAATAATTGATTGAAATATATTGTCACATGGAGACCTCTGATAAACAAAAAAAGCTGTGACTATTTCCAATATTTGGAAAACTAATGAAAAATAGAAACCATTGATTCCAATATTTTATGTGGCATAAAAATAAAAATAAAATTGAAAATATCCAACTTTAGAAACTATGAAATCAATGATAAATAATGGGTTGATTTGGTTAGGTAATGTTTAATGCAATAAAGATGAACATGACTGAACTGTTAATGAGAAATTAAACAATGTGGAAATTTATTATTGGATTCACACAAGGGAAACATGTATCTATGGACTGAATCTATTTCATTTGGATATAATTGAGACTTTCTAATATAACTACTCTATGTAACCTTCAATGAAATAAAAAAAATTGACTCCATACCCATTCTTGATATTCATCGGTAAAATTTTGTGGTCGAAACATTTATTCTCAAGGAACCACTTTTGTTGATAAATTTTTAAAATACAACCTAGATTGATTAAATATTACTACTTGTGAATTAAATTATTAGCCAATCCATGCCCAAATTCAAGTTCCACAAATCTTATCTCATGTCTCCTTTCATACAGGTAAATCAAAAAATCTATATTTTTATTTCATCCTCTCTTGAAGCTAATAATGATATAATTATCAATGATGGCTTAATAGAGAATAAAAAATCAATTTCATCAATATATCTAATACAAATTATATTATCCCACTCATTAGAATGCATGGAATTGTACTTCAGATTGATTATAAAGAAGTATCAATCTCAATATAAGTGAAAATAGAAAATGTTTTATTATGGAATTTGGTATTGGGTAAGTTGGGGGGTCCAAGTTAAGATAAAGACATTACAAAAATAGATGTTTACGAGGAAAAATGACTTCTTCATTGATTTAATTTCATTTTAATTTCATTTATCTTATTTTATACAATGTCTATTTTTTTATTTATTTGTTTTTCTAGAAACCCCTCAGGGTTTCAAATGTTATTTAATTTTTTGATTTTAAAATAATAAAGAAGTTTAGTATTTTAAAATTAAACAAATGACTTCAATAGTTTAAACCCAAAATTCATTCATCTCTAAGGATTATATATGTGACATAAATCAAAGGTGATCAGTTTCTTACAACACTATATTCATCATCAAAAAAGATAATTTAATTCTTGATTTCAATTCAAATATGATCCCACTCTTTCATTCCATGCATAAATTCTCTCTTATCTTCCCTTTTAACATCGAGGTATGTTATTATAACACTAATATTTTATAGTATATCACTTCTAAAATTTTAATTCTTCGATAGAATATCTTTCAAAAACACAAATTTTAAACGAATAATTTCATATAAGTAAAAAATAAAATATTTTAAATGACCATAATAACCCATCACCTAAATTTGAATGAATGAATAATATTTTCCAAAGATAGTTTTACAACTTATTAATGGAACATTTGTTTTAAAATTAAATGACGACACTTTTATAAATTCTACTAGACAACATAAACTTCATATTTAAATTTGGAATGTAAAAAAATATATTAGGTTTTAATTTTTTTTTTGTTTTTTTGAAACTATATATTTTATAATGAATATTAAAAAATAATTTTTTTATAAAAAATTCAATTTCCATATATGAAAATTCAATTTATCATTTGAATTTTATATCACCTATGAAAGTTTAAATAAAATTTAGGTATTTAAATAGTGAAAATATATTATATTTATATCATGGAATGAGTAAAAAATGTTTTAAAAAAGATAAATTAAGTGTTTTTATTTTTGAAAGTCGTACACATTTAATTATAATTGTATAATTAATATAATTATTCAAATCAAAATAAATTTTTATTAAAGAAAATTTAAACTTTTTTTCATATGATTATAAGATAATTAATGAGACCTCAATTTATTTTTAAAAATATCTTAAAAATGATTGTAATAAAAAAAATAGATAGTTTTCCAATAAATGATGTATTTAAAAAATCATCAATTTTAGGGAAAAATTATAAAAATGATAATTTTTTTATCTCTACACATATATAAATGGTTAGGGTGATATTTTGTTATTTCTCAAATCTAGTTGAATTATTTGGGAATAATGAAATAATGTAATTGAAGATATATATAAATTATAAGTTTAATACACTATTACTTGATTAATTGATGATGTAATAACCATAATATGAGACTATAATTATATTATTTCTATATAAATTCATTTAATCATAACTATTTATTTTCATGTGCCCACAGAATAAACTAATAACTAAAATAATCAAAAAAACACCTCTCATGTCAACTATAAATACCACTGGTCACCACCTATCCTCCTCATTCCTCTTAAGCCTTGAATAATGTAAAATTTAACCCAGAACTCTTAAAAATAATCTTCCTTACATATATGATCATTTTCACTCTCAAAAATACCAATACCAATTCCCTTAAGATGGTTTCCAATGAGAATAAATTCAATATGGAACATAATATTTTTTTTCAATTGTTTTATTTTCAATTACATTTCTTTTCCTATGATTACATAACCTTATCAATGAAAACATGAATTATAACCAAATTATCTTATATATATTATAAATTTATTTTTTTTTATGAAAAATCCATCATCAATCCTCTGATACTTTCACTTTTACTCAAAAAATGAAAATATCATTCTGGATGTGTGAATTTACTACCATCATGGATGATTCAATTTAATATTCCATTAACGCCATAAAATCTGGTGAAAAAACCATTTTTATAGTAAAATAAGAATTTATTATTAATATTATATATATTATAATGTTCTAAAACCAATTCATATAAATTATATTAATTAGTAAAATCAAACTAGTCTGTGATGATGGAAAAAACACAACAACAATCCAAACAATTATCATTAATGGTTTATCTAATAAATCATAATCATATCTAAAAATAAATATATGTATGACCATTTAATATTATTTATTATGATTAATAACATATATTTTTAGTTATATTGAATTAATCCCATTTACTTGATTTTTCATACATGTATACAAGTAAACCAATCATGAGAAACAATGATATGAACACTACTTAACAACACAATTAAATATTATAACTCAAAAAAATTTCCATTAATGAAGTTAATAAAATAATATTTAATCATATAAATGTTAAAAAATATCTCAATTAAATTATTATTGATTCTAAATTCTTTATCTAGGATACAATAACACTTTCATACATAAGGTAAGTGTTTCTTCAAGAACACCCATTTCCATTAGGGCTACGCTTTATATCTCTTACCATAATGTAATTCTTCATTATTATTATATATAACTTATAAAATTTATTTATATGTTCTAAAAACATGTATCTAGATAATTTTATCTTTATTTTATGGGAAAATAAATGATTTATAATGTACCATTTTCAATTTTCCTTAATAAGAAAGCCCGATTAAAGGGCACATTCCAATTTAATACCTATTCTCATTTATAATCCATAATTTTGTAAGTCATCAATATTTTTATAAAAGAAATAATTTATCATTAAAAATAATCTAATAAATTTTTTGGGGTTATTTAAATAATTAATCTTGTGTTCTATTTAATTACTCCACTATATTTTCTATTAAACCGCCCTAAAGTGCACAATTTCTACATATTCTTAACAATCCATTTACATTACTTCAATTAATATTAAATAATTGAAGAAAAAACATAATTTAATTTTTCTTCTATTTTAATTTCTAGATTTACATCTTGATAATCTGATTTTATCACAAATAATTCTTATTTCATCAAAAATAACTTTTCATTAAAAGAAAAAATGATATTTCTCTCAAGAATTCCTTTATAGTGTTATTTGTTGTTTTAATCTAGTTTAAAAATATAAGTTGAATATTATGATTAATTGGGATTAATATTCTTTTATAAAATCTACTATATTATATTAATTTTTTCAGGAATAGCTTAACTATGGATATTCTATCTTGATACCGATCACCATACTACTCATGAGGGTTTGTGATTATGATTACTATTTATGGAAATTTGTTTACAGTTCGTATGTATATATTGTTTATGTTTCACCCCATTAGTATGAGTAATTAATTAGACAATCCACATTACATGTGGGTACCTCTATATTCCCTTGATTCATTGGTATGTATCATGAGCCAAAACATATATGGATTTGGCTAAGGACTTGAAAAAATGTTTCAAATGAATTTGATGAGGTTTTGATGGTTTTTTTATGATGTATAGAACTAAAAAATACCTCATTATGATATTAGTACTTTCTCATCCATGTTATTATTCTACTATTATAAAATTCATCCTCATGTTTCATTCTCATGTGATTATTTATATGACATTATTTATTCATATTTTATTCTGACCATATTATGCTCAAGATTCTATTTTGATGTAATGTGTTTTATTCATTAACCATGCCTTATTATTTATGTTTATTTATGATAGATTACAATATATTTTCTACTCTTATTGAGTATATGATCTCCCCAATTTTATTGTTTTTTTTCAAGAAGTGAAGATGTATATTATGAATGACTATGAGAGAAAATCTAGATGTTTATGGATATTTCCAAAGAAGTTTCCATGATATATTCTATTTCATGTTGTAATTTAAAACGTTTGTTTTTTTTGTTTTTTGGAAGCTTCTAATATTTTCAGTCCTTTACTTTATATCTTAATTTTTTATTATACAAAGTTTATAAACTAATACACATTCTCTAGGATACTAGGGTTGAAGTTATTATAGTTGGTATCAAAAATAGTATTTCAAAAATAATGGAAACTATATTTTGAAAAAATATTTTAGGGAACATAACCCAAAGATTGACTTTTAGGATAACCATATAATAAAATCCTATATTATTTTCAATGTATATATTTTATTTGAGTTCAATAAAATACATCCCTATCTGGATACTACATGTGTATGTGGTTGTGGAAAAAGTGTACCTATTATTAACAACTTTGACAAGATTTATCGGGCCTGACTTAGTATAACCTAATACATGACAATAGACCTTACTGCACACCTAGTTTGACACTCCTAGTGGATATGAATAAGATAATTATAAAATTCATTACAAAACATTATAATGGATTTAAAAAATAATATTTCCCCAAAAAAACAATTTCTATTATTATGAAATTAGTTTTATATAAAATCGTCAATTTCTTGTATGTGTTACCAGTTCAAAATTATGCATTAAGATTAACAATATAATTTCATAAATTTCATTTTTAAAATATGGATCCATGTATAAGTAATGTAAAATGTATAAAAACAAGTCTTAAATGTAGGAATTTAAATCCCTTGAAAGATAATGATATTTTATATGGTATTGTAACTATACATGAACAACTTATTACAATATTGGGTCAAAACACTCATGTTATGAGCAATATCATTTCTCAAATAGAGTATCCTGATCCACAATGAGAATTATAATTGGCATAACTCTTTATGTGAAATCATCCTCAGTCATTAATCTGGAATAAAAACCCATTTATAGCTGGGAAAAAGATAAGTTCCTTTGAGAAGTTATTTCTTACTTTGGGAAGTAATAAATGTGAGAAGGCTGTAATGGAATTTTGTCATCTATTCGGATATTTGGATCAACAGTGGTCATTGATTTATAAAATAAGGACAAGGAGGAATTGTAATACATGGAATGGATATATTTTAAGGAATGTTTCATGGAAAAATATTTTCTTATAGATTTATGAGTGGATATCGAGTGGAAATTATTGAATCTTGGATAAAAAGAGGATGAAAACATTTCCATGATTGAATACAACATTAAATAGTTATAAATACATGATTTGGATTAAGTATATATTCCATGGGAAATATTATTTTATTAAATTATGTTATAAAACCATTTCTATTAAGGGAACTAGTTTCCCAAACTTTATAATCATATGGGGATATAATTTCTTCTGCTATCATGATAGAAAAATATTTCTCTATGTCTTATGAATTTTAGTGAAAGAAATAGAAGAAGAGAATGGTAGATAAAGATAAAGATATAGGAGAAATGGGGAAGAATGGTTTTCTCACATGTTATAATTGTGGGAATAAACATAATGATACTTGCCTGATGGAAATGGGAGTTTGTTACATGTGTGTAGAGAATGGTCACCAGGCTCATGAATGTATGGGAAAGAACGAAGCTGTATATATGAAATATTTCCACCGTAATGAGATGGGGGACTTTTCAAAAGAATTATCCATGGATCTAGGATATATAGGTAATAAAAAAAAGGTACCATGTTCAAGCTTATATTGTTTCTACAGTGGAAGTGGAATAATATTTTTTTTAGAATTTTGAATTATGGATATAAGAATCATGAGATATATATGTATTTTATTCTCATTCTTTTTTCTTTACAGATTTAAAGCATACATGTTTTTATTATGTTTTCAAGGTGATAATGGTATTTATATATTTTATATATTGGATTAAGAGCTAAATTAATTGGGGAATGTTATGTTAATTATATTTATAAAATTCAATGAATGCCCTACTATATTTTTATTATTGAATGTGGATAGACATGTTTTTTATGAGTCAAAAGATTATCTACATGTGAAATGGATCAAGTCAATATTTTTAATTTTTTGTTCATTGATATCATGTTATATCCCTTTTGGTGTTGGTAAAATTTTAATGGTAGAAGGAATTATTTAAGGATCATATGATTCATTAAAAGTTCTTTAGATGTAAAAAATTCATCTTGACCAATGATTTCTAAGAGTAAGGGATGAAGTGAAAATCTGTCAAATGAAACCCATTCCTTGATATTATACTTTTGACATGGAAATTAGTAATGTAAATTTATTTTCTCAATTTATTATCTGAATAATAAAAGAATCCATCAACCTTATGGAATGTATTTTGGAACAAAAAAATTTTTGTTTATTTTTTTATGACGAATAAATTGTATTTTAAATGATCACATGATTTATGGTTTCATGATGGATAACACTCTATTTGACATGTTCTCTATCACTACACATCAAAAAATTGGAGATATATTTATCTTACTTGTCCATGTGATCTATTTTGATAATTGATTTCCTTCCCAAAATCCATTATTTGTTGTTACCTTCGTATTTTATTTACCTTTTATTAAGAAGATGTTTTATTAACCCTATTTCTGATGTGGTCATCCCATAATGAGATTATAATGTATTGACCATTTATATAAAAAAAATTAAATTGTTGGAATACAATTTATTTAAGGATTAGATAATTTAAAATACAAACATTTTATAGTAGGTATCCATTTAAATTTAATATCTTTGATAGAATATCTTTCACACAACACTAAGCTTAAATGAACAATGATATACAATTAAATATCATTATTTTGAAACGAATGTTATTACCAATAAATTTAATTGAAAAAAATGAATAGTATTATCCGAATTATAAAATTTATATTTTTAAATTCATATAAATAATTTTTATTGGAATAAGATAAGAATAAAAAAAATTATTGATAAATTACTAGATTTTTTAAAAGACAGTTTTACCACATTTTTTAGCGCACTTATTTTAAAATTAATTTTTAAAAAATTAATAAATTATATTAAACATACTGAATTTCATTTTTAAAATAAGAATGACCAAATTTTAATAGGGAATTTTTTTTTATATTTTGGTGATAATAATTATTTTCCAATTAATAGTAAAAATAACAATTTTTATAAAACATTCAATTTTGTTATATGAGATGTCTATTTATATACAGACACATACTTAAACAATACATAATTGAGAGTTATGTCAAGATTTATAATGGTTTAATTTTTTCAGGTTTACTGTTTAAGATAATTAGATCATATCTATTACATGAAAACAAAAAAATTATAATGCTAACACTTCTACTCACTATCTGTTTTTACACAAAATAAAAGTCTTTAAAGTAAAACCTGCTTTATTCTCTAGATAAAAATATTATTTAATTCATATTTTATTTTTCACATCCTTTTGACTAATGGAAAACATTTCAAAAACATGTTATTTGCAAAAAAAGAACTGTTTGGGATACACAAGGAAGGAAAAAATGTTAGTGTTGGAAAAACTTGTCAACCATGAATACTTTATTATAAATTAATACATTTAACATTAATGAATTGGTATATACACATCACTTAATATAATCTCATTGATAACCATTTTTTAATCAAAATAACACCTTAAACACCATAGAAGTACACATCTAACATGTAATGGTAACTTGGGACATGACCATACATAAATGGAATAACCATACGGTCAACTTCCACACATATCAAAAAATGTAATAGCAGTATGGTTGACTTCCATACCCAATGCATTGGAGGTTATAACATAACCTCCCATCACTTGTTTATCATAGAACCCCAATATTTGGTTTATCACATAATGATCTATCTTTAATTTATCATGTAAGAACCCAAAAAAAATTCCAAGTACCATTATCATATCACATAAAAGATTTCAATTATCAATATCTCACTCATTAAATTTAATTTGGAATCAAAAGAGATCATTTAATGATATTGAAATAGTCAACCCACATTAAAAACCATTTTCATTACCAAAATACCAAAAATGTGAATAAGGTATTCCATTTACTTTGGAATCATTATGTATTATAGCGGAATCCAATTATCAAATAATTGATATAGCAACAGTGATTATGTTGTCATCATATATGTTAAAAAGAACATTCATTTTGTTGTTTTTCAAACTATTACATATAAAATACATAAAAATTTCACTTGATAAACAATGAATTAAATTAAAAATATATAAAAAATTCCTTTAAAATCATTTTATATCTATATTATAAATGTATAAAAAATATTTAGAAGGAAAATATTTCATAATTAAATATTTAAACATTCAAAGTGTGCCATTCAAAATTGAACATTTAAATAAAAATATCAATTAGTTAATACATTTTATAAAACATTAAATTAAATTATTAAAGATAAAATGTGGATATAAAATGTAATAGTGTCTATATATACACCTTATAAAAGAATAAAGGTGCATATTATCATGTATGCCTCAATGAACAAAGATTAGAATGAAATCACTTACAATGATTGTATCTTTAGATTATTGATAAATAAATGATATTTTTTTGAATGATAGAAATAAATACACAAAATATAATTGGATATATAGTGTGAAACAATAAGAGTTCATTCACACATATTTTTGGAAAATTAAAACCAATGACATTGATATTTAGCAGAATGAATGGAGATTTAGTTAATATTTTACTTACCATGAGTCCGAATCATCACATAAAATATTTACATTCATGGATAATAAAATTAGGTTAATATATAATTTATTGGGAATCATTTTTATGTTTTTATTCCTTTAATATAATCTATAACCAAATTAAAAAATTACATAAGAATGTTAGTTCATATTAGATGTTTTTTCCATATTCGGTACTTGAGTAAAAAATGGACTCGTTTTATGTAAATTGTCCATGCGGTAAAATTTACATAATCTTGAGTATAGTATTTATGATTAGAATATAATATATATATATATATATTTTAAAATGTATTTATAATAATCCATAATATCTGAAAATAATGAATGAAATTCACCGTTTATAGAGACGGTACGCCGTACGTACGAATGAACAAAATATTCATTTCATTTTCATATTAAAAGAATAATAATTAAATTATATAAATATATATTATAATATCATTATTATATTAATTCCATGTATTTATCTTATGTTTAATAAACCCACCCTTTATACATTATTTATATAGAGTTAATGAGTCATATCGCTTTGAGGGGGTGGTAGTCCACACTTCCCGAAATGAAATTATTGTATTTACACAATATAGAAACCGTAATGTTATATTCTAAATAGAAACTTTAGAATAAAAAAGAAATTATAAATTTAATAAATATCATATTTAAAAAGTGTGTTCATTATTACGGCCCCCCGTGATATGTGGTATGGGAAAATTCAACAATCATCGTTTCCTAATGTAGTAGTTCGTCATACACAGAAATAGTATGTTTGAGATATATAAAATGGAAGTGTGTGTATGTTTAGATTGAATCCGTTAAATTAAAATATCTTAGTATATTTAGGATACTTTTTTTGTTATGTAATAATATAATAATAATATTTTAGGTAGATTAGAATAGAAATTAAACTAAAAAAACATTAGAGAATGTGTTACCTCTTAATCAGGTAACTTATTTTGATTTATTCAAAAAGGATTTCTTGAGAGTCTTTATACCATATGGGATGCTTTAAAAATGTTGGTAGGGCTTTCAGAAAGTGGTTTTTATGTTCTTGGAAGAAAAAAAGGGTTCTTGATATGTGATTTTCAGAGATGATAGGGTACCTTTTTTAGGAGAGGGAAGTGGTACCCTTGGAAACTCTTACATTATTTAATTAATATAAATTAACTTTCTAATAAATATAGAACCAACATGATATATGTAGATTATAATATGTTTCAAGTTTTAAATCCTCTAATATAATAATTTTTATACATGTAATTATTTAATTTTAAATCTTATCTTTTCATTTCAACTGTATTTATTCACCATTAATTTTAATCGTGGTAAGATTAATTTAATTATTACGACACTATTAATATAACTTATCTGGAAAAAATATTCAATAATTGGACACTTAATTAACATTTATACCTTTACAGATTCACTTTTTTATTTTAATGAATACTTTGTATTATTAAATAATTTAAAAAATTAATTTTTTTATAGAACGTCGATTATGTTAATTTTAACACTATTCAATTTATTTAGTACATCAAAACTATAATCATTGATATTACATAAAAAACATTTAATATTCTTATAAAATGTAACCGTCACCTATAAAATTTTTTATGGAATAAATTATGTCAAATAATACTTATTTTAATATTTATTATATCATTTTTTTTATTCCTTCACTAGAAAATAAATCAATTCTTTATTATTGTGTCAAAATTAAATTAAATTATTTAATGAATAAAAATTATAAATTAAATACCATGATATATAAAATATTGTAATATTTATATTTACTATTTATATTAAAATATATCACTTATATAATGTCATATTAAAATTATTTTTGAATAATCTATATGTTTATAACATATTTTTCATTACTTTAACTTAAAAGTTATAAGTTTTATAATAAGAACCAAATTGCTTCCAATGAACAAATAGTTTTACCATGTATTTTATTGATCTAAAGTATCTCATACAATAGTGTCAGCACATGTTTTATGGTAGTTTCATATTATTATAATATTATTTTTACCCTAATTTACCTAGTTTATCCATTAACCGTGTCAAAACAAATGTTTACTAAATTACTATTCATTAAGTCCAAAAATAAAAGGGACCAATTTATATAATTTGGACACTAAAATTACAAAATATTGAATAAAATTTTCCAAATTCAAAACATAGAAGTTGCAGTAATTAATTGAAAACTAAATCATTTTGTCAAAATAAGAAAATGAATTTTTAATGTAAAACCCCTCAAAAGATTTACATGTGTTTAAATCAAATTTCAATGTGAAATTATCTCAAATGACCAAAACAGGATAAATTATAAGAAAAATATAAATATACTTTAAAACCATATCAAATGATAATATATCAACAAAAATAGATTAGATGAAAATGTATTTTTGAATTTAAATGCATTATTTTTTAATATTTAATAAAAATTAATTTTATTAGAAAAATACAAAAACTCAACAAAATTAATATTTTATATCATTATTATGTATAAAAAGATTATTTTTTCAAATAGAACACATAAATGTTTAATAGACTAGATTTTTAAAGGTTTATCCCTTAAAAGTCATTAAAAACGTTTTTAGAACAATACTCCTTTTTTCGGTAAAATTGAATTTGTTCTTATATAATATCTATAAAACATATTAGATGAATTTTAAACATTAAATTAAATATTATATATATATATTAAATTAATTAAATCTAAAATGATTTATTATTTTATTAACCCACGTACTTTTTATTTAAATTTTTTTCCAAAAAAACACATCATTTATATTCAAATATGTTTTATTAAATGGACTATTTAATTTGGAAACAAATAAATCATTATATAATCATGTGTGAACTATATTTTCATTATTTATTTAATCATTTTCATACCCAAAATTATAATGTCTATGCGATAACAATCATATTAAATAATAATATTCAGTTGGTCATTTAACCTAAATGTTGTTTATCATGTATGCTATGAAACATAGTGTTCCCATTAAAAACATCAGATGATACATTATCCCTACCCCCTTTTGGAAATTTAGTCCTCATAATTTCATTTTCGGATAGGTAACTAAGGTATAATTTTTCAAAATACCATTATTGAAATCCCAAGTCATGAAAAAGGATTAACAAAACATCCACCTAAAAAGAAAGAAAATAATGTACGGAGCTCACTTTAGATAACACATACATGGATTACATGTAGCAAAATATAGATATGGAATCAAAAATTTCATTTTATTTATAAAAAAAATTCTTACATGAAATGATCTAATGAATGTTAACAATCATAAAACCAAAAAATTTTTTATTAGTTAATAGTTCATTTATTTCATAATAGGAAAATTAAATGGAAAACATTTTTGTTTGAAGAAAATTGTCTTAATGTTAGGAATTATTTTACTAATATGAATAAGAAAAAAAGGAAATAGACTTAATTTACTAGTACAGTTTCATCCATTAATCTAATTCCACCCCAAACTCATCTTTTTCTCTAATCAATGAGTATTTCGGATTTTTTGGTCACACATGAAGCACTAGAATCAACTTATTGAGAATCATATAAACCATAAAAGATGATCTTTATATATTCCCTATAATTAGACATTAACCAAAACAAAAAATGGTTTGTACATGATCAAGTAATTCCCCTAAAAAATAATATTCCTTTAAAAAGAGAATGACTAGTTTTTATTCTCCAAAATTCAACAATAATACCCAAGTTTATGATGTACCATTCAACAATAAAAAGTCTTTAAAATTCTTCAAAATAAGAAAAACTAATATTGAAACCTAGTGTTTATAATTATATTTTTCACATAGTCTTCTAGGATATGTTCTAACTTTAATCTCATTAAATCACTCATAATGTCTCATTAGAAAAAGTAATTTTCTAGTCACATATTCTCACTCATAGGTTAGTAATTTCTATAAATACACCAAATCTCTATAAGTCGACAATAAAATCATAGATTCTAGAAAAATATATTTCCACCATTACTCCTCTATTAAAATCCCATAGTTTTCTTTTTAACTTGATCATATAGGGTTCCCAAAATGGTGAACGTCTTACAAAATAAAATTTATCAATTAATCACCAAATAATTTTCCAATAATAATGAAATATATTTTTTAAAACATAGGTTCCAAAAATAACCTTATTTTTATTCAATAAACTTGTTTAACCAAAAAGAACATCATAATTACCAAGGACATTATGTAGACATGTGGTAGGTGATGTACCCTTGTTTCCCTTTAGTTGTGAGTTTGATCCTCGCATCCATGTCAGATGAGATCGGTTTCCACCCATACTATGGGTTTCCCTTTATAAAAAACTATATAATTAATATAATATTAAAAAATATAATAAAGACCACATAAACTGTCCATAAAATGTCTTACCCTTAATAGTTATTCCATGCCCTGCATTACGCATCCCAAAAACTAATAACCAATAATTTCCTTAAAGATGATTGTCTCCAAAAATTCCATTAGTCACCTTAAAATTTCATAACCTAAAGCCTAAAATAAAATTCCATGAAATTTGACTTCTGATCAACCATAGAATTATAAACTCATAATGATAACAATAACTATTAAGAAAACATCATAATCTCTAATGTTTTCTAAACCAGGCTCTGATACTAACTATAAGGACCCAGCCTTAAACGTTACATAATCTTGAGTTATGTTATGTATTATCATTGATCATATTTTATTTTAAAATTTTTATATAATTGGGCCATAACTATTAAATAACAAATCAAATATTACAAAGTAGATACTTCCACTCATTATCAATTTTTTCCAAAATAAAAATCTTCAAAATAAAACATGATTTATTTTCCTGATAAACATCATCTTGACTTATTCAATTCAATTAATCATCCTTATGACCTATGGAAAGAAATTAAAAAACATGGAATGATAATAAAAATCTCATTAAGGGATACTGAAGGAAGAAAAACTATTAATATTTCAAATAAATTTAAACCATTAATAATTTATCATAATGTAATTCTGTTAAACATTAAGAAGTAGTAAATACACTTAACTGAATATAAGCTAATTTATTACCATTTTTCTAATAAAAAAATCATAGTAAAACCAATATAAAGAAACATATTACATATAATGGTATCTTGGGACATAACCATACTTAGATGGTGTAACCATATGATCTACTTTCATACATATCACTAAATTCAATAGCCATATGGAAGAATTCCATACCAAATGCATTGGATGTTATAAGGTAACCACCCATCCTTTTTTTATCACATAGCCACTCATATTTGGTTTATCTCATAACCTCCACTATTTTTTTTATCATGTAAACAAACATGAAATTTCAATGTAGCATAATCATATCATATAAAAGATAGTAATTAGAAACATTTCACTCATATTATTTCATTTTAAATCACAAGATTTCATTTCAATATATTGAAATTTTGAATCCACATTAAAAAAAAATTTAAATAAAAAAATTTCCAAAAAGGGAATAAGGTATTTCTTTTCCTTTTGAATCATTATGTCTTATAGAGGAATCCAAATAAGAAATAACGTATATATTGATGGAGAGGATTTTTTTCTCTGTATACATTATAAATGGAATCCCTTTTGGTGTTTCTTAAAATGATCCATATAAAACAAATAAAAATATTACTTTTGATTTACATTTTATTATATTAAAAATATTTAAAAATTTCATTAGAAATAATTTTACATATATATAACACATATGTAAATTAGTATTATGAAGAAAATGATTTTATAATTAAATATTTAAATGTTCAAGGTGTCGCAAACAACATTGAACATTTAAATATTAATCTCCATGAGTTAATACATTTTAAAAAACATTAAATGATATTATTATTGTTGAAATATTTTTATTAAATGTCATAGTGATGGTATAAATACCTTATAAAATAATAAATGTGTATATAATCAATTATGCCTTAGGGAAAAGATATTGAGATGAAATCCATTAAAATGTCATTAGATTAAAGATAAATCAATGACATAATTAGGTATGAAAAATATAAATACACCCAATATATGTTGATATTCATGGTAAAACTATCATAGGTCATTCAAACATATTATTGGAATAAACCAATGACGTTGATATTTAACTCAATGAATGGAGATTGAGTTACGATTTACCTTACCGTGAGTCCAAGTCATCATGTACAATATTTATATTCTAGAATAATAAAAATAGGTAACTTTATACTAGCTTGAGACCCATTTTAAAATTTTTATTCATATTATATAACTTATATCCATATTATTAAAATTACATAACTATTTATGTTCATATTGGATGTTTTGTCGATATTCATTAGTTTAAAAAAGAAACTTATTTTGATGTCAATTTTCAATATTGTCAACATTAAATCATCAAAAAATAGTATTCATGATTTAAATATCATATATATCCAGTCTATATGTGTTTAGAATAATACATAGTATTAGAATAAAATAATAGTAATGCTTCGTTAATGGAGACGGTATATCGTACGTACACTTGAACACTACTTTCTTATATTTTTCATATAAAAATAATAATAAATAAATGACATAAATCAATATTATAAAAACAATTTTATATTAATTTCATATTATTCTCAAAGTATCAATTAATCCATACTTTATACGTTCCATGTATAGTGGGAATGAGCAGTATCACTTTGAGGAGTTGGTTGTCCACATCTCCTCAAACGAAATTATAGTATTTAAACAACATGTAAAGCACAATGGTATGTTCTAAATGAAACATACATAAAAATGAATACAATATAAATATATTATATATCATATGTAAGAATAGTGTCCATTGTAATATCCATCAAGATATGAGGTGTGGGAAAATTGAACAATTAGCATTTAGTGAGACCCTAGTTCTTTGTACACAGAAAATGTATGTATGTTACCCATTAAAGGTATGTGTATGTACGTGAAAATAGAAAAAATATCATAAAGACATTATAATATATTTATGATACTCGGTTTTTATGTAATCTTAGAATAAGAAGATTTTTGGGATTGGATAATGGAAATGAAACTAAAAATCATGAGAGAAGGTGTTACCTAATAATCAGGTATCTTATTTTGATTTATATTGAAAAGATTACATGGGAGGATGTCTTCCCTAATAGAGGATTATAGATTATTGGGTGGTATCCTAGGAAGAGGCTGGTAAGGTATGGGCCAAACTAGAGGGTTCTTGAAGTGTGGTTATTAGAGAATAGGGGGCACCTATTTATTGGAGAGGGAAGATCCACCCATGGAAACATTTAAATTATTAAATTAATAAAAATTTATTTTTTTAATTAAAATGGATCCAACATGAGATATGTCTAATATAACATGATTTTATTTAGAATTACTCTCTTCCTATATTTTTTTATTCATGTGTTTATTTTATTTTAATCCTTATCTTTTCAGTTTACCCTTAATAATTGTTTTTTAATTTTAATTATGGTAACAAAATTTTAATTATAAAAATACATTCAATTTTACATTTATGTAATAAATTTTCAATATTTAGATGGTTAGTTAACTTTTATACCATATTATACCTTTTTTATTTAAAATATTTTTAGTATTTTTAAATAATTTTTATTATATTCATATTTTTAAAAAAGAACAATTTTTTCAATTTTTACACAATTCATTTTATTCAATTTTAAAAAAATTGAACAGAGAGATAACATAAAACAAAACCATTAAATTGTATTATAAAATTCCATATTCACCAATAAAAATAAAATATCACAAAATATATATCATATAATTTTAATTTTAATATTTAAAACATCATTTAATTTATTCCTACATTAAAAAAGAAATCACTACATCATCATTTATTCATAATTAAATTTAACTATTTATTTTATAAAAATCATAAATAAAATACCATTATAAATAAAATATTTTTATATTTATAATTAATATTTATATTCTTATAAGTCACTGATATAAACCCATACTAAAATTGTTTTAATAAGAAGTTATGTGTTTGAAACGTATTTTCCATTACATTAAATTAAAAGTCACAAGTGTCCTAATAAGACCAAAGTGGCATAAAAAAGCCAAATTTTCATCCCAAGGGTTTTCAATGCTAGTAATATCTCATCCAATAGGATTGGGAAAATTTATATGGTATTTTTATTTTATTATAATATTATTTTTACCCTAAATTTCCTAATTTTCCCATTTACGATTGTAAATAAAAAATTACTAAAGTTTATATTCATATTGTCCTTAAATAAAAGGGAACAAATAAAATTTGTTTTAAATTTTATTTAAAATATGGAATCTATTTATTCAATTTAAAAATTAATAAGTTGATGTAATTAATTTGAAATTAATTCCCTTGTCAAAATGAGCAAACTGGTTTCTAAAAGTAAAACCCATAAAATGATTGACATATGATTATATCAAATTGGAATGTGAATTTACCTACATTGACCAAAATTATAATAAATGATAAATTAATAATATAAATTTAATTTAAAACCAATTAAAAATATAATATTTCAATATATATAAACTATAAAAAAAAGGATGTTTTGAATTAAAATACATTATTTTCCCAAATCCATTAAAAATGATTTATATAAAAAAATAACAGAATTAAAAAATATAAAATTTTGATTTCCGAAATCTATAAGAGAATTTCATTTTAAAAAAAATATTATTAATGTTACTAAAACTATATTTGAAAACGGATCTCCATCAAAAGGCGTTAAATCTATATTTTTAGAAAAATACTCCTTTTATTCGTAAAATTGGATTTTTTTTTCTTGTCTAATATCTATAAAATATATTAGATCTATTTTATAAATTAAATTTAATATATTTCACATATATTTCATTAATAAAATTGAAAATTAGTTATTATTTTACAAAATTGTTTATTTTTAATTTAAATTTTTTTTCATAAGAAACACATCCTTTATGTTCAATTGGGTACTATTTTTTTCCTATTTAATTTGGTAACCAATGAGATATTACATAAACATGATTAAAAAGTACTTTCAAAATGTAGTTAATAATTTTCATTCCCACCTTTCTAATTTCAACTTGATAACAATCTAATTGAATAATAATATTAAGTCGTTCATTTAAGCTACATGTGGTGTATCATGTATGTTATGATCATAGTGTTTCCACTAAAAATAATGGGAGGTAATAGTTAATGATTTTAATTTTACCTCACCAATTAAGGAATAAATAAAATTGTTGAATCTAATATGTGAAAATATGATATATTGATATCATAAAATAAGTAAATAAATGTTCCAAAAATGATAAATTATTTGTTTGTATTTTGGTAAATCGTAAAAATATAATTTAAATTTTATAATTAATATATATATTTTACTTAAAGTATATTTTCATAAAATATACTCATAAATTATTGTTTTTTTTTTGTTACTATTGTAAGGTAATCTTATGATACATTAATTAACTTTTCAATGTGACATAAAACAAGAAATAATTTTAAAATTTTTATTTTTCAAATAAATGACTATTTTAAGTTGAAATTAAATTTATCATATTTATAAAGTTATTTTTATTAAATTTTATTTATGTTTAATTATATGTTTTGAAAATTGGTTAGGGTAAATTTTTGGGATTTTTCAAAATTAGTTCAATGTTCTGTGAATATTAAAATATAGTAATATACTGTATATAAATATTATATGTTAAATAGCCTATTAAATTAGAAATTGATGATGTAATAACCAAAATCTCAAAATATTATAATCCAATTTATGTATTTATTTATATAATCATCACTATTTATTAACATGATCCAAAATAATAATGTAATGAATAGATTAATAAAAAAACCCCTCTACTCGACTATAAATACCACCCCTCCAACCATCTTCTACTCACACCTATTAGGCCGTGTAAATTTTCCAATTTCTACCCAATACAATTTCCATGTTTCATTCCCACGTCCAGGAGCCTCTCTTATTACCAAAAATCTAATCCCAACCCCCTTAAAGAGGTTCTAAAGGAGAAGAAATTCAAGAGGTAAAATCCTCTTTCATTTTCCATTATATTATTTTCAATTTATTTTCTTTTCTTATCCTTATACAAATTCAAATATAAAAATGAATGAAAAATCAATAATATTATATATAAAAATTAATTTTATTATTTTAATTTAAAATCCATCATCAATCCCCTTATTCCTTATTTTTTATTCGAAAAAAGAAAATATCGGTCATGATATCACCATTTACCGCCATCGTGGATGAGATGTTTTCATTATCCATTACTGCCATCAAGTATGGTCATTAAACCATTAATATGGGTAAATAAAATTTTATTATACATATTCTATATCATATAATGTTCTATAATAAATATATATACATTAAATTAATTAATAAAACAAAACTACTGTGTGATGATTGAAAAAATGTCAATATAGTCAAAACTATTATCGTTATCATTTTCTCCAATGATTCAAACTCATATCTGGGAAAAATGATATATAAGAACATTAATATTTTTTATGTACTATAATAAAATATAATTAAAATTATTTAGAATTAATCCTTTTTTAATTGACCTTTCATACATGTATGAAAGTGAACTAATCATAAAAAACAAAGAAATGAACAATCCTGGACAAAAAAGTGGAATCTTATAACTCGTCAAAAATTCCACAAATGAACTTTATAAAATTATAATAAATAAAATAAATTTTTAATATGTTTTTAATTACATTACTAACCAATCTAATTTCATTATCTAAAACATTAAGTACAATATATGAATGCTTTTGATCATAAGGTAAGAGTTTCTTCCTAAAACTCCATTTTACAATCGGGTTACGCATTATCTCTATTTACCATAATGTAATTATTATTTATTTTTATATAATTCATATAAATTATATGAATATGTTCAAAAATCATTTATGAATGTCATTTCATCTTTATTTTTAGGGTGAATTTAGGTTTTTTCGGCTCCCTTTTCATTTCATCTAAATAATCAATCATGATTAAACTGTAATTCACAATTGTTTATTCATTTTCAAGTACACTCCATCATATATTTTAATACATGGATATTTTCCATAACCAAATCTATTATCAAGAAAACAATAATATATATTTCGTGTTTTATATAATCAATTAATCATATAGATTCATTAATGAAATTTTTGTTTTCTGTTATACATCACTAAAGTGGCCAATGTATAAGGACACTTAAAAACTCAATTACAAGTTTTAACATTATTTGGACTTCAACTATCCCTCAAAAAAATTAATTTCCATTATCTTTTTATTTTATGGGATATAAATTTTTAAAATATGATTTTATGGAAAATACAACTAATTAATCCAAAAGAAACCTTCATTGCAAAGTAAAAAAATGGTATTTCTCCCAATAATTACTCGATGATTTTATTATAGTATTTTAATAAGTTTCAACACCCTATGTTAAATATTATTATTAATTAGTATCAATATTCTACGTTATTATATACTATATTTTATTAAAATATTATTATTATTTTGAAGATGGATGTGCTATCTTGATACCATTTACCATATAACTCATAATAGTAAGTGATTTTATTTACTATTTAAAGAATGTTATTTCAATTTATATATATATTTTTTCTATGTTTCTACCCATTCATATGAGAAATGAATTAGTCTAAACAACATATTGGTGGGCCCACTGTAACTTCTCAATGAATTGATAGGTCTCATGAAACAAAACAAATATCGATTTGGCTGAGGCCATAACCATTTATTTTCGGATGTCTTGTTCAAGGCATCAAAAGTATGTTTATAAAGTCAATAATTAAGCATTCCCTCATTATGATATTAGTTATTTATAATCCATGTTATTATTAGACTCATATAATATCTATATTTATGTTTAATTCTTATCTAATTATTAATATGGAATTATTTAATCCTCTTTTATTCATGAAATATTATCTTCAAGTGAATGTTTTAATAGAATATGTTATAATTATTCACCTTAATGTTTTGTTTATGATTATTTTTCATATATTCAACTATATTTCATACCCTTGCTAAGAATCTATGATCTCCCCTTTATTGTGTTTTATTTTTCCCCATGTGTAATGGCCCGGACCTCTCTGGCCCATTCCTTTGTCAAAATGAAAGTCGAGAAGTGTTATGGAGGGTAAAATGGAATTCTCCCACACTTTTCAGAATTTTGAAACTACACACCGTGTTGTTTGAGTACACGTCGTGTACCCTCTTTCCGGGTATACCCTGTTTTGAAGGTCGTGTCCTTGCTGTGTAGAATAATGGGTTCACGCCGTGTGACCAGTTCTACACGCCGTGTAGTCCTTCCTTGCGTACGCGTTACTAGTCAATGGACATGTACCATGTTGGAGCCATGTCCTTGTCGTGTTCAATAAATGAGTAAATGTTGTGTGTCCAAACTATATGCCGTGTAGTCCTTCCCTGCGTATGCGTTACCCTCAAACAGTGTGTTGGCCAGTCAACGGCCGCGGAGTCGTGTTGGAAGCCACGTGTAGACCGTGTGATAGAACCGAGTACATGTTGTGTACCATAAAGTACACGTCGTGTACCATAAAGTAGATGCTATGTACCTTTACTTTTCATGCCTATAAAAGGAGGGGTCCCCTCCTCCTTTCAACTCACACCTCTCCTCCCCTCTCCTCTAAGCAGAGGTATCCCAAGAGACTCAAAGGCTCTTTCTTCCATAACATCTTTGTCTGAGCTGTGATTTACGATCCATCAGCGGCCACGGGTTTGTAATGACGAGACGAAGCTTCCGAGTTTGGATCTGTTGTCTTTCCTCTGGCCTTTTCATTCCGACTTCCACCCGAGGAGGTTTTTTCGGGACCCGACAGAAGTGACGGACACCGACGGATGTCTTCTAAGGTTGATCCGGGCAAGCGTTGCGATCTGGAACCTATTGAGGTAGGGATTTTACCTTCATCTCTCTAATTTGTGCATCATGAGGGTTGGGGGTTCTCTTGTTTACGTGAAGCACTTTTGACCCGATTTAATAAAGATAATAACTGGATTATATAACGTGGATGGGAAGTTGTGATTGCTGTTACTTTATATCATGTGTTATTATGTTGTGAATTGAATGAGCTTCTACCTACTGAAAATCACAGTCGTTGGGGGCCTTTCTTTATGCAATTAAATGTTTCCCTCTCCTTCTGGATTTTCTTATGCATGGAATCCTTGTGGAATGTGGGAATTGGTTAATCACGTAATGTTGGATGTTTAAAATCTGGAAACCTTATTTGATCACCCTGTATAAAAAAAATGGAATAATGAACATTTTGGTGTTGGCTTGGTTACAAGGCATGTGATGGGGGTGTTTTGTGGGTTGTTGTGGATCCGGTGAACAGCAGGGCTGCGGTTTACTTGGTTGTGGGTTGGTGTGAATGTTATGAGGGTGATGGGCAGCGGGGCTACAATGTATTGTATTAAAGGTATGATGATGTGCTGGTTCGATGTGGTTGTGGTTATGGTGGATGGCAGAGGGGCCTCAGGGATGTGTTTGAATGTGAACGGGCTATGGGTTGTGAATATTAATTAAAAGTGGAAGAGTTAATTAATGGTGTGGCGTGGTAATGAAATGGAAATAAGAATCAATGGGGATGGTTCTTTGATAAGAGGGACTTTGTTGTGCTTCTTATGTTTTCCTAACTTGTTTTGTGGATTGTAGGGATATGTTTTATGAACATTTGGTGTGGTTGGTTGTAAATAGATTCCCAATAGATAAGGAACAAATGAACTATTTCTTCTATAATGTGAAAACCTAAAAGGGGTTGGGTTTGTTTGTTTTATACATGCTTCGTAGTAGCAGTGCTGAGGCACTTGCTCAGTTTCTCTTTTTAGATGTCATAGGTTCAGCTGTGTGGTTGGTATACATATATATATCTCTGTATCTTTTGTGTTTTATCGCACCCCACCCATGTTGAGCACTTAGTGCCAAACACTCCCATTTCATGGGAGAGGGTGTTTTTCCTTAGTTACTAGATCCTTCCACCTCCTTCTCCCCTAGGCTGTGATGTCTTCAGGAGACCTTAAACCTAAGACTCTTTGGGTAGGTTTCTATTTGGGTGTCTTTAGGCCAAGACTCTTCGGGCAGGTTCCACTCTTTTCCCAAGAATCTTCAGGATGAGGCCTAGGTGTGTGTGGGCAGGATACGTAGTTGTGAGGCATAGGTGTGTGCGGACAGGATACGTGGTTTTGAGATCCAGGTGTGTGCAGGCGGGATACGTGGTAGTGAGGCCTAGGTGTCTGCGGGCGGGATACGTGGTTGTAAGGCCCAGGTGTGTGCGGGAGGGACACGTGCTTGTGAGGCCTAGGTGTGTGTGGGCGGGGAGAGTATAGCAGTGTTAGGATGTTCATCATTAGGAAGAGTAGCTAACTAAAGGGAAATGGTGTGGGGTACCCAATACACTTGTTCTTCTACTACTACTACCTATTTTGATTGTCTTTTGGTGAGTGTGGATGGTGAGGTTGGGTGGATAGAGTTCCTTGCTAGGCATCTTCTGTTGTTCTCACAGGACATTAGGATGTCTCCCCACTTGTGAACAAGAGCTTTAGGTTTACGTACTGAGTATACTTGTATTCTCACCCTACTTTTACATTCAGGTTTCTAGGAGGAGTACCAGGGCCGTGCGGGACCCTACTAGTCGGATAGTTGGAGTTTTTGTCATTGTTGTACCATTGTTTTCTTTTGGTATTGTACATTGATCTTTCTTGTACATATACTTTGTTGTAAAATTGTTTGAACATGCATGTGGGTTTGGTTTGGGTTTATTTCTATACACTTGTTCTTTTTCCTTTTAGGTGGTTGAATTGTCCTATTTCCCGATATTTAACAATAAAAAGGGTAATACCTCCCATATTTGTGAAAAACTCATACCCTTGGTGCTAGCCGCCACCCCGGGGCTTACTAGAGGCGGGACTCGGGGGGTCATTATCTCCCATTCACCATTGCCAGCTCAGGAGGGGAATCTTTGGAGGGAGGGTGTCTTGAAAGAATGGTATCAGAGGGAGGTTGATAGATAGGATGAATTCTGGAGTTAGGCATAGTGAGGATTGCATCGGATGGTAGGGAAATAATGTTATTTAATCTCGGTGCATGACATAGGCCAGGGAAGACCGGCTAGAATGCAGGATTTTTTGGCCCCCCATGATCTGATGCAAGGACTCTGAGCCTACTGAACGACCAAATGAGACTACATTGATTGCAGGGTAGAGACCCTACGAAAGGTACATGCATCGTCATGATTGTGTTTTACTTGCTTTGGGTGTTCTGGGAATGAGATTGAAAGAAAATGTTAAAATAAAAACTTATGTTTTCCTTACTACTTGGGCTTAGGAGATCCTTGTTTACCGTACAGCTATGGAACCTGGACGTCATCCCCAGGTGGCTCAGACGACCGAGGCCCAGCAGATTCAGGCGATCGATCAACTGCGGATTGACCGAGAGGAGGAAGTTAGCCAGTGGCAGAAGACTCTTCGTTCTTTCCAGTGGCAGACCCTCAAGAAGTACGAGGGTAGTACTTCAGATACGGAGACGGAGGGGTGTATTGAGGAGCTATGGATCTCTTTTACCTTGATCTATGCTCTGAGGGAGTACTGGGATACCTTAGCAGTCAGTCAGCTGAGAGGCGCGGAGCGACAATGGTGGATGCTCTACCACAGAGAGAGGATAGAGGAAGAGGTTCCATGGGCTGACTCTGAGAAGGAATTCAGAGAGGAATTCCTTTCTTCCATGATCAAGGCAGATAAGCAGTAGGAGTTACTCTCCCTTGAATAGGGGAGTATGTCGGTATGAGAGCTGGGGATAATGTTGAAAGATCTCATGCGCTTTGCTCCAGATCTCTTTCCGGATGAGGAGTCTCGGGCGAGACGTTTGGAGGAGGCGCTTCGTCCTTCTCTCTAGTATGTTGTCACCCCCTTCACCCTTCTGACGTACTTGGCAGTATAGATAAGGCGTAGGTTATAGAGAGGATGCACTCTCTGGGAGGTGCACCCGGAGAAGGGATCCAGCCAGGTTCATCGAAAGGGAAGGCAGTTAGAAGCAGGTCTCCTGTGACGGGACCTTCCAGGTTCAGGCCGGTGGGGAGTAGGCCCCAACAGTTCCAGTTTAGATCATCCAGTCCTCATCCCTTATCCACAAGCCCAGGAACGAGGTGTTTTTCATGTGGAGGTTTCAGGCACATTCAGAGTCAGTGCCTGACCCGAGCTCAGTACGGTGGAGGTGGGAATGTTCAGTGCCCACCTCAGCAGCACCAATTTCCAGTGAGGCCCTTCCAGTAATATAAGGACCATGCCCCTCCAGGGGAAGACTTGACAGGTGGAGGCTAACCTCAGGGTGCTCCTCCGGGACCTCAACCAGTGCGTGGTCATGGAAGTGGATGACATCATAGAGGCAGAGGATCTGGGCGTGGAAAGTTGGATGCAGTAGAGTTGGCACCTCCAGCAGAACCAGAGGTGGTGCGAGGTACAGTTTGTTTGTTCAGCACTCTTGTTTTGCTTTGTTCGATTTGGGAGATTTGCAATCCTTTGTTGCACTTGTTTTAACCCATGCTTTGGGACTAGACATAGAGAGAATTTTCGTACCACTAGTACTGAGTACACCAGTTGGGGGGCTAGACCATCGTTTCTTGTGTTTTCTAGGGATGTTGGCTGACGTTGGGACCACATTAGACTAGTGGGGACCTTCTTCTATTACAGATGCATCCATACGATGTCATCCTAGGCATCGACTGGTTTTTTTTCTATTAGTGCCATTATCGACTACTTCTTGAGAAGAGTCGTGTTCTCAGACGTGGATGGGCAGCGTATAGCTTTTGTTGGTGAGAGGAGCTATCAGGCGGGAAGTCGGCGTGTAAATCCACTCCTTTCCTTGTTGGGAGGGTTATCAGTGGTTCCAACTGATAAAGAGATGATGGAAGTCCCAGATATTTTTGGGGATTTTCACGATGTTTTTCCTAAGGAGGTTGTGACTCTACCCCCCCCCCCCCCCCCCCCGACGTGAGGTTGAGTTTGGGATAAACTTACAGCCTGGTGCCTATCTGATTTTGATGTCCCCTTATTGGATGGCACCTTCGGAGTTACGTGAGTTTTGGATTTAGATTGACGATCTGTTGGAGAAAGGTTTTGTTCGACCCAGCGTGTCGCCATGGGGTGCTCCGGTTTTGTTCGTGAAGAAGGTAGATGGTGGTGTCAGGCTATGCATAGACTACCGAAGGTTGAACCAGGTAACGGTCAAGAACCGTTACCCCCGCCCAAGGATATATGATGTCTTCGACCAGCTGAGGAGAGAAGGGTGGTTTTCTATGATTGATCTACGATCAGGATATCATCACCTAAGGGTAAAGGATAGTGACATCTCGAAGACGTATTTCAGGTGTAGGTGTGGTCACTTCGAGTTTGTACTGATGCCTTTTGGAGTTACGAATGCACCGGCTGTGTTCATGGGACTTATGAAATCTGTCTTCCGGGAGTTTCTGGACCAGTTCATCATTGTATATATCTACGACATCCTGATCTACTCAAGGTCAGAGGAGGAGCACATTGAGCATCTCAGGGCAGTCTTGGTAGTCCTTTGACACCACCAGCTTTACAGGAAATTGTCTAAGTGTATGTTCTTGAGGCAAGAAGTACACTTCCTTGGGCACGTGGTGTCTCATCATGGAGTATCGGTGGACCCGTCGAAGGTGGAGGTAGTTGTTTCATGGGAAGGACCCAAGAGCATGGAATAAGTTCGTGGTTTCTTGGGGTTAGCAGGTTACTATTGTAGGTCCGTTTCAGACTTCTCTCGAGTTTCTCCTCCTTTGAAATCTTTGATGAGGAAGCACCAGGTCTTCCTATGGAGAGAGCAGTTCCAGAAATATTTTGACTACCTGAAGGAGAAGTTGGTTAGTGATCCCGTAATCAGGCTTCCAGAGGAAGGGATATTGTATGAGGTGTTTTGTGATGCTTATAGCCTTGGTCTGGGGTGTGTGCTGATGCATAAGAAGGGTGTGATTTGTTATGGGTCTGGGCAGTGGCACCCTCAGGAGCATAACAATGCCACCCATGACATGGATCTTGTAGCAGTAGTGTTCACATTGAAGTTGTGGTGACATTACCTCTTTGGGGAGTGCTTTGTGGTCTTCTCAGATCACAAGAGCCTGTGTTATATCTTCTTCCAGCGTGACCTAAACTTACGGAAGTGGAGATGGGTTGAGTTTCTCCAAGACTATGACTCTGAGATCTCTTACACTAAAGGTAAGGGAAACGTTGTGGCTGATGCCCTGAGCAGGAAGTCGCATCAGGATGTACATCGGGAATCTGCTGATGCTTGGAAGGCAATGGGAGATTTGAATGCCTTGCACATGGATGCAAGGGTAGAAGGTGTTAGAGGCTGTTTGTTTTAGATGACGGTGCAGTCCTCCTTCTTGCAGCAGGTGGAAGAGTCTCTGTGGGGGAACTCTAAGGCAGAAGTGATGCGGGATCCTGTCGATCAGGGGAACACTCCAGAAGGCTGGTCAGAGGACAGCCAGCATCGGATGCTTTTTCATGAAAGGTTTGTTCTGGAGGCTATGTGTGAGGGAGTTCTCCATGAGATTCATAGCTCAGCCTTAGCAGTACATCTGGGAGTTTCCTAAATGTACTGAGGCCTGAGGGAACAGTTTTGGTGGCCCGGGGTGAAACGGGCAGTGGCGGGGTTTGTGGCTAGATGCCTAGTGTGTAAGCATGTGAAGGATGAACACCGTGTTCCAAATGGTTTTTTGCATCCTTTAGATGTCCCTGAGTGGAAGTGGGATGACATCTCGATGGAATTCATCACAGGCCTACCCAGAGCTCAGGGAGGTTATGATGCAATCTGGGTAGTGGTGGATCATCTGACGAAATCAGTTCACTTCTTAGAAATTAAGGAGTCAGGCCTGGTGAGTACCTTAGCACAGAGGAACGTAGGCAAGGTGGTGCGTTTGCATGGGGTCCCGAAGACTATTTTATTATATCAGGATACTCGGTTTACCTCACGAGTCTAGAGGGGGCTAAAACATGCTTTTAGAACCCAGCTATGCCTTAGCACTGCTTGCCACCCCCAGACCGATTGGCAGATGGAGTGGACTATCTAGACATTGGAGGACATGCTGCGAGCATGTGTTCTTGATTTCGGAGGATCATGGGTATAAAACATGCCTTTAGTAGAGTTTGCCTACAACAACAGCTTCCACTCTACTATTGGGATGGCACCAGGATTTCTATGGAAGGATATGTCGTTCATCAATTTGCTTGGCATAGGTTGGTGAGACAGGTGCTCTTGGGCCATAGGTAGTGCAGAGCACCACAGAGAAAGTCCAGATTTTACGTGAGAGGATGAGAGTGGCTCAGGACCGACAGAAGTCTTATGCTGATCATCGGAGGAGGCCCTTGGAGTTCGAGGTGGGTGATCATGTGTTCTTGAAGGTTTCCCCTCGACGGGGGCAGCAGAGGTTTGGAAAGGGGAGCAAGCTATCACCTAGGTTCATCGGACCTTTTGAGGTGTTGAGGCGAGTTGGTGAGGTGGCTTATCAGCTGGACCTGCCACCTCAGTTGGAGAAGGTTCAAGATGTCTTCCACGTCTCCCAGCTTCGTCGGTACATACTCAATGACTCCCACGTTATTTACTGGGGAGAGTTAGTTATGGGAGACGATGCGACCATCGAGGAACGACTAGTCAGAATCAAGGATCGTAAAGAGAAGGTGCTCTGTGGATGAACCATTCCCTTGGTTCGTGTGTTGTGGAGGCATGGCTGCCTCCAGGAGAGCAATTGGGAGCGGTAGACCCAGATACACACTCATTACCCGGAGTTGTTTGGACTTGTGTTTTTCCCTGGTTCTTCTGAGCTTTGTGTTGATGTTGTACTATGTACCTTTGACATATGGAATGCTTGGCTTGTCAGTTGTGAGACCCTTTGTTTCCTTATTCCCTGGTAATGTGTAACATGTCCGGATGTGTGGAAAAAGGGAAAACCTGAACCTTAATCGAGACGCATTAATGCGGATGCGATTGAACCCGTGCGGGCAAGACAGTTCCTCCTAAAGAGGATAATATCTCGACATAGGAAAAGGAATTTTCCCCAAACCACATGTTCGGGAAGTGTGTGGGTTGTGTGGTGTTAGGGGCAGTGTGAGTTGAAAAATCCTAATGTATGAATGTGGGAAGACCCAATTCTTAATCGAGATGCATTAATGAGGATGCGATTAAACCCGTGCAGGCGAGTCAGTGCCACCTAAAGCAGATAATATCTCGACATGGAAGAACGCCGTGTAGTTTGAGTACACGTCGTGTACCCCCTTTCCCGGTATACCCCGTGTTGAAGGTCGTGTCCTTGCCGTGTGGAATAATGGGTGCACACCGTGTGACCATTTCTACACACCGTGTAGTCCTTCCCCACGTACGTGTTACCAGTAAACGGTCGTGTACCGTGTTGGAGCCGTGTCCTTGTCCTGTGAAATAAATGAGTACACACCGTGTGTCCGAACTACACGCCGTGTAGTCCTTCCCTGTGTATGCGTTACCCTCAAATTGTGTGTTGACCAGTCAACAGTCGCAGAGCCGTGTTGGATGTCGTGTGGAGACCGTGTTAAAGAACCGAGTACATGCCGTGTACTTTTTCTTTTCACGACTAAAAAGGGAGGGGTCCCCTCCTCTATTCAACTCACACCTCTCCTCCCCTCTGCTCTGAGTAGAGCTCTCCCAAGAGACTCGAAGGCTCTTTCTTCTATAACTTCTTCATCAGAGCTCCGATTTACGATCCGTTAGCGGCCATGTGATCGTAACGACGAGGTGGAGCTTCCGAGCATGGATCTGTTGTATTTCCTCTGGATTTTTCTTTCCGAATTCCACCTGAGGAGGTTTTGCCGGGACCCGACAGAAGTGACGGACGCCAACGGACGTCTTCTAAGGTTGATCTGGGTAAGCGTTGTGATCAGGAACCTAATGAGGTAGGGATTTTACCTTCGTCTCTCTAATTTGTGCATCATGCGGGGTGGGTGTTCTCTTGTTAACGTGAAACACTTCTGAACAGGTTTAATAAAGATAATAGATGGCTTATATAATGGGGATGGGAAGTTGTGATTTATGTTACTTTATATCCTGTGTTATTATGTTGTGAATTGAATGAGATTCTACCTACTAAAAATCAAGGTCATTGGGGGACTTTTCTTATGCAATTAAATGTTTCGCTCACCTTATGGATTTTATTATGCGTGGAAACCTTGTGGAATGTGGGAATTGGTTAATCCCGTAAAGTTGGCTATATAAAATCTGGAACCCTTGTGTGATCACCCTGGTTAAAAAAATTAAATAATGAACATGTGGGTGTTGGGTTGGTTACGAGGCATGTGTTGGGGGTGTTTTGTGGGTTTTTCTGGATCGGGTGAACAGTAGGGCTGCGGTTGACTTGGTTGTCGGGTGGTGTGAATGTTATGATGGTGATGGGAAGCAGGGCTACAATGAATGGTATTAAAGGGATGATGATGTGCGGGTTCGGTGTGGTTGTGGTTATGGTGGTTGGCAATGGGGCCGCAGGGATTTTTTTGAATGTAAACAGGCTATGGGTTGTGAATATTAAATAAAAGTGGAAGAGTTAATGAATGGTGGGGCGTGGTAATGAAACAGAAATAATAATTAATGGGGTTGGTTGGTTGATAAGATGGACTTTGTTGTGTTGATTATGTATTCCTAACTTGTTTTTTGGATGGAAGTGATATGTTTTACTGATGTTTGGTGTGGTTGGTTGTGGATAATTGCCCAGTAGTTAAGGAACAAATGAACTATTTCTGCTGAAATGTGAAAACCTAACGGGGGTTGGGTTTGTTTGTTATATGCATGCTTCGTAGTAACAGTGCTGAGGCACGTGCTTAGTTTCTATTTTTATAAGCCATAGGTTGGGCTATGTGGTTTCTATACATATATATATATCTGTATCTTTTGTGTTTTATTGCACCCCACCCATGTTGAGATCTTAGTTCCGAACACTCCCATTTCATGGGAGAGGGTGTTTTCCCTTAGTTACTAGCTCCTTCCGGCTCCCTCTCCCCTAGGTTATGATGGCTTGAGGCGACCTTACACCTAAGAATCTTTGGGTAGGTTTCGATTGGGGTGGCTTTAGCCCAAGCCTCTTCAGGAAGGTTCTACTGTTTTCCCAAGAATCATCAGGATGAGGCCCAGGTGTGTACGGGCGGGATACGTAGTTGTGAGACCCAGGTGTCTGCGGGCGGGATACGTGGTTGTGAGGACCAGATGTGTGCGAGTGGGATACATGGTTGTGAGGCCCAGGTGTGTGAGGTCGGGATACGTGGTTGTGAGGCCCAGGTGTGTGTGAGCAGGATACGTGGTTGTGAGGCCCAGGTGTGTGCGGGTGGGGAGAGTGTGGCAGTGTCAGGACATTCATCGTTAGGAAGAGTAGCTAACTAAAGGGAAATGGTGTGGGGTATCCAATACTATTGTTCTTATACTACTACTACCTATTGTGATTGTGTTTTGTTGAGGGTTTCTGGTGAGGTTGGGTGGATAGAATTCCTTGCTAAGTTTCTTCTGTTATTATCACAGGACATTAGGATGTTTCCCCACTTTTGCACGAGATCTTTAGGTTTCCCTACTGAGTATACTTGTATGCTCACCCTACGTTTACTATCAGGTTTCTAGGAGGACTACCAGGGCCATGCGGGACCCTACTAGTCAGACAGTTGGAGTTTCTGCTATTTATGTACCTTTATTTTCTTTTGGTATTGTACATTTATCATTCTTGTACTTGTACCTTGTGGTAAAATTGTTTAAACATGCATGTGGGATTGGTTTGGGTTTATTTGTATACACTTATTATTTTTCCTTTTTGGTGGTTGACTTGTCCTATTTCCCGATCTTTAACAATGAAAAGGATAATGCCTCCCATATTTGTGAAAAACTCATACCCTTGGTGCTTTTCGCCACCCCGGGGCCTACTAGAGGCTGGACTCAGGGGTCATTATCTCCATTTCTCCATTTCCAGCTCAGGAGGGGCATCTTTGGTGGGAGGGGGTCGTGACACCATGATGTGAAGATGTCTATTGTGAATGAAATTCAAGGATAATATAAGAGATAATAGATGTCTCAAATAGAGTTTCTATGTTGTAATTAATTTCACATTTAGTTGTAAAAATTAGAAAAATTATTTATTTTAAAATATTACAAATAATTTGGTCCTTCAAGATGTTTCTTCCTTATAAGTAATGTTCAGGAACATAGTTTAAATGGAATAAAAAATTTATTAATGAAACTATGAGTTCAGTGAACAAAACATAGCTGGCGCACCAAACACCCCAAAAAATTAATGTTTAATAACAAATAAAACTTGAAATAATAATTGGTAAATACAATCATGAAAACTAAATATGAATCATGACACAAATTGTAAGATGTAAAAAAAAATTAGTCGATTTCCCACCAACATTGAGGTAGAGAAATTTTGTTAAATTAATCAACATGCCACTATATATCCTAAGAATTTTTTTTTTGACATATAACATGTTCCTTCATCATTTGAGAAAGAAACATCTCCTCCCAATCCATATATAATTATAATCCACATCCCGAGGTCTTCACAATTGAAACATGCTCACCTCCAGCCTATCTGTCATATTCTATAGTCACCCCCATGATCAACACCAGTCACCCCATGACCCGAGGACATATCATTGGCTGTCTTCATTAGTACTCCACCGGATATTTTCATTATCTCCAACCTGATGTCACCACATTCCAATTTTTTATTACAGTAATTTGAGGTGTTTGCTGTTGAAACCGGCTTGCCACTACCCTATCTAGAACACTCTCTAGTCACCCTTGATACCAACATCGATCCCTTGCAGCTCGACATCCCATCTCTTTCTAGCATCCTTAGTACTTTCATGCCCATCATTTCATCCATACCCAACATCAAGGTGGTGGAACTCACCTAATTTCATCCCAACCTTATCATTGTCCCAAGATGCCACTGATGGCACTATATTCATTTATTGACCACCTTTGAAGCCATCATAACATCTCTAATATTGTCCCAAACCTCACAACCACTATCATCCCATCCACAACATCATCATTTTTTATCCTCCCTTACCTATGATTGTGGAATATCTTTTAAAAAACAACTAGATACAAATATATGTAACATATTCATCTTGTGACAAACAATAGAGAAAAACTATTATCATAAAAGCTGGGTTTATTAGGCATACAGATAAGATCTTTAGAAGAGTCTCCATTAAATACAGATCTTTCATCCTAATAAATCGAACCATCAAAAATTCTCATGTTCTCTTTCATTAGATAAATAATTATATTCAGATAAGAAAATAGATCACCAAAAAATTGTTCCTCTTATTCTTATTGAAAAACCACAACCCAATATTCCACCCAATTACGATTTCCACCACATGCAGAAAATATCAAATATTTCTAAATGGTTTCTCTACATAATATAAGTGACATGCTTCAATTACTATAGTAGTCACCATAAATGATTTGTTATTCCTTGTTTTCTATACCAATGCAATAAAATAAGGAACTATATTTGGGATAAAAGGATCTGGGTTTTTAAATTTTCTATTTGTGTTATAGTGTGAAATAATGTAAAGCAAATTGTTTGGTATACAACCTTGGTAAAAAAAATTTAAAATAAATTGAGTAAATAAATTGGAAATAATTTTCATTAACCCTAAACAATATAATTCATTTGGAAAACTGTAAAAATGAATATGAAATAACATTCCATACCTTGATTATTATTTCAAATACTGCTTATGTGCATAAAAATATTTTTTTTAAATTACTTTTTTGTTGTGAGTTTTCACTATTAATATTTTCTCCATTTTAATGCAATTTATATATTTCATGTCATTTTTATTTTGGGATGTGTTTTTGAGTTACTAGGATCTATTCGTCATATCATGGCGTTTAGGGTAACTTTGAGTTTAATATTATTATACAAAAAAATAGAAAACAAATAACCATTTAGAGTATTGTTATTTATATTGAATGGTGTTTGGAATATGTGGATCAATACTCTATAGAATTATTTCCTATAGTTAAGAATCTCAACTTTATTATGTAAAGAATTTAATTTATATAATGTGTGGTTTTTGGCCCTTAGGTATCATGACACCATATTTTTTTTCCTAGATTCGATCTCTTCATCATTGTTGATGTTAAACAAATTTAAAAACAAATAATAAAAAAAATAAAAATAAAATATGAAAATAATAAAAAATTTATAGTCCAAATAACATGAAATTGGATTCCCAACATCTTTTTTCCATTTATTATACCATTTAACATGAAAATGAACCATCATGTCTATTATGATACATAACACATCATCAGGATTAACTAAAATTAGATTAAATTTGGTGATAAATTTGAGCACAAGAATGGGTATATGATTGGGATATGTTTGTGAAACTAACTTCTGTTAAATTAATTTTATATAATTCATGATTTTTTGGAATAATGTTTCTTCGTGATCAGTTAACGTTGAAATTTATTTGTTCTGTCAATTGAATTTTGATATTTTTTTATACAATTATTGATTAAAGCAATGAAAACACAAGTTAAGAGTCTAATTATCCATTCAACGATGATAATATTCATTTTTTATATTTAATATTCTTGTGCCTCAATGTCCATAAGCTACATTATTAGTGAATTTTATAAATTGATATTCATTTACCATCACATATGGAGTTCAAGTTTAAATTATATCAATTTTGGACCAATTAAGCATACGATAGTTTAATTCATTTTCCAATATTTGAGTTTGATATTTTAGGATATTATTTAACACATTTTTTGGAAAAAATTAATTTTATTATGAATTGAAGATACTTATGTTTAGAATGACATTTTTTTTGCAATTTTGTATAAATTTATGGACAAATTTTATGGGTCCATTGGTCCGTAAAATAAATATAGATCCCTCTATTCAAGAAAAATAATTCATTAATTTTAAATAAAGATAGATAATGTTATGAGGAATATTCTATTAAACTATGTAAAAGATAATTTATATGTTTTCAAGGAGGTCTAGGGGCCCAATTTGATGTTTAAGGCTGGGGAAAATTTGAATGCCCAAAAATTCATCCAACCAATTTAATAAAAACTAATGATTGAAAGATCTAATTAGTATGATATATTTTCAATAATTAGAGGAAATCTAGAATAAATTTTTTATTTTCTAGGAAAATACCATTGTCAGATTTTTTTCAGAGTTTTTTTTAACTCAGACGGTGATTATTCTTTAGAATTTTTATGAATTTTGTTTGTTACTGATGTAGGGAGATTATATCATTTATTATATTCTTCATGAATTAATAAGATAAATTTTTAAAATTAAACAATTACATTCAATATGAAGAAAGATACAACCTAAGATTGGATCATCATTCTTAATTGGTTTAGTATAAATATTTTTTTCATTTATTAAAATAAACTAAATCAAACTAGTTTGAAACATCATTGACCCACTCCCCGCCAACGACATTGACTGTCTCATGGTAACTTCTTAAAACATTGTGGATTTGACTGGTACAAGTCCTATGATTACCAATATTCTCGATAGGGGAATGTTTGAGTGTGGAAAATTTTGTGGCTTAATTTTTAGGGATCGAAGTAATTTACCATGGAAGATAAAATCACTTTCTCTTCCCACTTACCCATTCTCACCCTTAATTTCACTACTATAGAAATCCATTTGGAATAAATCCAAACATGGGGAACCACTCAGGATATTACTACTTCACACCATGTGTGATGTATAATGACCATCATAGATTATATTAGTGATATAATGAATAACCCAATAAACCATATTTTTTGAACACATATGTGTCACAACACATTAAAACCTATAATAAGTTCCAATTCCAAAAATGGGAAATCTATACATCCTCCAGTCCAATTCTAACAAATAAATATCCAATAATAATAAACAATCATGCTCTAACCCACTATCTTGCCTAATCCAAAACCATTAAATGTTAAATTGTGTCAAAATATTGAGAGAATAAATTTGAATGTTTCATCATTTATAGTAGATCTACATGTCCTTAAAAATTTTATAAAACCTATTCCCAATCATTTTTTCTTTTCTGAAATATTTATTAATGAATACTTTTACATACAGTTATCTTATAAACAACTCTAGAAAATAAAAATTTCTAATATTCTTAACCCTAATGGAAAATATAAACCATTTATTCCCCAACATTTTGTGGCTACAGAATCATAGAAAAATACTGAAGAAACTACTTTATAATTTATGAGATCAAAGGTGGATAATAAGTTGAATTCATTAGGGAATGTTGAAATATAAACCAAGGCACATGAGGGAATTGTTAATGAAGGTTTAAATCGAGAGGAATTTTTTCACACGATATAAAATATTATCCATGGATTAAATCTCTTTATGAAGTATCCAATAATTATTTTTCAAGATCACTACTCAATGAAACCTTTAGTGAAATCAAAATATTTAATTCCACACCCATTAATAACACTCATCTCATAAGCATGGGACTGGAATCATTTTTTAAAAAATAAAAAAAAATTGATAAATTTTGAAAATGAAATTATGTCAAATTAAAAATATTTACCTTTGTATTAATGTGTTATCAAACCCGAGATCTAATTCAAGGTCCATAAATCTACTCGAGAAAATTACTTCGTAGGTGATAATCAAAGACTTTACATTGTCATTTCAAAATATCATGAATCCTATAAATAGATAATTATATATAAAGCCTTAAAAAAGAGTAAAAAAGTGATTAGATTTGTTATTTATCATATTTATTTTAATATCTCACCCATGGGGACATATAATATTGCACTAAAAATAGATTATAAACAAAATCTCAATCTTAGTCTAACTGAATACATGAAAATAAATGTAATCTGTCAAAAGCTATTATTTTGTACGTTATGGTGTCTAATTCATATTAGAGACTTTAAAATAAGCACTTCTAAATAAGAAAAAAATATGATGTACTGATTTTATATTATTTTAATATATTTTCTATTTTTTATTATTTCTTATTTTTTAATGACCCCCTTGGTGTTTCCAATGTGGTATTTTTTTTATTTTTTGTGAGGTTTCATAGATGAATCAGTTTAATATTATAAAATGAAAGGCATGTGTTCCAATGTTCAACACCAACCATCATTCATCCCTAAAGAGTCTATATGTCACATGAAGTCATTATGGGAAATCACTTACTATATGGTCTTCATCTTCAAACCCAATGATTATGCTCTGTGTTTTCATTTAAAATTGCATTACCCCCTCCTTAATTCAATGTATAAAATATATTTCTACTATATTTTAACATAGATGGTCTGTTAATTTATGTTGAGGTGACATAATGAAAAAATGGTGTTGTATGTGATTCCATGGTAAAAAAATAAAAAATGAAAAAATGTGTGAATAATTGGTAATTAAATTTCATTAATCTTAAAGATGATAATACACATTGATAACAACAAAAAATTAAAAATTATTTTTTCCAACCTTTATTCCTATTTTAATGAAATTTTATGTTTGCGACCATAATGTATGGATACCTTTGTTGTCTAATATTATTTTTAATATTTAAATTTTCATCATTTTAATCAATCATCCAAAATGAAACACCTTTGGATTGTGTGGTGTGAGTTTGAGTTCTAGGGGTAAATTCCTTCTACTATGTGTTTTAGTTCCACATTTAGTTTAAATTTAGTATTCAACAAGAAAACGAAACAAATATTAACCATTTAGAGAAATGGTTTACAAAAATTTGAGGTATTCCGCACTTTAGGATCATGAATCCATATATCTCTTTACTAGATTTAGGCTTCACACTCTATATATAAAGAATTGAAATAATATAATATGAGGAATTCAGAATTTGGGGATCATGAATCTATAGTTTTCATTCATGGATTTATTGTTATCATTCTGATTATACCGTAACAAAATCAAAACAATATCAATAACAAAAAAATATTTTGAAAATATTTTTTTTGATACTCACCGTAATGATTTATTTTATTTCTACCTATACAATCCAATTATTTTATTAAAAATTATGAAACTAATCCCCATGTCTATTATTGTACACAACACATAATAATGCTTCATGGAAATTGGATTAAATGTTGCGATGAATTTATACAATGAATTAAGAATTGGGTTGGGATATTCAAGGGAACTTGACATATGTTAATGATATTGTTGGATTTCCTGATTATTTGGATTGATATTTTTTGTAATTATTTTATGTTAAAATGTTATTGGAAAAGGGGATTCATTTTTCATATATTTGAGATACCATTTCTTAAGACTATAAAAAATCACGTTCTGGAGTGATTAGAGACTAGAATTGGATAATATTATTTTTTATAATTTAATATTTTTTTTGTTTAAATGTCCATAATCACAAAATTTAGTGTATTTTACAAATTGAAGTTAATTTCTAGTCATATGTGCACTTTATGTTTAATGTGAATCAATTGGGGCCCAATTTATCATCATCTTGTGGAATAATTCATTTATATTACTTGAATTTCATATTTCAAGATATTATTGATCACTTTTCATGTAATGTTTTTTCATTTGGATAAATATAGGATTCGTAAGTGGATATGGAAATTTATTGACATGGATGCAAAAAATTTCTGGAAAAATCAGATTAGAACATCGACCCATCAAATAAATATGGTGCCCAAAATTAATTACTAATAAAACTATAAACATTAGTAATTATAAATAAAATTTTGGATATCAATTCCTTTAACTATGGAAAAATTTTAATTCAGATGTTTTTAGGGGTATCTAAGGAAATAATTTGAAATTTAGATTTTGGGCCAGATTTGAAGGGCCAAAACATCATCCCAATATTTTAATAATAAAATCTGAATGGAATATCAAATTAGGATAAAATTTAAATAGAATGTATTATAAATATGGAATACAATTTTTCTATTTTATTACATTCACAAAATATTCAATCTTCAATGTGTATAATTATTATCAGTTGAAGGGATTAATCTATATCAAATTTTGTTGTAAATGTTAAAAATTATACTTTTAATTTTTCTCACAAAACATTGACTTTATAATTTAATGGGTTGAAAAGTAATTATTCTTTCTTGGACCTAGGATCCTATAATTAATATTTTATATGGTATAGGTGATTTAGTTAGTGGGTTCATGTTTTTTCATTCAATTATAATGTTACTCTCTCGTTTTATAATCATATGTTCGATTTATCTCAAGTATGTCGTTTAGAACATATTAGTTTCATAATAAAAATTATTATTCATGATATTTTCTATCCTTTTTTATTATCATTTTGATATCCTTTTATTGATGTGTGAATTTATCTGTGCCACAAATTGTGAATGTCCTCAAAAATGATGGAGTGTTTATTATTTAATTATTTTCAATTCTTCAGTGTCACTTCTTTATATTGAATTCTATCTTCCATTGAGAGATTTCTATAAAGGGAAGGCTAACCCTTTTATGGTTTTATCCAATAGAGTTTCATGTGGATATATTGGATGATATTTCATGATTTTAAAAAATATAATATTATCATTATTTTTGAACCTCTATTTAATGATTTATTTTATTCTTTCTCTTATCAAATTTTAACCAAGAAACATTTTGAGTTCTAGTACGATCCAACTCCATTGAGTGATAATAAAATTGATCCTCTACATTAATTGGTTTTTGGCCTTGAAATTTTATATGAACTAAAATGATGAATGTGTTGAGTGGCCATATTTCATTATTACAAGCTTCATAAATTAATAAGCTATAATTTTCTAACAAAAGTAATACACCAATATAACCCCACAAACAACCTAGGAGACACATATTTCATTACCATTTATCTCTAAATAGTTTTTTTATTTTGTATGAATTATTTAAATCCACTCATTTTTTCTTAAAAAGTATTTCTAAATATTTGTCCACTTCATAGCCAAAAATCCTACCAACACTTAATGTGTAAAGGTTACTTATTTGTTCTCTATAGATTTGACCCTTAATTATTCTAAAATAAATTATTCTACATGCATGGAAAATTTATTCAATACCATATTCACCTTCACCTGCTAATAGGCAGAACACCAAGTCACAAAACTAACTATATCTTTTTTCATCCTCGACCACCAGTAATGTCGATGTATGTAATTGTGCATATTTGTAAGACCAGGATGTTCAACCTATTTGGAATCATGATACAATTTCATTAAATCCTCTCACATATCTATGGGATCCTATATGAATCCATTAATGTGAATTATCTCATCCCCATCAATGACCAAACCAGGTGGTGGATCCTCAACTAAAATGATATCCCTCAGGACAAAATCTTCAGAATATGAATATTTCCTCATCTTTAATCTATCTAGAATAGAATATCTCACTAATAAAGATGTTGGTACATGATATTCCTCATGGTATTTCACAACCAAAATAATCCTATAAAATAATTTCATCAATTTACACTAGCCACTAGCCTTATAAATTTACAAGGTTTTAGTATTCATTTTTAGTGCATCTGTAGCTACATTGCCTTTCCAAAGTGTTTATTAAAGATATGAGTAAAAAAATGTTTTTGTTAAATCTATATTCTCTAATTGAGGTTAATGATACACATTGTGAATATGGAATTAATTATATTAATATCTATGTATACCAAAAACCACTATCCAAAAATATAATTCTTTCAAAAGGCCTCTCAAGACAAAATAACCATTTCTTAAGGTCTAAACCCAACTCTATGAAGACTAACCAAAATAATAAAGTACCTAGAAAAATACAGTATCAAAAAACCACACCTTAGTATAACAAAATTTCCTAGAGGTTCCTTTTAACAGAAGGTTATGGATCATCTGAAAGTAATTATGACCACGAGGCATGTATGTCAACCTCTCTCTCCATGATCTCAACCAATACATTGTTGTTGTTCTATAGAACCTGAACTATGTAAATTTTCCTACCTTATAGAGATGTTACATAATGATCAAAAATATTTATAGGATACTCCCCAAACTATTTATGAGACACCAACTAAACCTCATCAGGCTGAAAGAGATGTGATATGTCAGAATGATAATGACATAACAGAGAAACATGGAAGATGTAATGAAAATAAATATATCTTTGAGGAGGTGCACTAAAATATTGAAGAGGTATAACACTCTAAAAAATTAAAATATGTTTTATGAATTTATTCTTGAGTTTGGATTTACACTTAACTCAATAATAACTGAGTCTTTGTAAAATTATTAACAAATCCCAATCCCATGTCTCTAACTCTAATGGTAAGTGACAATGTTAGAAATAAGAGTTATTCCTATACTACAATGTAAATATACATTTCATAATCATTTTAAACATTTCCAATCACTATTATGTGATACCTTGCCCTGGAAGATCTATATATTTATCCTTTAACCCAAATATGGGTTAATCGAATAACCTTCTACAAAGGACCTTATTAAAATCCACATAAATTTTAACAGGGAAGCAATTATTATAAGAAATTTTGGCAAGAAATTTAGTTTCTCCCAATAACAACTATGGTTAAGTTTTTATACTCGAATAATATCCTCTAATTCCTAAATTGTATTATTAGACTGGCCATTGGTCTACGGATGATTGGTTGTGCTCAAATTATATAGTGAACCCAATGCCTTCTATAAACCAAACTAGAACCATGATGTAAATTGAGTGTCAATATCTACATAACTGGTAAAAGGTATAACATGAATATTTATAATATCATTCATATAATTTATTTCTACATATTCTAGTTTAAATTGGACCCATATAGGCAAGAGTAGGGTGTCATTCATCAGCATGTTGACTATTACCCATACAGTATCACTATAATGAGATTGCCTTGAAAATACCCTCATAAAACCCATATTTTCAAGATCCTATTTATTTATTATAATAGGTAACATCTGTAAAAATATAGTATGTTAATGATTCTATTCATTTACATACTGATAGGGACAATGCCATGTAACAAAACCTAGTATCTAATTTTTAATCTCTGTCTACCATTATCGAAAGTGTAATTCGTTGTACATAATGGTAAGACCAAGATGTACTACAAATTTAAAATCATAAAACTATTACATAAACTCTTCTCTCATTCATATAGAAACCCAAATATTTCCATAAATGCCTGAGATATCATCCTAGTTAGTAACCAAATCGGGCGGGGGTCCTCACCTAAGGAACTCTCCTTCAAGTCCAAGACTTTGGGATCCAAAAGCAACCTCATCTCACTCTATATAGATGTAAATATTCCACTGATAATGATAAGAGTACATGATTTCCATGTGATTATGAACCTCTAAATGATTCATATAACATGAGTAAATCATTCCTCACTCACCACTGTCTCATGAACTTCATGTGTTTGAGTCTTCCCTCATAGTGATTCATCCACTAAATATTATTTCACTAGTATATATGAAATCTCAAATTCAAAATACTATAGGTCTTCAATCCATATTAACTATTTGAGGATCATTTCACACTATTTTAATATTTATATAAGAATTTTATGGTTCTTATATTCCATAAACTACTCTCCCAATAAATAAGGCATGTATCAAACAAATTTATAACCCACAGTTTCTAACTCAAGATCATGTGTGCGGTAATTAACCTCATTAGAACTCGCCTAACAAGAATCATATTCCATGATTCGCTCATTTTATATAAAACATCATTTATATAATACTTGAACCATCATAACATATTGTATAAATTATTCCCATATATGGATGAATTGGTATTGGTAATGTATTGGAACTTCCCTTAAACAACTTATGTTCTTCCTCACATGCATAATTCATTATAAATGACATGATGTTCTTAGTGATGTCTTTGATAGATGGTATGATTCATGATTAATATGAAATAAAATTCATATAATAGATATCTAGATCCAAGAAATGTTGAATTAAAAAATTATTGGGATAATCCCAAGAAAAAATTAATCTCACCTTCTATGGTTCAAAAAACACTCCTACCTCAAAGATAATTTGACCCATGAAGTGAATATTATGAATCATGAAGTAGAAATTTGTGATATTGGCATAAAACTTACGACTTTTCAACGTACTCAAAATGATGTTAAGGTGTATTTTATGTTCATTACAACTATGATAATAGACCAAGATATCATATATAAAAACTACTATGAAATAATTCATATATGGGTGGAAACAAAATTCATCATAGCTATGAAAACCGGTGCGACATTTTTTATAAGAAAAGACATTACCAAATACTCATAATGGACATATTTTATTTGAAAAGAAATATGAGGTATCTATGAAGACCTGAATCATACATGGTGTCATATTAACCATAAATAAATATTCAAGATGTATATATATCCACATATGTAGTTGAATAGTTCATCTATGCGAGGTAGAGTAAGTTAGTTCTTAACCATGATCAATTCAATTACTAGTAAACCACACAAAGTAAAAGGACACAATCTGCCTTTATTATAACAAACATTATCATAATGATCCGTCATTGATGAAAATAAGCATTAAATAACCTTCTTGTAATGATTAAAACATTACACAAGCATACACCCAATGATTGTATTAGTTTAGTGCCTTTGGAAACACATAAACATAAACACTGGTAGATGAGTGATCTAAATTATCTCCAACTATGTTCTCCATGACTATCACCCTTCTTATACACAACATAATAAATAAATATCTTCAAAAATTTGGAAAGGAATCATAAAAAACTAGTGATCTCAATTGCTCAGTAAGGGTAATTAAGGGAGACATATAATCATAAACATGAGCATATGGGTATGGGAACAAGATCATAACATTATATGATCAAAACCATCATATAAAAGATCATAAAAATCAATAATATAATAACACATGGTAGTATATACGACATAAGTGATATGGAAAAAATAAATTTATGCCACGAATGAATAATATAGGTATAAAACAATGAATTTTTGAAAACACAAAATATATAAAATCATATGTCAAGGATACCTAAAAAGACCTTAAAAACATGTTAATCTTGGGATATGACCCATACACCTGCTTGTTTTTGGTCTTGGGCTACAACCCAGGTACCCTATTTAATTTATTCATGGGAGAAAACCCATGTACCTTCTTGTTTTGGGACTTGGGCTATAACCTGTGAACCCTCTTATAATTAGACTTAAAGTAGAACCCATTTGACATCATACTTTTAGGCTTGTTCTATATCTCATGTATCTTTTGTGGGGTTGTGGTACAACTCATTTACCCTTTCATCTCATTTAATACTAATATTTAATTTATTAATTAGAGTTATTTATATACACCACATGTCCCATAATAAAACCATACTTACATGTTCCACAAAACATTTGGCATGTCATGACCTTAGAAAGTTGATGGGTGTTATAAACATCAAACCATAACCCATAAAATGAAGTGCATATCATTAACATTCCATCACATCATAACCAATAGGAAATATATAGGGTTCATAATCATTTTACCAAATCATAACTTGAGAAATAAAGCAGGATTCAAAAGTAGACAACTCGTGGAAGAGAAATGGGTGTCATAAGCATCATTCCATCAAGACATAAACTATATAATCAGGTATATAAATATAACCTCTGGTATATTTCCTAGAAATTCATGGGTAACATCATCAGATATTCTCATAGATAGAAAATAACTTATTAAGATATTTTTAAAAAATTTCATCGTTTAAATATCCTTCTATCCTTGTTATATTTAGAACATAATCATTTTTAGTACAATTTTATTAAAAAACATTATAAAATGTAATAAATTATTTGAAAAAAAATTGAAAAAATTTCTTTTGATAAAATATAATGATTTCTTGAAAAGAGTTTAAATACAATTTTCATCAAAAACATAGAAAAAAATATTTAAAGTCTTTTGAAAACTGTTTCTTTTAGAATGAGGGTTGGATTTCTTTAAAATCATTTCATTTTAAATACATTTAAATCATATAAATAAGGCTTTAAATCATTTTAGAAACATTTTTCAAGAAAATTAATTGAAAACCTTGAAGGAAGCCTTGAAATAATTTTAGAAATAAATTTATAAAAAGCTTATAAAATAATCCTTAAAACATTTTAAAAACGATTTATTGTTAGAAAAAATTTAAAACTTATAAAATAATCTTCAATTATTTTTGAAAACCTTTTCAAAAAACATAGCTTCATAAGAACACATATATTCGACAGAAGAGAGAGGTAATGTTTGGATTTCTTAAAAACATTTTCTTAAATATATTACATGCCAAAAAATACAAATGGTACCAATAAATGATGATATCATGAAAAATAGAGAGATTATGAAAATTCATGAGTTTTCGTTAGATATGGATCATATCATTACATAAATGGATGCATAAACATAATCATTCTTGAAAAGTGATGAGATTGATTCAATAAAATCTTACCACTTAGTAACTATAAACCATATTATAAATTTAAGAAAATGAAAATACATGGGGCTAAAAGATTAGATTCATGATATAACATTTTAATTATAGTATATACTCTTCATGGAATAATATATTTTGAAAATTTATATTGTGTCACGGAGAAAAAAATTTGAGATAAAAATACATTACTTATATGGTAGCTTTCGGAACATAGACCCCATGAGAGAAATATAATAATATGGATATTTAAATTCTCCAATATTTATGTATAATACTCATATAAGACATTATTTGGAATAATATATACCCAAAAAACTGAATTAGTGGTGTATAAGGTATATATCGCACAACAATAAAGAGTGAGATTAAATCCCCATACCTAAGGCATTGAATCTCTTCATACACATAAAATATTCTTACATAATAAATGTTATATTATTATAAATATTTTAAAGAATCATATTCATATATATAATACTATACAGGGTTTGATTATGACTTTAATTTACCCTCTTATTAAAAATTCTAGGTTATGGTTTCACTGCTGGGAATATAAACATTGTGTCTTATGTAAGGATAAATTCTGCTTTTATCGTAGAATTATGAAATGGAATACACCGTTCATGGACACATTGGGTCATATGTAAGGATAAATTCTGATTTTATTTTATAAAAATATTGAATAAAATTAATAAATAAAATATATGTATATGTATATATGTGAATAATATCATAAAAGTATAATTAATATATCACATATATATTTTTTCAAACATATCTTCAATACATTCCATGTCGTGTGTGAATGAATCACATCACTTTGAGGGGGTCGTAGTCCACACATTCTCAAATGAAATTATACTCTTTACATAAGATGAGAAGCATAAGGGTATGTTAAAATAAATTAAATATCATAAAGACATTATAAATATTATTAATCATATATAAAGACAGTCTCAATCATAATGACCACAATGATAGATGGTAGATAAAAATGACCAATCAATTTTTCTGTGAGGTGGTAGACCACTGTACAACTAAAATAGTATGTGTGTTACCCATTAAATGGAAGTGTGTATAAGTTTATCTCAACACATATTTAGAAAGAAATACTAGTATATTTAAGATAATGTTTTTTATATAATAATTTAATAATAATATTTGAGGGAGTGGATAATAAAAATAAAATAAAGAGCTTGAGAGATGGTACTTTCTCTTAATCAAGTAACCTGTTTTGGATTACTCCAAAGGAAATACATGGATTTCATTCTTCCCAATGGGAGGCTTCAATTAGTATGGTAGGATTCAAGTGAATTGTATTGGGTAGATATATTTTGAACCAATGTTGTTCGAAAGGTGTGAAGAAACAATAAAGTTCTATCCTTTTTATATTGGGGAGTAGTACAACTTCTGAAAATACCCAAATTTATTCAATAAAGAGAGGTACCATTTAGCTTGTGTGACTCAAAAATGGAAAAATAATATATTAATGTGAATTTATGGTCCATAAAATGAAACACATAATAATAAGTTCATTTTAATAATTTTATTCCTTAACTTCTATGATTCCCCAATTTTATTATTTTTGTTTCAATTAAAGAATACAGTTTTCTAACTTATGTAACGTTAACATTAAGACTAAAATAAATTGATATTTATGATATAATATAGATAAAAATATTTATAAATATTATTACTAAATTAAAAATTGAAAATATCTTGTGTTTTGGAAATTAAGTTTTAACATAAGAGCATGTGAGGCGCAAAACAATACTTAAACTCGGAACATGCTAGAATTATTTTTATAATTTATATGTAGATATTCTAATTATAAAAGGTCAATTGGACATTTAATAGACCATATATAATATTTTTTACATTTAAAATTTAATTTTTAGAATATAGTATTTAAATTAATTTTAAATCATTTAATAAAATATAATTTATTGTAAAATAATAATAATGTCAATTTTCATATTATTTATTTATTTTTAATTTTAAAATATCAAAATAATATTTAAATAAAAATAATATAATTTTAAAGATGTGTGAAATGATATATTATTCTCAAAAAACCATTAATGACAATAATTTAATCAATTCACATCTCATTTAATATTATTAGTACAATTTATTTTAGTTAATTATTAATTAAATAGTAACAATGTTGGAACTTCGTAATAAATTTTAGTAATTAAGTCATATATAAATTTTTTTGATATATTTTTTTGATAAAAAAACCATATATATTTTAAGAGGATATTTATATCCTAAAATATGATGTTTTATACATATATCAATGTTTTATAAATGTTAAAGCTATGTAAATATCCATTTTTGACATTTCCATTACATAAACATTAATATAGGGAACACCCATTTAATAATATAAAAATAAACCATAATATTCAAAAAAGAAGCTTTATGGATGAATCGTTGGAATCTAATGGCTTTGGTATATGTTTCCAGGTCATTTTGATCCTTAAGATTATGGTTTAGTCCCTAAATAAGCCAAATATTACCTTAATCACAGTGATTAATTTTATACAAATTCACTAATATTTTTACTAAAATATTTGGTTGACCCTATTAGAGTAAAAATATTATACTGATTACAATCGTGTATGTAAATTTTATAAAATTTGAATCACAAAAATTGGAAAAATAATTATAACACTAAAGCTGTAAACATAGAGATAAAATGGGTTTTTAAAATAAAAACATTCAAATGTTCATATGATTTTTATAACCAGTTTCTATATAAAACTGAATAAAATGGCCCGAATTTGTTTAATATATACATAATTTTTATATTGGTACTTGAAAAACAAAATTAATATATAAATTAACATTAATAATTATTTAAACAAAGTGTCACTTTTTAACTAAAATAAAATATCTTTTCACTATTCCAAAAAAATGAATTTTCCCATAAAAATCCAAAAATTAAGATTAATATAATTTTGAAATTATAAATTAAAAAATGATTTTTATTTTATCAAATACAATTTCTAAATAGTTCTAAAACCAATATTATTATGTTTTACTAAATTACATGAAAAGTAGTTCATTTTATAAAATAGTATTTATAAAAATATAAAGACATTACCAAAAATTATGTTTTCAAAATAAATTTGTTTTCATTATATAAATATATTATAACTAATATTTTAATACTTTTTTTTACTATTTATATTACAAATTTTATATACCAGGATATAACTATCTCATTAAAATAATTCTGACAATAAAATGATGTTTCATAGATACTCATTGTTCAATCTAACATACATTATTTAAGTGTTTGATGTAGTATAATCCAAGTCTGTGTCTTTTGAAAGGAATATATGAAATATTTCAATGTATTAAACCAATAAAAATGAAATCCTTATTAAAAAATATTTCAAAAAATCACAGGGTGTTACATTTAACCCCTCATAAAATGAATTTTGACCTCGAAACTCGTATGGGTTATAAAGGGTTTAATAAATGAAAGATTCATTTATAGAAACTAAAATAATTAAAATGAATACTAAAATTTACATTAGCAAGGGGATTTGGAACCATAATAGATACCCAAATTAGTTCATATTGAGACTCTCACATTGGTGAACATATGTGGGTGGTGAAATTTTCGATATGGAAGATAAATATTACCATGAACTTTTAATGAAGTGTGATAGAGAAAAAGGTCACGAGAATGATAAAAATCGCAAATACATAATTCTATGATGACCCTAGGGGCCTTCAGATTCATCAGAAATGAATGTACTAGGACATTATTTTTTTATGGCCATTTTTTGAATTTGAATAATTTTCAGGGAAATATCTAATTGAATAATTTCAGGAAAACATCTTGTCAATCGACATTACATCTTTCTCTAAAATAAAAGGTGACTTTTTTCATTCATAATGTACTATTAGATCTTGAGAACCCATGATATTACATCCCATCAGTTATCATCAACAATAGTTTTTTGAACAAACTATCAAATATTCAGAAATCCTCAATATGGAGAGAAAAAACATTAATCAAACTCACTACATCTAATGTCTAACTTAAACATTCAATAAATGGGTAAACCTATAGCCATTCCAAATGATGAATATCATTTTCTTCATAAATAAGTTCATGAAATCTGAATTTCACTGATCCCCATATATCATAATTTACCACATGGTTCTCACATTCCGTACATGTGAATAGCCCCATCATGTCGTCCCTTAATTACCATAAATACATTTGTAAAACATGCATGCTTCCTTATTAAATTTATTACTATATATATTCTTCAAATATAAGAAACTGTAAAGATAATCATTGATGAAATAGAACAAAATGTTAATAATATGTTCAAGGTTAATCATTACCATCCAATTTACTTATTTATATCCAGAATATCATTAACCAAACATCATTATCTCAATATAATCCATTAATTAAGGATTAAAATCAATTAATCCAAATATCACATATCCATGATTCCCTTTTATAAGTATTCTTAACCATTCAAAAGTTCCCTTTTCAAACCATAATGAAAACATATACTGAAAATTATTTTATATTTCATGATTCATAAAACAAAATAACTTAATTCCAAGACATAAATACATCATTCAACCAACATTATTCTTAAAAAATAACTAAGGATTCAAAAACATATTCCTTCATGCCTATTTCTTATAATATGAAATATGAATAATTTTTTATTGTTCCTGAACATCTATATAATAATTATTTTTAGGATTAATGTAAAAAATAAATAAATATCATCGCATACCTTTCACATGTCATTTGTTGTATCTTTCTCATTAAATTTTTATCAAACACTCATACACCATATTGATTCAATTTATGAGATTTCCACTTGGGAAATAAATCCTCAATATTCACATAATTTTCACATAAAAACAGTAAATGTTCACCACGATCCTTCTAGTTCACTCCATAAACTAATACCAGAAAGCATAGTGTGATAAATAGTTTTTACATTGGGATTACATATAATCATGAAAAAATTACATATTGGGTGCCTAAATAAAGAATCATACATCATAAATATATGAATCCTTGGGTTTATCCTATTTTAGTCACTATCATACTCTATTTAAATCTTTCATAATGGTTTATAGATATTTTGGGAATTCTGAATCCATATCCCGATGGACTGTCAAAAAATTTATGTAGCAAGGAATGTTTTGTTGTAACATATTACATGGATTCATTTCCATGACATATTTTCAGAGTATTTACCCCTATGTATATCTATTCTAGAGACACATACACTTGTAGTGTCCACCTAGGGATGTATTTTATATGAAACCACTCAAACTATCATTTACCAAAATTACAGGTCATTTTCATAAATGATAACTCATTCTTATAATTATCCTTAGATACATCCATACACTTATCATTATTAATATACATACGGATCTCACTAAATTCTTCTCAAACTAGTTTGAATGGTTGACTAAACCTTCACTCTGATAGAAACTATAACAACCCATTCGTGAAGATACAATACATTGCAAAACTTTTACTGAATATATTAAATATTCCAAAAACAAACACCCAAATATCATACTAGTTTATTAAATTTGGAAACATGGAAACATAAACACTAGTAAAAAACTAAGCTATATTATCTTCTATTGGGTTCTTCCAGACTATCAACCATATTAAACACACCATACATAATAAATATATTCATTACTTGGGTAAAGAAACTTAAAAAGGGTCGATCTTAGATGATCAATAAGGGTAAATAAGGTATTCATATAAACAAAAACATTAATATAGTAGTATGGGAATGTGATCATAACAATATAAACTCATACCCTTCATTAAAAATATCATAAACATGAATCAGGGCATAAATATTCGATTTTATTAAGACATAAATCATAATGAAATAAATAACCCAATTTATGAATGCAATTCAAAGGAATAAAACATGGAATTGTGTCAAAACAATTTACATATAATGTCATATGACAATGATAGCTACCAAGAAATTCACAACATTTTAGGCTTAGTCTATGATCCATGTATAATATTTTTTCAATATTAGGATAAAACATAGTTACCCTATTATTTTTAGTCTTTGGATACAACCCATATACCTTATTATTTTTTGGATTGAGATACAACATGTGTACCCTCTAACTTTCAGGATTATTCTATAATCCATATATGATCTTACTTTTAGGATTATTCTACAACCCATAAACCATCTTGTTTTTGGGATTGGGATGCAAATTTTTTACCTTGAACTAATATAAAACATATCATTACACAATACATTGGAAGGAGATATAGGTCCCACCTATGACATTATAAAATCATAGGGGTATGTTCCAAAAAAAACATTTGATTTCACAGCCAATGAAAAGAGAATGGTTTTATTAATAGGAAATCATTAACCATGAAATTAATTGTGTATCATTAACATTTCATGACATCGTAACCTATTGTAAATAGATAGCTTTAATATTCATTTAATTGTAGAATATCCTCTAAAAAGAAGAATGTTTCAAACGAATATGACTTATAGAGGATAAATAAGTGTCATAAGAGTCATTCTATCAAAACATAAACCATTCAAAAATAATATGAATGGAACATTTTAATTATTTCATATAAGTTCATGAGTAACGTCAATGGTTGTTATCTGAGATGTAAAATAACATGGAAGGATATTTTGAAAAACATTATTGAGCTAAATATCAATTATTTTTTGAAAAAGATATATAGAAAATAAAACCTTTTTGAAGCTATTTTTTTGGTTATAAACTTGAAAACATATAAATAAGTAATATCATTTTGGGAAACCGTTATTTTTTAAAACATATAACGAGATCTTGTAAAGGTTTTGAAAACAATTTTCATTACAAACATTGGAAATTATATTGAAAACGAATTTGAAAACCATTTCTTTTAAAAAAAATCATGAAAAACCTTTTTCTAACCATTTCTTTGAAAAAAAAAATTAAACTTATAAATAAGGCATGACGTAATTTTGATACTTTTTTTCTTCTGAAAATACTTTGAAAACATATAAAAGGTTCAAAATAATTTGAAAAAATCCATTCCCTAAAAAACTATAATATAATACTAAAATAATTTAAATTTTTTTTGGAAACATTTATAACTTATAAGATAATTTAAAATACATTTTGAATAAATTTTTTAAAACACGGTTTTCAATTAAAACAGATTTTTGATAGAAGATATTAGTAATAACGGGATTTTTAAAAAATAAATTCTTAACTATCATATGTACCAATATGTAGAAAATGGTTCCAAAAAATTAAGATATCATTTATAACCATAGGATAATTAATTCATGATTGTTCTCAAAATATGGATCATAGGATTTCATCAATGGAATCATAAACATAAACAATCTCAAAAAGCGATGAGATTGCTTTACTAAACACTCACTACTTAGTAACTCTGACCCATAATCCAAATTTATGAAAATGAAAATAAATTAATATTAAAATGTTATTAAAATTATAATATTAACTATATAAAATTTCAATGTTAGTATATACATCTCATGGAATAATATAGTTTCATAACATGGCTTGTGTCTCAAAGAAAATAATTTGAGATAAAAATACATTATTGATTTTGAAACCTTTAGAACATAACCCCATAAGAGAAAGACCATAAAAGTGATATGTAAATACCAATAAATTTAATTGTAAGATTAATATTATACATTCATTGGAAGTATATATACAACACAAAATTAATTAGTGTTCTATAAGACATATATCTAATAGAAATAAAGAGTGAGATGGAATCACCTTACCTAGTGTCTTAACTCTCTTCATACCTACACAAGGATCCTGTAAAATAAATATATGTTTATTATACATATTTTACTGAAGAATACGCATATATATAATACCATATATGGGTTATTATGAATTTATATTTCTTTATTGTTAACAATACTATGTCAAGGTTTCTCTTCAGGTAATATTTTCTTTGTTTTTCAGTTATGTCTTAATTTTCCATATCATTGATCCTTAGAATCTTATAATGACTTAAAGAATGTAATCGATGATATAAGGTTAATTTATATTCACAATTTTTGTGTTAAAATAATTTATATAACATAGAAATGTGAATTGTAATACACCGTTCGTGGAGATAGTAGTTCATACATACTCATGAACACTTCTTCTGTTTTAATGACATTTTGAAAGAATGAATATAAATTAATAATATGTATTTCTATATTTTAATACAATATTAAAAAATTATCCTTATTATTTCATATATGTATTATATTTTCATTAAACATATCTTTAATACAATCCCTATAGTGTTTGAACTAATCACATTGCATTGAGGGGCAGCGGTCCCCACATTCACCAAACAAAATTACCATATTTACACATGAGGAAATTTATAAGGTTATGTTCAAAATAAAAATTAAATAATAATAACTTAATTATAAATATAATATATAATATATAAAAATATATTTTCCATCATAATTTCCACCATGATAGGTGGCAAGCGAAAAACGAATAATCATCATTTCGTGAGGTGGAAGTTCATCGTTCACATAAACTGTATGTTCATTACCCATTAGATGGAATTATATGTTTTTGTAGTTTAGAAAACAATCATGATAACATAGAATTATATTGATAATAAAGGTTATTTTATAGAATAATGTAATAAAAATATTTTAGAAAGTGGATAATGAATGTAAATTAAAGGAGCTTGTGGGAGGGTGTTACATCATAATTGGGAAACTCTATTTCATTTCACATGAGAGATTCAAAGGATTATTTCTACCCAAAGGGATTATTCAGGGAGTAAGGTAGGAATTTTAGGAAGTTTATTTGGGTGTTCTTGTGTTATCCAATTTGGATTTATATGTATGTGGAAGGGGTTTCATGATTTTAATTTAATACTGATGTGGGAGTAACACTCTTTTAAATATAAAAAGGTATTTAATAATGGGAGGTATTCTTTCCCTAATGAGCCTCAAAAATGGAGAAATATTTTATTAATGTAAAATTATGGATGAAATAAATATAAACCCCAAAAAGGTATATTTTAATAATTTTGTTCCATAACTACTATGATTCAAAAATTTTATTATTTTTTGTTTTTATTAAAGAATCTAGTTTTCTAACCTAATTAAATTAACCATTATTAGTCAAATAATTTGATAATTATTATATAATAATGTGAAACTGAATTAAAGTGTGATACTAAATTTAGAAATAAAAATATCATTTGTTCTAGATAATTTTTTTTAAAACGAGGGCATATGTCGTGAAACATAGTGCTTAAACCGAGACCATGATAACAATATTTTTTCCATCTATGGTTCAATATGATAATTATAAAATATAAATTGTTCCCTTAATAGACCACATTTAATATTTTTAAAACATAAAAATAACTTTGAATAATATATTATTTTTATTTATTTTATATCCTTTAATAACATTTCATTTATTATAAAATAACAATATTGTCAATTTTGATATCAATTAATTAATTATATTATTAAAAATTAAAAATAATATTTTAATTAAAATATATTAATTTTGATGATGTGTAATATGATATATTAATAATAAAAATTATTTAAAGAAAATAATTTCATCAATTCAATTCACTTTTAATAATTATAGTTTCATTTATTTTAGTTAATTATTCACTAAATAATAACTCCATTGGCATTTCTATAGAAGTTTATGTAACTAAATCATATATAATGATTATTTGTAAATTTTTATGATAAAAATAACTCATTTATATTTATAATGGATATTTAAGACTAAAAATATGATTTTTTTACATATTTCAAGGTTTTTTAAATGATAACTGAAAGGAAAGTCCCCTTTTCCATTTTTCAATACTTAACATTTTATATAAGGCTCTTCTATTTAATATTATCAATATAACCCATAAAAGTTAAAAAATAATTGGAGTATGGTTTAAGAATTTCAATCCAATGGATTTTAGACAAGTTTCTAGGTCATTCTGGTCATTAATATTAAGGTTTAGACCCTAATTAAGCTTAATCATACCTTAATACTTTTTATTAATTTTAATATCTTTCACTAATATTTTTAGTCAAAAATTATGTTGATATTATTAGACTAAAAAGATAATATTGATTACAGTCATATCTGTCAAATTTTTGAAATTAAAATTACAGAAAATGGATTATTATGTTTAATGTTAATCGTGCACACTTAGCGAGAAAGAGGGTTTTTAATATAAAAGCAATCAACATATCGATGTGTTTTTTATAACCAATTTCTATATAAAAATGATTAAAATGATCTAAATTGGAATAATATATGTATATTTTTTTTTATTATGACATTAAAAATTAATATAGAATATAAATTAATATTTTTTTTAAATGGAAATGTAGGTTTTAACTACAGTAGAGTATTTTTTTCACAATTCATCGAAAAAATAAGTTCCATAGAAAAATAACAAAAATAAAACCTTTTTTAATTTAGACATTATGAATTAATAAATAATATTTATTTAATTAAATTCATTTTATAATATGTTCTAATATTATTTTTATTATTTTTCCTATAAGGACCTGAAAAGAAGTTCATTTAAGAAAATATTATTTTAAAACATACAAAAAATTTACCTAAAATTATATTTTCTGAAAAAATATTTTTTATTCTAAAAAACTATAATAAAGAATATTTTTAATTTATTTATTATTAATCTTATTAGATCATTTATCATTTAGGATATAAAAATATCATTTAACTAATTCAATCAATAAAATGATGCTTCAAAGAAACATAGTGTTGTGTATAACATAAAACAAGTCAGCTTTGGGTGTAGCGCAACTCTAGTTAGTGTTGTGAATAATAAATGTTTGACCTATATAAATTCTTGAAATAAATAAAAATTAATTCATTTGAAAAAAATATTTCAGAAAATCTCAAGGTGTAACAATGGGTGAGCCCCAATGTGAAGTAAATGGTTATATAATCCAATTGTCATCTATTTCGACAAAAAATCTCTTGATGTCATGAATTTCTGTAGGATCTATACAATATGAAGGAAAACATTCTCATTTTGTTCTCAGTATTAATTCGACATTAAAATCTACATCTTCCCTTGGATCCAGTCCAGAAAAGTCATCATGTAAGATATCTATAAAATGATCTACCAAATTGGATAATTCTATATACCATTTTCCTTGTTCATTTAGATAAAGACTACCAATCTAGGCAGACATTTTTCTAATCCCATAATACTGAAGTCCATCTCAACTTTCATAAAAATACCATTTACATTTGTCGGTATTGCGACTACCCTTGGGTGGTGAGAATGAAACTATGTGGTTAGAAAAGTCAATATTGGTGTGATAAGGCACCAATATTACCATTAAAATAATGATGTAAAAAAGAAATCAACTCATGAAAAAATGGTTTTCAAAGGAAAAAGAAAAAAGAAACATGCCTATGTCATGGGAAAACTACTTGAATCAGTCTTCATGATATGATCCCACTCCTAATAAATAATCTAATGTCAAGGCCCCACATATGTACTCTATACCTAGCCTAAGGAACTTCTCCATGGCAATGTATATAAAATAATTCAAACAACATGTTTTCAACTTTAGATAAATCCAAAGTAGAGACTATTATAATAATATCTTATACTACAAAATTCTCGACACAATGTTGCCCAAGTGTAGGATTCACTACACTTTACTAGCCCAATCCACCACCCAAATCTAACAAAATACAATCTAAAAAATGTGCTACTATATAAGAATGAAATATACTTGGTTGAGCTTCCACACTCAAGACCACCTCCTATTCCTGAACAACAAGTCTTTGTCCCTATCCTCGACTAACATGGAGCAAATGAACCCTCCCTTGAACACAGAATCCATGAAATTCCTATCTCACTACACATTCGAGAAAATGATCTATATAAACCCTGAATATGGCCCATTTTTTAGCAATCTCTTTAGTCAAATGGGTCCCTATTTAATTTGGCCATTCTGTTTCTTTGATCCCCACAGAAAAGACAAATCAAAAAATTGTCAATGTATATTATCTAACTTCCCTAACCCCATGAGAATACTCAATGTTATGTTTCATTCCGATAGAGGATCCACTTTAATTTCTATGTATTGAATATAGATTTCACAGATATTTCACTTCCCTCCCATTGTGATCGGTGATGATGGCATTGTTTACTATCTCTGGTATAATAGTCAATCAAATGATATTCATCGTGAATTTTAAGGCATAGACATGACTATTCTCAAACTATCTAGCAGCAAAAATACTTCCACTAGTAATAGTTTGTGGGATATTTTTTAGCATAATAAAATTAGTTGAATAATATATTATGAGTATTAAACCCTATTTTTGTACACAAATTCCTTATATCAATTAGCTATTAGTTACTCTTGATATAAATAATCATAGAAAACAATGTGAAATTCCATAGAAACCATATTCTAATTATGTTGATATTATATAATAATGTCCCAACAATTCTTGGATGAACCCTCAGGCATATAAGATGAAATCTTGAACCTCCTCTTAAATGGAATATCCAGATCATTAAAAATACTTACCAAGGACACTAGACAAGGATAATTAAAATAGAGGCCACCATCCCATGAAAATGTTGGTGGATAATACTGCTAAAATTACCAAGTAAACTCTTCTATTTTTTGGATCGGTCTCATGTAACCTATAAGTTATGAATAATTCAGTTGAATCCCTCTCTAAAATAGGTGTTGGTTCACATTTCAGGAATAATTGGAGGTGCCACATCTGGCACTATATGAGGTACTACATGTGAAATAGGTCCCACCACCACTAGAGCATGGTCATCTCTACCTTCATGGAATTCAGCGAAAGGATTTTGTGGTTGCATTTTTCTATAATGATAAAACAAATACACCTCAAAACAAGATTAGATATCAGAATAGATCTCATTTAATATAATTGGACATGAAAGCATCATCCAATTGAATAGTCAATAACCCTCTTCCTGATCTGAAAACATGGTCTTTGTGAAATAGAGGATCCTAAAAATGTTCCCATGAAAATCCATAATTCCTACTACTAAGGGTGAGTTAAGGTCATGTTCTCTATTTCCATAGTATAGGTTCTAGTATATGGGCATTCACATTCATGTTAAGTAGGAAAATGATCATTAATATTCAATCAGAAACCCCATTTAATATAATCCTTTTCTATATAAATTTAGAACTCAAAAATTACTATGTGTGTATAATTGTATATATATCAATACAAAATTAGATAAATTACTATTCCCTTGTCATAATATCCAATAATTATAAGTTTAAATTTCATAAAATGAAGTTGAAACCAACATTTTATATTTAGTCTCAGAATGTAACATGTAATAAATGATGCCATATTTCGATGAAATACCATTGCAAATTTATAATATCTAATACTCATTATTAATTCAAATTTGAATTCATGTAATCACAAATAAAAAAATCTCTCTTTACAAAACCAGGGTTTCCTTATTTAACATCTTTAAACTGTTTAAATTAGGTTCCACCATCATGATAAGCATGATAACAACACTTAGTTGATGTAGACACAATAAGGGACCAATTCCCCTTCTATGAAATAGATTTTATTGGCACATAAATATATATATTAACAAATTCATTCCTAGAAATCACATGAATTGATGAAAATTAATGCAATGAGATATACCAATATGACATTAAATATGCATGAAATTTGAATATCTAAGTTCCTTTAATGATGCATGAGACGATATTTCATTGTCCTACATAACCAAAGGGTAGAAATAAATATTCCTACAAAAAATGAAATTTTTGTATATCTCATAATGATTGAATATTAAAACCTTATCAAGTGTAATCTATAACAACATGTCTCATCCTCTGTAACATGTATTTATTATATACATGGGTTAACTACATTTAGGAACAGGTTTATTAACATATTTTTGAATGTCTTAATGTCCTTCCTACCATCCCATAATTGTATGAAAAATAAAATAAAATGATAGGATACCAATTTGTGGCATCTCGAGCCTAGTCCACTAATAAATTACCCATCCCAGTGGACACATGGCTTCAAGAGTGCCCCCCATACTCCATAGGCCTCTCACTAGTAGCGAGGGTTTATGTTCCTACATAGGGGAGACAATAAAATCATATTGAGAGTATACTACAATAGTAATAATTAGAAATTAATAAGAATAAAAAAAATATAATAATTGTCCAGTGAAAATAAAAAAATATAGATAAATAAATAAAAAAAGTATAAACCATAAAAAACAATGTGTACTATAAATAAAATTATGTTATGTCTATATGTTATACAAAACATGATTATAAGGGGAACAAATTAGTAGGCATATAAACCACATAATAAAAAATTGAAGAAAAAAGGAAAAATATATCTCGAGTATGAACACAAACATAAGCTCAATCATCTTCTTCTCTACCCTAAATAGATTCCAAATTCATGTTTCCCTTTCTAGGTGCTTCACCTTATCTATACCTAAAATCATGTAATCATATCGGGTACCAAACAGTGTCCTGGATATAGTGTGAGATAATGTTTTTAGGCCACCACCAATGATGTCTACTACTATTCATCCGGAAAATATATAATGAATAGGGTTCATGTATAGAAATTTAAGTTGAAATGTAAACATAAAAAATTTTGTTCGAGTCTCAAATGGGAACCTATCCGAACCTATATACTTCGTCCTAATAAAAAATTCTCTCTCAAAATGTATCATCATATATATATGTTGTGTGCATGTGTGTTTTTGTGTAGATACGTATATATATATTAGTCACCACTTATATGAACATGTATAGATATTACTATCCCAAAATTGGAACATACATCCAATGAGTCCATGCATAATCATAAGAGTTTCTCTCTTTAATTAAGGGAAATGGCCGAAGTGGTCAACTGGTGATATGAAACATTGTGTATGAATACCCCATAATTGTTTTAGGTCTTAATTCAAAACAAACTAGTAAAGGATCATGAATAATCATGTACAATGTCTTAATCCACAATGTGAAATACCGTGTCCAACATCCAACATCATGGGAGTGTAAAAATGCATGTCCAATAATTCCAATTAACCATTATAAAATGAAAAATATCCATGGTTAAATTAAAATAATATGTAAACACCTTAAATATGATCATATAATTCCAATGATAGTTTTTAATCCATTTAACATTCAATTTTAATCCCTTAATCTATAAGAGAGATATACAGTTCATTAATTGAAAAGATTCAGGTTATTATCACTCCCATTCCATTAAATTTAACTTATCTATTTCAATTAGGAGTCAAAACTAGACAAATTAGAAGGTGGTTTGGTTAAATAAACATTTATAAAATCATGGGTATTTAAAAATAACACCCCCAATGGGAATACCTCATCGAGGTATATTTACTGCAATAATAAAAAAGGACTTTGGGGGTATCTTTAGCAATGGTAAATTAATTTAATCGGGAATAAGAAATTTTGTTGGAAATGCATGGAAAGTCCATTGTGTGGGAAAATAGTTCATAATATAATCAACATTAACCTTAATAAAAATATAAGTCCACCTACCTTATGTTAGTAGATGAATCCTTTTTTTGATATCAACATAAAAATCTACCAATAATAGGATAAATGAAAGAAATATACAAACTTATGATAGGAATATAACATGAAAAAAAACCATTGAACTAGAAATTTTATGAATGAGTAATCCCAATGCTTATGTTCTGGTGGATGGGATCCCACTATTCGCTGTTATTGTTCATGGAAATAATAATAAGAAAGATTATTTGAGATAAAAGTAATTTAGGGGGAAACTTTAATCCCCCACGTTAATCTTCCAAATGAATTTATGGAGTATATATGAAATTTATACCACAAAATCCATATTTCTATGGTCACACATGAACTATTTATAGTGTCAAATCATAACATACACTATAAATTAGAATCACATGGGTTCTCCCAAAGTTGAATTACACTAAATTTAAAATTTATAGTGGAATACCCTATCTATGCCATAAATTCATCTGATAGGAATAACTTATATCTGTTATCAAAATAGACCTCCTCACGTGCCATAAAAATTTTCCTCAAGACAAAAAAAAATTTATTATGGTCCAAACCCAACTCCACGAACTCTAAACCAATGAATAACAAACATCAAAAAATACTGGATCTCATATTTTTCTTATAGATCAATAATGAAAACAACTATTCATGAAACCAACCAATAAAATTTCCATATATCTGTATATATTGTTCTTACTTACTCTTTTATTTGTGTTATCTCTTTCTTTATTGAATTTTTTTATTATGTTTCTCCTCACTTAACCCTGATCCTCACTTCCATTAACTTCTGTTTCTTAATTTTTATATTAAATTTTCTGGATTTTTTTCTTTGTTCTCTTTGTCACTGATATAATCTGTATGTCATTCTCTATAGATTTACCAATATTCACCTCTATAATAGTTTAAATTTGTTTTTAAAAATTTAATTTTACCTAGCTAAATCAATGAACAAGGATCCAGCCACACACACACACATCAATATATATACTTTTCGATCCCGAAATTCTAACTAGGATTTAATGAATGGTTTTATGTAGTTAATTTCGTATTAAATTAGATAAATCAGAATTTGGGTATAATTTATAAAATATGGGTTTCATGATAGAGGGAATGAAGAAAAAAGTATCACATTTAACCCATTCTTCTACCCAAACCCCCAAAGTAAATACCTTTTCCAAAAACAATTCTAATCCAGTTTGTAACCATAAGTACCAATCCAATCAATAAATCCAATGATTCCATTAAAATAAATTTTAATCAATGAAAAAGGCTTTCTAATTAATAAAAAACATCCATTTCATCCTCTTACAAAAATATTTATCAAATTCATTTAAAAAAACCTAACTTTTATTTTAATGAAATTGTACTTCCCAAATGGTTTATAAATTATTTTAAAATTAAAAAAAAACAAAATCGATTATATGGTATAAATAAAATAGTAACCAAGATATCAAGGGAGAAAAACCAAACAAAAAACCAAAGCATGGATCCATGTTAACAAATAAAACATTAGGGGGTTACAAACAATTTGTATGTATTTGTGCACTATAAATCATTATTTTTTTGGAGATAAGTTTCAAGGGAAACTCAGAATGTAGTATCATAAACAATGCTAGACATGGTTTAACAGATTGATATCTCTAGTTGCCCCCTATGTGACACCAGAACATCCCTCTCAGGATCCCTTTTCAGTTTTCAATAAATCATATAAAAAATGGTTGGAGGGTGTATCCTTCCAATGTATCTATATGGAGAATACACACTAAGATAATGTAACACACATATTGACCTTTTACAATGTTATGTAGAATCCTCTTGGAATCAATCAATGTGGAAGTGAGAGATATGAAATGACATCAATAAATATCAATACAAATGAAAGGACCTCATATTAATTAAACTGACCACAATAAAATCATACCCTTTGATAAAAACAAATAATAATCATTATTAAATATGCCACATTAGGAAATAATCAGTTGTGTGAGTCATATAAACTAAGGGGATAAACCATGAGGATAGATACAATATTGGATACACTAATTAATAAACTTCCAAATGGTTTATCTAAAATAATATTGGGATTCCAATATATCCCCCACCATATGAAATACTCCTTTTAGAAAAATTTATTGACAAACCATTTAAAAATGACTCTTTCCCTATAAAAGTCCATAAAAATCATAAACATAAGTGAAATAGATATCGACTCAAAAAAGATAATAAGTTGGATACCACCAATTCATTATAAATAATTCCATAAAAATACTAAACTGACATAATGAAATATATGATAGTTCCAGACACCTACTTAAAAATTGTAAATTCATTTAAATGTTCAATTTAGGTTTTTCACATAGAATTTACATGAAAAAATGTTATAAAAATTATTTAATACATTTTTAAACAATTTGTAACCATTAACGTGTAACATATGTTTTTTCAGTATGGAAATAAAATGAATTTAAGTCTTCCAATAATTTGAAATCATGTAATATAGAGGAATGACATAAAAACTGACCGCAATACAAGTGGAAACCTATCACAACTAATATCATTTGATATATAATTCCAAATGATAAAGAGTAATGTATTTAAAACACACAAAACACAAAACAACTATGATTATATCCATTTTTACCTTAAAATCCTCATACATAGTGATTGAGCCTTCATATAGGAAGATAAATGAAGCGGAGTGAGGGTAAGAGGAGAGGTCAAGAGGAAAGAAGGAAAATGAATTATAAATCTGCATCAATTAGAATATGATGAAGAAGAATTTGTGAACTAAGGAAGAAGTAGAAATATTTAGTATCTAAATAATCCCTCCCAAGGTCTTCACACATGGGATAGACTGTAAAAAGGGAACCCCACCCCCATTAAAAGTCAGGGGACTAGAAACTCATAAAATTTTAAAAGATTAGTTGGATACTATATGGTGTGGTTCTATCCATCATCCCATGAGCAACCTCATATTTTCACTTATCATGCCAGACTCATCCTATACATTGCTCTGGTGATCCCCTCTAGAAACCCACCACAATACAGTGCAATGTTTGTGGCATGGTGAACACTTATTAGGTATAAATCATAAAACTAGATCCAAATCCATCATGGATTGGGCATATATATTAATGTTTGGAACCAATAAATCAATAAAAACACCATTTCCAATGATTGGTCCTGAGTGTAACATCCTCCTTATTCAATGGTACAAATCTCCCACTTTGTAACACTCCAGGCCACAAACTCAACCCTACAATATGGAATATCCCAAACCAAAAATTTTACAATGTGAAAGAGTAAAACCACACTAAAAAATTTTAAACCTCCGTGGTACATCTCATAATCCAGAGTACAGCCACCCCTAATACCATAAACATCATTTAATGAAATGAGGAAGCATGTTACATGGTCTCCCAAGTCCATATTAGGATCTACATTTATCAAATCAAGAAACTACTTGAGACTTCTTGAAAAAAATGAATATTCATAGAAACCCCAAGGAACCTCATGAATGTAAAAAATTAAAGACAATTAAATTCCAAAGGGTCATGGGGGAGTCCCAATTATCCCAAAAATCCAAAATTATGTCCTCGAAGATTCATTGACTAATGTAGAAAAAAAATATCTAAGACCACAATTTTTTATAAAGGGGTGGATGGTTGATGGAAAAATATATAGACTCCTATGAAAAGGAACTCCACAAATTCCCCCATTCATTGAAATCCATGGTAAAATACTTAGTGAATGTCATAATCATCTAATGAGAAACCCAGATTATAACTACCCAACACAAAGTGTGAAGATAATGGAACCATAGTATAATCCTCCCCACCGACTAGAATTTTAATAAAATAGTGAAATAATCGATTGAAAAATATGAGAATAATAATGTCCCCAAAACATCAACATTTAAGCTAATATACATGAAGATGACCATAATTCCACCAACCATATAAATCCTTAAAATACCAACTAAACTTCCTAATTATGGATGATGTGGATTTTTTTAATGAATTTTTTTGTTTGAATGATAATTTATTTGTAAATACATGATTATTGGTAATTTGTGTATTTCTTTTATTAATTTAATATTTCGCTGATAATTTAAATTTTAGGTGATAAATTGATTAATGGTTTTTGCTTAAAATTATTTATATTTTTAAAGCATATATATCATATTATTTTCTATAAAATAATATATATCATTTTAAATTTATTTTAAAAAACACATGACTATTGAATTATTTCCCATAACGTTCCATGTTTTTTTAATTATTATAAAAAAATTATCATTTTTTGTTTAACATGAAATTTTTTGGATTAAGTTATGGAATCATTATATTTTAATTTCATCTTCATTATATTCTCATTTCAGTTGATTTACATTTTATATTTTTTGTGCCATAATTTTCATAATATAGGGAAATCATTCTAGTAGGATAAATTCTAAATTTATAGAAAAATTTATTTGTAAAGCATGATGTAATGAATCATATTTTTGGTGTATTATTTTTGGATATGATATGGATTATTTTTTACATAGAAACAAACATGTTGTGTGATTCTATATATAAGTGTGCCCTGAATAAATAATTGAAATATATTAAATAACACATGAATGTATTTTTTTGAGAATGTGTAACAACTCCAAAATAGGTTCTGATATCATAAATATAATATCACCATGGATTTCTAAATACATGTTTTACCTTATGTGTGACATAACCATTGTCTGTGTGGGGTGTTCGTGAAAAAGTCATCTGAGGTGTGAAGTTAATAAAATAAATTTATTAAATGGATTAATTTGATTTAATCTGTGTAGTGATTGTGTTTTTATATAATTATGTGGTGATAAAAATGTCACAGGGATGGCCACTAAACCCTAGAGACCAAGAGAGTTTTCTAGAGGGTAATCTTTTGGAACGATGACAAATTGAGGCCATATTGATGATCATTTGGCCAAAATTATATGTGTATATCATCAAAGATGACATCATAGAAATATACATCATCAAATATATATCAAAACTCTCAGTATGATTTTTTATTTTTATTTTTCATATCTTTTGTTTTATCCCTTTCAAAGGAAGATCAATTCTATAAATAGAATTTATTATCACATCGATTGTGTATTAAATTTATGGAAATATTTTGTTCTTTTTTTTATTATCCTCTTTTCCTATCTTTTTTTGTGACAATGGTTCAAATCTGAATGAAAAAATCATGAGGTTCATTCCTATAAATTTATTTATTATGGGGTTTCCCCCATTTATTAAATTGTTCATCAGAATAGTTTTTTTTCATGTGGTTTGATGAATACTGGGTATTTTATGGTTGTGTGATTTTTCTTCATTAAAACTAATTGATAGCACATGTTTGGTTCATTATCCAGGCTATGATTGAGGTGTGAAGAATATAGTGGGTGACCAGTGGTGGATCAAAATGGATTATCTATTTGTATTCTTCCTCGTTTTGACACATAATGATGGATTGGCTTGACAGATTGTTTTCTGAGTAGATATGATCATGGATTATGTCCAGTGTCAGTAACATGCCTTGGATGACCATAGATATATAAGTTTCAATGAATGTGGAGGCTCTAAATATTCATAGGAATTTTGGGATGATATCCCAAATGATATGAAAAATAATTTTTGGAAAATAATATATTCGGGCATTACATTCCTTGTGGGACTACTATTGATGCGGCCCTATGTTTTTCATGTTGAGTTATGTATCTCATATTGTGTGATCCTATGACACCTCGTGTGACCCTACCCTAGAGGCTCAATGCATTATTTAGAGGGTACAGATACATCGATAGTACTGCATGAGTATATACATGTTTTGAACTCTAGCATAGGCATCGACAAGTGTATAAGAACATGGAAAAGTGTATACAAGCATGGTCAATGTTACACAGGCACTATTGGGGTTTCAAGAGATCTCTACTTTCTGTGTGTGATCACTTACACAACGTGTATGTTGTGGTTTCCATATTTTTTAGGGAATCACGACTCAAGAATATCCATGTTGATCGATACATGCTATGTACTCTATTTACACATCATGTACTATCTTAGAGATAATTTAGATATCTTTAACTCTTAATTTCAAACTAGTTTTAGTTTAGTGTTTTTACCTTCTTCCTTAACTTTAGGGGTAAAATGTATCATTACATCCACATCTTGATATTTTGGTCTGTTCTAGGGGATGAATACTAGTTTTAATTCATGGAATCCCCCCATGATACTAGATTTATATCATCTATTACCTTGACACCATATAAATGGTTTGTGGAAATGAAATATTTTACATACATAGGGTGTTTATCATACATATATAATTTTATATTAGTAGGGTTGATGGTATCATCAACATATGATCTTCTACAATGTAGTCTGATTTAGATTGAGTTTGTTGTGTCCCCCAACAGTCTGTATCATGACCCCTTATTTGATTAAATAGATCATCATAGACCATTGAGTTTTAATATTCTCGGACAAATAGTATTGAACTCTAGTATAATTGTATCGGTTGATGGAAAGGATCATGGAGTGGAATCGCCCATAATGATAATTGGTTCATGTATAATCATGTGGATAGAAGTTGGTTGTGACCACCTGGTGGCGTGGTTCCCTTCTAAAGTATATCTAGGTAGGTTTTTTTATACATTTATTTTTATATCCTTATATAGAGCTGACTATACTTGATGCTTCAGTTATAGTGTTTTCGGGGTATCATACTATGTGTTATGATACTCTCCCCTACATGGATTCTTCCCATATATATCATGTATTTTTACAATGAATACCCTATTGACTATGTCCTATGAGGACATAGAGAATGTGGAGTGTAGCTTGATATTGAAAAATAAATGTGCTTTTCGAGATCTTTAATTTGATCGTAGACCTATCCCTTGGAGTATGATAGAATATTTACTCTTTTTTATTATTATTGAATGTGGTCAGTTTTTTCACAATAAGTAATTTATTATTATACTATGGTTATGTGATTATAGATTTACTCATGCATTTCTTTCGGTTATTTTAATTTTCATAAATTTATGGGATTTTATATCTTTGTGTGGGTTTGTACATGAAATATATTTTAATGCCTCCCATTTTTTGGATAAGCATGCTTTGTGCTAGTCTCTATCCCATGGAACATTAGATATGGGAATGAGTTATTCATGGTTAATTCCCCCATGGTTTTAGTTTTAACATAGTGACATTGGATCAATTGGTTCTACCTTAGGACTAGAGATTGTGAGATTGATATGGACCAACAGTGTTACATATTTTGAGTTCATCATTCGGTACATAGACTCCATCATTGAACTGGAGGCTAACATATCCCTACACAAGGTCTTTGATTACCTTAATTTTTACTTGGAACATTTAGAAATTGGATTCATGAAAAAAAAACGTTGGTAAAAAATCATATACGAATGGTTTCTGGTACTAATGTCCTTATTGGGTAAGTTCCCAAGATATAGTCATTGACTTTGTTACATAATTTTTTATTTCGATATGCCTCTATGATGATAGAAATCCAGGATTCCACAGTGTGATCCTAATAATGATTTTTGAGTGATTAGGAATCATTATAGGGTCTTATGTCCAATATATCACCAATTTGTGGTTTAATACCTATACCACCTCCAATTGTGCAGTTGATAATAATATTAGTTCTAGATGATGTTTTGTATAGACTAAGTGCACTACATGTGTTTTAGAGGTGGAGACCACCTAGTCTTTTGGGAATACTAGATCCCTATATTGATGAAGAATGGTCATAGGTAATCACTCAATTTTCCACATTTTGAGGAAAAATTCATATGATATAGAGGTCTATACGGAGAGTCTTCTTCAGGGCTCTACTGGGTGATGGTAGAGCCTTATAGAAAATTCACATGGTAATTCACCTCTATCCTAGTAATAAAATGAGTTTCTCTTTATATAATTTTTTTTATCCCTTTTTTTATTAGTGATCAATCAGGATAATCATCATCTGCAATAGAGAAAATTTGATTCTTGAAGAGTATTTAGCAAGGTTTACTAATATCGTGAAATATTCCATGTATATCATTTTAGATTCATTTTCAGATAATGGAAAACATCATATAGTACATTTCTGATCATCATGGATCCTTTTCTATCCCTTTTCAATCCCACATATGTTGGGGTGTTTGAGGGTACCTTGGTTAGGAGAGCATCCAAGTAGAGAAAGATACAATAGTCGGTGCTGGTAGTAGGAATCTAAGAGATGATTACTCAAAAATAGGTGTTTGATAGTATTCATTAGGATGCAACCATGAGATATGATTTTGGATGTGATACGAGAAAATAGGGCCAATAATGCAGAGTTCTCAGGATAGATTAATGACTATGAAGTAGAGGTGGTTTTCTCTTATAAGGGTCGAGGAAATATGGCTCCGGATTTTCTGACCCATTGTACAACTAATGATGGGATGGATAAGGAACTATTGAGATAGTTGTAGATACCAGATCAGGGTGGAATACATTGTGGAAGCTATGTTAGAGTGGCCCAGAGAGTAGAAGGAGTTGGTTAGAGGTTTGACCTATTACCAACATCACCTCTATGGTGTCCGTGCCCCACGTAGGGAGCTAGTTCATATCAAAGATTCTAGATAAAGGCTCTGGGGATATATGACCATTTAGCTCCATGAAAGGTACATGGTATGATATTTGTTTTTTATAACTTAACTACAGTACTGATAAAAACTAGTGCATGTTACTCCTTAATTTCCACTTTTCTGGTTCTAGAATTAGAGATTTTGGTTGATCCCAAGGCTCGACCATTTCTTTTGGAGACACTAAAATGTGGTGACTCTATGATTTCTAACTTCTAAAAATAGTACAATCTATTTCATAATGGTGATTTATTTATATGGTTATCATTATATTTTCAATGAGGACTTCTCATTTCATCTTAGTTACAGAATGGATATCCACAGTTCATGCCCAGAGTCATTTAATGTAGGTAGAGGATATGGTGTGTCTACAGTGGTGGGATGATGATTTCCTTTTTGGGTGAAGAGGAAAACATGGACGAAAATGGTGATCTATGTCATCTGATAGTGCATCCAATTACTAATATGTATCCTCACATGAATTCTAGAGTATTGGATGCTATGAACTTCCAGTTCCCTAGGGCAGTGGTAGAGTGTTATGGTGTATGTTCTGAGGGTGTTCGGGATTAAATTTTCACTGTGATGTAGTCATTTCCATTGAATTATATAATATATGGGCCCCGATATCTGCACTACCATATAGGATGGTTCTTGTATAGCTACATTAGCAAAGGGTTCCACTGGAGGAATCACATGAGAAGGTATTTGTGAGACCATGTGTTTTCCCATAGTCTTCCCCATTGTTGATATCCAAGAAATAAGAGGGTATCTTGAGGTTATATGTGGATTACCGAGGCTTAAATAATGTGAATATAAATAATAAGAGTCTAATACAAAGGATATAAATCCTCTTCCAATTTTTTCATATGGTCGTTATGTGTATCGAATATTGACCATAGATCATTTTATCACCATGTATGAGTATGTGATTTAGATGTACCCAACATGACATTCATATGTCTCTATGGTCTATATGCTTACATGGTGATTCCCTTTGATGTGAGGAACATCTGAGTTGTTTTCATGGGACTCATGAACCTTACCATTCATCCTTTCTTATACCAATTCATAATGGACTTCATCAATGAAATCATCATGTACCTGACATCCATGTAGATGTAGGTAGAACATTTTAAAATTTTTATGGATACACTCCATGAGAACCAACTTTTTGGGAATCTCTCTAAGTGTCTATTTTTTATTAATGAAGTATACTTATTAATACCTTTCAAATTAGATGGGGATTATTTCTAGAACTGATAATGACTAAGGAATTTCATTATTGGTTTCCACCCATGTCATTTACCGAGGATTAGGGTTTCCATGGTTTGGAAAATTACTATCAGAGTTTTTTTACCTGATTTCTCCATAGTAATATCACACTTGACAGTTTTGAATAGGAATGAGAATAATTTAATGTGTATAGAATAATAAAATTATTGATTTAAAGAGTGGAGGTAGTGGTTGATGAGAGATCCCATATTGAGGTTTCTATAGAAGAGTGTCAAGAACAAAATGTTCATTAATGCATCTGGGACTGGATATGTCTTTGTTCTGATATAGTGGTGGGAGGTCATTTCCTATGGATCATGTAATTTCGCACCACATGAGATGATGTACATGACTCAATATTTTGAGTTATTAGTAGTAGTATATGCATTGGTGATATGGACACACTAATTTATGGGTGAGATATTAATCATTTACTCTGACCAAAATAATATCAAGAATATAATATCATAGAATGATTTTAACATGAGATGAATATTATGAATGCAGTTCCTTACAGAATATGAATTCAATATTTTATATACTCCATAACATAGGTAATGTGGTAGAAGAAACTCTTAGTATGATATCTTGTTTTCCAGTTGTTAGTCGAGGCGTCAGAGAAGTCAAACTCATTATTGTTTTCCTTTGTGGACAAGGATTTTCATGCATTCATTCAGTCGATGGATGTTAACCCAAAACATTTACAATGTTTTAAACAAGATCAATGTAGATATTACGACACTAAGACCTTACGTTCATGGATATCCACTAGATGTTCACTTGATGGATATTATGAAGTTGGAGATCATTTTCTCCTTTTTAGAGGATAGATTATGGTACCATTAGAGTTAGGGGGTGGAGTGTTGGAGGAGTCTCATAAATAATGATTAGTGGTATATCCATGTGTAAAAAATATGTACCACGACCTCCAACATTAGTTTTCGGTTCATTATTGAAGATACGGGGTTCAGATTTTGTTGCTTGTTGTTTTATTTATCAGTAAGAGATTTTCAAGGACAAGGTTTCAACAGGTTTATCTCATCCCATTGAGGTTCTATTGTGGAAGTGGTGTAGGATATATACATACATCATGAAAATGATAGCATATACATCTTGGGAAAGGGATTCCATCTAGGTTATCATAGATCAACACACTATATTTGCCCCATTTATATCTATTCAAGAGTAGAGATTATATAAGAGATTAGGATGCCTCTACATTCATGTGATAGTCCGACTCTAATGAGTTACCTTGGAATTAATTTTAGTCAATGATGGTTCATTCAAAACACCAATATATAGGGGATTTCAAGAGGCCTTTCTGAATCCATTATCCTTAAGTATAGAATTTCACCCCCCATACTAACGATCATACTAATCAGAGCTTTCAAGTATTGATGGACATGATGTTGTCCTGCATGTTGGACTTTATCCATAGTTTGGAGAACCATATAACCTTGGTGGAATTTTTATGAAGAAATTACTACCATTTCACCATTAGTATGGAACCATTCAAAGCCTTGTATGACTAACCCTGTAGGTCACCACATTGTTGGACGGATCCATGCGAGTCAGCAATCATGGACCTAGAGTTAGTAAAAGATACTATAAAGAAGGTTTATATAGTCCGAGGTTGGATGAGGACTACAATGATAAATAAGAATTATTATGAAAACAAATGATAGAAAGCACTATAATTAATGGAGGGATACTGTGTTTCCCTGATGGTATCACCTCGATGGCGATTAAGGAGATTTTGACATGGTGGAACGTTTTCTCTGAGATTCGCTATTTATTTCGAGGTCTTCTGTAGAGTTGGTGAGAGGCGTACCACATAGTTATTCCTCCACACATAGACGTATTACATAAAATCTTAAACATGTCTTAGTTGATTTGATATATACAACATCATTAATATGATATAGATTAGGGTAATTTAAGAATTAATGATTGGAAACCATTTTTGATTTTGTGGTGGAGATTGTGGATTGACAGGAGAGGATCCTTCTTTGTCAATCGATTCTCTTAGTGTGTGATTGGTGGCATCCTAAAAACAGTTAGGAGATTACATTTGAGTAGGATACCAAGATTCAAGATTCGTACCATCATCTTTGTAATTATTGTTTCCCCAATTTTGGTTAAAATTTCAAATTCTGGGGAGAATATACTGACAAATATTTTTTATGAATTTTTTTTGATATTATACAGAATATTTTTAAGAGGAGGTGCTATGACAGCGTGTTAATATGATTCCATGTGTTCCTGGAATAATGTTTTCTTAAATATTTTAAATATGATAAATAACATGTGTGAAAATGATTTTATGGTAATGGTATTTACCTTTTTAATGACCTAACCATTTTTGATGTGGCCTGTCTTTGATATAGTTGTTACGGGCATAGAATTAATTAAATAAATTGATTAATTTTTATAATTTTTTTATTTGACATAGAGACAATATTTTTTTATAATTATGATATTACATAATTGACTCGTGGTTGGATGTTATACCCTAGATACCTCAAGGGATAATTGGAGAGATATATCAAGAAAATAACAATGGATCAAGACCCGATCAAGGATCATTATTCTAATAGAGTTTGTGGATCTCATCAATGATAGAAATGTTGAACTATTCTTCAACAACAATCGATATAAACTTTTTGTAGGATGTATGATTTTTAGTTTCCTATTCCAATTTTTATTTTTTTGTGCTTGGAGAAATTACATGAAATATAATGATTTTCACATCAATGATACATTAAATTAGTAGAATTATTATTTTTTATATTGATTATCCTCTTTTTCTTTCTTTCTCTATAATAATGGATCAATTTTTAATGAAAATGTTCAAGTATTTTTCCTCAAGATTTATGTATTATGGATTTCATCCATGTTTATTTTCATGTTCATCACATGATCTTCTTTAATACCTTGGTTCTATGAATACATGGTATTAGAAAATTGATAGACTATTATTCGTCACAATAGATTGATACCACAAGTGTGGTTTGTGATCATTGATATGATTGAGGTGTAACCAAAATGGTGTCTGATTAGAGGTGGAATGGAATGGATTTGTGTTTTCCATTATTCCTCATTTTGATGTCGGGAAATAGATTGGATTGATGGATTGTTATCCTACATGTTGTGTTCCTACATTCTAGCTTGCAATGACATAATGTCTAGGGTTACCATTAATATATAGGTTCTAGTAAGGTTGGTGGAATCAATGAGAAGCAGGAAGACGTGGAAGATATCCTAGAAAATCTAGAATATCTAATGTTACATGGTGTGTATTTTGGGATTACACATAGGGTGGGACACCCTTGGAAACATAGCATGAGTTTATAAAGTGAGTAATGTATCACATGTCATCTGACCATATTACACAACATGTGACCCTACCCTAGCAGCTCGACCTATTCCATGGAGGTAACAAAGACATGGCCACGTGCCCTATGGATTAGACGTTTTGTGTGCTCTAACAATGTATTGAGAAAGTGTACATAGACACAACCATTAAAACACAGACATGGGAAATAGTACACATGAATATGTAGACATCATGATATGGGTGTCAAGCGACTTCTACACACCATGTGCGATAACCTACACCACATGTATATTGTGTTTTAGATGCTCTGTGTGGAATCAAAACACATAGAAATCCAAATTATGTGATACTCATCGTATAATCTATTTACACACCATGTACTCCTTTAAGGACATCTTAGATATCTTCATATAATCAGTTCATACTAGTGTTAATTTAAGGGTTTTTTTATTTTTCTATTCCACAGGGGGTACATTGAGTCACTGCACCACACCATAACACTCTAATTCCATATAGAGTATGAATCCCATATAGAATTCATTGAATCCATCCACCAGACAACAGTGAGATCCTCCAACATATTTACACAAAACATGGGGTTGTTGGAATCTTCATGACCTCCTTGAAAATGGAACTGATCATCCATATTGTCATTTGTATTGGTAGGGTTTATGGAATCATTGTTATATGATCTTGTAAGGATTGTGATTATTCATATTTAGTTTTTGGTGTTCCTCAGTAGATTTGGTCATTAACCTTTATTTGAGTATCAGGGTCTTATAAGAGCACTAATAATTATTGGGTGGAGATCAATGGAATTTTTTTGGATGATTATATACAATTATGGAAAGGCTCGTGGAGTGGAATCTCTCAAAATGAAAATTTCTATGAGAAAAATTCTATGGATAACTGGTGGTTCTGAGTGTATTGTGGTGTGATGTGCTTACTGAGTATATCTGAGATTTTTTATATATCAATTATAATATACTTTTATTGAGCTTAATATACATAATTATTCATGTTTAGTGTTTTGGGTTGTCAAACTGGCTATTTTTAAGCGTGCCCCTATATAGGATCTTCTCACAAGTGTCATTTCAATTTCAAATGATGACCCATTTGATATTGTCATAGGAAGATGTAGAGAAGGTTGATTGTAGCCAGTGATACCCTGATGAGGGTTTTTTTGGGAATGTTTCACTTGATTATGTTCCTCGCTATTATAGGTGGTGAAAAAAATATTAGAGGTGGCCCAGTGGTTCTTGATGATATGGCTATGGGGATTAGATTTAATGTCTTTAGGGTGTTTGATGAAATTCCCCTATGAAAAATTCTCCAAAGATGAAAACTCATGGGATGCCTCAATTGTTTTATATCTTTTATGTTTATTGTAAGAAATATCGATAGATGGTGAATATTAATTATGGATTCCTTCTCATATGCATGAGCTTATTATAAAGTCAATATTTTCTTTGTTAGAGCTAGTTTTCTTAAGGAAGATTCAAAAGACCCCATTTGTTGCATTAATTTCTCCCTAAAGATGGTTCATAAATTTTTTAACTATTATATTTATTATTAAATATCATTTAAGATGAAACACATGATGTAGATGAAAATATTTATAAGAAGTATGTGTTCATATAAGAGTATTGAATTCAATTATTCAACCGGTTCAACATATATGATTACTTGTTAGTATGTATTGAAGGATCACCAATTTTAGGGTCAATGGTGGAATTAAATGTGATATAATGTGGGGTTACTTTTATGACTTTAGTGTCCTTAGGGGAGAACTAATGATTTTTTAGGATGTATGTATGAAATAACTGATTAGGAATGCATGTTGAGGCTATAATATTCTTGGGATATTTTCATGAGTTCCAAAGGGAAGACGATCAATAGTACCTCACAACACATAGGGTTGAAGGATATGACATGTAATGCCAATAGTGAGATGCATAGTTAGACTCATTTTGAAAACAATATTTTAAAAAGGTGGATATGTATACATATGAGGAGATATATTAACCATTAATTTGGAGCATGTATTTAGGGAATCAAAATAGTAGGTATATACTATTTTTTATTGGAGGGAATAGAGATTGGAAAATATTTGATCTCAGTGGGGGAGATTCTTTATATTTCTCAATTTATTTAAATAAAATTGTAATTGTTTTATAATTATTGAAACAGTATATTTTTAAAATAATTCATAGATAAACATATTATGGGGAAAAAATATTTATATTTTTTTCATCTTTTTTATAGCACATTTTTCTTTTTACTTTCTTGATTGTCCCACATCAATATAAAATGACAATATGATCTTGATGAGACCATGATCATCTCTTTGTTGTTTATTGATTTTAGAGGATAGAAACCCATTCAACTAAAACAGTTATATACCTGTATCCTAAATAAATGGTAAATCTATCATCCATCAAATACAAGTAATTCAAATTATAATTTCATTAATGAATGAAATAAAACCAACTAAACAACAGGATATAAAAAATTTTCCCGCCATCTCAAATGTTTCACTACTGAATATCAATCATAACATGCATTAATTACTTATAGAATTTTACACTTCTTCCTTATTTTAATTATTATTTTTATTACTTCATCTAACATATTACCCAACAACATTTGACATGTTTTTGATAGTTTTATATAATTTTTATAAACCTACTATATTGGTTAAAACTTACATCATAAGAAAATAGTTCTACGTGGGAAAATAAAAATAATATTATTTGTAATAAAAAATAGAATGGTAAAACCTTGAAACCATTTATGTGAAATGATTGAGAATCCACGTAAAAATCAACAAAAAACAATAATGAATCAAATAATTATATTAGAAAATTGAAAACATGGTATTTTTTCTTGATCATAGATAAAATATGGTTCATGGATGAATATAAGAAAAAAAATTAATATCATAATACAATCATATATAAAATATTTATATATCTAAAAACAATAAAAAGGGAAAACAAAACTGATATTTAAGTTAATATGGAACTAATTGTTCACTATAAAATCTAATTCCACATCAATGAAGAAAAAATATGTTAATTGTAATAATTTTATTGATTTTTATCTTCATATTATCTCTACTTACGTCTCTGGAATTACGTTTAACCCTACATCTTAAAATTTTGGTATAAAATATAATTATAATTCAGTGAAAGTATCATTAAATATATTTCTTAATTAAGACTTTGTGTATAACATTAGGTGTTTTAATGTTCATTTAAGAAAAATCCACTTCATATGCAGAGTCAGTAAGAGTGAAAGAATATATATTTTCAATTTTTCTATTATCTTTTTCTAGAACATTTTATAACAAATTTAGAATAGAGATGGTCAAAACATGGGATCATGAATTAGCTTCTTTTCTGAATAAATTTTACCTATGAATATTGAATAAAAAAATTAGAAATAAAATTCTTAGATTCAATTTGGATGAGGGTGAAGTATTTTATTAGATATGGGATACATTTAGGGGTTATCAAAGGTATTCTCCAAACTCTAAATGCACACTACAATTTCTTATAAAAAAATTTTGTAACAGCTTCACCCATTACCATCAAATAATGGTATATCTATTATCATGGGGGAAATTTTTTGACATAGTATACAACACAATTAAAATGAAATTTTTGTTCTCAGGAAAAAAACTCACAACCCAAATTATCTAGAAATGTTCTAATCATTGAAAAGAAAATAATTTTTAATAGGATCAAGTTCAAGTTGATGGATTCTTTCAACCAAAATCGTTAAAATTTACCTTAGGTAGGAATCCCACCATTTTTGTAGGTTTGGTCACTAAAATTATTATTAACCCAACATCAATTTTACTACCCAACCTTCCATAAATTTAAAAATTACTAGATTTTGACATAGAATTATGCTTATAGTAGTTCCATTCTATGAAAACATCAATCAATAATATATGAATCAAATAAAAAAATTAGGGAGAGAAATATGTGTTTAGACCAACTATAAACCTTTGATTCCCTCCATAACCTAGGCAATCTCAATACTAAATTAAGTTTGACTCATTAAACATTGATGATCAAATAAAGGGAGTGATCTAGAAATTTCTAAGAAGGTATAACTCTAACAAATATGATCTTAACTCACAAAAGGCATAATATCACTATTTAAAATCCCAATGAAATGTTATGACACAAATTTTAGAGCTTCAAATAAGAATGCTTTCTAGGGGAACAAATACAAGAGAAATTGGTAAGCTAACCAGCACAACTAAAAATAATCCTAGTGAAAATTACAAGGTTACCATTACTCTAAATTGTTTACAAATAAGGCAAGATGATATAAATAGCATAATATTTCGAAATATTAAACATTTAATAAACATAGAAACCCTATTTTTAAATTTCTAGAATATATAAATCCCAAATACTATAATGAAATTGAAATAAACATCAGTATTCTACCAAAATGAAAAGATATAAAATGGATAAAATTTAATATGAGTAAAGGGGTGGAAAATAGTGTGTATGGACTAGAGTGGACACCTAACATAATAAAAAATTTATCCGGGCATATATTTCCCCCTAAATATTAATAAATGTGACCACCAACCTAAAAACTCACAATTTTTGAGTTATTTAAAAATATTAACAAAAATACCCCACTCCCTTAAATATTAAATCTAGTGCTATAATAATTATATGTTAATAAATATATGGTTTCAAATAAGAAAATTGTTGAGTAGTTATCCACATATAACTAAATAGAGTGATGAAATTTTTTAGTTCATAATATAATACCACCTAAACACAATGATTTGAATAATTTTGTAACATCATAAGACATTAGAAATAGTTGAAAGATCAATTAAATTTTGTGACTGTGGATCTAGTATACATTTGAAACCATACTCTCAATTTTATTATTGATATTAGGAAAACAATTCACTATAAATATCTTTTAGTTGGCATAGTGATCTATCACACACCCCAATAGAAGAGTGGATGGCTCAATTATTGGGGATGTGAAACTTTTATTATCAGATGGAATTATCATATTAAACATAGAATTTGATAAATAAGTCTCTATCATTTTAGTAAAACCATTACTATCCATTGTAGGTGTTGTATTTGATGTCTATAAAATGAATGTGACACTCAAATTGGGTGAAAAATTGGTGTGTTTTATTAATATATTGAAATAAAAGGATTTTAGATAATCTAGATAAATATATAGAAATAAGGATTTGGAACATCAAGAAACATTTTATGATGATAATGAATTCTTGATGATGATTGAAGATAATAATAAGAAACTCACCCCAAGTGAAACAGTCATGAGAATTAACTAATTTCATAAAAAATAGGAGGATCCATTTTATGTTTATGAGGGTAAATTTTTATAACTTAATCTATATGAAGAGGAAAAAATCTATAATTGATGTCTTGATACATTAATTGAGGATTTTTTTATTCAATAAATTAGTGAATTAGAATAATTACATTTCTCTCATTCATTATTTAATAAACACATTGAATTACATCATCCAAAAAGACCCAATATTCTAACTTCCATCCAAGACGTGCAATAAATACTTCTCAAGACACTTCATTATCACCTAAAATAATTATTTCTAGGTGAGATATAGTCATTTTCTATCACCATTTCCACAAAACATGGAAAACATAAAAATGAATGGATTTATAAGTGTTGAAAATGTATCAAATTACCATATACGAGTACAAAGATGATATAAAAGGGATTAGACATTTATCCATAATTTGGGTGATCCTAATAGATCCTGGTCATATTCTTGGAGTTACGGGATTAGGATAGATAATTTCCATCAAGAAGGAAGTTATGTGAGAAATATTGATTACACTACTTGTTGATGGGACCAGTTATCCCATTTCCAACAGCCCATAGGATATAATGGTCTAAGTAGTTCTTAAGAATTGAGGTTTCAATTAGATAAAAAATAAAAAATATTAGAAAAAATATATTAAGAAATTGAACCAATCGAATGATTTTATATACTGTAGGAATTTTAATTATATCACAAAAAAGGAATATTTTCATATTCCATTTTTTGAACAAATGCTTTAGAAGATATTTGGGAATTATTTTTTCTATTTTATTGATGGGTATTATTGTTATAACCATATTCATATATATCTTAAGGATCTATGGGAAAAATTCATATTCCTAATTTTGATATTTATTCCCTAATGAATGAACTTGACATTTTTTAGTTCCCTTGCAACATTTCAAATATTTAGGATCTCAAATTTTTAGATATGATTGAATGGATTATTTTGGTTTTCATGAATGAATTTTCATTATTTGGCTGCACATTACGAATATATTTGGAAAATATAGAATTAGTTTTGTAAAATTTTTAAGAGATAATAATAGTTTTTAATTAGGGGAAATATTAATTTATGGTCATAGAGTGGATAGTTTTAGGGTACAATGTTACAAATTGGGGGATGTAATAAGATAATGATTAGATAAAAATGTTTTAAAATAATTTCCCAATAGATAAATCAAGATTATTAGAAGTTTTTTTTGGTAATTTTAGTTTTTATTAGAGTGTTATTAATGACATTTCGAATATCAGAATGTCTCATTATACCCTTTTTATGAAGAAGGTTCCATTTTTTATGATATGTCCATATATTTTTTCAACATTATCAAAATAGAATCTTACTTCATCACCAATAATCACTACAGTAAACTAAAATTCTCATTTTATGTTAATGTGGTATGCTACTGATAATATTATATGGGTGATTTTGAGGTAGAGGAAATATAAAAGAATAAATATATTTTGTTATGGAATTATATTTCTTAATGGTTATAAAATAAATTATACGACAACTAAAAAAATATATTGAAAGTTGACTTTTCCCTCCGAAAAATCAGAAAATACATTATCAGTTCCAATTTCATGCTATTCACTAACCATTTTTTTATTATATATATTTCGTAAGAAATATTCTTAGCCATGGTGATGATATAGATTCTCTTTTGGATATAATATATCACGACCCGTCCCTCAAGGCTTGCATCGTGACTACCCGCAGACCGCCTTCAATAGGCATGGGCCTGGCGACTACCACTAAAGGCGTAATTCCATAAAACTAGAAAGGCATTGCCTTTATAAATCATAATCACACACAACTAGAGTACAAGTGGAAGAAAACACTAAGTAAAAGTTTTATAACAAGTGTACTAAAAGTAAATGGGGCTAGAATACAATCCCAACTATAAAGTACAAATACATGTGAAAGCAAGTACAACTAAAAAGGGAAAAACATCTGAAACATGGAAGGAGCTTCTGAATCATCCTCCAGGTTTCCTACCAGAAGGGTAGGTATAGATGGCCTCCTTATCACTCCATGTCCATTAGAATCCACCGTGTACCAATACGTTGTTAGGTCCTACTCCGAGTATCGTCTAGTCTTGGAACTCTCAGCCTCCGTCATTGCTCTCTGTCTTCTGCATCCAACACAATGAGGTGAAGGCATAGTCCATGCAGGGGTGAGTATAACGATATTCAGTAGGGACCCCGAGACCCTCAGGGTCTCACAAAATCCAACAAGGATAAACAACTATGTACGATTTCAATGGATAACCATTACTTAGCTATATGCTCATACATTTACCTAAGTTATCATTTACCCCACTCAATCATGAGGAAAACACCAAGGTCATTGACTTAGCTCAAACCATGATTTTTATTATCGAAACCATGGTTGTTGGAGAAGTCCTCCTCTGTCATGTATAGTGGGCCTGTCGTGACACCAGGGTGCTTCTCACTAACCATAGACTGCTGAGGTACTTCTCTTGTCGAGTGTCACGAGTCTGCTGCCAAACTGGGGGCTCCATCCGTTGTGGGTATGCTGCCAAACTGGACGATCCCCCTAATATCCTATAGAGGTACTCCTCCTAACTAGTATCGTAGGTCTTCTACCAACTACCATGCGCTCCATCCACCGTGGGTCTACCGCCAAACCAGGTGCTACGTCCACTGGTCTAGTCGAATAACTCTAAGTCGAATCGGTCAAGCAGTCATCAGGTCTATAGCTACTAGGTATCCTCACTCCGTCTGCTCATTTTCGGGAGGATCCACTCCATGAGCTATTGGTTGATACTCAATGTGTCACGAGGTCTCGTGTTGAAGAATCTCAAAGGACTGCCACGTCATAAGGGGGTCTCAACGCAATAGACGGTGCAATAATCGGATGCCTGGTCTGTGAGTTATTAGCATTTTAGTCCTGGGGGCCCGGTTGGATTCATGTACAAACCAACCTGACCATGACTCAGATATACCCCAAACTCTAGTGAGGTATACTGAAAGGGACTACTATGATCCTAGAATATTGGTGTCGTTGATGGTTCGAAAAACGAACATCCGGTGGAAAAGATATGGTCCAAAAAGGTAATGGGTTAGTAAGGGGCATGGGTCCGGTCCGACCCGGAATGGGTCAACCCATCCAAACTCGCTGGGTCTGACTCAACCCATTGTGTGGGTAAACCAACTATGTTTTGACCTAGTCTACTGGTCTCGGCCCACCGGACTGCGAGGGTGGTTCATCCTGATAGTCCCCACATAGGCAACTCGGAAACTCGGCCCAGGAGACCGAGCCGATTTGGCCAATGACACCGTAGGGGACGCCACGGGTAATCTCGGGAGGCGGATGGATGAGAGGCTAGAAAGTATGCCCCACTAGGCGCGGGCAGACCGACTGGTCACCAACAGGCTACGGGTGCACTGGTCTGGGCGCGGGTGCACCTGGCGGGGCAGGGGTGCACAAGGTAGGGCGCAGGTGCACCGGGCAGGGCGCGTGGGGGCCAGGCAGGGTGTCGGGATGTTAGGGCAGTGAGAAAGCCATGGTAGGGGCACCGAGCAGTGCGCGTGGGTGTCGGGCCGCAATGCGAGGGAGCCGTCCAACACGTCAAGGCCCCGGGCAGTGGCGCAAAGGTGCCGGGCAGCAGTGTGGGGCGCGGTGGTGCGCGGAGTCCGCAGGTAGCACGTCCTTTGATCTCTATCTTCTCCACTAACATCGTATGTACCACCTCCGTCATCATCAATCAAGAACAATAAAATGGGAGAGGGGAGGACCATATTTTTGATGCCCAAACCCTCCTTGTTTTGGTGATAGCATTTGGAAAAGAATTTCTCAACAAACGACGAAGAACATATGTTGAAACTCATATTGAAATTAACTGTAAAATCCCCCTACCTCGCTTTTCATTTGTCATTGACGAAGTCAGGCAAAGCGAGCGTCATTCAATTGACGTCAGAAAAGAAGAAGCTGAGGATGACGTTGACTTTCTTCGTGGATGACGCTTCCCTTTCCCTGTTCTAGTAGAAGAAGGGAGAATGCATTTTAAGAAGATGTCAAAGAAGAAAATATGTCATTCTTCAAATTCTTTGTTGGGAGAATTTTAATCCTCCAAAGCTCTCAAGTTCCACCAAAGGATAATGCCAACAAAATAATAATATGATTTCTTATTATTTTTTGTTGGCATGAAAATTAAAAATGGGGAAAGAAACACTCCTTAATAAATTCAGACGCATCTGCTAAATTACTTGGTACACGCGTGGGAACAATTAATTAGAACGTGCGTTGGAACAATTAATTAGAACAAGCAATGGCATAATTAATTAGGTGGAGGTGGTAAAAGGCTCTCCCTCATTAATGATGGAGAGTGGAGAGGTTTCATCCTCTACCATTAATAGGGGTCAGGTGGTCCCCACCCCTATCATTTAATTGAGAGGTTATGCTTAGGTGGTCCCCATGGCATAACCTCTCGCGGGAGGTTAGGGTGTGGTAGTCCCACCCCCAACTTCCAATGGGAGGTTCCAACTAACTGCACACAAAACACATGGAAGCTTATAAATAAAACAAGGTGTTGTACTTTATTTTATAATTTTTTTAATAAAAATATAAAAACTAACCTCCAAACTCGTCAGAACACAGTTGCGGTGAAGGTCTCACTAAGAAATTACTGACGCTGGGATTTCAACGGTGCCCACAGATTCCAATTCTAAGAACCGGTTCAAATGTAATAAAATACGCTCGTACATTTACAGAATGTACCCAAACAAAACTTCAAAAATTGATTTTGGGCACACCGGTCCTCAGAATCAAGTTCCGTCAGAAACTGAAAACTCATAAATTTCGCATATATTTAAATACAATCCATTGGAATTTGGGGTCTTTACATTCTCCCCACCTTAGGGGTTTATATCCCCGTAAGCTACAACTCACACTAAGGGAACAAATGGGGGTACTGAGCATGCATTTGAGCCTCCCACTCCCATGTGCTCTCATGAAGGTTCCCATGTTGCCAGTGAATTCGCACCAAATGTATCGAACTTCTACGTAAGACCATATCCTTTCGATCCTCATTCTCCAGTGGAAACTCAATGAAATATGCCGCATCATTAATTTCTACCTCCTCGTGGTCGATGATGTGGGAGGGGTCATGCACGTATCTCCTCAGCTGAGATACGTGGAAGACTTAGTGCACCCGATCTAGCTGTGGTGGATGAGCTAAATTCTAAGCCACCTCGTTTACTCTTATTAGGTCCTGGAATGGTCCGATGAACCACAAAGATAGCTTTTCGCCTTAGGAAAATCTCTGTAATCTTCATTGAGGTGAGACCCGTAGGAAGAAGTGGTCACCATCCACAAACTCCAGAGGTATCCATATCCTATCAGCATATGACTTCTAGATTCTCTGTGTAGTCTTAATCTTCCCCTAGATGATATGAACCTTCATCGTGGTAGCCCGTAGCATCTCTGGTCTCACTAGTGCTGACTCCCCTGGGTTTTTCCAGCACATTGGCGATCTGCAAGGTTGGTCATACAAGGCCTCAAAAGGTGTCATACCTATCATGGAGTGATAACTATTATTGTTGGAAAACTCCACAAAAGTCAAGTGGTCCTCCAGCTATGACCGAAGATGTGGACACAAGCACAAAGCTTGTCCTCAAGGGTATGGATGATCCTTTCAGCTGACCATCAGTCTAAGGATGGAAGGCAGTGCTTATGAGAAACTGTGTCCCGAATGCTTCTTTCAACCCCTTCCATAGCAGGTAAGTAAAGAGTGTGTCACGGTAGGAGACAATAGAAGATGTTACTCCATGAAAACAAACTATTTCTTGCATATAGCAGCGTCCCAAACTCTCAACTGGGCCCCACTCTCTAATCTGTAGGAAGTGGGCCAACCTATTGAGCTAGTCAATGATCACCCACATCGAGTCAGGTCCCCTAGATGTAGGTGGGAGACCCATCATTAAATCCATGGATATACCATCCCACATCCACTTCGGGAAATCTAAGGGATGAACCAAGCCTTTTGGTACCTGGTCCTCTACCTTCACTTGCTGAAAAGTGAGGCACCATGATACAAACTCCACTACTGCCTTCTTCATAACTGGCCACCAATGCTTTCGTCGAGGGTCCTGGTACATCTTCACCACTCTTGGTTGTACTGCTAGAGGGGAAGTGTGGAACTCTATCAACACTTCCTCGTGAAGTGAAACTGGTACCAGGGTACGTCCCCTGAAAAGGATGACGTGCTCCCCACCTTCATGAAATCCATCAGGTGCTTACCCTATGAATATCTGAGCACGTCACGTCTCGTAGTCAGTGTCCTCATGTTGTGACTCCCTGACTCACTGAAGAAGTGGGGGAGTGACTGTAAGATACTGTAGATAGGCAACTCTATCCTTATCCACAAAGGATATCTGCAAGGCATCCAGTTTCTCTGTCGCCTCTCCTAGCAGTTGAATGCCTGATCTCTAACTGAGCACATCAGCTACTACATTCTGCTTCCCAGGAGTATAGACTATCTCGAAGTCATAGTCCTGGAGGAACTCAACCCATCGCCACTATACCTAGTTCTGTTCCTTTTGATAGAAGACACACCTAATACTATTTATATTAGAGTAATCTGTAAACTGTTATCTCAACAAACTATGGGTGAGACTAGCCAATTATAAAGAAATCGACTACACCCTTCTTCGCCCACATTCTAAAAAAGCATCTAATATTTCTCATTTTCCGAAAAGAAAAATCTGATCTTATCCCCTGGACAAACCATGTCCTTTTTCTAATACATTCAATCCTCACATGAACGGTACTAATTCAGGTCATGGACGACGCCATAAAGCCTAGACTGTACTACCAAGAGATCAAACTTCTCCTCTCACCTCCAAGGGTTGAGTCACACTATCGGCATCAGTGTGTGGTCATTGGGTCTCATCCAGTAGGAATCTCAAAAGTCAGAGTCATGTAAATGGTTTTAATCAACACTTCTTAGTATTAATCACACAAAATGGTAAGAAATAAAATTTCACAAGGAAAAGTGTCTCTTATTACTGGGGATCAAATTAAAAAGACTCAATGCAACCACAAATAATGACATCAATGAAGCATGAAGCATCATGAACAAACACCCCTATTCCTGGAACTAGTCCCGCTCCTATCCACCTACTTCCGGAGCTCTATGGTTGTATGCTTCAGCTGCCTGAAGATATGCTCTCCCATGTCCACATGTTCTTTGTAGTCAGGGTGGACCTCTATGTGGTGGTGGTGGAAACCCCTCGAAGCGTCATCCACCACCAGATGCATAACCAGATCTTCAGCCACGTCTACCTTCACCCTGTAGACTTTCTCGATCAAACCTCTGCCTCTACCTGGGAGGTCCCTCAACTAACTGTTGATCATCTGTACAGTCATTTGGATAGTCATGTGCCATGTGACCAAGCCCGCCATAGGAGTAACATTGTCTTCTCCTAGTATGACTGGCTCTGTCTCCACTCCGTTTTCCCCGCACAACTAATCCGGAGTCGTGTAGTTGTCCACCTGTGGGTTTGGCCCTCTTGGACCTCTACGTCATCTGTCTTATGCCAGATGCATAAAACTCCACTGTATGGCGACTAGTGGGGGGTCTCGCTGCTGGAGAGTACTCATCAAAGAGACTCTCCACTAGGAGGGATCGTTCCAACTCCCCGACTGATTCGGAATGTTTTGGGAGAAAACTGATGCTCTAATCTATCACATGAGTCCCTGTTCAAAGGTCCGGGCCCTGAAAAATGGGTCACGTACCATATTAGTAGAGTAGCATGAGGGGTATGTGAACCTCACTGAGTACTTTTCCAACGTCATGCTACCCAGATGAAGATTCATTGGCTCCTGTATCTGCACCGCTCGAATGGTGGCTGGTACAAACTCCGCTCGAAACAGGCTCTCGATGTATTCCCATAGAAGTGTCATCTCATCAAGCACCATGAGCATCAGGCTCCACCATCTTCCTACTGCTACCTGAAAGAAGGATGGCAGTAAGGATCACCATAAAGTCAGCAAGAGTCCCTATAATCATGAAAAATCTCACCACAGCCTCCATCCAATCCTCAACAGCCTGCGGGTCCATCGCTCCCCTGAACCTGGGTGGCCTATGGCACTAGAACTCGTGCAGCTCGCTCAAGCGGCGTGCACTCTCTACTGTTGCGACTGGTGCCATCGGTTGCCCAAAGGGGAGTAGTACCACTGGTGCCTCAACTGGAAGAGGGCCCTATACTGAGGCATCATCGCTTGGAAGGCTACAGTATGTATAACTCTTGAGTCACTAGCTGGTCATCCGCGGGGGGGGGGGGGGCATCCTAAAAGAAACAGATGTGACAAGGTCAAAAGACTATTCCTGGTGAGCTAACCTGGTTTGAGCTGACTTAAAGAAATCTTTTGAAAACACGCAAGAAATCGGTGCTTTCATCTATTGAGTCTGACATCAGATGTTGGGGTCCTGGTGTATGGATACATCGGCCACCCCACCAACACTGGACTCCCTGAAGTGAAAACCACACTTAGTACCCTTAACAATATTGCATTATAGAAATGAAATATCAGATTCATAAGTTCATCACCAGAACCGATGCCTCTGATACCAATTTTTCATGACTCATACATCAGGTCCCACATCGTGACTACCCCAAGCCCACCTTCCATAGGCCAGGGGTTGGCGACTAGAACCAAAGGCGTAATTCCCTAAAATTGGGAATCCATTACCTTTATAAATTTTAAACACACACAACCCGAGTAAAAGCGGAAGAAACCACTAAGTAAAAGCTTTATAATAATTGTACTAAAATTAAAGGGGGCCATAATAAAAGCCCAACTATAATGTAAAAATACAACTAAAAGAAAGTACCACTAAAAAGGGACAAACATGTGAAAGGTGAAAGAAGCTCCTGGATCATCCTATGGGGTTCCTACCTAAAGGGTAGGTAAAGATGGCCTCCTCAACACTCCACATCTGTTAGACTCCACAATGTACCGATACATCATAAGGTCCTCCTCCAGGTACCATCCAGTCCTAGTGCTCTCGGCCTCCATCTGCGTTGTCCGTCATCTTCATCCAACACAATGAGGTGTGGGCATAGCCCGTGTAGGGGTGAGTATAATGATCCTCAGTAAGGACCTTGAGACACTCAATGTCTCACAAAATACAAGAAGGATAATCCACAAAGTATGATTTCAACGGATAACCATTACATAGGTATATTCCCATACATATGTCTAAGTTATCAAGTAACCCATCTCAATCACAAGGAAAACACAAATGTCATTGACTCAGCTCAAACCGTGATTTTTATTATCGAAACCACAGATGCTAGAGAAATCCTCCTCTGTCGTGTACAGTGGGTCTTTTGCCACATCGAGGCAGTTCACACAAAACTTAGACTACTGAGGTACTCCTCTTTTTGATTACCATAGGTCTACTGCCAAACTGAGTGCCCTATCCGCTGTGGGTCTGCCGCCAACCCAGGTGCTCCCTCTAATAGCCTAAAAAGGTACTCCTCCTGTCTTGTACCGCAGGTCTACTTCCAACTACCAGGTGCTCCATCAGCTATGGTTCTGCTGCCAAACCGGGTGCTCCGTCTACTGGGTAGTTGAATCTCTCTAAGTCGAATCGGTCAAACAGTCATCAGGACTATAGATACTAGGTCTCCGCACTCCGTCTGCTCGTCTCTGAGAGGTTCCACTATACAAGTTATTGGATGATACACCAAGTGTCACGAGGTCTCATGTGGAAGTATCTCAAAGGACCGCCACATTATAGGGGTCTCAATGCAATAGACAATGCGTCAATTGGACGCCTAGTCTTTGAGTTATTAGCATTTTAGTCCCAATGGACTGGTTGGATTCATTTACGAACTAAAATTACCATAACTCAACTATACCTCGCACTCTAGTGTGGAACACTCAATAGGACGACTATGCTCCATGAATACTAGCACCACTGACGGTTCGTCAAACGGACGTCCGGTGGTAATGATAAGGCCCAAGAAGGTAATGGGTCGGTAATGGGCTCGGGTCCGGTCCGACCCGGTGGGCCTGACTCGGCCCCACCCAGTCTAAGCTGACCCGGTATGACTCACTGGGTCTAACATGGCCCATTGGGCTGGTCATCATGCTATGTTTTGACCCGGTCCACTGGGCAGTTCGGTCCGATAGTCTCCACGTAGGCGGCTTGGTAACTCGGCCCGGGAGACTGGTCTAGTTTGGCCAATGCCACTGCCGAGGACACCTCGGGTCACCAAGAGAGGCCAGGGGACGGGAGGCCAACAGGCAGGCCGCGCAGGGCATGGGTAGGTCGGCTGGTCATCGACAGGCCGTGGGTGCACCGGGCAGGGCATGGGTGCACCGGGCAGGGCACGTGGGTGCTGGGTAGGGTGCACGGATGTCGGGCAGGGCACTGGGGGCACCGGGCAAGCCATGAAAGGGGTGCCAGGTAGTTTGTGTGGGCACCTGGAAGCAGCGTAGGGGCACTAGGCAGTGCACCAAGTTGTCGGGGAGCGGCGCGGGGGTGCCAGGTAGTGCGTCGGGGCACTGGGAAGTGGCGCGGGGCGCCGGGCAGCGGCGAGGGGTGCCGGGAAGTGGCGCAGGGTGCTGAACAATGGCGCGGGGGCCGTCGAACAGTGCGTCAGGGCACCGGGCAGTGGCACAGGGTGTGGCGGTGCGTGGAGGCCGCTGGTTGTGCAGCCTTTGATCTCTGTCTTCATCGCCGTCTTCGCGTGTGCTGCCTTCGTCATCATCAATCAAGTTCAAGCAAAGGGGAGAGGTTCGTTCATGGTTTCTACAGCCCGGAACCTCCTCGTTATGGTGATAGCATTTGGAAAAAAAGTTCACAACAAATGGAGAAGAACGGAGGTTTAAACTCATACATAAATTAACTCAAAAAACCCCCTACCTTTCCTGTTGTTCATCATTGATGATGTCATGGAATGTGGTATCATTACATTGACGTCGGAAAAGAAGAGGTTGAGGATGACGTTGGTGTTCTTTATGGATGAATCTTCCCTTTCCTTGTTCCGATAGAAGAAGGGATAAGACATCCGAGGAAGAAGTCGAAGAAGAAAATACAGCATTCTTTGCATTCTTCATTGGGAGATTTTAATCTTCCCAAGCTCTCACGTTCCCACGAAGGAGAATTACAAAATAAAAATAATAGGATGTCTTATTATTTTATTGTTGGAAAGAAAATTCAAAAAGTAGAAATAAAATCTCCTTAATATGTTCCAATGCGTCTGTGAAATTTATTGGTTCACGCATAGGCACAATTAATTGGCCCGCATGTAGGCACAATTTATTTGCATGCGAGTTGGCACAATTAATTGTGTGGAGGAGTTCAAATGCTCTCCCTGATTAATGAGGGAGAGTGGAGAGGTTTCATCCTCCACCATTAATAGGTGTCGGGTGGTCCCCACCCCTATAATATAATTGAGATGCTATGCTCGGGTGGTCCCCACATCATAACCTCTCGTGGGAGGTTAGGGTGTGGTAGTCCCACCCTGAACATCCAATGGGAGGTTCCATCTAACCGTACACACAAAACATGGCAGTTTAAAAATAAAATAAAGGGTTGTAAATTATTTTATTATTATTTTAAATAAAAAGCCAAAAACTAACTTCCAAACATGTCAGAACTCAACTATGGTGAAGGTCTCACTAATTAATAACTGACCCTGTGAGTTCAATGGTTCTCTCAGATTTTAATTCTGAGCACCAGTTCAAATTTTATCAAAACTCGCTCATACTTTTGTTGGACTTACCCAAAAAAATATCAAAAATTGATTCTGGGCACACCGGGTCTCAGAATAAAGAACCGTCAGAAACAACAGACTCATAAAATTCACATATATTTAAAAACATTCTTCACGAGAATTGCCGGTCTTTACATAAGATTATTTATATATTATATATAATAAATTATACGATCATGTAGTATCTAGTCACATATCTAGGATATCTAAAACCTCATATAATTACATGGTAGAGGGGAATCATTATTAACATTATCTATAAATACCCATTTTTAGTGAGACAAACTGAACGGTGTGAATATTTCAAAAAATGTCTCACTGAAAATGAAATCCATGTAAATGTTACTCAAAATTTAACAAAAGAAAACATTTCATAGTTTAATTACATCTTTTGGGATAAAAAATTATTGTTTGAGATATGTTTTTATAATTTACATATGATTTATATTCCCAAGGAAGACAATGTTTTCCATTTTAGAAGGCTTCAAATCTTCAATATGGGTAGGAACCCATGGGGGAGAATGAACTAATGAAAATTTCATTAGTATAGATTTTAATGGGCACTAATTTCCAAGGATTTTTAGATATTAGTACTGTATTATGGAATGAAATAAGACAATGGAAAATATTTTTAGAAAATAGTACCTAAATCAAAAAAAATTATAGATTTTGAATTTTTTATGGGGAATAAATTTGATGAGAATTTTGCCATCTTCCCATGGTAATGATTATGTCATAGTTGTTGAATAATATGTGTCTAAATTTGAATGGGAAATGAAACTTCCAAATAATCAAGATATTATTATGATGCTATTTCTTAAATAGAAAAATATTCCACAAATTTATTGTACATAAATCCTTCTTCACTGATAGTTGAACACACTTAAATAACATTAAATTAAAGTCCTTTACTGGAAAATATGGATGGATGTAGTAAATTGGAATAATATACCATTAAAAATGTAGTGGGAAACACGAAATCTATAACATATTATTAAAAAATATTCTAGAAAAAACCATGTGGTGTTCAAGAAATTCCTATCCTTGGTAGAATGATATTCATTATGTTCTTATTTAACTACCTTTAAAACTACAACATGAATATATTATTATAGGATACTCTTTCGAAATTCTATTTATTTTATTATGAAGATGCATCAAAAAATTATTTGTCTATATGTAATTTGATGTTGAAATCAACTATAATGGTGAGAGAATTTTTCTAGAGATGAGTGATTTATAGGATATTATGAGAGATACATATGAAAATTTCATTATTTATAATTACTGAACAAAGTATTTCCATGAATCAATCATCCTGGATAATGATTTTAAATACATAATAATTGAAATAATTTTTAATTTGAGACTCAACATTTTCCCTAAGAAACTAAAATCATTGTTGTCTAGACCTTTCACTATCTTAAGAGACTTTTTTAATGGTGTTTTGGATGTGGTTAAAAAAGAAAATAATTTGTTCCTTCTTAATTATAAATGGGATAATAACTTTTTGTAATTTTTATAATTGCATGGTCTTTATATTTGTACTATAAAATTTAAATTTCACTAATGTCCAACTACAGACATAAAATTAGTGTTTCATTGGATTAAATGCATATTTATTCTTTTGTTTTCTCATTTTTTAATAAAAAAATATTTTTATTATCTTCTTATTATTCGTTGAATTTTTTATTATATTTATTTCTATTTTTTATATATCTTCTAAAAAAATTTGGATGTGATGAAAAAAATAGGAGAAGGACAAAACTATTTTATTTTCAAAAATAATTTTCTACCTGAAACAACCTAAATCACATTTCCATAAAACTCAAACTCATGTTTTTTTATTATGAATTTAATCTATTATCATATAACATATATCTATTTCAACTAGTAGGAACAGAATATTAATTAATTAGGGAGAGTTCACTCGAAATAAATAGGGATATTTTCTTGGATATACGTCAAAATAATGTTAAATATTCATTATTATGGGATTTAATGCTTTAATTTATACACATTATTCATCTAATATAACTATTTATTGGAAATTTTCACGAGTGATAATTTTTTTAAAATCTAGATAATGTTGAAAACTAAATGTTGGGGGGAAATGTGCATGAATTTGAATTATCATTGTGTTTAATCTATATATCACCAATGGGAAAAACTTTATAATTTAATTAATACTGTCAAAAAATTTTACGAATCATATTTAAAATACTTTTAGATGCCTATATGTCATTTTGTAAACATTGTTATTATGTAAACATGTTTATTTTAGGAGTAATCTTATAAATTCGTATGCATTGAAAGAAAATTAATTTTAATTTGAAAATATATTTTTTAAATTTAATTGGATGTGGGTCAAGAATATTTTTATTAGGTTTATCATGACCCAATAAAATAGTTTGAATCTACTAATGTCATGACCTATCCCTCGGTGTCCATACTTTGACTACTCCAAGCTCACCTTCCATAAGCTAGGGGCTGGTGACTAGAACCAGAAAGGAATATCCCAAATAGGGAAGTCAGTGACATTAAAACTGTACAAAGAGAGAAAAGGCATACCCTGCAAAGAAAACCAAATTGGTAGGAAAGTAGTATAACCTCCACAAAGTACCATCACTTAGAGTAAAATTTGTAAACTGAAATTAAAGGGGAAAGAATGCATTCCCAAATAAATGGAATGTATAACAAGTGAATTAAATCCTCCAGAGGTTGTCCTCTAGAGATCCTACCTGATGGGTAGGTACAGTTCACTATCAGATGTCACTGCAGCACACAACGTCTATTGATCCACCTCCATGAACATTCTATCCCTGGCTCTATAATGTCCCAGTCAAAGATATTTGTCCTCTTCACAAGACATAATGTGAGTGTGAGAATCCAATTCAGGGATGAGTAATACAATACTCAGTAGGGACCCTGAGAAAAACTCGGGTCTCACAAAAATCCACGATGGAGGAATACAACAAAGAAATATATCAAAGTAAAGAACAAAGAAAATGATACAACTAACACCAGGTATAATAGAAGAAAAGACGTAAAGATGGTTATTCATAAATCTAGATCATGTTATTCTATTGAGATGATTTGTTGCTGGTACAAAGAGTGTCACTCTACGGGTGATCCACGTTGGGTCGCTCTGCTGCTGATCCATGACGGGTCACTCAACTGTCGATCCAGGATATATATTTCTAGGGTTGATCCATGAAGGGTATACCTCAAGATAATCCAAGAAGTGTTGTTCTTATGTTAATCTGTGAGGGGTCTCTCTTATGCTGATCCAGGAAGGGTTGCTCCTATACTGATCCATAGAGGGTCACTGTTATGTTTCACGTCACAGCTTGCCACTAGAATCCCGCACATAGCATGCATGATTCTAGGAGGATATATTCCTCAATCCATTTTTTTTACCTCAAAATCTAGGAATTCAAACATATATTAACCAAAATGAAAATATATTTATAAGGGTCCCAATGCAATTGTCAACACGTCGAATAGACGCCCATTTTATAAGATATGGGTATTTTTGTAAAACAGGCCTGGTTGGATTGGAGTCTGATCCAAACTGACCATATCCCATACTCTACCAAAACTCACATAGTGTATCTCAGTTGGACCACCTCATCTCAAGGGTCCATATACCACAGACGGTGCATTGATGTGACGAACGGTCTGATTGATATCGTCATTTTTGTTAACAGGGTTCGGTTGCATCTATTCCATGTCCGACTCGGTCGGACTGCACAACCAATCCTTGCCCGAGGTACATCATGACCCGTCTTGTCCCCCTAACTCATTGGGCCTCCCTGGGCCCAAACCATTTTGGCCATGAGTCTAATTTGTTGGGTCACATAGTGACCGGATATTATCTGACCCAGTCCGCATTGGCGGGCCAATCTATTTTCTCAAGACCGGGCCACCTCGTAGCCACGAATTATCCTGTTGGTCAAGATTGCTAAAGATGATTGGATTGGAAGTTCAGTATGCCTACTCGAGTCACTAAGTCATGATGTCCAGGCTTGGCTCATTGGGTGTGCTGGTTTGGCCCAGATTGGCTCAGCCATTCTGATACAGCCCGGACCGACTCGATTGGTCCGATTCAGCATGACCCAGCTCAGCCAGTCCAATTCAGCCTGGACTGGCTTTGTCGGTCCAATTCATCTGGGACTGGCTCAATCGGTCCTGTTGGGGCATGTCCGGCCATTTTTTCAGCCACAATTCCCTTATTCACTCATGGACCACAAGGAGCGGGCTGCACCATTCTACGTAGTGCGAGGCCGGTGCCGCATACAGCTAACTATCGCGGCTAACGGGCCGCAACCGCTTCCCCTATGACACGTGTTAGGTGTTACTCCTCATTCAACTGTGATGTTAGTGTCATGCCAGCGGCCCCTTCCATGGGGCACAGGGTATGCTCTGATGGTGCGATTTCAAAATCGCGTACGCCCTCGGGATTCTCATGTTGTCGTCTTCCCTATGAGGGTCGTGAAATTGACATTCCTCCATTTATAGAATTTTTTAACCAAGAACTCACAAATGGTATGGGGGTTCAGGCATTTTTCATGTCATCATTCACCCTCTGTGTTACATGATTAATGTAGGGGATGTTTATTGATATCATTCTATTAAAAATATATCAAACCCACTATAGAAACCCAAGAAAATAATCAACTCCCACATCAGGAAATGATCTATGGGTCAACCTATTCCGGGGTTAACCCAGATTTGTACTTTTACAAAATGAACACAGAAAATAATTTAATCAATCAACCCCTACCTCGTTTGAAATTTTTTATAGTAGTGTCCCATAAAAGAGGGTTCAATAGTTCGATGTCGTTCGTCGCTTCCTAGCTTCAATCTTTAGGGTACGTTGAAATTGATGACATTCATCTGGAATTCATAGTTCTTCTTTTGAGAGGAATCCTACCAAAGGTTCTTCAGATAATTTCCCAATGTATAATTCCCACTCTTCAACATGTTATGTAATTAAAAAGAGGAAATTTTGTAGCGTTTTTGTTACACTACGATGTTGCTTTGTTACACTATTTCATTTATGAAACATATTAGCTGTTACGTTGCATCTTAACAATCCAATAAGGGTCTTATTTTAATTAGATTCATCACCACCTCATCTCCACACTGCAGCGCCGCCGTCCGCCACTATAACGAGTTAGAAATGAAATAAAATAAATTTTTTAAGTTATTTTATTATTTCACGTAAATTCTAAAAAATAACTTCTCTATCCGACCCATAGTAGTCGAAGTTATGTCCTTTATAGGATAATCCTAGAATCATGAGTTCAGCCTTTCCCTTATATTTTTTATCCAAGCACTGGTTCATATGTTAGAAAACCCCATTCATCTAATTACCGATCTTACATTAAATTATGTTCAAAAATACATTCGGAGCCCCGTGGGCCTCAAAATCACGAGTTTCATAGCACCTGGTCTTGAAATAAATCCATATAATTAAAAAAAATACACCAAAATTCCTTGACATTAAATTCTCAACACCTTAAATATTTATATCCCAAAAATCCAATATATGGATACTCAAACAAATGGGGGGTAATGAGCACGAATCTAAGCCTCCCTCTCCAATGATCTATCCTGTAGATTCACGTGCTTCCGCTGAATGCACCTCACAGAAATTGAATGTCCATGAAGTAATCACTCCAATAAATCCTCTATTTCTACCAAGAACACAAAAAACATTTCCCCATCATCAATGTCCAGCTCTACCTAGTCAATGACACATGATGGATCATGCACGTACCTCCCCAGCTGTGACACATGGAAAACATCACGCACCTTGTGCATCTTTGGGGGAAGAGCTAGGTTGTACGCCACCTCCCTAACTCTGCTGAGAATATGGAAATGTCCAATGAACCATGGAGGTTACTTAAAATCCTAGAAAAATCTTAGAAATACTTTTTTGGTTGAGACCCGAAGGAAAATATGGTCTCCCTCCTCAATCTTCAATGGTCTTCACATCCTATCTGCTTATGATTTCTTCCTACTCTATATCGTCCTCATCTGCACCTGGGTGATTTTCCCCTTCTCAGTGGATGCCCATACCAACATCAGACCCATGAGTAATTACACCCCTAGGTTATTCTAGCATGGAGGTGATCAACATGGCCGGTCGTACATGGACTCAACCAGTTTCATGCAGATGGTGGAGTGACATCTATTGTTGTTTGAAAACTCCACCAGTGGAAGGTGGTCCTCCCAACTACGACCAAAATCAAGGACACACACATGAAGAATGTTTTCCATGGACTATATGGTCTACTCCATCTAACCATCTATGTGGGGGTGAAAATATGTGCTTAAGTGCAGTAGAGTTACGAACATCTCGTTCAACCCCTTCCACAATCTGGATGTAATGCTTATATCACAGTCTAAGATGATGGTCGAAGGAACCCCCTGAATCTGAAATCACTCATGGAGATAGATGTAACAACCCAATGTTTTTCAATGGATAATTCCCTTATTATATTTATGTCCTAAAAATACAAAAAAAAATGAACTACTAAGTGATAAGTGACCTTTAATCATATGTTTTTCACTTTTGTGTTTGGAATTTTAAAAACCCAACATACACGGTTGTTCTTAAGATGTTTTTTGGAGTCTAATGAAACAAAAATAACTTCCGGTGAATAGTAACATACCCCTAGGAATAGTAACACACCCTTATGAATAGTAATATTAACCCTATGAATAGTAAATCATCCAACATAAGATTAACTTTACCCATGAATAACTAAATAGAATTTATACATCTTAGAAAGTGACAATTTGACCTTAGTAAACTTTTTGGAATTTTGTAAGTCATAAATAATTATATTACTACTAATTAATTAATTTAAAGGAAAATTAATTTACTTAAAATGTATTCATTATTTATCAAATCAATGTCTTGTAGTTTTTTGATAACATTATAAGACCCTACGTAGTTTTTGAAAGCCCTATAAAATTAGTTTTAATTTTAAAATCTATTTTTTATGTAAATTGTGATTTTAATTAAATAATAAATTATTAATATTTGGAAAATTATTTTTGAAAAATGTACTTCATTTTTTCATTCTACATGTTGAAAAATGGTTGGGGTTAATTTTTAGGATTTTTTTGATATACATGAATTTTTGATGAATAGTGAAATACTGTAATTTACAAAATAAGCTAAATAAGCTAATTATATGGTCATGTGTGATTTTATGATGATGTAACACCACTTGGTTGGGGATTAAATTATTAAATTACTATTTTTGGTAGTTCAAGACTCACAATTCCTTGCCTTGTCTGGAAATAATAATCTAATGAATTTTACATTAAGGAAACCCCTCTCCCCTCAACTATAAAAGCCACCCTTCACACCCTCATTTCCTTACACCTCTAAAGATACAAGACATCTTTAAACTCTGCCCAAAAACCTTACCTAGCCCCTCCCCCACGTCCAAGATCTACTGGTTTCGTCAAAATACCAAGCATAGGCCCTTAAGGAGGTTCTCAAGAGGAGGATTCAAGAGGTAATTTCCCTCCCTCTTCTCCGTTAATTTCTTTTCACGTTCAAGTTCATTTCTTGATCTCTCCCCACCTATCTTCATGCATATTTTATTTTAACTATTTTATTACACATACATAATAAATGTATGATTCTAATGGGATATTATATCCTCCAACCCCCTTTCTCCCTTCCTTTTATTTTATTAAAGAGCACATTGTTCGTGAGGTGTTGATTTATCACATTCAAGAACGACATGCTTTCTTCTTCCATTTCTACCTTCAGATTTGGTCATGAAATCATTCTTATGGTTGAACTGGAATATTTTATATGTTTTATTTCCAATTTAAAGTTCTGTAAATAACCTATGTCCATATTACTAAATGATATGTTAAAACAAGTTCGTTGTGATCCAAAAATAGCCAAAATTTACCCAAATAACAATCATTTAATTCTTATCTAATGATTCATCCAGATGGATCTAATATAATTAATTATAAGATAAATAAACTCCTTAAATATAATTAATTACATGTAATATAATTTCTGTATTTTTACCCATGTTCTACCAGAAATCAATTTATGAATACTAGTGAACAAACCAAGAGAAACCATAAAAATGAACATCCCCAAACAATGTTTTTAAAATCGATAATTCATCCAAAGGATTATAAAATGAAAAAATGAAACCAGAGTGAACCATATTAATTTACACATGGTTATGCATTTCTAATTAATGAATATAATTTCATTATACCGGAAATTAATGAGAAGGAAGCATTCGGGTAAAAGGTAAGGGGAAATCTCGAACCCAATTTTATTCCTTCGGGTTCTCCCTATTTCACTCCATTTTTGATATGGTTACAAATTAAATATCATTTTTCAACATTGTATTTAATTTTCTGGGATATACAGGTTTTTCACTAGTGTTTATGTCAAACCAAATGTTTTCTAGAAGAACTCTTCTTTGAAGAACAACCCTTTTACTTCTCACTCAAAGTGGATGATTCTTGTAACATGTATGTTATTCTCTCTTTCTTTTGGGAACCCAAAGATTATTAATGTGTTATTATGGGATAAAACCCATTAATTTCAATGGTTTTGTTATTTACATCTTTTATATGTGTTCTTTGTGGAAAGAATGAGGATAATAATGTTATGATGTGACAGGTGCGTACGGAATTATGTAGCGCAATATGAATGTTTCAATGTGATGGGTGCACCCGGAATTATACAGCGCTCCAATGCATTGGGTAAAGTGATGAATCTCATGATTAAATTTGATATTATGTGTGAACAAGAATCTAGCTTGGTTCACAAGTATGTGTGGTAGTAAACCACTGAGACATGATGTTTCATTTTTATGGATTTCCACATTTCAAGTCTTATATTTATGAATCATCTCATGTTCATGATCTTTTTCCCATGTTATGATTATGCTCACCCCATGCTATATTGTTCTTATCTATCCTCTTACTGGGATTCTATCCCATCCCTTTTGATGTATATCCTCAGGTGGTTTCATATACTAAGGAGAGGATAAGTGAAAATAAGAATCTTGACAAGAATAAATTAACTAAATGTTTATGCTAGATGTTGTATTTGTTATGTGTGGTCCTAGATTTCCCAAGACACTAAAACTTCGGATCCTCTTAGTTTAATACTGTTATGTTTTTTATCTTTTAAATTATTTAATATTAATTTAAGAAATGGTCGGGTCGCTACAGTTGGTATTAGAGGCAAGGTTTAGTTAATTTGGGAATTACGATTAGTGAACCGTAGAGAAAACCTCTAGTATGAGACTAAGTAAAAATATGCACACAATAATATTTACCTAGGGATCCCATATGTTATGTTTTATGGTATAATGTTTTAAATGAATAAGTTATTTTTGACTTGTTTAGTTATTTTCTATCCTTTTTTATTTTAGAAAATGGTGGGGACCAGGAGAAATCAGACCAACAACTCATGTGAGGGCCAATGAAACGATTGCCCGAACGACATCCCTAATGATTTGGGAGGTGGAGTTCAAAATTTCATGGAAATTATTACCCAATTATCTCAGGTTATGTATAATAACAATAATAATGGGGAACGTCCTCCTTCACCAAAGATGGAGCAACTTGCTATTGAATGTTTGATGCTGCAATGACCGCCGACATTTTGTGGATCTTCTGATCCCCTAGTTGCGGAACAGTGGGTCAACTCCATGGAGAAGATCTTTTATATGCTTCACTATTCATAGATGGAGAAGGTTACTCTAGAAGTTTATCATTCTGATGGAGAAGCTGATGAATGGTGGGATTTGATTTAGAACACCAAGACATGGAAGGAAATTGATGAGATGGAATTGGAAGAATTTTAGAAAATTTTTCTTAATATGTATTTCCCACGAACTCTTCGCACAAATGTGGAGAGATAATTCATAGAGCTCAAGAAAAAAGAAGGATAATCTATCACAACCTATGAAGCGAATTTCACAAGGCTCACAAGGTATGATTTGGGTTTTGTTATCAATAATGATAGAAAAAATTGATAGATTCTTTAGTGGATTAAAACCACACCTTCGAAAGGCTCTTGCAATTTGAGACTTTGGGAATTATGAAGATGTTGTTCGGTGTGCTCTCAAAGTGGAGATGGTGTTTGGAGAATGGTCCCATGGCTATGGGGATAAGAAATGAAAGGTGGAGTTTCAAGCCAGTGGATCTAGTGACAATGGTGGGAAGAAAAATCAATGACCCAAATGCCAAAAATGTGGGAAGTTGCACCTTGGGAACTACCTCAAAGGGACGGGGAAATGCTTCAAGTGTGGTAAAGAAGGACAAAATGCTCAAGAGTGTTGAAAAGACACGAAATGGAAGGATAATGTGGATGATGAAAGGAGAGAACCACACATGGCTCAATGCTACAACTATAAAGAGCTAGGGCACTTTTCAATCCAGTGCACTAAACCTCGAGTTCTCAAGGTTAATCAGCATTAGCAGCCACCAAAGACAAAGGAACAAGGGAATGCATATTCCGTCACTACTGTATAGGTGGAGCATGATAATGAAGTCGTACAAGGTACACTTCCTATTCACTCATGAATGGAGAAAGTCTTATTTGATTTTGGATCTACGCATTTCATTATATCTTGCAAGTTTACAAGAACTATAAAATCGAAGCCCCGAAACCTTGAAGTAGAGATATCTTTAAAAACACCAAGAGGTGAAATCATTTCAATGCAAGTGTTTGACTCTTCTCTTATTGGCGTATGTGGGAAGATTCATTCTGAAAATCTCATAATACTTCCCTTGGTGTTATTCGACGTTGTAATAGGAATGGACTGGCTCTTGTTATATATAGCACATATCAACTGTTTTGGAAAAGGATATATCTTTTCATATTCCTAACCATCCCATGATCCTCTACAAATTCAAGGAATATCCTGACTCTCAATTGACAAATCCTTCAATGGTGTGGGTGTTGATTCCCTATGATGTATCATACCTCTCCCAAATGGATGAGTCAAAGGAATGTTCTAACCTTGAGAGAATTTCCCATCGTGAGGGAATACGGTGATGTATTTCCCAAAGATTTACCCAAAATTCCCTCATATCATGAGGTAGAGTTCTCAATTGAACTCATACCCAGAGCTACTGTTATATCTATGTTCCCCTATAAGATGGCTCTTATCGAACTGGAAGAGTTAAAGAAGAAACTGCAAGTGAATCTGGACAAAGGGTTCATACTCTCTAGTGCATCGCCTTGGGGTGAGCCAGTGCTCTTTGTGAAGATGAAGGATGGAACAATGCGTTTGTGTATCGATTATCGAGAACTCAACAAGATCACCATAAAGAACAAGTATCCTATCCCAAGTATTGATAACTTGATCGAACAGTTAAGAGGAGCTCAATACTACTCAATGGTGGATCTTTATTCTGGATATCATCAGGCAAAGGTGATGAAAGAAGATATTCAGAAGACTACCTTCTGTACAAGGTATGGGCACTATTAGTTTTTGGTGATTCCCTTTGGACTTACTAATGCCCCTAAAATATTCATGGATTTGATGAATAGAGTCTTTAGACATTACCCCGACAAATTTGTTGTAGATTTTATCGATGATATTCTCATATGCTCCAAGAGAAAAGAGGGACATGAAGAACATCTAAGACTTGTGTTGGTGACATTGAGAATAGAGAAGTTGTATGCCATGTTTAGAAAGTGTGACTTTTGGATGAATCAAGTCACGTTCTTGGGACATTTGATCACAAGTGATGGAATTTCTGTGGATCCTTTAAAGACAAAGGCGATTGACGAATGGCCTAGACCATCTAGTGTCACAGAGACCCGTAGTTTTCTTGGATTGGCTGGGTACTACCGACGTTTTTTGAAAAAACTTCTCACGACTGTCAAGACCGTTAACTAAGTTAACAAGGAAAGGGGTAAAGTATGTTTGGATGGAAGAATATGAGGGAAGATTCAAGGAGCTAAAGAGAAGGATGATAACTTCACCTGTACTCACACTAACTAAAAGTGGAGAAGTTTTTGTGTTATACAGTGATGCTTCAAAGAAAGGCTTGGGTTGTGTACTCATGCAAAATGATAATGTGATAGCCTAAACCTCACGATAGTTGAAGATCCATGAGAAGAACTACCCAACGCATGATCTAGTGCTGGCAGCCCAAATTTTTTCCTTGAAAATCTTGCAGGACTACCTTTATGGTGAGAAGTGTGACATATACACTGACCACAAGAGCCTAAAGTATATATTCACACAAAAGGAGTTCAGCATGTGTCAAAGGAGATAGTTAAAGCTAATCAAGGATTATTATTGCTCTATTAACTATCATCCTAGAAAGGCGAACAAGTTAGATGATGCTCTAAGCAGAAAAGAACTTACTACCCTATCCATGCTATAGATTGAGAAAGACCCTATCTTCATGGATATGCAATGAATGAATTTGGAAATCATAATGGTAGAATATACATCCTACCATTCCCAAATGATTGTGAAACCATCCATCCGGGAGAAGATTAATGAAGCATAAAGGGATGATGTGGAGATACAAAATAGGGTGAATGTAGTAAAGGAAGGGAAGCTACAATATTTCCTTATCAAATATGATGGTGTGATTTAGTTTGGAATGTGGCTTTATGTGCCTTCATCACCCAAGATAAATAAGGAGCTATTGGATAATGCACATATCTCAACTTTCTCTATCCATACGTTGAGTACCAAGATGTACTGTGATCTCTGGGAACACTTCTGGTGGGATAACTTGAATAAGTAGACTACAGAATATATATCAAGGTGCTAGGTATGTCAGAAAGATAAAGCTGAGAGACAAATGTACAAAGGTATGATGCAGCCATTTCCTATACCCATGTGTAAATGAGAAAATGTTACTATTTACTTTGTCACAGGTCTCTCGAAGACGTCAAAGGGAAATAATTCGATATGGGTTGTGGTTGACCGAATCACCAAGACACCCCATTTTATCGCTATTTGGGAAGACCTCTCTCTTGAACAACATGAAAAGATATATGTGAAGAAAGTGGTGAGACAGCACGGTGTTCCACTATCAATGGTGTCTGACCATGATCCAAGGTTCACATCTAAATTCTGGAAGATTCTTCAACATGCTTTGAGTACTGAATTAAATTTCTGAATGGCCTATCACCCCCAAACCGATGGCTAGTCTGGAAGGACTATTAAGACACATGAAGATATGCTAAGAGACTTCTCTCTTCAATTCAAAGGTGGTTGGGATCAGCATCTCCCATTGGTTGCGTTCTCATACAACAATAGCTTCCACTGAAGTATTCAGATGGCTCTATATGAAGCTCTTTATGGGAAGCAATTTATAACTCCAACCTGTTGGGATGAAGTTGGAGAATGAAACCTACTTGGACCCGATCTGGTTCAAGAGATGACAGAGAAGGTTCAAGGCATCCTGAAACACATTAAAGCTGCTCAAAGTCGGCAAGAGAGCTATGTTGTCAACTGTCAAAGGGACTTGGAGTTCGACGTTGGAGATAAAGTATTCCTTCAAATATCTGCATGGAATAGAGTCATGTGATTCTTGAAGAAAGGGATGCTAAGATAAATTTATATTGGACCCTTTGAGATCATTGACCGCATAAGAGTTGTGGCCTATCGTCTGCACTTCCACTAAATATAGATCAAGTACATGATGCGTTTCATGTTTCACTACTGATGAAGTACATACCAGACCCTTCACATGTACTAAACTCAGAGGTGGTGTAGCTGTATGATGATCTCTCCTATGAGGAGCATCCAGTAAAGATTTTGGATCAGAGAGATAAGGTTCTACACAACAAGACAACCCATGTTGTCAAAGATTTTTAGAGGAACTATATGTTTGAGGAATCAATTTGGGAACTAGATTAGGAAATGAAGGAGAAGTACACTCACCTTTTTGTGTAAAGTGAAATTTTAGGGGCGAAATTCCTTAAGGGGGGAAGAATGTAACGACCCAATGTTTTTTAATGGAAAATTCCCTTCTAATATTTATGTCATAAAAAATAAATAATAATGAACTAATATTTGATAAGTGACCATTATACATAAGTTTGTCACTTTTTTGTTTGAAATTTTAAAAACCCGACATACACGGTTGTGCTCAAGATGTTTTTTAGAGTCTAATGAAAGAAAAATAATTTTCAGTGAATAGTAACGTAACCTTAGGAAGAGTAACATACCCTTATGAATAGTAATATGACCCTTATGTATAGTAAATCATCCATCATAAGAGTAACCTTACCCATGAATTACTAAATAAAATTTAGACATCTTAGAAAGTGACAATTTGACCTTAGTAAACTTTTTCAAAATTTGTAAGTCATAAATAATTATTTATAACTAATTAATTAATTTAAAGGAAAATGTATTTACTTAAAATTTATTCATTATTTATCAAATAAATGTCTTATAGTTTTTTAATAATTTTATAAGACCCTACATAATTTTTGAAAGCACTATAAAATCAGTTTTAATTTTAAAAAGAGTTTTTTTAAGTGAATTATAATTTTAATTAAATATTAAACTAACAATAATTATAATTTTTTTTTGAAAAATGGACATCATTTTTGGATTCAAAATGTCGAAAACATTTTGGGGTAATGTTTAGGGATTTTTCTAAGATACATGAATTTTTTATGAATAGTGAAATACTGTAATTTACAAAATAAGCTAAATAAGCTAATTTTATGGTCATGTGTGATGTTTTGCTGAAGTAATCCCACTTGTTAAGGGATAAAATTATAAAATTACTATTCATGGTCATTCATGACTAACTATTCCTTGTATTGTGTGGAAATAAAAAAATAATGAATTTTATATTAAGGAAACCCCTCTCCACTCCACTATTGTAACGCCCCGACCCCAATTACCCAGAGTCGGTGCATTATTACATGACATTGGAATGATCAAAAGAAAGATCAAATCTCAAAAGACCGATTGGTTTAGTAGCCTTGGAAACACTAGATATATTCATAATGTTTTACATTATATCATAAAGTGAAAAACTACTACAAAAACATATTTTCTTCATAGACCACACACATATCCCCACATACTATCCCTGTAGGTCATTCATAAATTACTTCTTCACATCCTGGGATAAATAAAACATAGAAAAGGGGTGAGATCAAATGCCCAGTAAGGATAACTATATAGCGGAAACTTTCATAAATAAGAATAAACATTTAAGGTAATGTATAAATTAAACAAAAGCCTTTTAAACATGAACTTCAACATAGTATGGAAAAAGTAAAATGAAATAATGCCTTTTACTTATTCACATGGATATTCTACTAATCGAATAATCACATGTAATATCAATAACTACTTTCATAATGATGGAATGCATAATGCCAGACTATCATAACCACATAGCCAAGGCCTTGTGCCAAGACTACAAATAAGATTTTGGCAAGGCCTTGTGCTGGGACACTAGTTTGTCTCATGAGACCTACTGAAGCATCGAGGAGCTATAGCGGGCTTGACCCGTCACATATTAAGTCCAATACATTCCCATATGAAAAGGTTTAAACATAACATAAACATTCGTATTAAAACAAGCATACGAAATGTCAATACTTTGACCATAAACTATGAATGGTATAAAAATAGCACATCCACAGTCAAACATATCACAAAAACTTCAATACAATATAGAAGTTTTGTATCATAATAAATCAACTTCAAATAAGCGTAAAATCCATCAATGGTTGTTGACATAGATGAAATCAAAACTCTTTCTAGAGAAATATCTCTTTCTATTTTAAAATCATTTAAGAGTCATATTTTTATAAAATAAACCATTTTATTTGAAAATATTCTTATAAGATTGTAAGTGAATCTTCGATGATTTTATAATGGCAGAAAATAACCGCACTCGCCGTATATGTTAAAAAAATATTCATACCTTAATTCTGTCGAAAAGGTTAAAAAGCACCTTGTTTGGAAAACGACAGAAAGATTCCTTTATAAACCTCTTTTAAAAATTCAAACAAGGGTATAAATAACTTTAACCCATATTTTTGTAAATAGTAAAAATGTTTTGAAATTAATTTTTAAGAAACATGGATGTGGATGATAAAGAGATCCCAGTAGATTATTATGTATAAACAATCTCAGATAATGAAGAGATTGTGAAATAAACCCTTACCTTGTAATTCTCCTTGGTTGGGGTAGGTTAACCTCCTGTATAATGGTGAAATAATTGTTATTAAATTATACAAGAATCATATACATTAATATGATATCATATACGATCTTTTAACATTGATTTGTTAAAAATATCTTAGTATTATCGTTGTTTTTGGTGTTAACTTACTCGTTTTCTTTTATATGGTTTGTTACGTAAGCCATGTTTGTAATGGATAGGTTGTATATTATTAATATCCAGAATGATATCAAGTCCTTAATCATCATTTATAATTCAACAAATGATAATTATACTTGAATTGATACGATGGAGAATGAATATCATCGCTTTCGTGGAGACGGTAGTCCGTACGTACGCACGAGCGATAATATCATTCTTTTGATATTAAAATAATATATAAATGGATGGTATATCATATATACAGAATCATTAACATGTTATATTTATTATTTACATGAGTTACACATAATTATTATACCCATCCAAATAATAATATATTGAATAACAATTACACCACGACGTGGAGACGGTAAGCCGTACGTACGCACGTATGGTGACATGTTATTCAAAGGGTGGATAGAATACTGATTATGGTTGTACCAAATTTATAATAACATCACAGTATATATATGATACTGGAGGTATTATTTTAGAATGGTAACAACAAAGGAAGAAGAAGTGGAAGAAGAAAGGAACATGGAAAAGGGTGGTGAAATTATTACCTCTTCTTCGGGCTCTTCCTTTTGATTTGATCAAAAGGGATCCTTAGGTTGGCTTTCTGATCAAACTAAGGCTTCTAGGTTGTAGTGAGGGATGTTGGGAGAGTATTTGGGCCCAGTTTGGCCGAACCAAATGGCTTTGAAGGTGTAAATAAATGAGAAGGAGGAGTGCCCTTTTATAAGAGGGGTGAGGGGCACCTTTGGAAAAGCTAGAAATATAAATTTATAATAAATTCACATTCGGTTTATAATGGCTCCAGGGTTGACTATTAAAAGGTTTAGTTGGGAATAGGTCGAATAAAACTCAACTAATATAATTTAGACAGGTTTGGGTACTTATATTAACCTTATCATTAAGTATTAACTCTAAGTTAATTAGTTTCACTTTTACAATGTCTCTTTGTATATTTATATTATATGGTTATTAAACATACCATATACATCCAAGAGACACCCAAGTGGTCCATTAATGATACAAATATCATGATATAAGTCTCTTGGCTGAACCTTATATTTTTAGGAATTTAATATCAAATAATAATATAATACTTGTTTTAAAAACTCTTTTATGTCAATTTTGACACAATTCAATAGTTGATTTTTGTGAAACTCATAACAGAATTATTACTTCTAAAAAATTTGATTAAATCAATACTAATATGTCATATTATCCTAGAAAATTATTTTACTTCATTAAAAGTCTCAAATTATATTTATTTGGGTATTTATAATATTAATTATTTTAAATTTTCACTATTATAGTAATTACTGCATCATCATTGTGTCATAAATAAATTAAATTATTTAATCTCTAAAAATTATAAATAATATATCATCATGTATGAAATCTTTTTATCTTTCTAATTAATATTTATTTTCGAACATCCAACATATATAACCCTATGTAAAAATTGTTTTTCTAAAAGCTATATGTTTGTGTCATTTTTGTATTCATTTTAACTTAATTAAAATTAAGTGTCCATATCACCTACAAGTGGCTCCATGGGGTCCCAAAATAGACCCAAATATGCCTATGGTCGAAACTGTATCAACCAATAAGGCTAGGACACGTTTTAGGGTTATTTAGTATTATTATAATATTATTTTTTAACCCTTATTTACCGGATTTACCCTTAACCATGGTAAATAAAATATGTACCGCAATAATTATTCAAGATGTCTAAAAATAAAAGATAACTATTTACACAATTTGAACATCCTTATTTCAAATATAGAATCCATTTTTCCAAATTCAAAACATAGAAGTGGCCGAAATTAATTTAAAATTAATTCCCGTTGTTAAAACAAAAAGCATGTTTTTAAGAGATAATAACTATCAAAAGACTGACACTTGTTTATGTCCGGTTTAATTGTAAAATTATGTCCAATGATCAACATTGTATTAAATTGTAAAAATATATTATAAATATAATTTAAAACATCTCAAATTTATAATTTATCACTATTAATTATTTTGATTAAAAATGTTGTTTTTAATTAAAATTTAGTAATTTTCACTATTCATCAAAATATTAAAGTTATCCGAAAATACCAAAATTTCACCTTAGGAAAAATTCGGTATTCCAAATCCAAAAATGAAGTCCATTTTAAAAAATAAAATATATATAATTTCAAAAAGTAGGTATTAATATTCATTATGGCTAGTTTGATTGGTTATGGTGTGTTAGAACTCGGTGTTGCGTACAATACACGCTATCACATTATTCAATGAGAAGCGTACCGTAGAAGCTTGGGGTGCTACATTCTCCCCTCCTTCCAATAATTTTGTCCTCGAAATTTCTAGAATATTTATCACATGAAAAGACTCGGGTGGTTCTTCATCATAAGTTCCTTGGGGTCCCACGTTGCCTCTTCTATCTTATGGTTTCTCCACAAAACTTTTACCAGATGCGTCGTCCAGTTTCTCAGTACATGTTCTCTTGTATCAGGAATCTTGACGGGATCTTCGCAATAAGACAGATCGGGTTCCAGTTCTAATTCCTTGTAGGTGAGTACATACGTTGGGTCAAGCACGTATTTCCTCAATAGAGATACATGGAACACATCGTGAACTTTGGAGAGACTTGGCGACATTGCCAATCGGTATGTTACAACCCCAATTCGTTCTAGAATTTCGAAAGTTCCGATGTACCTGGGACTCAATTTACCATTCTTACCAAAACGTATGACTCCCTTCCATGAAGATACCTTCAGGAAAACATGATCACCGACTTGAAATTCCAAATCCTTCCTTTGATTATCGGCATAACTCTTTTGCCTACTTTGAGATGCTTTGATGTGATTTTGGATTACCTTGAGCTTTTCCATCGTTTCCTCCAAATGTTCTGGGCCTACAAGTTTTCTTTCACCAATGTTATCCCAACAGGTTGGTGTACGACATCTCTTTCCGTATAACGCTTCATATGGTGCCATCTGAATACTTGAATGGAAGCTATTGTTATAGGAAAATTACACCAGAGGTAAATATTGATCCCACATACCCTGAAAGTCAAGTGAGCAAGATCTCAACATGTCTTCTAAGGTTTGAATAGTCCGTTCTGATTGTCCGTCTATCTGAGGGTGGTAATCAGTGCTCAAATGAAGTTTAGTATCTAGGGATTTCTGAAGACTTTTCCAGAGTCTTGAAGTAAAATGGGGATCACGATCAGAAACAATCGATCGGGGTACTCCATGAAGTCTCACAACTTTATTAATATATAGTCTTGCTAGATGTTCCAGGGGTAGATCTTCTCTTATAGCAAGAAAATGTGCTGACTTGGTAAGATGATCAACAATAACTCATATTGCATCGTTCCTTCTAGGAGTCTTTGGTAGCCCCATGACAAAGTCCATCGTAATATTGTCCCATTTCCACTCCGGTATGGGAAGAGGTTGCATGACTCCTCCAGGCTATCGCCTTCCAGCTTTCACTTGTTGAAAACCCATACATCTTGACACAAAATCAGCAATCTCCCTCTTCATGTTGTCCCACCAAAAATGTTCCTTCAAATCTCTATACATTATGGTGCTCCCAGGGTGTATAGAGAAATTGGAACTATGAGCATCATCCAGCAATTCCCTTTTTAGATCAGGTTTATCGGGAACACAAAGTCTCTTCCCAAATTTCAAAATTCCATCTTCATACACAAAGTCTCTCAATCTCCCATCATTCATAGCTTTAATCTTCTTTTGAAATTCTTCATCATCAGTCTGAGAACTTTTAATCCTTTCTAGTAAAGATGGTTTGGAAACCATTTGAAAAAGCATTGATATTTCACCATCCCAGGTTATTCCCATGTCCATCTTCACTAGATCCATGAAAATTGGATCCCTTTCAATTCTCATATTGTTCAAAACTCCATGATCTTTTTAGCTCAAAGCATCTGCCACCTTGATTGCCTTCCCCGGGTGGTAGTGTATCGTGCAATCATAATCCATGAGTAATTCAAGCCATATCCTTTGCCTCATGTTGAGTTCTTTTTGTGAGAAAATATACTTCAAACTCTTGTGATCATTATAAATCTCACATTTTCCACCATAGAGGTAGTGCCTCCATATCTTCAAAGAAAAGATCACAGCTACTAACTCGAGATCATGAGTAGGATAGTTTTGTTCATTAATTTTCAACTGTCGTGATGCATAGGCAATAACCATATCATTCAGCATAAGGACACAACCAAGTCCTTTATTTGATGCATCCCTATAAATAATGAACCCATAATTCACTGATTGTAGAGTCAATATAGGAACATTGACTAATCTTTTATTCCGTTTTTCAAAAAATTGTTCACACTCTTTTGTCCAAACAAATTTAACCCCTTTACGTGTGAGCATCGTTAATGGGTTAGCCAATCGGGCAAAATTCTGGAAGAATCATCGATAATAACCTGCCAAACCAATAAAACTACGTACCTCAGTTATACTCGTAGGTTCTGGCCCTTCTTGGATTGCCTTGGTCTTAGAAGGATCAACAGAGATTCCATCTTTAGAGACAATATGGCCTAGAAAAGAAATCTCTTGAAGCCATAATTCACACTTACTAAACTTCCCATATAATTCATGTCTTCTCAGAGTCTTCTAGATAATGCGCAAGTGATTTTCAAGATCTTAATAGCTTTTAGAGTATACCATGATATCATCAATAAATACCACCACAAATTAATCGAGATACTCCTTGAAAACTCTATTCATCAGTTCCATGAATACAGAGGGTGCATTAGTCAATCCAAAAGGCATTACAGTAAACTCATAATGCTCGTACCTGGTTCGAAATGCTGTCTTCGGAGTGTCTTCCTTCATCACACACGACTGATGGTATCCAGATCAATGGTCAATCTTTGAAAATTATTGAGCTCCATGATGTTGGTCAAATAAATCATCAATTTGAGGTAGGGGATACTTGTTCTTTATTGTTATAGCATTGATCTCCCTGTAGTCGATACATAACCTCATAGATCTGGCTTTCTTTTTAACAAAAAGAACATGGGCTCCCCATAGAGAAACACTAGGGCGAATAAATCCCTTATTACTCAATTCCTATAGTTTTTTCATTAGTTCAACTAATTCTACAGTGGCCATTCTATAAGGGGTCTTCAATATAGGCCTTGATCCAGTAATTAAATCAATGGAAAACTCAACTTCTCATTCTGGAGGATGTCCAGGTAAATCTTCCGGAAATACATCTACAAATTCATTCACAACAGGTACAACCTCTATTTGAACATTCCTTTCCTCACCCACATTTATTTCATTCCCTTCCTCCCCAATAATTGAATTTAGTTGAGCTACTAGGTGTGGATATAAATAAGAATTAGGTGGTGACGATTCTGCTCTAAAGATAAGGTGTTCCTTATCATTATCATCAAGAATCATAACCTATTTCTTCTTACAATAAATCTTCGCATCATAGTCCAAAATCCATTCTATACCGAGGATTATATCAAACTCAATCGTAGGTATGACGATGAGATCATCAGATAAAGAACATTTATGTGCTCTAATGGGGACTGATTCACAAAAATTTGTTGTAATGATAATTCCCTTAGGAGTTATTACTAACAACTCCCTTATTAAATCAAATTGGAAATATCTAATTTTCATAGAAAACTGGGAAGATATGAAACAATGTTATGATCTAGAATCAAATAAGGCATTTGCTAAACTTGAGAAAAGCATTAAATTACCTGCCACCACGTCTTTCGGAGCTTCTACCTCAGTAGTAGTGATAGCATAATCTTGGCCTTGATCCCTTGGCCTTTTCTGAGGTAAGTTCTCCTGACGCTTAGGACATTCATTTGCATAATGTCCCATCTCCCTGCAATTGTAGCACTGATCATTGGTAGCTTCCTTTTTCCCCTTGCAATCACAATCTTGGTGGCCTTTTTCACCACACTTGTAACAGACTCCCATTCCCTTCAAGCAAGTACCAGGGTGTTTCTTCCCACATTTACCACAGGATGGATATTCAACATTTCCCTTATTTCCCTTATTTCCATTCCCAGATTGATCAGCAAGTCTCTTCTTCTATTATTTTGCTTTAAAGTCATAAGACTTAGAGAATTGCTTTTTTTTCTTGATAGCACATGAGACAATGTCTTCGTACGATGAGAAGGATTGTGAGACTAATGCTCGACGGAGAAATGGTTTTAACCCATCAAAGAAATGATCAATCTTCCTTCTTGGGTTACGTATATAATCTCCAGCATACCTTTCTAACCTTGTAAAGTTAGCCTCATACTTTGCGACATTCTAATCCTCCATCTGTCTCAAACTCAAAAATTGACTTTCCATATATACTCAATGGTCGCGAGGAAAGTATTTTTCTAAAAACAGATCTGTGAACTCCCTCCATTCCATTTTTGATACTTCATCATCTTCCTTCATGTTTTGAATCAATGACCACCATTGATCAGCATCTCCAGTGAGGCGGTAAACTGCCATGATAACTTTTTCCCTTTCACTACTCCCCAAAGCCTGAAATATTTTCTCTAGGGAATTTATCCATTGCTCAGCTACTAAGAGATTTGTACTCCCATTGAATGTTGGTGGTTGTTTCCTCATTAATCGATCTAACATTGATCATCCACGCTATGGATCAGGGTGCTCCATATGGGTAAGGCTATTATTCATAACCTGAGTAAGTTGTCCCAGTATGGTGATTAGCTGATCGGCACCAGTTTCATCACCAACTCCACTATAATTATCTTGATCAGGAAGAAAATCCCTACATGGAGTGTGTGCATTGATACGGTTTCCATTTCTTCCACTAGGTGCCATTTCTAAACAATGGGATAAACTAGATCCATTTATGAATCAAAATACATAATCCCATACTTACAAAACACTTAACATAAACTAAACTATTTATGGATATAATATATAATCATAAGAATGTTTTCTTTGAGGAAGTATATACTCATAAACCCTTCATAATGATTTGTAATGAAAATGAGACTTATCCGAGGCATATCCCCCAGGAGTGTCGTAACCAAGAGTGCAGAAAGGCCCGTTGTCGTGCACCAGTTCTCGTTTGAGTCCAGCTCAAAGTGGTGTTTTCGGGTTTTACCCCTAGGTACATCTATGCCAGAGCCGCCTCTACCTACTCGTATCAGGACAGGGATGTATTTCTCGGAATACTCGGAAAATCTCTACAATACCAAAATTCTAGGATGTTCTTATATACTAATCCTCAAAGTTCATCTTAGGTATACGTACTCTAATCAGAGTTTACCTAAATCATGCTTCCAAGGTTTGTACTAAACTTCCTCTAACACCAACTATAACGCCCCGACCCCAGTTACCCATATTCGGTGCATTATTACATGACATTGGCATGATCACAAGAAAGATCAAATCTCAAAATACCGATTGGTTTAGTAGCCTTGGAAACACTAGATATATTCAAAATGTTTTACATTACATCATAAAGTGAAAAACTACTACAACAACAAATTTTCTTCATAGACCACACACATATCCCCACATACTATCCCTGGGGGTCATTCAAAAATTACTTCTTCACATCCTCGGAAAAATAAAACATAGAAAAGGCGTGAGCTCAAATGCCCAATTAGGATAACAATATAGCGGAAACTTTTATAAATAAGAATAAACATTTAAGGCAATGTATAACTAAAAAAAACCTTTTAAACTTGAACTTCAACATAGTAAGGAAAAAGTAAAATGAAATAATTTCATTTACTTATTCACATGGATATTCTACTAATCGAATAATCACACGCAATATCAATAACCACTTTAATAATGATGGAATGTATAATGCCAGACTATCATAACCACATAGCCAAGGCCTCGTTCCAAGACTAAAAATAAGATTTTTCCAAGTCCTTGTGCCAAGACACTAGTTTGTCTCATGATACCTACCGCTTCATCAAGGAGCTATAGCGGGCTCCAACTGTAACATGTTAAGTCCAAAGCATTCCCATATGAAAAGGTTTAAACATAACATAAACATTCGTATTAAAACTAGCATACGAAATGTCAATACTTTGACCATAAACTATGAATGGTATAAAAATAGCACATCCACAGTCAAACATATAACAAAACCTTCAATACAATATAGAAGATTTGTATCATAACAAATCAACATCAAATAAGCGTAAAATCCATCAAAGGATGTTGACATAGATGAAATCAAAACTCTTTATAGAGAAATATCTCTTTCTATTTTGAAATCATTTAAGAGTCATATATTTATAAAATAAAACATTTTCTTTGAAAATATTATGATAAGATCGTAGGTGAAGCAGTAATGATTTTATAATGGTGGAAAATAACCGCACCCATCGTATAAGTTAAAAAAACATTCTTACCTTAATTCGGTCGAAAAGGTTAAAAAGCACATTGTTTGGAAAACGACGGAAATATTCCTTTATAAAACTCTTATAAAAAGTCAAAAAATGGTATAAATTTCATTAACCCATGTTTTTTTAAATAGTAAAAATGTTTTGAAATTAATTTTTAAGATACATGGATGTGGATGATAAAGAGATCCCAGTAGATTATTATGTATAAACAACCTCGGATAATGAAGAGATTATGAAATAAACACTTACCTTGTACTTTTCCTTGGATGGGGTAGGTTAACCTCCTGTATAATGGTGAAATAATTTTTATTAAATTATACAAGAATAATATACATTAATATGATATCATATATGATCTTTTAACATTGATTTTGTTAATAATATCTTAGTATTATCGTTGTTTCAGGTGTTAACTTACTCGTTTTCTTTTATATGGTTTGTTACGTAATCCATTTTTGTATTGGATATGATGTATATTATTCATATCCAGAATGATATAAAGTCCTTAAAAATAATTTTTAAATCATCATATGATAATTATACTTGAATGGATACGATGGAAAATTAATCTCATCGCGTTCGTGGAGACGGTAGTCCTTATGTACGCACGAGCGACAATATCAATCTTTTGATATTAAAATAATGTATAAATGGATGGTATATCATATATACAGAATCATTAACATGTTATATTTATTATTTACATGAGTTACACATCATTAGTATACCCATCCAAATAATAATATATTGAATAACAATTACACCACGACGTGGAGACGGTAAGCCGTACGTACGCACGTATGGTGACATGTTATTCAAAGGGTGGATAGAATACTGAATATGGTTGTACCATATCTATAATAACATCACAGTATATATATGATACTGGAGTTATTATTTTTGAATGGTAACAGCAAAGGAAGAACAAGTGGAAGAAGAAAGGAACTTGGAAAAGGGTGGTGAAATTATTACCTCTTCTTCGGGATCTTCCTATTGATTTGATCAAAAGGGATCCTTAGGTTGGCTTTTGGATCAAACTAAGGCTTCTAGGTTGTAGTGGGGATGTTGGTAGAGTATTTGGGCAGAGTTTGGCCTAACCAAAAGGCATTGAAGGTTTGAAGAAATGAGAAGGAGGAGTGCCCTTTTATAATAGGGGTGAGGGGCACCTTTGGAAAAGCTAGAAATATTAATTTATAATAAATTCATATTTAGTTTCTAATGGCTCCAAAGTTGATTATTCAAAGGTTAAGGTGGGGTTAGGTCCAAAACAACTCAACCAATAGAATTTAGACAGGTTTGGGTACATATATTAACCTTATCTTTAAGTATTAACTCTAAGTTAAATAGTATCACTTTTACAATGTCTCTTTGTATTTTTATATTATATGGTTAATAAACAAACCATATAAATCCAAGAGTCCCCCAAGTGTTTCATTAATTATACAAATATCATTATATAAGTCTCTTGGCTGATCCTTAGATTTGTAGTAATTTAATATCAATTAATAATATAATACTTGTTTTAAAAACTCTTTTATGTCAATTTTGACACTATTCAATAGTTGATTTTTGTGAAACTCATAACAGAATTATTAATTCGAAAAAACTTTAGTAAATAAATCCTAATATGTCATATTATCCTAGAAAATTATTTTAATACATTAAAACTCTCAAATTATATTTATTTGGGTATTTATAATATCAATTATTTTAAATTTTCACTATTATAGTAATTACTGCATCATCATTGTGTCATAAATAAATTAACTTATCTAATCTCTAAAAATTATAAATAAATTATCATAATGTATGAAATCGTTTTAAATTTATAATAAATATTTATAGTCTAAAATAAAACATATATAACCCCATGTAAAAATTGTTTTTCTAAAAGATATTTTCTTGTGTCATTTTTGTATTCATTTTAACTTGATTAAAATTAAGTGTCCCTATCACCTACAAGTGACTCCATGGGGTCCCAAAATCGACCCAAAGATGCCTATGGTCAAACATGTATGAAAACATAATGCTAGGACACGTTTTAGGGTAATTTAGTATTATTATAATATTACTTTTTAACCCTCATTTACCGGATTTACCCTTAACCATGGTAAATAAAATATTTACCGCAATAATTATTCAAAATTACTAAAAATAAAAGTTAACTATTTACACAATTTGAACATACTGATTACAAATATAGAATCCATTTTTCCAAATTAAAAACACAGAAGTGGCAGAAATTAATTTAAAATTAATTCTCGTTGTTAAAACAGAAAGCGTGTTTTTAAGAGATAATAACTATTAAATGATTGACACTTGTTTATGTCCGGTTTAATTGTCAAATTATGTCCAATGATCAAAATTGTATTAAATTGTAAAAATATATTCTAAATTTTATTTAAAACTCTAAAATTTATAATTTATCACTATTAATTATTTTGATTAAAAAAAATTTATTTAAAATTTAGAAATTTTCACATTTCGTCAAAATATTAAAGTTATCCGAAAATTACCAAAATTTCACCTTAGGCTAAATTCGATATTCCGAATCCAAAAATGAAGTCAATTTTAAAAAATAAAATATATATAATTTCAAATCGTAGGTATTACTATTCATAATGGCTATTTGATTGGTTATGGTGTGTTAGAACTCGATGTTGCGTACAACACAAACTATCACATTATTCAAAGAGAAGAGTACCGTAGAAGCTTGGGGTGTTACAACTATAAAAGCCACCCTTCACACCCTCATTTCCTCACACCTCTAAATCTCCAAGCCTTCTCTATACTCCGCCCAAACACCTTCCCTATCCCCTCCCCCATGTCCAAGAACATCTCGTCTCATCAAAAGACCAAGAATAAGCCCTTAAGGAGGTTTTCAAGAGGATGATTCTAGAGGTAATTTCTCTCCCTCTTCTCCTTTAATTTCCTTTCAAGTTCAAGTTCATTTCTTAATCTCTCCCCACATATCTTCATCCAAATTGTATTTTAACCCCAGTATTATAAATCCAATGTAATTTTATGATTTAATGGGATATTATATCATCCAACCCCATTTCTCTCTTCCTTTTATTTTATTAATGAGAATGTTGTTTGTGAGGTGTTAATTTATCACCTTCAAGAATGACATGATTTCTTATTTAATTTATACCTTAATATCTGATCATGAACCCATTTTTTTGGTTGAAACAGAATATATTATATGTGTTATTTCCTATTTAAAGTTCTTGAAATAACCTATGGCCATATTTCTAATTGATAAGATGAAACAAGTTCGTTGTGATCCAAAAACCGCCAAAATTTACCCAAATAACCATCATTTATTTCTTATCTAATGATTCATCCATATGGATCTAATATAAATCATTATAAGATCATTAAAACTCCTTTAATATAATGAATTACATGTAATATAATTTCTATATGTTTACCCATGTTCTACTTGAACTTAAATTTATGAATACAACTGAACAACCAAAGAAAAACCATAAAAACGAACATCCCCGAACAATGTTTTTAAACTCTATAAGTAATACAAAGGAGCATAAAATGAAATAATGAAACCTGAATGAACCCTATTAATGTATACATGGTTCGGGATTTCTAATTAATGAATATAATGTCATTATATAGGACATTAAAGAGAATAAAGCATTCAGGTACAAGGTAAGGGGAAATCTCGAACCCAATTTTCTTCCTTCGGGTTCTCCCTATTTCACTGCATTTTTGATATGGTTACTCCTTAAAGATAATTTGTTCAAAAATGTCTCTAGTTTTCTGGGATATACATGTTTTTAAATCGTTTTTATGTCAAACCAAATGTTTTCCAAAATAACTCCTCTTTTAAGAACAGCCCTTGTACTTCTGACTCAAAGTGGACGGTTCTTGTAACATATATGTTATTCTCTCTTTATTTTGGGAACCCAAAGCTTATGAATGTGTTCTTATGAGATGAAACCCATTCCTTTCCATGGGTTATTTATGTACATATTTGATATTTTTTCTATGTGGAAATAATGATGATGATAATGTTATGATGTGATGGGTGCACCCGGAATTATATTGCGCAATATGAATGTTTCAATGTGATGGGTGCACCCAGATTTATACAGCACTCCAATGCATTGGGTAAAGTGATTAATCTCATGAGTAAATGTGAAATTATGTGTGACCAAGATGCTATCTTGGTTCACATGTATGTGTGGTAGTTAACCACTAAGACATGATGTTTTCTTTTTATGCATTGTGACATTTCGAGTCTTATATTTATGATTTCTCTCATGTTCATGATCTTTTTCTCATGTTATGATGATGATCAGCCCATGCTATATTTTTATTATCTATCCTCTTACTGGGCTTCTATCTCACCCCTTTTGATGTATATCCTCAGGTGGTTACATGTACTAAGGAGAGGACAAGTGCTGATAAGAATCTAGAGAAGAATAAATTAAATAAATGTTTATGATGGATGTTGTATTTGTTATGTGTGGTCCTAGTTTTCCCAAGACACTAAAACTTTGGATCCTCTTTGTGTAATACTATTATGTTGTTTATCTTTGAAATGATTTAATAGTAATGATAGGAATGGCCGAGTCGCTATAATAGCGGTGCCTGAATCCCTCTACAGATTCCTACTCCATTATGGGTATGAAGTGAGACTACTCAGTGTGTCGGTCAATGATCACCCTGATAGATTTGGGCTCCTAGATGTGCATGGAAACCCATTCCAGAAGTCCACGGAGATACCATCCCACTTCCACTGTGGTACCTCAAGTGTCTATGTCAAGCTTGCTAAGACCGGATGCTAGGCCTTCACTCACTATCAAGTGAGGCATCGTGAAATGAACTTTTCCACCACATTCTTCATCCCTGTCCACCAATATTGATGTTGGATGTCTTGGAATATCTTCACCACACCTAGATGTACCACCAAAAAGAATGTATTGATATCCCTTAGAATCTCCTCCTGTAACATTACTAGTTCCATTATACATCTTCTAAAAATGATAATGCCCTCCCCACCTATCGAAAATCCATTAAGAGCCAGTCCTGATGATATTTAAACACATTAGGCCTCATTTTCAACATCATCATTTTGTACCTATCTAACTCATAGAAGGATTTGGGGAGTGATAATCATAGACTGGAGGTAAGCTTCTCCATAATCATCAATGAAGGATATCTACATCACGGCTAGCTTCTCTGTTGCCTCATTCTGCAACTACAAAACAAACATTACACAAAGTGCTTAAGCGACCACATTCCCCATCCAATGATTATAGATAGATAAAAGTCATAGTCCTGGATGAAATCCATCCATCACTTTTGTCTCATTTTCATGTCCTCCTATGAGAAGATATTACTGAGACTCTTCTGGTTGAATTAAATGGTAAATCATTCACCAATCAAGTAGTGTCACCACATATTCAAGGAAAATACATGTGTTGCTAACTATTGGTCATAGATCACATAGTTCATCTCATTATATGTCATGTTCCATGATCATTAGGCGATCATTGATCGATAATGCATTTGTACACAACACAGTCTGATTCCTAATGCATCACAGAAGATGAAAAACCCAATACCCTATTCAGGTAGTCTCAAGAGGGGGGCACTCTTCAATCTCTGCCTTATCTCCTAGAAACATTACTATAATCTCTATGTCCATATGATGGGATCTCTCTAATTTTTCAAAGATAAAAAGGGTGCTGCATGTCTGGAAAAGATGCTTACAAACCTTCAGTAGTACCAAGGAAAAACCAAGAAATTACTCACCTCACTCATTCTCGAGGGTGTCTCCCAAAAAAAAATTTCTCTATCTTCATCGGATCCACAAAAAATCTATCATCTGAGATGACGGTTCCTAAAAATATGAACTCCCGAATCGAGACCTTGAACATTATGAGCATACCGTAATGATATTACTCTACAAGTGTATCCAAAAATATCCACAGGTGTGTAGCATGCTCCTCCTCCAACACCGACGACACCAGGATTCCATCAATGAAGACTACAACAAAACCATAGAGGTAAGTATATAATATTATGTTCTTGATTCCATGAAAACCTGTGGGGAATTGGTCATGCCGAAAGGCATCACTAAAAACTCATAGTTGTCGTAAAAGCATCTAATGTTTGTCTTCGGTGCATCCTTATCTTGTAACCAAAGATGATGATAGCCTGTACTGAGGTCGATCATTAAGAAACACCCCTCTCACATCAAATGTTCTAAGAAGTCATAAATCCTCATCCTTTGTTACTTTTTTAGCATGGTCACCTGGATCTGGCACCGGATGTCCACACATTGTCTCATGTTCCCATCTTCCTTCTTGAGAAAAAACATCAGGGCTACCCATGGGGAAACACTATGTATTACAAACCCCTTCCTATGAAAGTCCTCAAATTGTACTATCATCTCTAGGGGCTTTGCTTGAGACATCTAATATGAAGGTGTGGATATCGGTGTTTCCCTGGGGTAAATGTCGATTCAGTAGTCTACCATCGCATGGGGGGAAGTTCTGGAACATCCTCAAGCAAGAAATCATTATACTTGTCCACCACTATAAGAAATTTTAGACCCCACTTTTCCGAAACACTGAGGTCGAGGATAGACAACTGGTGAGAGATTGGCTGCACCCTCCTCGGAGAAAGTCTATCCTATACTGAAAATGATCCCTTCTCTCTGGTGAAGGATAACCAGGTCCCATAACTGCAGACACAGAAGTCCTTGTGCCAAAAATAATTGATCCGATCATGGACTATAGATAACCAGTTCATACCTATGATGGTGTCGTATGGCCTCGATGCTTCTACTAGTAGTTCTTAGTCGATGACCTCACCTCCTAGAGTAAGCTCATACTACCGAAACCAAAGTGTAATCATCGAATCAACTCATGTATGTGAATTTAATTGTAATGATTGAGCCAACGGCTCCACCGGAAACTCTAATCCTCGAAATTGGTCCATGGAAAGGAAAGTGAGTCTGAAACTTGTGTCTATGAGAACATCATCTAAGTGGGAGAAGAAACAGATCATACCTCTAATAATCTATGGAGCACTGTGGTCATTGGAATCCATCGCCTGAAGCTAGTATCTCCCTTATTCATCATCTCCCTAAGCCCATGGTGGACAAACTGGTTGTGGTGGTGGTAGAACCTCGACCCTTTGTCCACTGCCTACCACTCTTCTTGCTCCCCTGCCATGTATGTTTCCCTAAAGATCTCCTCGTTCGAACCATTGTCACTACCTCGGTGGCCCCACGACCATCTAATAGTCATCGGTGTGGGGGGTCAGACAATCACCGGAATTGTGAACCTTTCTTCTATGGGAGTGACAAACAATGACCCTCAGCCGACCTGCTCTAATTCATGAGCTTTGCACCACTGACCATGTGTCCTAGGGTTGTCTTCTATAAGGTCTAGAATGTTTGGACCTCTACGTTGTCTGCCTACTGCCTGATTCAGATGACTCGGCCACCTTTCATTATGTTTTTTCTCTCACCATAGGTTCTTGCTCATCAAAGAATTCCTCCAAAAGTAGAGTTCTCTCAAGCACTCTAGTCTTTGCCTAGGTGCTGTGGAAAATCATTGATACCATGATTTCCCATCGGATTCCCTTCTCAAAGGTACATGACCTGAAGAAAGGGACTTTTACCATGTCATTGGAGTAACTGGAGAGGATGGTAAACCACATCGAGTATTGGTCTGCAGTGAGGCTTCCCAACTACATGTGATGTTGATCCAGATTACAGACTGAGCATAGTGTCATTGGTATGAACTATACCTTGAAGAGGCTCTTGAATTCCAACATGGAAAGGGTTTCCTCCTCATGTGTCTATAACATCATGCTCCACTATATCCATGGTGTTCCCTTAAAGAGGCTAGGGTCTAGGACCACTATCTGGTATGTAGATGTCTCTACGAGGATAAAAACAATGTAACTACTTCAAGCCAATCCCCAAATGCCTGAGGATCTATCTCACATTGAATCTCCGGAGTCCTATATCTCTAGAACTCAAGAAGAATTCTCATTTAGTGTGAACTATCCACTGGTGGGGATGGTAGAAACTGCTACTCTATGGGTGGTGGTTCTTCGGGTACACTACCCAAAAGTGCTATCATTGTAAGTGGTCCCTGCACTGACCCCTCATCACTCATAGGGATATCATCGTGATCCCTCACCAGAATCCAATATGGCTGTATATATTTGTAGAGGAATCCTGTAGTAAAACAGATGCACCACGATCAATTATTTAAACTCCGTGAGCTAACTCAAAATAGATCAAGGAAAAAAATATTACCAAAACACTTACAAAGAGTTCTTTCATGTACCAAGTTAGAAAAAAAATTAGTGTCATGGTGAATGAATACATCGGCTACCACACCAAAACTAGATCCCCTAGACTGAAATCCAATCTCAAGACACTTAACAATATTTCTCCATAAAAAATACAAACTCTTAGTTCTTCTGGTAAAACCGACCTTCCATTGATACCACGTTGTGATGACCCATCCCTGAGGGCCTATGCCAAGAGAACCCCGAGTATTCTTTCATAGGCCAAGGACTGGTGACTAGCACCGAAAAGGAATATCCAATAAATAAAACGCACTTTCTTCAAACATGTACACACATAGACAGGGCATAGCAGACAAAGAAAACCACCATGGAATGAAAGTAGTAAAACCACCCCAATGTACCACCACAAAGAGTAAAAGGTGTAAACTAGATGTAATGGGTCCTGAATACAATCCCATCTAAAAGGAAAGCACAATAAGAGAATTACATGCTCCAGAGGTCTTCTACCAAAGATCCAACCTGAAGGGTAGGTACAACTCACTATCAAATGTCACTACAATACACCATGTTAATCGATCCTCCTCTAAACACCATCTATCCATTGCTCCCAAAAGTCCCATTCAAATATTTCTTTTTTCTATACAATACACAACATCAGTGGGTGAATTTCATGCAGGGGTGAGTATAATAATACTTCTTAGAGACCCCTAGAACAACTAGGGTCTTATTGAAATCCACAAAGGAAGAATACAACAAAAGAAGATGTCAAATTAAAGCACAACGAGAAATACACAGCTCACAACAGGCTAAACATAAGTACAAAAGAAAAGATGACTATTTTTAAAGCTAGATCATCATATTCCGTTGAGAGGCCTTGCTTTAGATCCATGAATGGTCAACCTGCTGCTGATCCATGAAGGGTCTCTTTGCTGCTGATCCACGATGGGTTTCTCTATTACTGATCCTTGACAGGGTGAACTACTGATGATCCACAAAGGGTCTCTCACATGCTGATCCACAAAGGGTCTCTATTATTATGTTCTAAAAGGGTCAAACTTTAGCTGATCAATCAAGGGATTAACTTTATTTTGATCCATGATAGGTTTCTCTTATGCTTCATGTCACATCCTGCCACTGGGTTCTCTCACTTAGAACGCTTAATTCTTGGATTATCTTCTCCTCAAGCAATCAGTCATACCTCAAACAGCATGAAGTCACACATCTAGTAACCCAATCGAATGACTCATCATAAGGGTACTAACACAATATACAATGTGTTGAAAAAATTCTCGGTCTGTCTATTATGGGAATTTTTGTAAAAAAGGCCCGGTTGGATTTGAGTCCGATCCAACCCAGCTGTAATCCAACTTCCACAAAAACTCAAATAGAGTAACATACAAGCACCACCTCATTTAAAGGGTATTTCTTCTATATATTATGTTTCTATATGACACATGATGTAAAAAATATTGTCATTTTTGTCAACAGGGTCCAGTTGAATTTGATCCCGATCCGACTCGGTCGGACCAACCCAACCAATATTGGCCCAGGGTCTCGCATGACCATTATTTTCTACCTATCCCATTGATACTCTCTAGGATTGGATTAGTATTGACATGGGTCCAATCCATGGGGTCACCCATTGACACGAAATTATCCTTCCCGACAAGCACCGGTGGGGTGATCCCTTTTCCCTAGCATGGGCCACTACTTGAACCCTCTTTTTCCAGTCAGCCATGTTTGCTAAATCAGATAGGATTAGAAGTTTAGCTGGGCTACTCAGACATCCCAATCATGCTGGCCTGGTGGGCCGGCTGGTTTGGCTGGTCCGATTCATCCAGGACCGGATCAGTAAGTCCAATTGGGGCATGCGTAGCCGGTCTATAGGTCGTTCCCCCACTATTCACATGCATCCTGCAAGGAGTGGGATTCACCCTTCTACATGCCAGTAGACTAGTACCGCATTCACATGAGCACGATGGCTGATGGGTCATGGCCTCCTCCACCATAGCATGCACTATCCTCCCGCACACAGCTGCCACCATCGGTTGTTGGTGGAACCTTCCGTGGGCCGTCGGTCCCTCTCCGGTAGTCCGATTTCAAAACTACTTGTGCCCTCATGCCTCTTGGGTTTCTTCCTTCCATGAAATGGTATTGATATTTCCTTATCGGCATTTCGAACATTTTTCGACAAAGAAATCCCAAGGTGGAGATGGTTGGATCTTGTTCGTGTCGGCTCGTACCCTCTATGTTAGAAGCTTAATTAAGGGGGTTTGGTGATTATGTTCTATCCAAAATATACAAAACCTATTATTGAAACCCAAGAAAAGGACAAACTCCAATATCATAGAATGATACATGGGTCATCCACTTCGTGGGTTGACCCATGTTCATCGCACTTGAAAAAGAACAAGGAAATGAATTTAATCAAACAACTCATACCTCTTTTTAAAATTGTTTCTGTAGCATTCTGTCCTTGTGGGTATAAGACGTCAACGTAGTTCATCTCTTCTTGTATCTTTTCATTGGGACACATCTATGTCAATGATGTTTCGCCGACATTTGTCTTTCTTTTTTTGAGATGAAAATCAACGAATGTTCGTCAGAGAATTTCCCATGGTTTAATTCCCACTGTCCAACACATTACCTAATTAAAAACGGAACAGATCACAGTGTTTCCGTTACACTGTGACATTTCATTGATATGATATTTCATTTATAAAACAACATAGCTGTTACATAGTATCTTGACAAGCCATTATGGGGATTTATTTAATGCTCCTCATCACCGCACCACAATGTCGTTGTCTGTAGATTCAACGGTTGCGAAAATAAATGAAATAATATTTTTATGTAATTTTATTATTTCTAGAATAGTTTGAAATATAACATTTCCATCCAACCAATTCCAGTTGATGATAAGTCCATTCAAGGAAAATCTCAGAATTTTGAGTTCAACAGTTCCCTCTGATTTTCGATCCAAGTACCAGTTCAAAAGATATAAAAACATACTCACATGATTATTGAATGTACTTTAAAATAAATTAAAAATTACATTCTGGGCACCCTGGGGCTCAGAATCAACTATCATCTTAGTTCCTGGTCTCTAAATAATCCCATATAATTTAAAAAAAATAAATGGAAATTCTAGGACATTACAACTAAAATATAAAAACTGGTTGAGCTAAAATTATTCTAATTTTCATCCCTACATGAGATCCAATAGTTGAAAAAGTGTATAGTTTTATGTATAGTAGAAGGGTATATTTTTTTAAAATATTAATTTAATTAGATAGACATAAAAAATGTTTAAATGATTTAAAAATTCACTATTTTACCTAAACCAAATTTTATTTTTAGTTGTTTACAATTTTTTATTGATATATGATATCTGTTTTTTCACTTTGTGGAGGTTATACATTTATGTTTCTGAGTGGATTTTAATTTTTTGCTACAAATAATTTTCTCTCTTGAAAATATTTTTCTTTAATCAAATATTGGGTATATGATTCAAAATCAAGAATGGTTTTCAAAAAATTTATATGGCTCTAAACAATAATTCTTTTTAATTAAATGATCTTGGAAAATCGAAATCCTAATATGTGTATAAATTTTCATTATTTATTATTTTAATAATGTATGAAATAATGATTCCTTCTTTTTAATTATTATTTACAAACATCAAAATGGTTATTTCAATTTATTATCGTTCAAATTATTTGTGTGTTTTCACCTTAAGTTAAATAGATGTTTTGGTGTTTCAATTACATGCAAAGGGAAACTTGTTTAAACCCTTTCGATGTTTTCTGTATCATATATTTTTGTTAATCTATATAAATTTTAGGATAAAACCATTTTTTATAAGAACAAACACTTCCTCTACTCAAATAATTCAATGGTGGAATACTTTTAAAATCTGAATCATTTCATTCCATCGCCTTTTTTCCTCCCAATTAATTTTCATCCATTGATCTATAAGAATTTGTTTATTGATGATAAAATATTGTATGTGTGTAGGGGAATTTCATGTTACTTATTTATACTACATGTTTTCCACATCATTTTGAGTTTATTTCATTATTTTTTTATTTTAATGAATATTTATTGGTGAGGACATGATTCTTTGTAATTTTAATAAAGTAGTAATTCATTTAGTAATTTCTTGAGAATGTGAATGTTAGTTGTTAAATTGATAAATATTATTTTCTTTAATTTTAATATATTTTTAATTGAAAAATAAACTACTTTTTGTGTCGATTTTAATAGATACATTTTAAATAGATTTTATATAAACCGCAGTTTGGGATTAATTATCTCAATGATCAAGGTTTGGTTTTTAACTATTTTTTTGAAATATATTTAGATCATTTTTATCAATATGAAAATTTATGGATTCATTATTCATGAAGATTCATTTTAATTTTTAATCCATTTTATTATCATTTCAATGGATTTAAATTTTTATATTTTTCATTGTAGAAACTTTGTTAATACGATGAAATCATTCTCGTAAGATATATTTTAAAAAATTGGTCTATCTAAAACATTGTATCTCCCAAAATTGAATTAGAAGAATCAACTCCAACATTGATGAAATAATGATCTACAAGGAATACAAGTTAGCTTTTTCAAACATGACTAGTGTACATATAATCATTTTTGTTGCATCAAATATGATCCATGATACATAACTCAAACATGAATGAAGAAGGAGGTGAATCCTATTAAACGAACGATTTCAACTCATACCTGATAAAATATTTTTGGGTGTAACTGAATGCCACATTTTGATTAATACATTTAATTCCCATCAGTAACCGAGTTAGAGATCACATAAAAACTGAGACCTCAAAATTAAATTTTAATAGGATCATGAATAGAAGATTTGAGAATCAGGACATGTTATATGAGGAAATATAATGATTATTGTGTGGGTGAACCCATATAAATCATAGATAATTGTTGTAGGACGATTTTTAGCTCTATGAATTATTGATGTTGACCAACAAAGTAGTTCATCATTGAATGAGAGTAAATATGATAACCACGCTAAAATTTAAATAAAAAATAAAGTAATGATAATTGACCAATATTGAGTAACGTTAAGTGTATAATAATTCTAAATGTGGTGATCTCTTATTGAATTATGTAATATCAGTTTTTGTGATATGTTTAATAAAAAATCATGTAATAATTGAAGGATATTGAATTGACAATGAAAATACATTCATTGATTACAATTTTTAGGTCGGTAATTAAAAAGATAATAAAGGAGGGATCAATGGTTATTAGTGTTGTAGATGAGAGAAAAAAAAGTAATACAAGTCGGTTATTCAATGATATTCAACTGAGGATAACTATTTGAATCTAGAAACCTAATTAAGAGACAAACCATATTTCCTATGTCAATATTTTTTGAAGGAATGATAATTGATTTCAATAATGAATCATAGATGGATTCTCTTATGGATTAGATGAATATAAAGTCATTTTTTTGGTTATACAAGGATTTCTTGAGGAAGGTTCAAAGGACCATATTTATCAATTTCACTAAATTCTTGACGTGCTTCGTGAATATGATAACGATTCATCTTTATGTTATATCCCATGAATGTATAAAAACATCAATTAGTTTTGTATTTTATGACTATGAAGATTTTCATATAATATGATATCCATTAATCAGTCAACATGTTAACTTAAAAATTAATTTAATTTAAGTATTTATTGGATCATTAATTGAAATGGGAAATGATATAATAAACTTTCAAAATAATTGGTGGGTTATTAATTATGTAATATTTAGAGAAAATGTTGATTTTTGTGGATTAAAATTAAAATATATTAATCAAGAACACATATAGAGGTAGCGAGATTTATGGGATCTTTTCATGAGATACATACAAGAAGATAATTAATATCACCCCAAGACTCATAGAGTCATATGATTTAAAGGGATATTTTTATTGGGGGATACACAGTAAGATTTTATTCAAGACATATATTTTATAAGCATGAGTATTGGGGAGATATATTAAGATTTAATTTGGAACCTAGATTAAGTGAAATGGATTGGGATCAAGAGAATTTGTAATAGTGGAGTGAATAGATATTGGACAAGATGCTATCATATTTGTAGAGATTCATTTTATTTTTATCATTTTTTCATTTCCATTTACTCATTATGAAGAAATTGAATCATGATGTTTTGAAAATTATTGTATGATAAATTTTTATATAGAATAAATATTGATCTTTATGTTCATCTTTTTATCAAAATATTTATTCTTTTGTCTTTTTTAATTTTACACTATGAAGATAAAATGAAAACATGATTGTGATGAACTTCATATATCTATTTTATTATTGGTAAATTAAAATATTAAAAGACCACAAACCTCAATAATTTGTTCATTTTTATCATCAGCAAATGTTATTTATGATATCAATGAATTATTTCAAATCAAATTTTACTTTTAATTATTGTATGAGGGAAAATTAATTAAACAACTCGATATCAAAATTTCCAATATATTTCACATAATCATTGAAATCCACCCATTTCATCAATAGTATGACATTTGTTCTATATCTTCATTACTATATTTGTACACATATCATCTCACAAATCACACCACCACATTTTCTTATTGTTTTCATGTTTCTAATTTGCTTTCATATATTTTTTTAAACTGTCTCTTTGGGATCAACCCAATATGATACTACTGTAGTTATAAGTAGGAAAATAAAAAAACTACTTTTCATCAATGATAGGTCGATGAAATAACATCCATAATGAATATCTAAATTTTCATTAAAAAAAATCACCAAGGAAAATAATCCTATAAAATTATGAAAAAACACCAAAAGGAACATGCTTTATTATGGAATAACATGATTCAAACATTGGAACATGAAACTACATTACGGGAAACTACACTCCAATCTCATGGAACACTAATTCACAATAGTCATATTAATAAATATAATCCTAGAAGGATACACAAAATAATTGGAAAGAAAAAAATGAATCCATGTGACCAAAGAATGCACCCATGGTCTTCCCATGTTATACATTAATCAAACATCATAGTAGGGTCCATGCCATACAGAAAAAACAATGGTCATTATAAATCAACGTGTTATGAACATTAAAAAAACCCAAATCTCCAACATGTAAAATATAAATTTTCACCCAAACAATGCACCAAAAAAATAAAACTCCCAAAATTAATCTACATTATTCTCAATGAGATATAATCCAAAAACAGTTCATCACCCAAATTTGGATCGCGTCTAATGATTCTACTCTCAACATCATCTCATTATGATACCATTAATAGTGACATAATAATCCACCATTAAAAGGGTACTATATCTCAAAACCATGGGGTAATTAATTTCCTAGAGCTCCATCGGAGAAAACAAAAATTAACCAAAGTTATGAACAAATACCTTACATAAAAAACCAAGAAACAAGATCTATAACCCTACGCTGCTTTCTCATAGTAAAAAGGGCACAAGAACTGGGTGATATCTCCTCCTACATGTTCTTATGATAATTCCACTAAAAAACAATATCTAAAATAAGTATCCAAGACACACAAACACATGATAATATGATGCAATAGAATTGTACCACTATAGGATTTAATATTATAATGAGTTTAGTGGATTTTGTCACATGTAACATCAAACATGAGTGAACCATAAAAATTTTTATAAGGGTTAAAATGTATATATATAATAACTGGTGAAAAAGGCAACTATATTATTAAATTATTGTAGATAAAAAAATAATGTCTTTTATTAATAATAATGCCTTCTTAAAATTTAATTTGTGGAGCTAATTGAAGAATAAGTCTTATTAATAATTTAAAATATAAAATTTTGAAATATTCATTTAAGGTAAATTATTTTAATATACTAAATATTCCATGGGTAAAATACATAATTTATACCAATAATATATTAAATCAAATTTTATTAGTAATTCATATCAAACAACATTGATATTAATTAATATTTTTTAATCGTACTTTATTGTTTTTACTTATACATTTATATATTTTTTGAATGGATAAATTCAAAAAATATACAAATTTAATTTCACCAAATTTATATTTATATTGGATTAATCATAAAAAAATTCCTAACATGAAATTTTGATGATTTTCTAAACTAAAATAATTTTAGGTAAATATTGATAAAATACTATTTCTAAAAAAACTATATTATTTAAATCATTATCATTATAAAATAAATTTATAATTGTTTTTAAAAAATTATAATTCATCAAAGATTTATTTTAGAACCAATTTTATCCATTTTAGAAACACTATTTTGAATTTTTGAAAACCCATGGTTAATATTTACATATTTAAGAAATATGTTTTAAATAAAAAATATTTTTTATTAGTTCTATACTGGTTCTAATTACGTTTTTGAATTTAATTTAAATTTACATAAATAAATTTTTGTAAATAATAAAACAATTAATTTTATTAAAATCAATTACTTATATTATTTTATTCTAAATATAATTTTCAATCGAAAAATTCACTTTTTCTAAAAAGGGTTATTATGTGTAACATGCATTACTGCTAAAATTTATTTTCCTTAAAAATAAAAATTTTATTTTGAAAAAAGGATTTTATATTTTTGATAATTACGTAACCATTAAGTAATAATCCCTATTTTATTTTTACACATTAAAAGTAAATTACTTCTAAAAAAATTAATTACCATGGTAAAAAAAAATGCTAATATAGAAACATTTAGTGGTAAAAAATAAGAAACATGTTAAAACTTTTTGAAAATGAATGGTATTGGATTATTTAACACTATATCACCCCAATATATATTATTTTAATCATTTCGTTTCATTTATACATGAATAGTTTCATTCTATGATTGAATAGATAATGTGTAATTACAAATATGTCATTTTATTTACATATAATAGGGGGACACAAAAACAAAATTTATAAACCCTTTTAAAATCCTTACCTTTAGAAATAATCCACGAAATATTATTTAAAACTCTCTAACTTTGTATTAAAATCATTTTTATTTTCAAAATATCAAGCTTAGGAGCCATATAATGTTACCTAATAAAGATTATCAAAAGGTAGATGTAATAATATCAATAGATCTCTCTTTCTTCTTTTCTTATTTTACCCTTCAAACATATTCTATCCCTGAAATCATGAAATAATAAGTATTATAAATATTTTAAAATATTATTATATAAATATAATATCATTTTTCTAGCATCCTTTATTTGCATACGAAAAATGAATACATTAGCATGTGTTTGTGGGAAATACCGCATCTAAGAACGACATCATTTATGTTTTATCTCCACCTTACAGGAATAATGCTAAAAGTATTTTCAAAGTATTAAGATTATATTTATATAATTTTAAATTTTTTATATTATAAAAAAATTAATATCTTCCTCTAGACAAATGAATAATTAACATTCCACCAATGAATATGTGTGAACTACCATCTCCATGAAAATGACATATTTTTTAACTGTATATTTTTAATAATTTATTTAAATATCGAATAATATAATAATATAATATATTAAAATATAATATAAATATCATTTTAATTATGTAGTAATTATTTTATTCCAAAAAAAATCACTTTTATAACAACACTCACTACATGATTATATCATGTTTTTTAGGATAGTTTAACAATATACATGAAAAATGTTATTAATTTCCATCATATATAAATAAAGATTAATAATTATTGATGATATTTACTGATGATAAGTAAATAATTTTTTTGTTTCTTTAGTGTTAATGGTAATATCTTATATGTTGTTCATAAACCACCCCTCGTTCGTTAAAATTAACAAAACAGAAAAATCAATGACATCATCATCCTAAATCCTAACTAAATACATATGGAATGAAATTTAAAAATTATAAATATTTATAAAAAATATATTTCAAAACATAAAATGTTCTTGGAATGATTTTCTCTGAATCTATAAAAAAACAATATAGGTATTACAAAATTAAATCAAATCAAAAACTAAAAAATTATAACACATTATTATGAAAATAAGTTTTATAAAAATAATATATTTTTGATATATAACCAAATAGTTCAGAAGAAAAGTCATTATGGTACAATAAATATAGTTATTTTTTATATCTCATTTTTCTCAACTAAGATATTATGTTCATTCCCCACTTGATCCCTTTTTAAGGTGAATATCTTGGAAATTGATTTATTTTATCCTAATTTATAATTTAATATATGTTATCTACAAATCCATATCATGTTATACCTTTCATGAGATTTTGACTCTAATTATAATGACGATTTAAGGGTTTTTGTTAGCCCAAACCCACTTTTATTGAGTTGTAATGATTCATCATGAGTATAATTATTCCATTTTTTGTTTCTTATACCATAATATTTTATTATTGACATTTTTATTTATCCATATATAAAATTAATTTTTTGATTCAAATATGTCACTTCAATGAATTTCCTCCACGTAAAATTATGGCATTGTATGAATAATTATCAATCTCATTAAGGATTATTTTTCATATATGTAAATATTTTAATTATCACCAATGTTCTAAATTTTATTTAGAAATATAATTTTTTATTAGATCACGATATCTTTTTATTTCACTTAGCCTTTTCCAAAAGGATTTTTTATTTTCCCCTTATATGATGTGGGATTTAAAAAATGGTAATTTAAAATATAAAAATGGGTTTCATTCCATGATAATTTATTTTATCTTACACTCCACATTTACTTCAGATATTAATTATTTCATATTTAAAAATTAAATATTGCATACTCATTTGAAATTTAAATATTTTCAATTTTATTACATCAAATTATTTAAAATTAAATTTGGAAGTGACTAATAATTTCTTATTCATATGATATTAATAAAAGTATTTTATAAAATAACATTCACCATTTCACTTCATTTTTGGGTTTTTGATAATTGATTTTTCCATAAATTGTAATTATATAACAATGATTACCGTTTAATTCCTCTCATGATATTTTTATTTGTGGGATTAAACTCACGGTATCAAACAATATAATTCTTGATCTCATTAAATGTTATACATTTGGATATTTTATTCTTAGGAATGTGTAGGTCATTTATGTCAACATTCATCAGTGATATTATGATACTCTTGGGAAATTACTTAATAATAAAATCCAAATTATTTCTCTTTATTCATTATGATAATAAAATTACATTTATAGATTGGGGAAATTACTGAATTAAACCTCTATCCATTCATCAATATGGTGTATGTTTGAGGGATACTTTTAAATAAATCCTTCAAATCCATTTTTTATTTTATAATTAATCCAAATTTTTGTACATTGGAAACTATATATCCCTTAATTGAAAAATAAAACCCCTCATCATTAGAAAATAACAAAAACTATAAAATAAAAAATAAACCTTAAGTCTAAAATTTGGAAAAAATTATATTTTAAAAAATTAATAAAAATAAATTCAATGTAGTGTCCATGAATCCATAAAATTAAAATTTCCAAAATAATAGAACACATACCCCGATGTTCTAGGAGAAACTGTACATTTAGGACATAACATTCCATCCACAATCAATATTTCCAACCCGTCCTGTGATACTAACCCTTATAATACAAATGTCATTACTGTCAAACTAATCAAAATAGATCCTCTAAAAAACTAAAACACGATAGTTTGTATCTTCATGAACCACCACCATTATAGGTAACAATTTTAGTACCCTCGGTTTGATATGTGTGACCCATGTTTCGGTTCGTTTGTGCTTTTTGAAGTGGTTGGTTGATGTTTTGATAATTCTGGGAAAATATTTAAGGTTGTGGAGGTTGTGCTGGGGTGAACGGTTGTCGCATGGTCTGATCAAACCTTGCGTCCATCCTAGGAAACCATCCACCCTTGATAGTGGGCTCTGCATGGGTGGTGCATGGTTTGTCAAACCATGCGGGCTAGCCATGCGATGTCCCTGGGTGAGACAGTGGCAAATGTACGGTTGGTGCACGGTTTTCGAAACCGTGTGGGGTAACCATGCTGCCACTTAATGTTTGGGGTTTTGAGTCTGGGTCCACTTGAGATTTCCCATTTTTCCCCCATTCGTCCGCCCACTCATGGATCACACGGGGGTTCTGGTATCAGAGGTTTGGTGAGCTCGTTAACTCGTCTTGGAGGCAAATCGAAGTGGTATCTTTATAGATCGAAGGTGGTTCTCCTCAGGTATGTCCCTCCTTTAGTTCTCTAAGGATTTGGTTAGGGTTATCCCTCTCCCTCTCTTAGTTTTCTATATCTCTAAGGGTTGTATATAGATTTAGGGTTGGGTTTCCATTGTGTGTTAAAGTCTAAGCTTATTGATGATAGGGAAGGATTTTTGAGGTGGTTTCTAGGAGGTGTTCACCTGATATGGAGGGATTTTGGGCAAAGGATCTATTTTTCCAAACCTGAAGAGGTAGGTGTATTCTCTCTCAACTCCACTAGGTTGAAATTTGAAGTTCATTAACAACTAAATTGGTTGATTTAATTTAATTATAATTAAGTCATGTTAATTTTGTTCCAAAATCAAATTGGTGATGATTTGGTGGTTTTGGCATGAAATTGGGGTTTTGTTTAAATGGGCTCAATTGGTTAATTTTAAATGTGTAATTTTAAAATGGTAATGATTGTGACCATGAGTGTTTATTTCAATATATGGCTGATATTGAAATGTGTTTCGCATTGAAATGGTATTTGTTGGTATTGAAAATAATTCATTATTATTGTTGTGGCTTGTGTGTAAATTGGTGATATAATTGGTTGGATGATGTTGGGATGCGGTGGATTGGAAGTGGTAGTGCAACTATAAAAATTGGATGGATAGTGGATGGAAGGGACACAATTAATAGCAAGTAGGCGGGAATTACCACTTGAGTGGATTGGTAATGAATTGGTTGGACGAGGAAGTACCACTATAAAAAGCGGATGGATAGTTGATGTAAGGGCCACCATCAATAGAAAGTGTGTGGGAAGTACCCCTTGAGTGGATTGGTAATGAATGGGTTGGATGGGAAGTTCCATCATGGTTAGTTGTGTGCTTTGTTGGTGATGATTTTAGATGGGGATTGTGAGTGAAATATGAAAATGGTAATTGGTTTTTGGATTTGTTGAATTGGATTCCTTCTGTGGCATGGTTGATTCAGATTCCTTGTGTGGCATGTTTGGCTTATGGAATGTTTCACATATAAAAATTTGGTTGATTTGTTTTTCATTATATAAAATTTTTTATATAAATGTTCTAATAGTTTTATCCTAGTGGCATGTGTAGGGAATTATTTTGGGGAAATCATAATGAGTAGTTGTACTGACCCCCTGCTTTGGCACTTTGGTGTCATTGCAGATGTTGTGTACCATGACATGGGCAATGGTAATGCATCACCCTCCTTTAGTGGTGCATTTTGAATTTTTGGTGGAGCATGGAGATTGGAGCTTGGTGTGGAGTTGTGGTGGTGTCCTCGCTCGTGGTGTTTTGTTGTTTAGTTTCCACATTGTACTCTGATGTTTTTTGTACATGTCTAGTGGAATGGTTTTGGGGTTTGTGATGGAATTGTTAGAATCACATGGTTGGATTTGAAAGTGCAAGCATGTTAAGCTGTTTTTGGTTGAGTTGGGTTATCTTCTTAAGGTAAAATCATTCCACACTATCCCATGAAGTCCTCGACATTTATTTCCAGCCTTTGGTGCCTTGGGAACATCACTTAAGGACATGTAACCCTCACTGCCAACTCAATCCAATGTGGTAGGGGTGGGGTACCACAAGTGGTATGAGCTTGTTCGGTCCTTTAGAGTTGATTCTTGGATTTGGAGTTGACATTCGTTGTGGTATATTCTTTGATTTAGGATGGTATGAAGGTGTAGGAATGTTAGAACATGGAATTTATAGAATCAACTGATGTAGGTAACCCTTTTATGATAACATCAATTTACCTATGAGTTGGGTACATAAGTGTTTTGGAGACACTTATAGGAATTGGAAATCTCATTTTTGTGGGTGTAGACAATGAGATGTGCATGGCATATATGGTAGAAATGAATTCCCTGTAGGATGAATTTTTCATTGGGCATAATGATTTATGGGATGAATTGAGAAATGGTTTTTCAAATGTGTGAAATTGTAAAGTGAATAAATTTTGTATTTTTAATATGGTGTGGTTTTTAAAAATGATTAAATGTGGCAAATGTGGAAAGGTGTAAATCCTCATTGTGTTAGTGATTTGTAATGTGATTTGAAATGGGAATTCTTGATGTCTAGGGAAGTTAGACACATGGTTGTTTTTTTCTGTTTATAAAAATTCCACTAGTTAGGTGTCGTATAGACCAACCAGAAGTGGTCGAGGAGAAAGTGGTTCCACCTGTGCCCCAGGTGAACCAGCAGTTAGTCCAGAGCATACTGCAAGCTTTACTAGATGTTGGAAGTGTCAATTGAGCATCGGTGGCTAAGCCGGATCTGTTAAGAGCTTCGGGCGATGGAAGAATGTTGGTACCCATGTGGAATAGAGGGAACTCTAACACTGGCTTCAAGCGGAGGAGGGACACTTATTCCCAGAGTGAGAGTATGGCACATAATACGACAACAGGATCGGTAAATCTTCCTCCGAAGCCCCAGAGCAAACCAATATGTTTTCAATGTGGATCTATGACACAAATCAAGCAGGACTGTACATCACAACCTCGAGCATGTCATAATTGCAAGAAGAAGGGGAATCTTCAATGCTATTGTAGGAATGCACCAAGGTCGGGTGAACATGAAACTCCTCAGGGATCATAGAAGGCATATGCTTCGATGGGACAGGGATAGCTGTAAAGACCCGCAAATTTCAAGGAAATTTTTTTCTTAATTTTCTTTGGAATTTTACAAGAGCGCAGCTTCAGACGGCACCTGATTCCGAGGCTCGGTGTGCCCGGAATCAATTTCCGAAGTTTGGCTCGGGTACGTTCAGTGAACGGACGAGTGGGTTTTTCTATCTTTTGAACCGGTGCCCAGAATCGAATTCTGAGGGCACCGATGAAATCGCAGCGCCGGTATTTGCTTAAAAACGCCTCTTCCGGAGTTGCGTTTGCTCAGACGTGGTTTTTAAATTTTGGGGCTTTAAGTCAGAAATAAAATATAATTTGTGCGACAACTTTATTTTATTTCACATAAGCTGCTTGGAAGTCACTTGGAAGCCACTTGAACTGAGTTAAAGAGGATAGGGTGCTCTCCGGAAATATCCTACCCCTTGTTAGGATATTTGTGAGGTGGGGCCCGCACGAGCCCCGCCGTTTCTTTCGCTAAGTAACGCACCCGCGAAAACCCGTCAAAGTAACTGAAAAGTCAACCGACGCGTTTTCTTTAATTTCGTAACAGACCATTTAATTGGGCGGTTTATTTCGTGAATTAAATGGGTTGTTTCATTCGTTGAATTAATTCAACGAATTTAATGGGTCGTTAGTTACGCGTTTTGCGTTTGTTGGCAAAATAATAAAATAGACAAACTTGTCTATTTTGGAGGATTGCTTTTGTTGTGCAATTCCTCTGAGCCTCTACCCTCTCCGCGAAGAACGCGAAGAACGCGAAGAACGCGAAGAACGCGAAGAACGCCGGCGACCGGAATTCGACGACGCACACCGTGATCTGCGACGTCGACGAGCTCTACCCGCGACGTTCTTCGGCGATGCCTCTTCTTCTGCGGCCGATCCTCGTTCGGCAACTAAGGTGAGAATTGGATCGTTTATTTCTCCCTTTTTAATTTCAATGACAACGGATTTAATTAATTAAATCCGTTTGTTCTAGATCCGGAGATCGTCAGCGCGACGTTTTTCCCGCGGTGCGACGAACGTCTCTTCCGCGACGACGCGACGATCCCCTCCTTCCGCGACGAGCGATTCCGCGACGACCTCACGTCCGACGGCGACATCGAGGTAAGGGTTGTTGGAGTATTTTATTCCCCGTGTTTATTCTTTTAAAATAAAGAACCTGATCTCCGAACAATTTTAATTTAATTAAAATTGTTGTTGATTATTTTCTCTTCCTCCCGTTGTTTATGACTAACGCGGAGGGTGCGGATCTAACGAACAAGACCCGACAACCCTCCGCCGATCTTTTTGTTGTGCGGATTTGGCGGACGACAATGAACCGTGCAGCAAGGGCGATCCGTTGATCCCGCAGTGAAGATCGGCCCCCGGGAGGAGCAATGGCGCAGACGGGAGGCAAAACGGGCCACCGGAGCAACTCTGGCGGCCCGCGGAAGGCGGCGGCGGCGAACCGCCGGACCGCGTCCGCGGTCCGGCCACCCAGCACGCGGCCCGCGCGGGCCGCGTTCCTCCAAGCCGCGGGTCAAACCCGCGGCGGATTCTTCGGCCGCTCGGCTGAAGCCGAGCCGGCCGGTCCGGTCGGCCAGGCCGCGCCCAGGCCGGACCGGACCCGGCCTAGCCGGGTCGGGCCGACCCGGTTCGGCTGACCCAGGGGGGGTTCGGGCCGGGTCGCCCCGGGCCCAGAACCCCCGTTTTCGGGCCTTCTTCGGTCTTTCGCCCATATCTTGGGCCTGGGACCTCAGATTGACGAACCGTCAGCGGCTACGCGATCCTTGGATCGATACGGTCGTTTCGGTATATTATACTCAAGGTTTTGGAAGACTTTGGGTACGGCCGGGTTGGTTCGTACACGAAACCAACCGGGCCCTCGGAGCGGAAACGCTCATAACTTGAGCTACGGACGTCCGATCGACGTACCGTCAGCTGTGGTAGTTTCCTCTAAGTGAGACGGAACTTTTGGCATACTCCGCCCGAGGATCGGACACAGGCGGAGTACGGTCGGGTTGGTTTTGCCCTAGAAACCAACCGGGCCCCAGGGACGGAAATGCCAATAACTCTCAGACCGGGCGTCCGATTGACGCGCCGTCTGTTGCGTTGAGATCCTGTTGTCGATACGGAACTTTTGGATACATCAACTTCGGACTACGTGTCAGTTGATGTATCAGCCTCTCGGCTCGTGGAGCGGACCCTCCTAAACGAGCTCGCTGTGTGCGGGAACCCTAGCGCTGGCTATGACTTCGACGACAGAGCAGAGATCCTCCGTGGACTGCGACGACGGCAGAGCAGAGATCCTCCGTGGACTGTGACGACGGCAGAGCAGAGATCCTCCGTGGACTGCGGCGACGACTGTGCAGAGATCCTCAGTGGACTGCGTCGACTACTGCACTCAGCGATCCTACGTGGATCAGTGCTACAGGTTCTGTGTGAGCCTGATCCTATGTGGGTCCTTACTACCGGTTCTGTGTGAGCCACTGCCTACAGGTTCTGTGTGAGCCCGATCCTGTGTGGGTCTTTTGCGGGGGTTAGTACCTATCGATCCTTCGTGGGTCCGACGACTTAGATGGATCAGTGATCATCTTTGACGTCATCTGAAAAAGTATACCTGGTTGAGCTGAATCTTATGTTACTCTCCTTTGTGGATTGTGTTGAACTATCCTATGTGGATTTACTGTTTACTCTCCTTGTGGATTTGAGTCTTGCTTTCCTGCGTGGATTGAGTTGTTCTTGAGCTCGTGAGCAGAGCTAGAGTTGGGGACTTAGGTATATGTATGGGCATATACCTAAGTCAAGTCATATGTTACTTCGTGATTGCATCTTTCTTTTGTGCTATATCCTTTGTGGATTTCGGGAGACCTTCAGGGGTCTCGGGGTCCTTACTGAGTAGCTTATACTCACCCCTGCACGGGCTATGCCCGCACCTTGTTGTGTTGGATGCAGACGACGGACAGCGCTGATCTCGGTTGGGGCGTGGAGCAGGACGGTACCTGGAGGCGGACCACTGGGCGGGACGTGCTCGGAGCGGACGTGGGACCCGAGGAGCCTGGAGGCTATCTGTACCCACCCTTCAGGTGGGATTGCCAGTGGACGACACGAGGCCGCCGTCTTTTCTTCAGTTTCTGTTCTTTTCCTTTTCAGTTGTACTTTCAGTTAGGCTTGTAATCCGGCCCCCTTTACTTTTCTGCACTTTGTAGTTACTTTCCGCTTGCTGACTCTGTGGTGGTTGTTACTTATAAAGGCAATGCCTTCCCTGTTTACCGGGAATTTACGCCTTGGTGCTAGTCGCCAGCCCCTGGCCTATGGAAGGCGGGCTTGGGGTAGTCACGACACGGGCCCCGAGGACGGGTCGTTACAAATTGGTATCAGAGGTGGTCGGTTCTACCGCAGACTCTGATCGTCTTTTCTTTCTATATGAAGCAATAGTGTTTAGTGTTTTGAGTGTGGTTATCAGTTCAGGGATCCCAGTGTTGGTGCGGCGGCCGACGTATCCGTACACCAGGACCCTGACTCCTGATTTCCGACTTAATGCATGAAAACATTGATTGCGTGTGTGTTTCAAGTCTTCTTTGTGATTACTTCTGTCAGCTCACCGGGTATACTGATCTGCTTCATGAAAGTCTCAAGTTTTCCTTGTGATTACTTTTGCCAGCTCACCAGGTATACTGTTCTGACTGTGGTGCTCTTGTTCTCCTTTTCAGGATGGCCCCGCGATGACAGCCAGCTAGGGTTCCGAGTGTAGGGCGCGACAGCAGCCCACCGAGCGACGAGGCCTCGGTGCAGGGCCCTTTGCAAGCAGTGGCACCAGCGGTAGCTTTACCCGCCGAGCCACCGATGCTACCAGTACCAGACGCTGACGATGCACGTCGCCTCAGGGCACTGCATGAGTTTCAGAGCTAGCGACCGCCCAGGTTTCGCGGTGAGGCGGACCCCCAGGCCGCCGAGGACTGGCTAGAGGCGGTGGTACGGATCTTTAGGCTAGTGAGGACACCAGCGGATCTCATGGTGATTCTCGCGGCGAGCCTCCTGCAGGCGGTGGCAGGACGATGGTGGAGCTTGATGCTCCAGGTTCACGATGAGGCATCCTTGCTCTGGACGGACTTCGAGAGCCTCTTCCGCTCTGAGTTCGTCCCGGCCACCCTCCGAGCGGTGCGCATCCAGGAGCTTCTCCAGCTGTGCCAGGGCAGCATGACGGTCGCTCAGTACGCGGCGAGGTTCACTGACCTATCTCGCTACTCGACCGACATGGTACGGGACCCCTTCTTCCGGGCCCGGACCTTCGAGCATGGCTTGCGGCAGGAGATTCGGGCGTCGCTGATCTCCCTCAGCATTCCGACCCAGGCAGGAGTGCTGGAGTGAGCCCTCCTGATCGAGAGCTTCCTGGCAGAGCCTTCTTCAGCGGTGAGACCTAGCGCAGGGCGGCAGGTAGCTGAGTCTTCGGTAGCAGGTAGCTGACGGGTGACCCAGGGTTCCAGGCGGACCAGACCTTCCGGCAGGCGACCTCGGGACACTGGCTCAGCAGTGCAGGGCACCCAGCGGAGTGCCAGCCTTCCGAGAGGCAGGTTGTGCTACTTCTGCGGCGGGCAGGGTCACATGGCTCGCGACTGCCCGACTCGCCGATCAGAGGAGCAGCAGACGGTGGAGGGGCCACCCAGGCAGAGGCAGAGGGTCGACCGTGGCGGTCCGCAGGGAGGAGGCGGACGAGGCCGAGGAGCTGGCCGAGCAGCGGGTGGTGGGCGACGCTTCCAGGCTCTACCCCCACCACCACCAGGAGGGCCACCTCGACCACAGGGAGCTGGCGGGCAGGGACAGGCCCAGCTCCAGGCAGTGGAGGCCTACGACCCCGACATGCTAGAGATGATTCGAGGTACGATCTGTGTCTATTCCACCCTTGCTGCAGTACTTATAGTCACAGGAGCGAGTCACTCTTTCATAGCCTCTGCCTTTGTTCGGAGCTCGGAGATTCCGACTGAGCCGTTGGCTTGATCCTTACGGCTAGAGACTCCTACGGGAGCAGACTCGACGATTACGCACTGGTGCCGGCAGTGTGATCTTACTCTAGGAGGCGAGAGCTTCGGCTGGGATCTCCTTGTAGCGGCGTCGAGGCCTTACGACGTCATCTTGGGCATGGATTGGCTATCCACGGTTCATGCCCAGATCGACTGTTTTAGGCGCAAGGTGCGATGTGTTCGCACCGACGGGAGCAGGTTTACCTTCACCGGCGAGAAGGGAACCTTTGCAGCACAGGATGGACTTCCGCGGAGGAGAGTGCATCCCATCTCTCATCAGTTGGCTAGCCTCATCCTAGGAGCAGTGGACGTGCGGAGTCCAGCTTTTCCTGCAGTGGTGGACCAGTATGTGGACGTATTTCCCGACGACGTTCCAAGGCTACCTCCTCATAGAGAGGTAGACTTTTACATCGACTTGTACCCCGGGACAGCCCCGATATCTACTCCAGCATATCGGATGGCCCCCGCCGAGCTTCGAGAGCTGCGGGTACAGTTGGAGGACTTGCAGAGCAAGGGGTTTATCCGACCCAGTGTTTCACCCTGGGCTTCCCCGATTTTGTTCGCCAAGAAGGCGGACGGGAGCTTGCGACTATGTGTCGACTATCGTCGCCTGAACCAGGTGACAGTGAGAAACAAGTATCCGCTGCCACGGATTGATGACCTCTTCGATCAGCTCAAGGGAGCGTGGTGGTTCTCGAAGATAGACCTCCGGTCAGGCTATCATCAGCTCAGAGTTCGAGACGAGGACGTGCAGAAGACGGCCTTCAGGTGTCGGTATGTCCATTATGAGTTCTTGGTTATGCCGTTCGGCGTAACCAATGCTCCAGCAGTGTTCATGAGCCTCATGAATAGGATCTTCCAGCCATACCTCGACCGATTTGTCGTGGTCTTCATTGACGACATTTTGGTATACTCGACGACTGAGGAGGAGCATGCCTACCACCTGCGAGTTGTGCTAGACACACTCCGAGAGCACCAGCTTTATGGCAAGCTCTCAAAATGCCAGTTCTGGTTACGTGAGGTCCATTTCTTGGGACACGTCATCTCTGAGGCAGGAGTTGCAGTGGATCCCGCGATGATCGAGGAAGTGCTAGCTTGGGAGCCACCCAAGAGCGTGACAGAGGTTCAGAGCTTCTTGGGCCTAGCCGGATACTATCGGGGATTTGTGCCGGACTTCTCCAGAGTTGCGGCACCACTCTCAGCTTTGAAAAAGAAGGGGAAACCCTTTGTGTGGTCAGACAGATGTCAGCAGAGCTTCCAAGAGATGAGACAGAGATTGACCAGCGCACCTATCTTGAGGTTGCCTGAGGAGGGAGTTGGATACGTAGTTTACTGCGATGCATCAGGGACTGGACTCGGGTGCGTCCTGATGCAGGAGCGGGCCGTGATCGCCTACGGATCACGTCAGTTGAGGCCGCATGAGCAGAACTACGCCACTCATGACCTGGAGTTAGCAGCAGTGGTCTTCGCTCTGAAGACTTGGCGGCACTATCTGATGGGCGAGCGCTTCACAGTCTTTTCTGACCACCAGAGTCTCAGGTATATCTTCTCTCAGAAGGACCTGAACCTGAGACAGCGGATATGGCTTGAGTTCCTCCAGGACTATGACTTTGAGATAGTCTATACTCCTGGGAAGGGGAACGTGGTAGCCGATGCCCTCAGCAGGAGGACGGGCATTCAGCTACTTGAGGAGGCGACGGAGCAGCTAGCCTCCTTACAGATATCCTTCGTGGATAGAGATGGAGCAGCCTTTCTTCAGTCTCTCACAGTCTCTCCTCCACTTCTACAGCGGGTCAGAGAGGCTCAGCGTGGGGACACTGACTGTGAGACCCGGCGTGCACTGATATCCTCAGGTCAGGCGCCTGATGGTTTCTCCCTTGGAGCAGGGCACGACATCCTTTTCAGAGGACGTACCTTCGTACCAGCCGCTTTATGAGAGGAGGTGCTGAGAGAGTTTCACACTTCTCCCTTGGCGGTGCATCCCGGAGTGGCGAAGATGTACCAGGATCTCAGACGACAGCACTGGTGGCTGGGCATGAAGAAAGCTGTGGCAGAGTTCGTTTCACGATGCCTCACCTGCCAGCAGGTGAATGCAGAGCATCAGGTACCAGCAGGCTTGGTACAGCCCTTGGAGGTCCCGGAGTGGAAGTGGGACGGCATATCTATGGACTTCGTGACTGGACTTCCACGCATGTCCAGAGGTCACCACTCCATTTGGGTGATTGTCGACCGACTCACCAAGTCGGCACACTTCTTATCCGTCAGAGAGCAGGGCTCAGTGGAGAGCTTGGGACGTCTTTACGTCCAGGAGATCGTACGGCTTCACGGTGTGCCATCGTCTATCGTCTCCGATCGAGATGCTAGTTTCACTTCCCGGCTTTGGAAGGGGTTGCAGGAGGCGTTAGGGACGCGGCTCCATCTGAGCACAACCTTCCACCCTCAGACGGATGGTCAGACGGAGAGGACCATACAGACACTCGAGGACATGCTCCGTGCATGTGTTCTCGACTTTGGTCGCAGCTGGGAGGACCACCTACCCTTGGTGGAGTTCGCGTACAACAACAGCTACCACTCCACCATCGGGATGGCACCATACGAGGCATTGTACGGCAGACCCTGCAGATCACCGTTGTGCTGGACAGACCCTGGGGATTCAGCACTCGTGGGACCAGAGATGGTCCGAGCCATGACAGAGAAGGTCCAGATCATCCAGGAGAGGATGAGGACAGCTCAGAGCTGGCAGAAGTCATATGCTGACAGGAGGCGGAGGCCACTAGAGTTCGAGGATGGCGACCACGTCTTTTTGCATGTCTCACCTCGACGTGGTTTACGGAGATTTGGACGAGGCGACAAGTTGTCTCCACGCTTCATCGGGCCTTTCCAGGTCCTCAGCAGGATAGGAGAGGTGGCTTATCGCCTGGCTCTACCACCTCAGTTGCACCGGGTGCACGACGTCTTCCACGTGTCTCAGCTGAGGAGATACGTGCACGACCCGACGCACATCATCGACTTTGGGGAGCTGGACGTGGACGATGGGGCGACTTTTGCGGAGGACCCGGTGGAGATCGAGGATCGACAGGAGCGGGTCCTACGTGGGCGGTCGATTCCTCTTGTGCGCGTCAGATGGCAGCACGGGAACCTCCAGGAGAGCACTTGGGAGCGGGAGGCTCAGATGCGTGCTCAGTACCCCCATTTGTTCCCCTAGTTTTTGATGTATCTTTACGGGGACATAAAGCCCTGAGGTGGGAGTAATGTAAAGACCTGCAAATTTCAAGGAAATTTTTTTCTTAATTTTCTTTGGAATTTTACAAGAGCGCCGCTTCAGACGACACCTGATTCCGAGGCCCGGTGTGCGCGGAATCAATTTCCGAAGTTTGGCTCGGGTACGTTCAGTGAACGGACGAGTGGGTTTTTCTATCTTTTGAACCGGTGCCCGGAATCGAATTCTGAGGGCACCGATGAAATCGCAACGCCGGTATTTGCTTAGAAACACCTCTTCCAGAGTTGCGTTTGCTCAGACGTGGTTTTTAAATTTTGGGGCTTTAAGTCAGAAATAAAATAAAATTTGTGCGACAACTTTATTTTATTTCACTTAAGCTGCTTGGAAGTCACTTGGAAGCCACGTGAACTGAGTTAAAGAGTATAGGGTGCTATCCGGAAATATCCTACCCCTTGTTAGGATATTTGTGAGGTGGGGCCCGCACGAGCCCCGCCGTTTCTTTCGCTAAGTAACGCACCCGCGAAAACCCGTGAAAGTAACTGAAAAGTCAACCGACGCATTTTCTTTAATTTCTTAACAGACCATTTAATTGGGCGGTTTATTTCGTGAATTAAATGGGCTGTTTCATTCGTTGAATTAATTCAACGAATTTAATGGGTTGTTACTTACGCGTTTTGCGTTTGTTGGAAAAATAATAAAATAGACAAACTTGTCTATTTTGGAGGATTGCTTTTGTTGTGCAATTCCTCTGAGCCTCCACCCTCTCCGCGAAGAACGCGAAGAACGCGAAGAACGCGAAGAACGCGAAGAACGCCGGCGACCGGAATTCGACGACGCACACCGTGATTTGCGACGTCGATGAGATCTACCTGCGACGTTCTTCGGCGACGCCTCTTCTTCCGCGGCCGATCCTCGTTCGGCAACTAAGGTGAGAATCAGATCGTTTATTTCTCCCTTTTTAATTTCAATGACAACGGATTTAATTAATTAAATCCGTTTGTTCTAGATCCGGAGATCGTCAGCGCGACGTTTTTCCCGCGGTGCGACGAACGTCTCTTCCGCGACGACGCGACGATCCCCTCCTTCCGCGACGAGCGATTCCGCGACGACCTCACGTCCGACAGCGACATCGAGGTAAGGGTTGTTGGAGTATTTTATTCCCCGTGTTTATTCTTTTAAAATAAAGAACCTGATCTCCGAACAATTTTAATTTAATTAAAATTGTTGTTGATTATTTTCTCTTCCTCCCGTTGTTTATGACTAACGCGGAAGGTGCGGATCTAACGAACAAGACCCGGCAACCCTCCGCCGATCTTTTTGTTGTGCGGATTTGGCGTACGACGATGAACCGTGCGGCCAGGGCGATCCGTTGATCCCGCAGTGAAGATCGGCCCCCGGGAGGAGCAATGGCGCAGACGGGAGGCAAAACGGGCCACCGGAGAAACTCCGGCGGCCCGCGGAAGGCGGCAGCGGCGCGGGTCGCCGGCGCGGCGGCGCCGGCGACCGGAGGCGGCGGCGCCCGGCGCACCGCCGGAAATTCCGCCGCGGCCGACCCGCGGCGGCGGCGAACCACCGGACCGCGTCCGCGGTCCGGCCACCCAGAACGCGGCCCGCGCGGGCCGCGTTCCTCTAAGCCGCGGGTCAAACCCGCGGCGGCTTCTTCGGCCGCTCGGCCGAAGCCGAGCCGGCCGGTCCGGTCGGCTAGGCCGCGCCCAGGCCGGACCGGACCCGGCCTAGCCGGGTCGGGCCGACCCGGTTCGGCCGACCCAGGGGGGGTTCGGGCCGGGTCGCCCCGGGCCCAGAACCCCCGTTTTCGGGCCTTCTTCGGTCTTTCGCCCATATCATGGGCCTGGGACCTCCGATTGACGAACCGTCAGCGGCTACGCGATCCTTGGATCGATACGGTCGTTTCGGTATATTATACTCAAGGTTTCGGAAGACTTTGGGTACGGCCGGGTTGGTTCGTACACGAAACCAACCGGGCCCTCGGAGCGAAAACGCTCATAACTTGAGCTACGGACGTCCGATCGACGTACCGTCAGCTGTGGTAGTTTCCTCTAAGTGAGACGGAACTTTTGGCATACTCCGCCCGAGGATTGGACACAGGCAGAGTACGGTCGGGTTGGTTTTTCCCTAAAAACCAACTGGGCCCCTGGGACGGAAATGCCAATAACTCTCAGACCGGGCGTCCGATTGACGCGCCGTCTGTTGCGTTGAGATCCTGTTGTCGATACGGAACTTTTGGATACATCAACTTCGGACTACGTGTCAGTTGATGTATCAGCCTCTCGGCTCGTGGAGCGGACCCTCGTAAACGAGCTCGCTGTGTGCGGGAACCCTAGCGCTGGCTGTGACTTCGACGACAGAGCAGAGATCCTCTGTGGACTGCGACGACGGCAGAGCAGAGATCCTCCATGGACTGCGACGACGGCAGAGCAGAGATCCTCCGTGGACTGCGGCGACGACTGTGCAGAGATCCTCAGTGGACTGCGTCGACTACTGCACTCAGCGATCCTACGTGGATCAGTGCTACAGGTTTTGTGTGAGCCCGATCCTATGTGGGTCCTTACTACCGGTTCTGTGTGAGCCACTGCCTACAGGTTCTGTGTGAGCCCGATCCTGTGTGGGTCTTTTGCGGGGGTTAGTACCTATCGATCCTTCGTGGGTCCGACGACTTAGATGGATCAGTGATCATCTTTGACGTCATCTGAAAATGTATACCTGGTTGAGCTGAATCTTATGTTACTCTCCTTTGTGGATTGTGTTGAACTATCCTATGTGGATTTACTGTTTACTCTCCTTGTGGATTTGAGTCTTGCTTTCCTGCGTGGATTGAGTTGTTCTTGAGCTCGTGAGCAGAGCTAGAATTGGGGACATAGGTATATGTATGGGCATATACCTAAGTCGAGTCAGATGTTACTTCGTGATTTCATCTTTCTTTTGTGCTATATCCTTTGTGGATTTCGGGAGACCTTCGGGGGTCTCGGGGTCCTTACTGAGTAGCTTATACTCACCCCTGCAAGGGCTATGCCCGCACCTTGTTGTGTTGGATGCAGATGACGGACAACGCTGATCTCGGTTGGGGCGTGGAGCAGGACGGTACCTGGAGGCGGACCACTGGGCGGGACGTGCTCGGAGCGGACGTGGGACCCGAGGTGCCTGGAGGCTATCTGTACCCACCCTTCAGGTGGGATTGCCAGTGGACGACACGAGGCCGCCGTCTTTTCTTCAGTTTCTGTTCTTTTCCTTTTCAGTTGTACTTTCAGTTGGGCTTGTATTCCGGCCCCCTTTACTTTTCTGCACTTTGTAGTTACTTTCCGCTTGCTGACTCTGTGGTGGTTGTTACTTATAAAGGCAATGCCTTCCCTGTTTACCGGGAATTTACGCCTTGGTGCTAGTCGCCAGCCCCTGGCCTATGGAAGGCGGGCTTGGGGTAGTCACGGCACGGGCCCCGAGGACGGGTCGTGACAATAGCAACATACCACTTGTCAGTAGAGAAAAGTCAGTCATGGTGATTCTTGGAACACCAAAACTTCATATAAGGGCAATAATAAGCAGAGTGTTGGAACCAAGACGTTGATTACATCTGAGCGGGTTCTGGTTGATGATCGGTTGGGACCATCAATAGTTCGAGGTACTATTATTTTAAATTATATATTGATGAAAGTGATGTTTGATGTGGTTGATTCACACTCTTTTATTGTGGAACATTTGGTTGAGTTGTTGTTTTTAAGGGTAGAAATTATGCCATTGGTTTTGAAACGTCAAACTCCTCTAGGTCGAAGAGAGTTTCGATCCTTCTTGTGTAGAGCTTGTTGTATCATTGTGGGTGAGGTTGAGATAATGTGTAATTTATCAGTGGTTGAGATGGATGGGTATGATTCAATCCTGGGAATGCTTCGGCTTGAGGTGTTTAAGGCCCAGAATGACTAGAATGTGTGAATAATGTATTTTATGACACACGATGGCGTTAGACATCTCTTTAGAGGATAGAGGCATGAAAGGCAGGGTGCAACGGGTTTGTTGGAACCATAACTGGGAAGGTTATCATATTAGTTGGCATTGTTTTCATTGGAATCGGTAGAGGGGGTTGAGTAGAGTGTTCATTCGCCAGTGGTGGATCAGTTAATGGATGTATTAAACAAAGAATTATGCAGATCACATACTGTAAGTGAAGTGGATTTTACAATTGATATCCATTCGGGGACCTGTCCTATATCACTTCGGTCTTACCTAATTTCACCTACTGAATTGCAGGAATTGAATTTCCAATTGGAAGAGTTAGAAAAAAAAGGTTTTATCTGGCCGAGCACGTCTCCATGGGCAGTGCCAATATTGTTTGTGAAAAAGGAAAATGGAACTTTGAGGCTCTGTGTGGATTATCGTAGAATTAACCATGTTTTGATAATGAACAGATATCCACTTCCATGAATTGATGATTTTTTTACCAGTTGTGGGGAGCCCAGTGGTTCTCCAAGATTCACTTGATGTTAGGATATCATCAATTGCGGGTGAGAATGGACGATATTCCTAAAACAACTTTCAGAAGTAGATATGGCCATTATGATTATGTGGTTTTTCATTTGGTCTAACGAATGTTCCAGTAGTGTTTATGACATTGATGAATCAAAAATTTTAGAGATATCTAGATTCATTTTTGGTGGTGTTTGTAAATGATATTCTGGTGTACTTAAACACCTGGGTGGAGCATGAGCAGCACTTGGTGATAGTGCTGGGAATCTTGAGGTATCATCAGTTTTTTTCCAAATTGTCAAAGTGTGATTTTTGGATACAGGAAGTCCGTTTTCAGGGCCATGTGATTTCTAAAAGGGGTGTTTCAATGGATTCGTAAATGATAGAGGCTGTTATCTCGTGGAAACCGCAAAAGAATGTGTTTCATGTATGGAGTTTCTTCGGTCTATCTTGGTATTATCGTCTTTTTGTTCTTGATTTTTCACATTTGGATTCACCGATGACATCCTTGACAAGAAATAATGTTCCATTCCAGGGTAATGAATAGTGTCAGCAGGGTTTCGAAGAGCTAATTGGTCACCTTACATCAGCACCAATCTTGGTTTTTCGAGAACCAGGAAAAGTGTACGTGGTGTATTGAAATGCATTAGGATCAGGGTTGTGGTGCGTTCTCATACTAGGGAATCATGTGGTTGTGTATGGATCACTGCAGTTGGGGGTGCCTGAGAAGAACCACTCAACTCATGATTCATAATTGGCAGCAGTGGTCCATGCTTTGAATGTGTGGTGGCATTATCTCTTTGGTGAGAAATTCATGGTATATACAGATCGTACGTGCTTGAAGCCCATTTTATCACAATGGGATTTGAACATGATCAATAGGAGATAGATTGAATATCTCTAGATGTTTGATTTTGCCTTAATGTACCCACCAGGAAAGGTAAATTTAGTGGTAGATTCACTATGTATAAAATCATATGCTCGGGTGGTGTAACATGCATCATAACAGTGGGAGTTGATGTCGGTTATAACTAAAATGTAGATGAAATGTGAGGACTAGGGCGATAGAGCGGTCTTCACTCTGGTTTTTATATTCCTAACATGGTTGTCCTTGTTAAAGAGGAACAAATATCTGATTCTGAGTGTGTGACCATGAGGTTGAAACTCAATTGTGGGGAGATCATTGAGGGTTGTCAACTTAATGGAGATTCAGTTTTGTGTTTTCAGAATCATATTGTTTTACTAGTTACTTTTCCGGTGGATCTTCTTAGGTAGAATCATCATTCAAGGTGGTATGTTCATCCTAGAATTCAGAAAATGTATAAATCATTGAAAGCACAGTTCGGGTGGGCTGGTATGAAAAGAAGAGTGGCTGAGTTTGTTTCGAGATACTTCACTTGCCAGCAGGTCAAGGTATAGCATTAGATGCCAGTGGGAATGTTGTAGTCTTTACCAATCCCTGTTTGGATTTTGGAACAAATACCGATGGATTTTGTCACAGGTCTCCAAAGAATGGTCAGAAAGCATGACGTCATTTGGGAGATGGTGTATCAGTTAACGATATCATCCCATTTCACTCTAATTCATGAATATCATATGTTGGAGGATCTATCCAAAATCTATATCTAGAATGTGCTAAAGACTCATGTTTTTCCTGTTTCGATCGTATCCAATAGATATTTTATGTTTACTTCTCATTTCAGGAAATCCATACAGAAAACCCTTTGAACTATGTTAACCATGAGTAAGGTGTATCACCCTCAGATGGATGGTCAATCTGAGAGGGCGATAAAAACATTAAAGGTTATTTTTCAGGCTTGTTTCATGGATTTTGGTGGCTCGTGGGAGGAGCAGTTATCGTTGGATGAGTTCTCGTACAATAATAGTTATCAGGAATTCATACACATGGTTCTGTTTGAAGTGTTGTATGGGTGGCTATGTCGTTGTCCACTATACTGGGTGGAAACAGGTGAGTCCTTGATGGTTGGATTGAGCCTTGTCCAGGAGACTACATAGAAGTTCAAGTTAATCAGGAAGATAATGGAGATAGATCAGAGTGGTCAGAAATCATATGCGGATCATTGTCGATGGTTGTAGTCGTTCTAGGTGAGTGATCATGTTTTCTTGAGGATCTCTTCTAGGTTAGGACATTGTCGGTTTGGGAAGGTTGGAAAGTTATCTCCAAGGTATATTGGACATTTTGATATTCTTCAGTGGGTTGGTGAGTTGCCTTATCGTTTTTCTTTTCCACCTAGGTGAAGTGGGGTGGACAATGTGTTTCATTTGTTGCGGTAGAAAAAGCATCAGCCAGATTCGGGCCATGTTATTTGATGGGATCATGTTAAGCTAGAGATGTATGGTTCTTCAGTGCACATGCCAGTACGAGTTGTGGATAGGCAAGAGAATGTCTTGTGGGGTAAAAGCATTGGTCTAGTTCGAGTTTTTTGGCAGCATTTCCAGATCCAAGAGGAGACTTGGGAGTGAGAGAAAGAGACGGTTGAGAAATGGCCCGATCTCTTTCGAAAAAGGTTGGTTTCAATACTTTATAAGGATGGAAATTCCAATGGTGGGGATAATGAAGTACCCCCGGTTTGATGTGTGTGACACTTGTTTTGGTTCATTGGTTTTTTTAAAGTGGTTGGTTGATGTTTGGACAATTCTTGGAAATAAAATTTAATGTTGTGGAGTTTTTGCAGGGGCACACAGTTCGTGTACATCCTTAACAAACTGTGCGGCCAGCCCAGGAAACCGTGCACCCTTGATAGTGGGCTCTTCACATGGAGCATACGATTTGTCAAACCGTGCGGGAAAGTTGTGAGAAGCCCCTGGGTGAGATAGTGGTAACTGCACGGTTGCTGCCCATTTTTCCATACCATGTTGGGTAACTGTGTGGCCACTTGAATTTTCGGTTTTTAAGTCCTAGGAAACTCGTGATATACCATTTTTACCACATCCTTCCTCCCACTCATGGCTCGCATGGGAGTTTCAGTTTTTCAGAGGTTGGAAACGATTTTTAGCTCATTTTGGAGGTAAATCGAAGGGGTTTCTTGGTGGATTGACGATGGTTCTTCTTGGGTAAGTCCATATTTTGGTTATTTGAGGTTTTGGTTAGGTTTATCCCTCTCCTGCTCTTACATTCCTAGATTTACAAGGGCGGCATGTAGATCTAGGGTTTTGTTTCCTTTGTGTCTATATTTTTGAGCTTGTTGATGTTAGGGATGGGTTTTTAAGGTGGTTTCGAGGAGGTGCCCACCTGGTTCTGATGGTGTTTGGGTGAAGGGTAGATTTTTACAAACCCTAAGAGGTAGGTGGATTCTCTCTCAACTCCACTAGGTTGAAATTTTTCGTTCATTTACAATTAAATTGGTTTATTTAATTTAATTTTAATCATGTCGTGTGAATTTTGTTGGAAAATCAAATGGGTGAGGATTTAGGGGTTTTGGCATGAAATTGGGGTTTTGTTGAAATAGGCTCAATTGTTTAATTTAAATTTGTGATTTTAAAATAGTAATTATTGTGAACATGAGTATTAATTTAAATAAATGGGTGATATTAAAATGTGTTTGGCATAAAAATTCTATTTTTTGTTATTGACAATAATGCATGATTATTGTTGTGACTTGTGTGGAAATGGGTGATATCATTGGGTGGATGATGTTGGGATATGGTGGAGTGGATGAGGAAGTGCCTCTATAAAAAGGGGATGGATAGTGGATGTAAGGGCCACCATCAATAGCGAGTTGGCGGGAAGTACAACTTGAGTGGATTGATAATGAATGGGGTGGACGAGGAAGTTCCCCTATAAAAAGGGGATGAATAGTGGATGGAACGGCCACCATCAACTGCAAGAGGGAGGGAAGTACCACATGAGGGGATTGGTAATGAATGGGTTGGACGGGACGTTCCACCATGATTGGTTGTGTGAATTGCTGGTTATGCTTTTAGATGGGGCTTGTGAGTCAAATATGAAAATGGTAATCAGCTTGGGGCATGGTTGAATTGGGTTCCTTGCGTGGCATGGTTTATTTGGAATCCTTTTGTGGCATGTTTGGCTTATGAAATGTTTTGTTTGTATACAATTTTTAGCTTGGTTTTTCCTTATATAATATTTTTTATATAAATGTGCTAATAGTTTTATCCTAATGGCATTTATAGGGAATTCAGTTGGGGAAATCCTACTAAGTAGTTGTACTCACCCCCTGCTTTGGGACATTGGTGTCTCTTCTGATGTTGTGTACCATGATGTGTTAAAAGGTAAGGCATTACCCTCCATTAGTGGTGAATTGTGATGTTTTGGTGGAGCTTGAAGCTTGGATCCTGGTGTGGAGCTGTGGTTGTGTCATGGCTTGTAGTGTTTTGTTGTTTAGTTTCTTCTTTGTACATTGAGGTTTTTTGGACATGTCTAGTTGAATGGTTTTGGGGTTCATTATGGAATTTTTAGTATCACATAGTTGGGTTTGAAATTTTATGCATATTTAGTTGTTAGTAGGTTGAGTTGGGTTATCTTCGTAAGGGAAAATTGTTCCCCACTGTTCCTTGATGCCCTCAACATTTATTTCCATCCTTTGGCGCCTTAGTGACATCGCTTAAGGCCAAGTAACCCTCAGCGCATCCTCAAGCCAATGAGGTAGGGGCGGGGTGTTAGAACAATCCATACATACCACCATATCATAAAATATAAAGAATCCAAAAATATGTCTGACCACATTACTTATTTTCACCATTAGCCTATTACATGTATTTGAACATGAACTGAACCACTGTAGATGATGAATAAAATAATAAAAACACTTAAAAAATGAAACATGAATGAGGTAACTAAGAAAATATTGAACACTATATGATAACAAAATATGATTAATAATAACTATATCTCATGAAAATGAACATATGAATCAATGTTGAGTGACAAAAACATCACATTCCTAACCCACCAGAATCACTTCTATAAAAGATCGATAATAGAGTTTTTAAAAAATCGGGGGACACACAGATCATATGAATGGGTGAACAAGAATATGTGTAAGGAAACAAAAAATCCCACCTCTAACATAGCTCAAACTGTAGGAACACCATCATGAAAAACAATTATGGTGTCTTGACATGTCACGAAATGAGATAAGAGTTGAAATAACAACACCCTAGGCCCTGAAAACCATAGGGATAAGATATGAAAATTAATGGAAGATAACATAATGTGCAACAAAAAATACTAAACCTTCTAAGGAACACAATTATATATCAACTTTGGGTTTGGCATGATGAATATTTTTATAAAATCAGATATGTAGTGTTACATGTGATTAAAGAATCATGAAATTAATGATAGAAAAGATATATAATCAAAATCCAAAATATAATGGGAACAATGAATAAAAATGGGAATCACAGATAAGAAAAACTCACTATTTTATGGAATATTAGGGTAATGGAATGATAATAAGTGGAGTTATCTGATGATTAATCAGAAATGTTGTGAATATGTTTTCGACGAAACCCTTGAGGACACTGAATAGAGAGAGTGTGAGAGATAGAGGTATATAGAAGAGTGCATCACCATTATAAAAAAAATCTTGCTACAAAATATAGATATTTATTTTATAGATTGTAATAGATTTTTTATCAATATATCTTACAAAAATTTTATTATATTTATTGATTGAGAAAAAATTGAAAATCCTTATACTTGTCATTTCAATATGGATATATATTGATTAACATGTCCTGTTGATTATGAATTATAATATTATTTCTTTTGTTTTTATGTTGAAAGTATTGGTCTTAATTATTGATGGATGGGGTCAAAATAGTCATTCTATTCATTTTTGGATCTCATAAGACAAACTAGTGAGTGAATTTGTTGTATGCCTTCCATTTATTTAGTTTTAATTGAAATTGTCTTGATAGAATGTAGATTTTATATAATGACGCCTCGACTAGTGTTGCATTATAGATTCCATTTCCATAAATCCATTATTATATTTAATTTTTTATTCATATTGTTAATCATGCATTTTTTTCATTATTGTGTGATATGTTATGTGACATTATTTTATTATAATATATTCTATGTTTTATTATTCATTCCTTGATTATTCTATGATCACATCAATCATATGCTTTCTCTTACTTTGTTTTTAACCTCACAATTCTTATATTTCCATTTTGCATGGTTAAGAATAAATTTGGTTACACGGGATATGTCTATAAGAATATATTTTTTGGATTATTTATGAAAGATGTTAGAGACATATTTTAAATTATGTATTTCCAATCACAATGGAAAAATTTACATTTTGTGAGAAGTAAACAGTCTATATTAGATAATGATGGGTCATAATACCCTAAAAATACATACCTAAATGGTCATGAGAATGTATACAATGAAATGTTATTTATAAATTATATATTTTTGGGATATTTAGGTCTAGGATATCATAGTTAGTATTAGAGAAGTTTTTAAATAACATTATCAATTAAGATGTTATCAGTTAAAGATAATTTAAGATATATAAAGGTCATCAAGTGTTTATATGTTAAGGTTGGTTATAATTTCAGTGGTATAGATAATAATTTTGGTTGATACAGGAAATATTGAATATATTATGTTGTTTGGGGAATAGGATGAGTGGACATCATTGAAAACCCAAGTTTTGAGCCTTTCTATTGTAAAAAACATCAATTTAAGAAATATTTATAATTTTATTCCTCCTGGAAATTACATCTAAACCAGGATACTAGAATATGGATTCGGTTAAGGAAACGATGCACCTAAAGATAATCACCATGAAAAAGGCTCGTTAAGTGGAAACATGATTTTCAATCATTGCATGTTGAGTGGACCTAAGACTATACACTTGACTAGACACTCCGGATAGAGCCTATTTAGATGATCTATATTCTCTTTATAAACTACTATAACTTATTTTAATATATACATAATAAGGTCAGAGAACATAATATTAAATATAAAATTATAAAGCAGAGTAAAATATAAAGATTTATATGATAGGGTATACATAATGATATATTTTCTATTATGGATAAATGGTATGTTGAATATTTAGAGAAAAAATTTCATTAATTTAATAGTTCATAATATTATAGGAATTTTTTTTGTTAATTATTATGTAGTTTGTTTTTAGATTATTTTAGGAAGTACATGTTACCACTTTTAAATTTAATTTAATTTAAAAAATATTATATGTTGATAATTAGTTTTTATATTGGAATAAAATATATGATTAAAGTTTAATATTTATATGATCAATAACTATTATATGATTATATTTTTTCATAAACATTTTAGTGTTAATGGGTGATTGAAATTAGGATCATGAGAATAATGTTGTGAAAGGTGTGTATCCAGAAGCCCGAATGTCTTATCTTCCCACTAAAGAATCATATTTATTATAGTTTTTTTTGTCAATAATGGAAGCAGGGAAATGAATTTATTAATAGGTAAAAGATGATTTTTCTAATCACAACTATGATAGAAAGGTTAATGTATTAAAAGAAATTTCATATTACAACATGAATATCATATGAATAATCTTATGTATTTTAATAGTAAATGATATTTAGAATTGGGAGTACATAATCATTGTATATGTCGATAATGTGATACACTAAGAGAGTAAATTATCACATGCTCAATAGAATTTATCAAACAAAGAAACAAACTAAAATGAAACGTATAACATTATATAACCATTAAAATGTAGTGTTTGGATTAGTGATGTATAACTAAATGTTACCAAATCCTGAAATATATTTTGAATTAAAAATAAAGATCTTTATTAATACAAAGGCAATATAAAAATTACATTAGTTTAACTAAATAATTAATAACAATAATTTAGTATTGAAAATGTTACCACTCTAAAATTGGATTTTATGTAGTTTATTTTATTATATTAAATATATTATGGATAATACATATTTTTTGTATGAATGGTATATTAACACAAATTTGATTTTTAATAAATATGAAATATGAAAAAGAATATAAAAAAAATTTAGAAGTTACATTCATATAATAAAAGTTTTCATAATATTTTGATGTTAATATTCAGAAGATAAATTATCAATATTTATAATTTTTATTCGACCAAATTAACTTTCTTTTTTTATTCATCAAAATAATATTATCTTATGATAAAATATTGTTCTATTTTAGAAATATATTATTTTTAGATAAATAGTAAAAAATAATGTTTCTTTGAAAACTGAACATTTAATGAATTAATAATTATATAAAAAAATTTATAAGTTTATAAAAACATATAAATGATAATATAAAAATTATAAATTGAAATTATACATTTTAAAATTAGTATGTTGAAATTAGAAAAAACATTGTTTAATTTTTTGAATATTGAAAAGATTATTTGTAACAAATTCGACATTTTATTAATTATTCACTATGATAAATTTGAAATTTTATTTCTATTACATTAATATGAATATAAATTGGTTGATTATATAACAATTATTTGTATTAAAATAAAAAAATAGTAATTATTTTATAATAATAATAAATTTCATGCTTTTAAAAACACTTTTTTCAAAATGGAGTTTTATAATCAATACATGCGCTAATGTTTAGATAATTTTTATTTGAAAAAAAATTATTTAATAATGTATATTTAATAATTAATAATTCAAAGTCCATATTATTTAATAATTCTAATTTTATTTTTTGGAAGTAAAATTATATTACATAGGTAAAAATTATTTATCATAGTAAAAAATGAAAATCGTAAAACTGATCATCCTAATGCTAAAAGATTTGAATAATGTATAAAACATGTAAAAAAATAAATTTTATTATATTTACATACTTTATCTTACCACATGATTTATTATTACACACATTTTGATTAATTGAACCTTCAATAAATTCATGTTATCTTTAAAAACATTATGGGTTTTAAAAAAATTAATTTTCTTCACTTAAAAAAGATAAATAAATTTCAACCCATTTATCCAATAATTAAAAAGGGTTGTATAAACAAAAAGCATATAAAAGGTATCTATTAAAATCCCCCATGTCTTACAAGCCTTGGTATTTCTAAATGATGAAGCTATAGATCCATAAGTTGTTACCCAAGGTAGGATATCCAAAGGGATAGGTAATGTTCTCAACCAAAATCTCTTAATTGTTTTCTTTTTATAACCCTTAAAACTTATTATATCCATAAAATAATGATAAAATAATTATTAATAATATCATGAATTTTTAATATAATTATTTAATATATATTTTATTATCTCCCAGAAATTTCTTATAAAATTATAGATGTTGTCAAGCGTATGTGTAGAAGACTACCTTCATGAATGTTGTGATTGATTTTTCATCTCTTGATTATATATATAGTTATAAAATACAATTTAATATATAATTATGTTATCTATAACATTTTCAGTTTCTTATATTATAAACTATTTCTTATAATCCACTTTGTCTATGGAAAAAGAACATGTTGCATGTGCATACATGTGGACTACCGCCACAATGAATGTGAAGTATTTTTCTTCCAATATATTATTTTATTACTTATAAAAATATTGTGTAATATAAATAAAAAACTATATAACATCTAAATAGTATCATTATACTTATTTATTATCTATATTATTCAAAATTAATCTATTTCTCAACCATACTCACTCTAAGATTATAACTTTTTTTTATTAGTTGAATGGGCTACATAAATAATGATATAAATTTATATCAAGTATACACAGTGAAAAATAATTAGTAATGATAATTTTTAATAACTGGAAAAAATTTATTATTTTTATTTCAATAATATTAATGGAAATATATAACCCATTTTTATGAATAAACCCCTCATTCATTAAAATTACCAAAACAATCTCATTACTGATTTCTTCATCATGGATCGTAACAAAAATACATAGTAAATAAAATTAAAAAATTATAAATGATTATAAAGAAAATAAAAACATAACTAAATTGGTATTTTAAGAATTATAATTGAATTTATACCCAATAATTTTCACAGACATTACAAAACTTTTACTGAACAAAAAATCGAATCTAATAACATCTATTTAGGATAATAAAACACAAATAACTAATATATTTCTTCTAAATTAGTATAATGGAAGTTTATAAAATGATATAGGTTTAAATAAGGTTCCTATAAAGGTTTCTAATATAGTTTATTTATATATCAGGTTTAGCAAGTCTAGAAAAACCTAATTGAAGGGATTGGTTTTGGGATGTAAATTTTTATTCATTAATATATGATGAGTATTATCCAATTGCATCATTTTTTGTGTATTTAGGGATCATGGATTTGTCTTATAATGCTTTTTCATGAAATTTAAGTGATTTAAAAAATACATATTATTCATTACATTTCATGTGTATTCATTTCAAATGATGAAGAAAATATAAGGTTGTTTTTTAGCTCAAACCCCCTTTACTCCAACAATAATGTTACATCTATAAATTATAAATTATTTCTTAATTTATTCCACATTAGGATTTTATATTTAAATTTATCTTTCTATCTAGGTTAAATGGAAATTTTAATTCCAATATTCCACATAATTAATTTATTTCCCATAAAATCATCTTATTTGTAAGAATAATTCTCAAAATATTTAAGGATGATTCTCATTTCATGTCTATATATTTCATCCCTATAATGATTTAATTTATATTTTGAAACATAATTACATGTTATCTCATCATAAATTTATATTTTCATCATAATATTTTATAAATTATATTTTATTACACCTTTTTATGATGTGGTATTTTAATAATGATAATTTAAAATATAAAATGGTTTTCATTCCATTATCGGTTTTTTATCTACCTATACAAATTTCCTTGTGATATTATTTCTTAAATTTTCAATGATATATTATTGAAGATTATTTTAAAAATAATACATTTTAAGAAGTTTTAAATAACTTTTTAAAAAATCACATTTGAATGTGACTCTTGACTTCTTATTTTTTTGATATTGGTAACAAATTTAATAAAAGAACTTTTACTATTCTAATTACTTGATCATATATATATTAAATAGTGTTTACCCATTTTCGAGTATTTTTTTTTGTATTTCATTCTAACTCCTATAATTATATTTCTATTTTGGGGATTAATGTCTGAACATCAACTGATATAATTCTTCATCCCTCCAAATGTGATTTTAACAACACATTATTTTAGTAAATAATATTCCTAGAATAATATCAAGTTAATATATTGTCTTTCAAAAAAAATAAAATAAAATTGAAACAATGTTATCTTAATAATATAATTAAACATTAATTTCATATTATAATAATTAAATTAGTGTGTATGAATTAATGTAATGAATATAAACACTATAGAAAAATATATAATAAAAGCACATTAATTGTATTATAAGAGGATACATGTTTCATAAATCTATTTTTATACGTTATATGGACTGATATAAAATTGATATTTACCACTTTTAGAAAATGAATCATATAATTTTTTCTTGATTTTTTTAATATTCATTTTAAATTTTAGAAATTGGTAATATTTTGTTTTTAGCCATATAATTATGTTACCATTGTAAATAATAGTTATTACAATAAAAAAATTATTTTTTATACAATGATAAATTATAAAAATTGTTTTCATGATAAATTTATTTATTTTAAATTATTACTCGAACATTATATTTACAAAAATATAAAAATAAATTAAAAATTAATTAATTCTCAATAAATTTAAAATAATATGGTGAACACTTAATGTTTCAAATGCTATTTTTTTCAACAAAAACAATATTTAAATACATTTTATTAATTAATTTAAATGTTAATATTCTCATTTTTATAAATTTTTTATGATTAAAATGATTCTACATTCATATCCATCTGGTAAAAGTTTTTAATAAGGGTTATCTTCAATTTTTAGTGGGAAAATAATAACCATGATTAATTTATATTATAAATTAATATGGGTAAAAATGGTATTATAATGGGGCACAAATTTTACCAAATCAATTTCACCCATATACCTTATATAATACCTTTTTTATGTTCAAAATTAGTGCCTGAATTTCTCACTAACATTTCATAACCTATCTTTTTGGACTCTCATGTAATATCATTATTACCCTAACCAAACATTCTTTTCCAAATATTTGTCCTAATTATTCACCTATAGATGGATATCACATTCTCACATTTCAAGAAACACCCCTATATTGAAATTCCCATGAAAAACAAGTCAATTTACTTCTTATATATACCCTCTATCTGTTTTTAATCCTCTAGGATCAATGAAGATCCCCAATATACATCTCGTAGGTCGACGGACGTCCATGCCAGTCGATAATGTTCTAGTTCAGTCGTGTGGATCTCACTTCTAGGGTTACCCCATCCCGTCATGAATGAGTTCTTTCTTAAGGGTATTTGGGGATTTACTGGGGTCCTTTCTATGCGCATATGAGAGGACTATCAGGCGGGAGGAGGCTTCCATATCAAGGAAATGCGTTGAGGTGGGTCTTTATTGGCCGGTTCACGATCACCTTGGGATTAGGATTGAAGGTATATTGGATCATCATCAAGCTCCGGTTTATCCCGCCTATCACAGGTTATATTCTTTCTGTCACATTTTCGAGCTTTCTCTGTAGGTGTGTCACAAAACTCCCATGAAGGGCATCAATCCTCTAGAGGTTCCGAGGCCCAATGTTCACTATCCCCATGTGCATATACCTGGTTCCAAGGGAAACTATCGGGGTATAAGTGTGGCATATGACCTCTCATAGGATATATCGGAGGCTTCGCCTTCCAAGAATTTCTCTAATAGCAAGGAGTGTCGTCCCCTCAGTCGAGATCTAGTTCTTGACCACCAAGGAGTGGGTGGGGATCCAGTTGTTCAGTTTCCAAAAGAGGACCTCCTCTCTTGGGGATAACCCTAAAAAATTATATTTTATCTCAGGTTCCATCGCAAATATGCATCTCAGATATCTCTATGATATAACTAGACTTGAGTGAGCAAGAGGTCTTTCAGCATTCCTCATCTAGGGGACCTCTCCTTCTGTCTTTGACTGATCAGCCAGTGGTGACTTCTCCTTCATCTATGCCAGCACATTATTCTTATCCTTCTTCTTCGCATTCAAATCTATTGTCAACGTTGGTTCAGAGCAGGATGGAAGTACATTACTTCATGTCTCCAGAATCCACTTTTAGGCTATTGTTCAGGGGTAGGGATTCTCCTATGGCAATCTCATCATAGGTTCATACTGGTGTTAAAACACATTCTAAATCTAATATTGGAGTCAGGACAATGTCAGATTTCATCAACAATGAATTAAACAATAGGCACATTTCTCTGGTGGTTATTCTGGAACCAAAAATAAATTTTCTATAAAAATTTATGAGTATGATCGTAGAGTTAATGTTCTAGGTTTCATGCAAGGGGATCCCGTGAGTTCCCAAATATAGATTTTTTGGAAGTATCACATCAATTGTGAACTTTTGAGTACATTAGATCGGTTTCTGAATAAAAAAAAATTTGTTGGGGCTCAAGTGTTTATGTTCTTTTTTATTTAGTTCAAGTGAAACTCCTAGGACATAGAGTCATTGTGGATTGGTTTTGAAGGTATTAATACAGGTTATGATCCTAGGGTTGGTGGGGGGGTTTCAACACCCTTGAAATCCCTGAGGAGAAGAAATGGGGCGGCACTTTCTGCAGGAATTCCATCTAAGAATTTGTGTCCTTCATGGAAAGGAACGGTATTCTAGATGTGGGGTATAAGGTGAAAAATTTCACATCGTGTAACAACCCACGGGGAGGGCGGCTCGCATACTATTTTCATGACTGGTGTCTTATGAATGGATCTGTTATTTCTTTGTTCCTTGATTCCAAAGTGGTTCATTTGGTGCGCTGTGTTTCTGATCATTATTCACTCATCTTATCACTTAGTGGAGTGTCTCTGTGGGAGGATCATGCTATTTTTTCCTAAAAACGGATCGAGGAAACAGTTATCTCCGAGGTGGTCAGAGAAGGTTAGGATTTTCCATGTCTGAGGAACCCATGGACCAATCTTCAGAATATGCTATGGCGGCACAAAATTATTCTTCGTGCCTAGAGATATTTGATTTCTGCTCATGATGAGAAATTTCTGGAGATCATTTTAGAGGTGGAATGCATGGATAACTTCTTGGAGGAGGAATTAGATGATTCCTTGATTAGTGAGCTTAGAATTAAAAAAGGATAATCTCACTGAGTGTCTTCAAAAACATGAATGGCTGGTTAGAGAATGTGCACGGGTTAGATGGCTTCATGAGGGGGGCCAGAACTCAGGATACATTCATGCATGCATTAATGAACTTCAGCATGTCTGGAGGCCTAAAATTCATTCGATGATGGATCCTAGTCTAAATATCATGAGGAGTTAGGGGTCATGATTAATGATGATGTACATTCCTTATAGGAAGCTCCCAATCCTAGGATGGCATGGGGTATCCAAGTGGTGTGGATGAGATTTTTGAAGGAATTCCACATAGAGTTTTAGAGGAAATTGATGAGGGCTTGGGAAGAACCCCGTATGAGGATGAAGTGTGGGAGGCTTGATGGAATTTGAATCCCGATAGTGCACCAGGTCCTGATAGATTTCTCGGGTCCTTTTATGGGATGAATTGCGACATTGTGAAAGTGGATCTAGTTCGTGTTGTTCATGATTTCTATTAGGGTAAGGATCTTCCGCACATTTCATATATTTTGAAGATGTTTCTTTTCCCCAAGGTTTTTAAACCTCAGTCCATTGATCAGTATCAGCCCATCTGTATGTGTAATATATCGTATAGTATTCTGGATAGTATACTTAATTAAAATGTTGTATATTCACCAGGATTACTGGTTGAATTTTGAACAACATGGTTTTATTAAAGGGAGGAAAATACATAGTGAGATGGGAATGGTCCATGAAGTGAATTGTGTCATTAAAAAAAAGTCATGTGGATGTAATTTAGTGGTTAAATTAGAGATGAGAAAGGCATATGATAGGTTGGAATGGGTATTTGTTCTAAGATTATTGACTTGCATGGGGTTCTCCCATCGGACTAGGGACCTTATTTTTCATTGCATCATCTCGGTGTGGATTGAAACGATGCTTATGGGTAATTAGTTTGGGTTCATCAAGGCTATTCTAGATCATATGGAAGGGGATACTTTTTCCCAACCCTTTTCATTATCTCCCAAAACGCTTTCAACTGCTATATAAATCAAGGTCTCAACACCGAGAACATTAGAATATATCATAACAAGAATGCCACACGGAGTATTACACACATGATGTTCGCAGATAACACAATTATATTAATCAATTGATGTACAAGGTTAGTGAAAGGACCGAATTGGATCCTAGTAGAATACTGCATGTGGAGTGTGAAAGTGGTGAACAAAGATAAATGGCTTTTATTTACATCTAGGAGGATCTCAGTGAGAAGGGAGAGTGACTTGGGTGATATCATGAGTATAGGTAGAGGGTCCTTTCCCGTGGAGTACCAAGGGGCCCTAGCTAGTCCTTTCTCCCTCAGGGGTCATCAATTTTATAAGCTCATAAACAAAATTATGAGACACATCTACAACAGAAAAAACAAATTTCTATCCTTTGGAGGTCGAATAACTCTTTTCAACAGTGTCTTAGTTTCCATGACCAGGCACATTCATTCCCCACTGAAGGTTCTGATGAGGGTGGATTCTAACCTGGGGAGGATTATGGTGTCCTTTATATTGGATGGGACGATTGAGGGAAAACATCACTGGGCTTTAGGGAAACAGCTAGTAATGCCTTTATCGGAAGGGGGCATTAATTTGAGGAGTGTCTCAACAAATAGGAAAGGTCTTTGTACTTAGCTTGTGTGGGAGGCTTTGGAAGGCTGATCGTGTGGTGGAAGAGAAATACAGGATATTCTTAGAATGAATATGAATAACTAGAGAATACATTCTAAAAGGATATGAAACCTGATTCACCCAAATCTGGAGACCTTTTGTCATCACTCTCGCTGGCTTGTGCGAAGAGGGAATATTAACCTCTGGAAGTCGGATTGGGGGGTGGGAAATCTATGGTTCCTGGCTGCCCCACTCCAGATCTGTCCATTTGTGAGGCAAGCCATCATGCAAGGTTTTTTTAGGCTATTCATGATGAGATTCAACTTGTAATTTCCAAAAACATAGCCATGAGTGAAGAAAATGATAGATTTATATTCACATCTTCTATGTCGGGTGTTTTCTCCACCAAGTATTTTAATCATGCAATAAGGGGAATTTTAATAAATATACATGGAAGACATTCAATGGTTCAAGGATAATCCCTCCAAATTTAATTTTCTGTTGTGGCATGTGAGGAATAAAGTCTGCTTATGGATGAAAATCTACAATGTATGGGAGTAAAGATGGCTTCCAGGTGTTGGTGTTTTAGGTCTCCCAAATCTGAATCAGTGGGACACCTCTTTTATGATAGTGAATGGGCCAGAGGGTTGTGGAAGGTATTTGGAACCTTCATCAGTTGGGATGGATATGATGGGGCGCATGACAACTTCCTTATTTCATTATTTAGGGATGATGGTCCATAGGGGGTGAGAGGAATGCAAGGTTGATCATCATAATGGCGAGGTGCTGGACAATATGGAAGGCTATAAATGCATATCGCCAAAAAAACATTGCACGATCTCAGGTGAGAATTATCTTTAAAGTGAAAGACACCCTTCTCGATTTGATCAGGCCGAGTCAGGAGTACCAATCTGCTCCGTCTATGAGTGTTGTTGTGCCGAACCTGTGCTGTGATAATCAGGCTGGCATTTCAGTGTAGGTTCAATGGGTTAGCTGGTGAGCTCCCAGCTAGGGGATTAAACTCAATATAGATGGGTCGCTGCTTGGATGGGAGATGTACGAGGGTGGATTCACCAGAGACCAGGAGAGGTCGATTCTTGCTTCTTTCAGGACATCTTATGGGAGAGGATATGTGATGTAGGTGGAGGCCCTGGCCTTGGTTATGGTATTGGAGGTATGAAAACAAATTAAGATCATTAAGAAGTGGGTGGAGACAGACTCTATGATCCTTTACAAAGTTTTTCTTGGACAAGTTAGTTTCCCGAATGGCACGAAGGCCTTCTTTTTATTTTATTATAGATAATCCCCCTTTTGAGGGTTGAATGGGAACCCATACATGACCCGTAGTGAAAAAACCCGTTTTTTTTGCTGCGGAAGACTTTAAAATATTCTTGATGATATTCCAATGTAGCGCCTTCAGACGGCGTGCGATTCCGAGCCCCGGAGTAGTTGGAATTAAATGTTTAGTGCGTTCACACTGGAAATGAAAAATAAATGGGATCAATCCTAAACGGTGATCCGGATCAAAGATCCGAGTGTACGGATGGGTCCGGAATGGGTTTTTTACCCTAGTAACGACATTAATCTTGTCAGCGCGGGACGTTTGGATCCCTCACTCGCTTTTCGAATGTTAAACAGATAAATTAATTAGTTAATTTATTCGTTTAATGTTGAAACACAGGTATCTCATAAACGGTGGCTCGGATTGGGAAACCAAGGGCACCATTGAGTTCTAAGCGTTCCTTTAAACCATGGAGGGGTGTAAGATATGTGGGCGCGGCCCACCTATGAAAAATGGTCCCAAGGGCATTTTAGTAATTTAGTGGCTCCAAACGTTAATCTTATAACATCCAAACGGATTATCAAAATCAAATTCTGAAGCATCCATTGTGCTCAGGAGGTGTTTTTTACCCTATGGGAGGTTTAATCTTGACCCCGACAAGAGTTTCGGGTGTGGGTTAATTTGAAGGATTAAATTAATTTAATATTTTTAATTAATTTGTTTTTCTTCCTATTTAATCTTAACCCCCCCCCCCCCCCCCGCTCATCCCATTTGTTCATATCCTAGCAGAATAGCTCAACCAAGGAGTGCTCCTCACTAATCCTCCTCCTCTCCGAGCATTGCGGCGGCGGCGGATCATGCGGTGAATCACCAGGGAAAGCCCAATAAGGTAGGCTTCGTTGCATTCTATTTCTGCACCCCCTTTGAATTCCATTTTATTCATTGAAATGCTGTTCAAATTTTGAACGAATCCCTTATTTGCGTAGAACATATTTTTATCGTTCAAACACATATTTTTGGATTAAAATTCGAGTCCCGACGTACTCATATTCGTTCACAGAAAACAGCGGGTTTCATAGTGTTTTTTTAGTGTTTTGGGTGTTTTCCTGCGAGCAGGCACGGCGACGCAGCAGGGGAATAGGCAGAGGTGTCGGCCGGGTGGTTTGCGAGGTTTGGCAGCAGGGCGTCAGTGTGTCGTGGGGTCGAGGATTCTAGGAGCGCAACCGAGCGGAGAGGGCGCGGGCGGCCGGTGGAGCGGGGCAGCGACGACGCTGTCTGTGGCGTGATGTGCCGGCCAGGTGTGCTCATCGGAGGAACCCGAGGCCAGGCCTCGGGTATACTGGAGAAGCCATGTCCCGGGCCGTGCGAGTCCTGTTGGTTGTCAACGGACACCGGCCGCTTGGCCGGTCTCCTGGGAGCGAGGACCCGCACAAAGCGGGTTGTAACACCCAAAGATTACATAGTCTGTTATTTCTTCAAAATAATTAAATAACTTGCACTACATGCAACACCGAGTTCAATCGCACCATGAATTACCAAACAAGCCATTCAAATGAGGTTATAAGTAGTATTAACTAAATTTTAAACTAATATATCCTTATAATTTTAGAATCCATATTATGAGTTTCCTAGACATAATGCAAGAACAAATTCATTTTCAGTATTGCACTTTTATCAACTTTTAATAGTGAACCCTTTTTAAATACAATATTTTAAACTTTTTGAATAAATGGGGACATCAAAAATTTAAATTGAAACATCCCATACTTCCACAGTATGCTTTCCATTGAAAAATACAGTAGCGTGTGTTGTACGCAACTTTGAGTTTTTACACACACCACAACCGATCAAACTAGCCGTTATGAATAGTAATTCCAACTTTTTGAATTTTTATCTCTCAAAATGGACTTCATTTTTGAATTCGGAATATCGAATTTATCTTAAGGTGAAATTTTGGTAATTTTCAGATAACTTTAATATTTTGGTGAATAGTGAAAATTACTAAATTTTAATTAAAAACAACTTTTTAATCAAAATAATTAAAAGTGATAAATAATGAATTTGAGTGGTTTTAAAGTATATTTAGAATATATTTTTACCATTTAATACAATTTCGGTCATTGGAGATAATTTTACAATTAAACTGGACATAAACAAGTGTCAATCTTTTGATAGTAATTATCTCTTAAAAATATGCTTTTTGTTTTAACAACAGGAATTAATTTTAAATTAATTTCTTCCACTTCTGTGTTTTGAATTTGGAAAAATGGATTACATATTTTGAATCAGGATGTTCAAATTTTGTAAATAGGTAACTTTTATTTTTTGACATTTTGAATAATTATTTCGGTAAATATTTTATTTACCATGGTTATGGGTAATTCCGGTAAATAAGGGTTAAACAATAATATTATTATAATACTAAATTACCCTAAAACGTGTCCTAACCTTATTCGTTGATACATGTTCGACCATAGGCATCTTTGGGTCGATTTTGGGACCCCATGGATCCACTTGTAGGTGATAGGTACACTTTATTTTAATTAAGTTAAAATAAGTACAAAAATGACAGAAGCATATATCTTTTAGAAAACCAATTTTTACATAGGGTTATATATGTTGGATTTTAGACTATAAATATTCATTAGAAATATAAAAAGATTTCACAAATAATTATATTTTATTTATAATTTTTATACTTTAAATAATTTAATTTATTTATGACACAATGATGATGCAGTAATAACAATAATAGTGACTAATTAAAATAATTTATATTATAAATATCCATATAAATATAATTTTAGACTTTTAATGAATTTAACTAATTTTATAGCATAATATTACATATTAGGATTTATTTAATTGAATTATTTCAAAGTAATAATACTGTTATGAGTTTCACAAAAATCAACTATTGAATAGTGTCAAAATTGACATAAAAGAGTTTTTAAAACAAATATTATATTATTAATTGATATTAAATTATTAAAATATAAGGTTCAGACAAAAGACTTATATCATGATAGGTGTATAATTAATGGACAACTTGGGGGTTTCTTGGTTTTATATGGTATGTTTATTAACCATATAATATAAAAATACAAAGAGACATTGTAAAAGTGAAACTAATTAACTTAGAGTTAATACTTAAAGATAAGGTTAATGTAAGTACCCAAACCTGTCTAAATTATATTGGTTGAGTTTTTTTCGAACCATAACCACCTTAACATTTAAATAATTCACTTTGGAGCCATTAAAATCTGAATATGAATTTATGATAAATTAACATTTCTAGCTTTTCCAAAGGTGCCCTTTACCCCTCTTATAAAAGGGCACTCCTCCTTCTCATTTCTTCACACCTTCAAAGCCTTTGGGTTCAGCCATACTCTGCCCGAATACTCTCCCAACTTCTCTCAATACAACCTAGAGGCTTTAGTTTGGTCCTAAAGCCAACCTAAGGAGCCCTTTTGATCAAATCAAAAGGAAGAACCAAAAGAAGAGGTAATGATTTCACCACCCTTTTTCAAGTTCCTTTCTTCTTCCACTTCTTCTTCTTTTATTTTTACCATTCTAAAATAATAACTCCAGTATCATATATATACTGTGATTTTATTATAAATATGGTACAACCATATTCACAATTCTATCCATCCTTTGAATAACATGTCACTATACGTGCGTACGTACGGCTTACCGTCTCCACGTCGTGGGGTAATTGTTATTCAATAAATTATTATTTGGATGGGTATAATAATGATGTGTAACTCATGTAAATAATAAATATAACATGATAAAGATTCTGTATATATGATATACCATCCAATTATATATTATTTTAATATCAAAAGAATGATATTGTCGCTCGTGCATACGTACGGACTACCGTCTCCACGAACGCGATGAGATTCATTCTCCATCATATCCATTCAAGTATAATTATCATTTGATGACTTAAAAATGATGTTTAAGGACTTTATATCATTCTGGATATGAAAAATATAGAACCTATCCATTACAAACATGGATTACGTAACAAAACATATAAAAGAAAATGAGTAAGTAAACACCCGAAACGATGATAATTCTAAGATATTATAAAAAAAGCAATGTTAAAAGATCATATATGATATCATATTAATGTATATGATTATTGAATAATTTAATAACAATTATTTCACCATTATACAGAAGGTTAACCTACCCCAACCATGGAAAAGTTCAAGGTAAGGGTTTATTTCGCAATCACTTTATTATCTGAGGTTGTTTATACGTAATAATCTACTAGGATATCTTTATCATCCAAATCCTTGTTTCTTAAAAATAAATTTCAAAACATTTTTACAATTTACTAAGATATTGGTTAAAGTAATTTATACCCTTGTTTGACTTTTTATAAGAGGTTTATAAAGGAATCTTTCCATCATTTTCCAAACAAGGTGCTTTTTAGCATTTTTGACAAAATTAAGGGAAGAATGTTTTTTAACTTATACGGCGGGTGCAGCTATTTACCGCCATTATAAAATTTTCAAAGCTTCGTTTACAAGATTACAAGGATATTTTCAATGTAAATGTTTTATTTTATAATTATGTGACTTTTAAATGATTTCAAAATGAATATTTTACGAATTTCGGAAAGTTACTCTTTATCAAAATCAGGATTTTAAATGTTTTAAAGATTTATCTTTCTAAATCTTTTTAATTAATGTACATGTCTCCAAAGTCGTTTTTAAGGATTTATATGGACATGAATGTTTTTAAAATGTTAATTCCTTTCAAAAGATTCAAAGTGGTATGGGACACTTTGATTCAAAAATCTCTTTATAATTACTTCTTTTATAAATGTGGGACTTTTAAATGATTTAAAAAAAAGGAGATATTTTTCTCAAATAGTTTTGATTTCATCTATGTCAACACACTTTGATGGATTTTATGATTATATGAAGTTTATTTATTATGATAAAAAAGATTCCATTATGTATTGATGGTTTTGTGATATGTTTGACTGTGGATGTGTTATTTTTATGCCATTCATGGTTTATGGAGAAAGTATTGACATTTCGTATTCTAGTTTTAATACGAATGTTTATGTTATGTTTAAACCTTTTCATATAGGAATGCATTGGACTTAGTAAGTGACGGGTGGAGCCCGCTATAGCTCCTTGATGCATCGGTAGGTCTCATGAGACAAACTAGTGACTTGGCACAAGGCCTTGGCAAAATATTATTTGTAGTCTTGGCACGAGGCCTTGCCTATGTGGTTATGATAGTCTGGAATTATGCATTCCATCATTATGAAAGTGGTTATTAATATTTCATGTGATTATTCAATTAGTAGAATATCCATGTGAATAAGTAAATAACATTATTTCATTTTACTTTTGTCAGAATATGTTGAAGTTCAAGTTTAAAATGCTTTTGTTTTAGTTATACATTGCCTTAAATGTTTATGCTTATTTTGGAAAGTTTCCGCTATATTGTTATCCTTACTGGTCATTTGAGCTCACCACTTTTCTATGTTTTATTTTTCCCAGGATGTGAAGAAGTAAGTTATGAATGACCTGCATGGATATTATGAGGGGATAATAGTGTGCAATTTGGAGACATTATGTTGTTGTAGTAGTTTTTCACTTTAGGATGTAATGTAAAAATTATGAATATATCTAGTGCTTCCAAGGATACTAAACCAATCGGTCTTTCGAGATTTTATCTTTCTTGTGATCATGCCAATGTTATGTAATAATGCACTGACTCTAGGTAACTGGGGTCGGGGCGTTATAATTGGTATCAGAGGAAGATTAGTACAAACCTTGGAAGCTAGATTTAGATAAACTCTGATTAGAGCACATAGACCTAAGATGGACTTTGAGGATTAGTATAGAAGCACATCCTAGAATTTTGGTATTGTAGAGATTTTTTGAGTTTTCCATGAAATACATCCCTGTCTAGATACGAGCAGGTAGAGGCAACTCTGGCATAGATACACCTAGGGGTAAAACCTGAAAACACCGCTTTGAGCTAGACTCGAACGGGAACTGGTGCACGACAACGGGCCTTGCTGCACTCATGGTTACGACACTCCCAGGGGATATGCTTAGGATAATTCTCATTTTCTTTACAAACCATTATGAAGGGTTTATGAGTATATACTTCCTCAAAGGAGACATTTTTATGATTATGGATTATATCCATAAACTATTTAATTTATGTTATGTGTTTTACAAGTTTGGGATTAGGTATTGTTATTCATAAACTAATCTAGTGTATTCCATTGTTTAGAAATGGCGCCCAATAGAAGGAATGAGAAATCCAGCAATGCACATGATCCAAAGAGAAAGAAGGATCATATCTTTCATGGTCCTAAGCCAGAATTTTTAAGAGAAATAGTCTCCCATGTATTATCATCATATGAAGAAATAATATCATGTGTTGATAAGATAAGTAAAGATTTTACTGAGTCCTATGGCTTTGAAAGGAAGCAAGAGAAGAAAAGGATGGAAGAGGGAAAGATGGATAAAGGGAGGAGGGAAAAGAAGAATTTTCCCGTATGTGATAACTGTGGGAAGAAACACCCTGGAACTTGCCTAAAAGGAATGGGAGTTTGTTATAAGTGTGGAGGAAAAGGGCACAAAGTACGTGACTGTAAGGGTAAGAAAACGGTTTCAAATGTACAATGCATCATTTGCAAGGAGTTTGGACACTATGCGAACCTATGTCTCAGTCATCAGACTATGCCTCAAATGATGCTATTGGATAATAATCATGTTATGATACTACCACAGATGAAGATGAATGATTAGAGTTCTTATGTTGATTATGTTATTTGAGTGTTGTATCAACAATGTACTTTTTATAATAATTATGGTGTATATAAGGATTGTACTGTAGTATTATTTCATTATGGACTTAAGATTTTGTGGAATAAAGAAAAGTGACTCAATAACAGGTTAAATTTTTGGAAAATATATGGTTGAGAGAAAGATAAACCATAATATAGTTTTGATACCGAGGTAGTGATTTTAGAATAATACCTTATTATTTTGGATAAATTATATTGGATATTCTTGACTACCTTGAAACTGATTAATGATTTGTATATTCCATAATTTTTGGGGTTTACAACATTTTTGGATTGAAGGAGTATATCTATTATTCTATGAGGAATAAGGGATCATGAATTTAATCAATAAGGTTTTATGATAATTCAGGATGTTGCAGTGTTTTAAAAGAATACATGATGAAGGTCATCACATGTTATTGCGCGAAAAAAAAGGATCTTTATTGTGTTTACCTTCCTTAGAAATTTTGGACTGAAGTATTTTGGGCAGTTCTAGTTTGGATTATTTTGGATTGCCATAAAAGGACAACCCGGAGGTCGGACGACAACCCGTCGCGTCCGGCCAGGCCACGAGACTAGAACCCACAACCGAAGGGTGTCAAGGGTGTATCACCTACCACTGACGCACATGATGTCCGAGATTAAATAATGTAGTTTTTTTTAAAAGATTTGGTAGATGAATTATAAATTCATTTTTTTGGAACCCTATACGAATAGGATAAATAGAATATTATTTTTATGTTCTATTATCTTTTAGAGTGAAAGATGAGTTTGTGGTAGAAATTAATTAAAGGATGGAACTCTACATGTCAAGAATATATTTTTCTTCTTCTATTATTCTATGAAGAAATTAATTATTATAATTTATTTAAGGAATCCTAAAACCAGAAATATGTTATCCTAATACCCTATGTTTTGTTGAACCGATGGTATTTCAAATCATCATAGATTGATGAATTTAAGGACCTCAATTTTACACTTGTTTTTGATTGATGACCTCAATCACTACCTATAAATATTTACGTTTTCCTCCAATTATATGACTCTAATTGCCACCAATTTTCTCCTAATAGAGATCATAATTTGGTGGTGACCCTTTCATTTCTCTTTTCCTCATATTAAGACTAAATTTTAGTAGCCCAATTTCCGATATGGGTTTTCCCACAAAGATATTTTCTATTTTCAACCTTTTATTTTTGAAGACCAATTTCAAATTGTGAGGACGCAATTTATTGAAGGAGGGGAGAATGTAACACCCGAAGATTTCATAGTGTGTTATTTCTTCAAAATAATTCAATAACTGGCACTACATGCAACACCGAGTTCAATCGCACCATGAATTACCAAACAAGCCATTCAAAATAGGTTATGAATATTATTAACTAAATTTTAAACTAATATATCCTTATAATTTTAGAATCTATATTATTAGTTTCTTAGACATAATGCAAGAACAAATTCATTTTCAGTATTGCACTTTTATCAACTTTTAATAGTAAACCCTTTTTAAATACAATATTTTAAACTTTTTGACTAAATGGGGACATCAAAAATTTAAAATGAAACATCCCAAGCTTCCACGGTACACTTTCCTTTGAATAATACAGTAGCGTGTGTTCTACACAACTTCGAGTTTTAACACACACCACAACCGATCAAACTAGCTGTTATGAATAGTAATACCAACTTTTTTAATTTTTATCTCTCAAAATGGACTTCATTTTTGGATTCGGAATATCAAATTTAGCCTAAGGTGAAATTTTGGTACTTTTCGGATAACTTTAATATTTTGATGAATAGTGAAAATTACTAAATTTTAATTAAAAACAAATTTTTTAATCAAAATAATTAAAAGTGATAAATAATGAATTTGAGTGGTTTTAAAGTATATTTAGAATATATTTTCACCATTTAATACAATTATGGTCATTGGAGATAATTTTACAATTAAACCGGACATAAACAAGTGTCAATCTTTTGATAGTTATTATCTCTTAAAAACACGCTTTTTGTTTTAACAACGGGAATTAATTTTAAATTAATTTATGCCACTTCTGTGTTTTGAATTTGGAAAAATGGATTCCATATTTGGAATCAGGATGTTCAAATTGTGTAAATAGGTAACTTTTATTTTTATACATTTTGAATAATTACTTCAGTAAATATTTTATTTACCATGGTTAAGGGTAAATCTGGTAAATAAGGGTTAAAAAATAATATTATAATAATACTAAATTACCCTAAAACGTGTCCTAACATTATTGGTTGATACATGCTCGACCATAGTCATCTTTGGGTCGATTTGGGGACCCCATGGATCCACTTGTAGGTGATAGGGGCACTTTATTTTAATTAAGTTAAAATAAGAACAAAAATGACTTAAGCATATATCTTTTAGAAAACCAATTTTTACAGTGTTATAAATTTTGGATTTTGGACTATAAATATAATTAGAAATCTAAAATGATTTCCTACATAATTATAGTTTATTTATAATTTTTAGACTTTAAATAATTTAATTTATTTATGACACATTGATGATGCAGTAATAACCATAATAGTGACTAATTAAAATAATTGATATTATAAATACCCAAATAAATATAATTTGAGACTTTTAATGAATTTGAATAATTTTATAGGATAATATTACATATTAGTATTGATTTAATTGACTTTTTTCAAAGTAATAATTCTTCTATGAGTTTCACAAAAATCAACTATTGAATATTTTCAAAATTTACATAAAAGAGTTTTTAAAACAAATATTATATTATTAATTTTTATCAAATTCCTAAAAATCTGAGGTTCGTCCAAAGATCATATATGATGATATATGTATCATTAATGGCCCACTTGGGTGTCTCTTGGATGTTTATGGTGTGTTTATTATCCATATATTATAAAAATTAAAAGAGACATCATAAAAGTGAAACTAATTTACTTAGAGTTAATACATAAAGATAAGGTTAATATAAGTACCCAAACCTGTCTAAATTCTATTGGATGAGTGTTTTTCTACCAATAACCACTTTAACATTTAAATAATCCACTTTGGAGCCATTTGAAACCGAATATGAATTTATTATAAATTAACATTTCTAGCTTTTCCAAAGGTGCCCCTCACCCCTCTTATAAAAGGGCACTCCTTATCATTTCATCAAACCTTCGAAGCCTTTGGGTTCAGCCAAAATCTACCCAAATACTCTCCCAACTTCCCTCACTGCAACCTAGAGGCCTTAGTTTGATCAGAAATCCAACCTAAGGAGCCCATTTGATCAAATCAAAATGAAGAACCCAAAAAGGAGGTAATGATTTCACCACCCTTTTTCAAGTTCCTTTCTTCTTCCACTTCTTTTTATTTTGCTGTTACCATTCTAAAATAATAACTCCAGTATCATATATATACTGTGATTTTATTATAAATATGGTACAACCATATTCACTATTCTATCAATCCTTTGAATAACATGTCACCATACGTGCGTACGTACGGCTTACCGTCTCCACGTCGTGGTGTAATTGTTATTCAATAAATTATTATTTGGATGGGTATAATAATGATGTGTAACTCATGTAAATAATAAATATAAAATGATAAGGATTCTGTTTATATTATATACCATCCAATTACATATTATTTTAATATCAAAAAATGATATTGTCGCTTGTGCGTACGTATGGACTACCCTCTCCACGAACGCGATGAGATTCATTCTCCATTGTATCCATTCAAGTATAATTATCATTTGATGATTTAAAAATGATTATTAAGGACTTGATATCATTATGGATATGAATAATATACAACCTATCCATTAAAAACATGGATTACATAATAAAACATATAAAATAAAATGAGTAAGTAAACACCCGAAAGGACAATAATTCTAAGATATTATTAACAAAGCAATGTTATAAGATCATATATGATATCATATTAATGTATATGATTATTGAATAATTTAATAACAATTATTTCACCATTATACAGGACTTTAACCTATTTCAACTAAGGAAAAGTGCAAGATAATGGTTTATTATGCAATCTCTTCATTCTCCGAGGTTGTTTATACGTAATAATCTACTGGGATCTCTTTATCATCCACATCCATGTTTCTTAAAAATGAATTTCAAAACATTTTTACTATTTACTAAAATATGGGTTAAAGTCATTTATACCCTTGTTTGACTATTTATAAGAGGTTTATAAAGGAATCTTTCCGTCGTTTTCCAAACAAGGTTCTTTTTAACCTTTTCGACAAAATTAAGGTAAAAATGTTTTTTTAACTTATATGGCGGGTGCGGCTATTTACTGCGGTTATAAAATTTTCAAAGAATCCCTTACAATATTAAAATGATATTTTCAAAGGAAATGTTTTATTTTATAATTATGTGACTTTTAAATGATTTCAAAATGAATATTTTAAGAATTTCGGAATGGTACCCATTATCAAAATCAGAATTTTAAATGTTTTAAAGATTTATCTTTCTAAATATTTTTAATTAATGTCCATATCATCAAAATAGATTTTAAGGATTTATATATAAATGAATGTTTTTAAAATGTTAATTCCTTTCAAAAGTTTCAAAGTGGTATGGGACACTTTGATTCAAGAATCTCTTTTTAATTACTTCATTTATAAATGTGTGACTTTTAAATGATTTCAAAAAAAGGAGATATTTCTCTCAAATAGTTTTGATTTCATCTATGTCAACATCCTTTGATGGATTTTATGATTATATGAAGTTGATTTATTATGATTCAAAACTTCCATAATGTATTGAAGGTTTTGTGATATGTTTGACTGTGGATGTGTTATTTTTATACCATTCATGGTTTATGGAGAAAGTATTGACATTTAGTATGCTAGTTTTAATACAAATGTTTATGTTATGTTTAAACTTTTTCATATGGGAATGCATTAGACTTAGTAAGTGATGGGTGGAGCCCGCTATAGCTCATCGATTCATCGGTAGGTCTCATTAGACAAACTAGTGTCTTGGCACAAGGCCTTGGAAAAATCTTATTTGTAGTCTTGGCACGAGACCTTGGCTATGTGGTTATGATAGTCTGGCATTATGCCTTCCATCATTATGATAGTGGTTATTGATATTACATGTGGTTATTCGTTCAGTAGAATATCCATGTGAATAAGTAAATGGCATTATTTCATTTTACTTTTGACATAATATGTTGAAGTTCAAGTTTAAAAGGCTTTAGTTTTAGTTATACATTGCCTTAAATGTTTATGCTTATTTTGGAAAGTTTCTGCTATATTGTTATCCTTACTGGGCATTTGAGCTCACCCCTTTTCTATGTTTTATTTTTCCCAGGATGTGAAGAAGTAAGTTATGAATGACCTGCAGGGATATTATGAGGGGATAATAGTGTGGTCTACAGAGTCATTATGTTGTTGTAGTAGTTTTTCACTTAATAATGTAATGTAAAACTTATGAATATATATAGTGCTTCTATGCATACTAAACCAATCGGTCTTTAGAGATTTGATCTTTCTTGTGATCATTCCAATGTTATGTAATAATGCACTGACTCTAGGTAACTGGGGTCGGGGCGTTACACGGGTTCTGTTGGGTGACGACACGGGACCGGCCAGCAGGCCGGTCCGTTTGTAAAAAAAATAAAAAAATAGAAAAAAATACTAATAATAATAATAATAATAAGTTTTTAATAATAATAATATTATTATTATTATTATTATTATTGAAATGATTTATAAATCATATATCATCTGCAGGGCGTCCGTTTGGGGCACCGTCTGTGGCAACACATCCCTTAAACTGAGGCGAACATTTTGAGATGGAATTTCTGAAATGAGGGGCTCAGGGGGGGGGGGGGGGGTGCATGACCGTTAAGTGGATGGGAATTTATCCGGGAATATTGTTTTGAGCGGCGCGGACACATCTGACATCAGCCTTGAGTGACGTCAGTTGAGTTGGGACCCTGGCGTCAGGGCGGAGTTTTCCAGGGTGGTTTTAGGTGTTAAAGCCAGAGTTGATGTGTGGGCCCCACAACCCGTCTTTTGAACTGCTAGTAGCATTTAACGACTTTTTCATTGTACATCCGTTCAGGGTATGCGAGCCGTCATTTTTGGGTGTTTTTTCGAGGGGATTGCAATGGTGAAATCTGCCCGCTCTAATTCCGCACGCTGGTGCGGGGCCCATGAGGGTCATTTTGGCGTCGATTATGATTTTCCATCTTTATCACCAGGTGACCGTTTTGGACAATTGAATAGTCTATATTGTGTGTTTTTTTAGAGGATAACAATGGTGCGATCCTTTCGTTGTGTTTTGGGACCGAGTTGCGGGTCCTACGTAGCACCCCTCGTGTGCGTTGCGCCGAAATGCATCTTTTTCTCCAGATATCCATTGCACTCATATGAGTAGTGCTTTTGACCTTTTTTCCCGAGGGGATCGCAATGGTGTGATGCGCCTGACTGTTTTTGAAGCCAAGGCTCGGTATCATGGGACGTCGTTCGAACATGAGGCGGTGTTGGTGACTTTTCTGTCGGATATCCGTTGGAGGTGAGTATGTAATCGATCTCACGTGTTTTTCTATGAGGATTAAAATGGTGTGATCCATTTGGTAGTGTGGAGCCTCTTGCGCGATCCTGTTAAATGTAGAAGCATGAAAGGTGCTCCCGTGGTGGTTCGTCCTACCATGTTTGTAGCGTACCCTTGGCGTGTGATCGCGCACTCTTGGGGGAGCGATATAAATGATTTACGAGATGTGGTTGGCCGTTCCTGGGCCTTTGAGGTGGAGTTGTTATGTCACACCTTTGTGTTGACGCTGGGTGCTATGCGCACGATAGCCTTTGGGCTGGAACGATGTATACCCTGGGAGTATACGGGAGCGCTTGGAGGTACGTGTGGATTGTACCTGAGAATGTTTGTGCACTTGGTTGGGGTTGACTTGGGGCCACACATCGTGTGGGCCCCATGTGCGTGTCGTGTTATTGTTTATGTAATTTGACCTATTGCGGCGTAGAAGGTCCCTCTACGCTCGTTTGTTTGACCAGTAGGGAGGAGTTTCCCTGGGCCTGGTGCTCTTTTGTCTGACCAGTAGTGTTGAGTGGTCTCTCCCTAGTCTTGTTCTCAATGGTTTGGCCGGCAGAGATGGATTGGTTCCTCTGCTTCTCAACTGTGAGGGGTTTCAGTAACGTACCCATTTCACCAGACCGTGACACCGTTTATGACTACGGGTGTTCTTGTTGTGTGGGTGTTTCCCCACTTCCTCGGATGATTTGACTCAGTCTGCTTCGACAGTGACTCAGTGGATTGGAGTGTGATCACCTTGTGAGGCATGGGGAGTTTCTCTCGTTGCTCCGTGTTCCCTGGCAGAGTTCTTGTGGTTTTGATGTGACCAACCCTTTACGCGGTCACCGATCCTCTACCTAGGAGGTGTTTTTAGCAGGGATGGGGGTTTATCCAGTAGGGTGGAGGTGGTTTCCAGCAAGGTTGAGGTTGTTACCAGTAGGGCTGAGGTTTTTTCCAACAGGGCTGAGGTTGTTTCTAGCAGGGTTGAGGTTGTTTCGAGCATGGCTCGCTAGTGAGTTACCATCCAGTAGGGATGGCCAGTACAGCGGTGTTCGTCGAGCAGTACCATCCAGCAGGGATGGCCAGAGCAGTTCTGGGCTTACCTCCAGCTGGGCTGGGCAGTGGTCCCCGATGCCAGGCTTACCTCTAGCGGGGCTGGGCAGTGGTCCCCGATGCTGGTCTTACCTCTAGCTGGGCTGGCAAGTGGTCCCCGATGTCGGGCTTACCTTCAACTGGGCTGGGCAATGGTCCCCAATGCCGGGTTACCTCCAGCTGGGCTGGGCAGTGGTCCCATCACTAACTTTAGCCGGGTCGCCCTCTAGTTGATTACCCTGTTACGGGACTGGGCAGTGTGGAACCCATCAACTTTCCGGGTCTCCCTGTAGTGGGAACCCATTGACCTATAGGGATCTTCCAGTGGGGATGGGCAGGGGGTCGCCTATCGACTTTGAGTAGACCTCTCGATTCTGGGGTAGTGACGAGTTGTGGTTGACGTTCCCCCAGAACCCTCAAGTACGAGGAGTGCTTTCCCCCACCTAGATGCATCCTTGTGACGTGACCTAAAACTGTGCAGGCGAGTTAGTGCCGCCCAAAGAGGATAGTGTCGAGGTGTGGTGGTTTGATCCCCTTGACCTGTAGTTCAGGATAGACGTACCAGATGCTGGGTATATATGGTGTTACTTTTGGGACTATTGGTTACTCTATTCTTGGGTTGAGCTACGGGACGAAGATCCCCTTAAGACATTGTTCGGGATTCTTTTTTATCATATAGACTTGTATATATACCTTGTTCTAGTACCCACTTCTTGGGTTTGGTTACTCTCCTTCCAGGATAAGCGAAGACGCACGGGGTATGCCATGTGCTTTTCGTGTCTAGATTCTCATGGTTGGACGAGTCTACTCTCCTACTATAGGTAGAGAATACTCGACGATAATTTCATCTTCTCACTATTTCTAGCTCCATGTGTTTGAACGAGTCAACCTTCTTTCCTCTTGTTGGGTTGTGCAGGACTCATTACTATTACTCTTACTGCACTTTCAGTTGTACTCCTCTATTTTTTCTGTTCTCTCTACTGCTCACCCATCGGTACCTCCATTGTTGCTCCCTAGAGACTTCAGGGTATCCTACTGGGTATTTTTATACTCACCACTGCTTGGGCTTTGCCCACACTTGGTGTGCCCTTGCAGACGACAGACAGGTTGGTCGTGACTTCAGTCGAGCATAAGAGTTCGGGAGATTGGATCGCGTGTGGTGGTCGTAGTTGGGTTCTAGGTAGGGAACCCTTCCAACTGTTTGTTATGTTTACCTGTTGGCGGGTTGTGGCACTTTTCTGGTTGGCCACATGTTTTTCCTCTTTTTCTTTTTTAGCACATAACTTGTATTATTTAGAGTTCGATGCAAAATTTTGGTATATATATAGCAGTTGTTCTTTTTTACTCTGCTTGTTCAAACTTTTACTCTACAGTTTTGCATTAAGTGTGTTGCGTATGTGTGTACAGGTACATAGGAAAAGGCCTCCCCGAGTTATTATGCCTTCGGTGCTGGTCGCCATCCCCTGGCCTATGGAGGCGGGCTTGGGGTAGTTGCGGATCGAGCCAGGTAGGTTCGGGTCGTGACAAAGTGGTATCAGAGCTGGTTTATTCCTTGGGACATTGGGGGGACGTCCCTAAAAGAGGAATTGGTTGGGATATAGGGAAACAGTGTTGATGTGTCTTGAGAGCGGATCTCAGGCCAGGGAGTCCAGTAATGGACCGGCAGCCGACGTGTCCATTCACCAGGACCTTGATAACCCGCTTGTCAACTTGGCATTCAGATACACTTGTTGTAGGGATATTTGGTTTGTGCATCACATAGGATCGAGTCTTTGACTGTCCTTCTTGAGTCAGCTCCCCATCGTTGTTATTGGTATATACCTATATTCTCATCTGACCGCGGCACTCCTTGATAATTTTCAGGATGTCTCCGTGAAGATAGCTAGCCAGGATACCATATTTGGTGTGTGACAATGACCCTGTGAGCTACGAGGCCTCAGTCCAGGACCCATTATGTGATCCACTTTCTCCGGGTGGGCCGGTAGCAGCACCCCCGCCAGTTGAGCAACAGGCAGTTTCAGCAGAGAAGGCTGAGCATGAGCACAGGTTGAGCGTGCTCCGTGAGTTCTAGTGGAAGAGACCCCTGAGGTTCAGTGGTGATCCAGACCCTCAGGCAGTAGAGGTTTGGCTCAAGATAGTGGTTAGCCTTTTCAGGCTTGTGCAGAAGCAGACAGATCAGAGAGTGGCATTGTCATCCAGCCTTTTCCATGGATCAGCTTGGCGTTGGTGGATTCGGGTGACTCTGCTTCTTGATGAATCCTCGCTTTCATGGGGAGACTTTCAGTTGTTGTTCCGTGAGGAGTTTTTCCCCTCTTTCTTGTGTTCCGTTCAGATTCAGGAGCTCCTTTAGTTTCAACAGGGAGGGATGATGATGGCCGAGTATGCGGCTTGTTTTGCAGACCGTGCACGCTTCTACCCAGACCTGGTCCATGACGACAACATCCGAGTGAGGAAGTTTGAGCAGGGTCTCCGCCGAGAGATTCATGTTGTCATAGTACCCTTGTTCATTTCCACATATATCAGGTTGCTAGAGCAGGCGCTGGTGATAAAGGGATTCTTGTCACGTTATGGATTTGGTGGTGGTAGCAGGCACGTTGGAGTCGAGACGTCTTCTGCAGCTAGACGGTGTCGGGAAGAAGAACCTCGACGCAGGTGGCTTTCTAACAACCGGACTCAGGGGTGTGGTCATACACCACAGTGGTACTGAAGGGCACCCGTGCAGCCCAGAGAGAGTAGATGCTATACATGTGATGGGCGAAGTCACATGGCATGAGACTGCCCGACCTGAGTTGCTGAGAGCTTCAGGCAGGCAGTAGGCGCACCACCACTGCAGAGGTAGCACCGTGATCGGAGTAGTTCCAAGAGAGGTGGTGCTAGCATAGGAGCTAGAGGAGTTGGAGGTGGGGGATGACGTTATGAGGTATTCCTGTCATCACTAGGTGGTCCACGTCAGGCTCCGGGAGATGACAGTTGGGACTGTGGAGAGCCACGAGCTTCGGATGTCTACGATCCTGCAGAGCATGAGGTGATAAGAGGTATGCTCTACAGCACTTCTACTTTTTTCAGTAGAATTGTTAGACTCTATGTGTGAACTAATTTCCTCCCTTCTTCTTGTTTGATGAGTAACCAGGGTGACGCAGGGCATCGGGTGTAACCTTGTGTTGGTAAGGTAAAAGGTTTGGGAGCTTTTTCTCAAGTCGATGGTGTCGACTCCTTCACCTTTCGAGTGTGTAAGAGAGCCTCGGTTGTGGATTCTTGTGTGACCAAAAATCCTTATTTGTTCCACCATATGGGTATTCTGAAGGATGGAATCACCTGGCCTTGTTACAGGTGCGGGCGGTGATTCCAGTCGCAGTGTGTGACGTAAGGGTTCGTTCGAGGAGGTGAGCTACCCCTGAGAGCCTTCGGGTGGTTTGAAACCGTGCAAAGCGATAGAGAGGTTCCCTACCTCCTTTCCCTAACCCCAAAGTATGGAGTGGTTGCACGATGTCTTCCACGTAGTTTACCTGAAGAGATGTGTGTGTGCTTCTATGCACGACGTTGGAAAGGGCCGACCTCGCGTGAACAGATCAATCCTTTGGTCTGGGTGCGGTGACACAGATCTGTGTGTGGGTTCTTCTGGGTATGGGAATGCCAGGTGTGGGCTTAGTACCCTGTGTTGCCCCCTAGTTTTTCTTTTCGAGGACGAAATGATTGAAGGAAGGAATGATGTAAGAACCCTTTTTTGCTGCCGAAGACTTTGGAATATTCTTGATGATATTCTAGAGCAGCTCCTTCAGAGGGCGTGCGATTCCGAGCCTCGGAGTGGCCGGAATTAAATTTTCAGTGCGTTCACACTTGAAATGAAAAATAAATGGGATAACTCCTAAACGGTGATCCAGATCAAAGATCCGAGTGTACTGATGGGTCCGGAATGGGGTGTTTACTCTAGTAACGACATAAAACTTGTCGTCACGGGGTGTTTGGACACCTCGCTCGCTTTCAGAATGTTAAAAAATATAAATTAATTAATTAATTTATTCTTTTAATGTTGAAAAGCATGTATCTCTTAAACGGTGTCTTGGATTGGGAAACCGAGGACACTGTTGAGTTAAGAGTGTTCTGTTCATCCTAGGAGGGGTGTAAGTTTTACGGGCAAGGCCCGCCTGTGAAAAACGGCCCCAGGGGCATTTTCGTAATTTAGCGGCTTCATAAGTTAAATTTTATAACTTTCAAACGGAAGCTCGAAATAAAATTCCGAGACCACCGTTGTGCTCAAATGGGGGTTATTACCAAATCGGAGGTTTAATCTTGACCCTGCCAAGAGTTTCAGGTGTGGGTTAATTTGAAGGATTAAATTAATTAAAACTTTTTTTAATTAATTTGTTTTTCTTCCTATTTAGGCTTAACCCCCCCCCCCCCTCTCTCTTCCACATTTTTCATCTCCTGACATAAGAGCTCAACCAAGGAGATCTCCTCAATAATCCTCCTCCTCTCCGAGCATAGCGGTGACGGCGGATCGAGCGGTGAAGCACCGGGCAGAGCCCAACAAGGTAGGCTTCGTTGCATTCTATTTCTACACCCCCTTTGAATTCGATTTTATTCATTGAAATGCTGTTCAGATTTAGAAAGAAGCCCTTATTTTCATAGCACATATTCTGATCTTTCAAATGGATATTTTGGGTTTAAAATTCAAGTCATGACGTGCTCGTAGTCTTCCACCGAAAACAGCGGGTTTCAGTGTGTTTTCCGGTGTTTTGGGTGTTTTTTGGCGAGCAGGCGCGGGGGCGTGGCAGGGGACCAGGCGGAGGTGTCGGCCGGGCGGTCTGCGACGTTCGGGAGTAGGGCGTAAGTGTGTCGCGGGGTTGAGGCGACCGGGAGCGCGGTCAAGCGGAGACGGCGCGAGCGGCCGGTGGAGCGGGGCTGTGACAGCGTTGTCTGTGGTGAGGAGCATCGGCCAGGTGCCCTCGGCGGAGGGGCCCAAGGCCAGACCTCGGGAGTATTGGGGAAGCCAGGACCCGCGCGACACTGGTCCTGTTGGTTGTCAATGGAGACTGGCCGCTTGGCCGGTCTAATGGGAGCGAGGACCCGCACAAAGCGGGTCCTGTTGGGCGACGACACGGGACCGGCCAGCAGGCCGGTCCGTTTGTAAAAAAAAGAAAACAAAAGAAAATAATAATAATAAAAATAATAATAATAAGTTTATAATATTATTATTAATATTATTATTATTATTATTATGGAAATGGTTTATTAATCATAAATCATCCGCATGGCGTCCGTTTGGGGCACTGTCTGCGGCCACGCGTCCCATAAACTGAGGCGAACATTTTGAGATGGTTTCGGGGAATTTAAATTCCCGAAATGAGGGCCCGGGGGAGAACGGAATGACAGTTAAGTGGATGGGCATTTATCCGGGAATCTTGTTTTGAGCGGTGCGGACGCATCCGATGTCCACTTTGAGTGTCGTCAGTTGCATTGGGACCCTAGCGTCGGGTCGAATTTTTCCAGCGTGGTTTCAGGCGTTAAATCCGGAGTTGAGCCATGGGACCCACAGACTGTCTTTTGATCTGTGAGCAATGTTTAGCAACCTTTTCATCGGAGGTCCGTTCGAGGTGTGCGAGCCGTCGTTTTTTGGTGTTTTTCCGAGGGGATTGCAATGGTGCAATCCGCCCGCTCTAATTCTGCATGCTAGTGCGGGGCCCACGAAGGTCGTTTGGTCATCGACGGTGATTTTCCATCTTTATCACCGGGCGACCATTTTGGACAAGTGAATAGTCCATCTTGTGTGTTTTTTCTAGAGGATCACAACGGTGCGATCTGTTCGTTGTGTTTCGGGACTGGGTTGCGGGTCCCACGTAGCACCGCTCGTGTGTGGTGCGTCGAAATGCATCTTTTTCTTCGGATATCAGTTGCACTCATGTGAGTAGTGATTTTGGCGTGTTTTCCTAAGGGGTCGCAATGGTGCGATGCGCCCGACTGTTTTCCGGGCCAAGGCTCGGGATCACGGGACGCCGTTCGAGCGTGAGGCGGTGTTGGTGACTTTTCCATCAGATATCTGTTGGAGGCGAGTAAGTAGTCGATCTCTCATGTTCTTCCATGAGAATTATAATGGTGCGATCCATTTGGTCGTCCAGATACTGTTGGATGATCTTGTTAAATGTGGAAGCATGAAAGGTGCTCTGGTGGTGGTTCGTTTTACCGTGTTTCTAGAGGACCCTTGACGTGTGATCTCGCACTCTTGGGGGAGTAATATAAATGAATCCTGAGATGTGGTTGGCCATACCTGGGCCTTTGAGGTGGAGTTGTTACGTCATGCCTTCACGTTGATGCTGGGTTCCGTTTGCATGATAGCCTTTGGGCTGGAACGAGGTATACCCTAGGAGTATACGAGAGCGCTTGGAGGTACGTGTGTTTTGTACCTAAGAATGTTTGTGTGCTTGGTTGGGGTTGACATGGGGCCACACATCGTGTGGGACCCATGTGCATGTCATGATATGATTTACATACTTTGACCTCTTGCGATGTAGAGGTTCCCTCTGCGTTCGTTTGTTTGACCAGTAGGGTGGAGTTTCCCCTGGCCTGGTGCTCTTTTGTCTGACCAGCAGGTTTGAGTGGTCTCCCCCTAGTCATGTTCTCAATGGTTTGGCTGGCAGAGATGGTTTGGTTCCTCGGATTCTTCAGTTGTGAGGGGTTTCAGTACCATTCCCTTTCATTGGACTGTGACACTGTTTACGACTACGGGTGTTCGTATTGTGTGGTTGTTTCCCCACTTTCTAGGATGAGTTGACTCGGTCCGCTTCGATAGTGACTCAGTGGATTGGAGCATGATCTCCATGTGTGGCCTGGGGAGTTTCTCCCATTGCTCCGTGTTCCCTGGTAGAGTTATTGTGGTTTCGGTGTGACCAACCCTTTATACGGGCACCGATCCTCTACCCAGGAGGTGTTTACAGCAGGGTTGGGGGTGTATCCAGCGGGGCTGAGGTAGTTTCCAGCAGGGATGAGGTTGTTACCAGCAGGGCTGAGGTTGTTTCCAGCAGGGCTGAGGTTGTTTCCAGTAGGGATGAGGTTATTTCGAGCAGGGCTCCCTAGTGAGTTACCATCCAGCAGGGTTGGCCAGTAAAGCGGTGTTCGCCGAGCAGTACCATCCAGCAGGGATGGCCAAAACAGTTCCGAGCTTACCTCCAGCTGGGCTGGGTAGTGGTCCCCGATGCAGGGCCTACCTCTAGTGGGGCTGCGAAGTGGTCCCTGATGTCGTGCTTACCTCCAGCTGGGCTGGGCAGTGGTCGCTGATGTTGGTCTTACCTCCAGCTAGGCTGGGAAATGGTCCCCGTTGTCGGGTTACCTCCAGTCGGGCTGGGCAGTGGTCCCATCTCCAACATTAGCCGGGTCGCCCTCCATTGGATTGCCCTTTTATGAGACTGGGCAGTGTGGAACCTGTTGACTATCTGAGTCTCCCTATAGTGGGAACCTATTGACCTCCAGGAATCCTCCAGCGGGGCTGGGTAGGGGGTTGCCTGTCGACTTTGAGGAGACCTCCCGACTGCGGGGCAGTGATGAGTTGTGGTTGATGTTCCCCCAGAACTCTCAAGTACGAGGAGCGCTTTCCCAAACTGAGACGTGTCCTTGTGATGTGACCTAAAACAGTGCAAGTGAGTCATTGTTGCCCAAACAGGATAGTGTCGAGGTGTGGTGGTTTGAGCCCCTTTACTTGTAGTTTGGGGCAGACGTGCGGGATGCTGGGCATCGATGATGTTATTTTTGGGACTGTTGGCTACTATTTTATTGGGTTGAGCTATGGGACAGAGATCCCCATACAAACTTGTTCGGGCTTCTTGTTAAGCATATGTACTTGTATATATAACTTGTTCTAGAACCCACTTCTTGGGTTTGGTTACTCTCCTTCAAGGAGAGGCGAAGATGCGTGGGGTATGCCACATGCTTTCCGTGTCTAGCTTCTCATGGTTGGACGAGTCTACTCTCCTACTACAGGTAGAGAAGACTCGACGGGAAGTTCATCTTCTCACTGTTTCCATCTCTTTGTGTTTGGACGAGTCTACCTTATTTCCTCTTGTTGGGTTGATCTAGACTCTTTACTATTACCCTTACTGTAATTTTAATTGTACTCCTCTACTTTTTCTGTTCGCTCTACTACTCACCATTCGATACCTCATTTGTTTCTCCCTCGAGCCTTCAGGGTATCCTACTCATTATTTTTATACTCACCCATGCTTGGGCTTTGCCCGCACATGGTGTGCCCTTGCAGACGACGGACAGGTTGGTCATAAATTCAGTGGAGCATAGGAGTTCAAGAGCATGGACCGCGTGCAGTGGTCGTAGTCAGGTTCCAGGTGGGGAACCCTTCCAGCTGTTTGTTTTGTTTACCTGTTTCCAGGTTGTGGCACTTTTCTGGTTTGGCGCGTGTTTTTCCCCACTTTCCTTTTCATCACTTTACTTGTACTGTTTAGAGGTCGATGAACATTTGTGGTATATATATAGCAGTTGTTGTTTTTTACTCTGCTTGTTCTTTCTTTTACTTTGCACTTTTTTATTGAGTGTGTTGTGTGTGTGTGTACAGGTACATAAGCAAAGGCCTCCCTGAGTTATTGTGCCTTCGGCACTAGTGGCCAACACCTGGCCTGTGGAGGCGGGTATGGGGTAGTTGTGGCTCGATCCTGGGTAGGATCGGGTCGTGACACGTAGGCCCAAGGCACAAGGCCCGACATAACCCATAATACCAGACCCAAAGGCCTAGAGGCATACCTTGCCCGATACATGACCTGTAGGCACATCCCAATAGAATTGCCCCTCCACATCTTCTACATCATTGATTGCCTTTAGCGCCCCACCTTCATTGATGATCGGCTAGCATTGCCTTGTAAAAAGTTGCACGGTGCCTGGTCCTGATGGCGGTTTCCATACCCTCTCATTCAATTGGTGAGTCATATGGAGATATATCCTACATGATGGGAAAGGAATATGGTGGCCAGATTTCTGGTGTCGATGCCTCCCGTGAATCAAAGTATGGATACCTTCTTTAACTTATGGTCTTTTACTAATGAGGGGATGAAATTTGTTATTAATGATGCTATGGGTGTTCCCTACTTTAGACCACCATGATCATGTAATGTGCAGTGTTTTGGGTGGTTTTTTAAAATCAATAAAAAGTTTATTTTCAGTAAAAAATAACATCTATAGAAGATCCAAATTCACAATATAAGTATTACTTACCTTTCATCATCCAATTTTTGTCCTTCTCAACCACCATCTTCCAAACTCATTAATTTTTTTTATTATAATGTCATAAATATAAATAATATAATGAAATGTCAATTTATTTATGGTATAGCCACTATCTATCTCCTCTTATTCAATTGAAAAAAATGAAAATGTTTCTCATACGCACGTGCCGATCTCTACCACCATGGATAACACATTTTGTTTTTCACCACCATGATTCAAAGATAGATCTAGAAATTTTTTTTGTTAATTGATATTTTATTTATGTATTATATTCAATTATTGAAATTTAAATTAGTCATTCTATAAGTAATATTATAAAAAAAATCTATGTAAAACAAGCCGCCTCAATTGAATATACTAAGAGGAAATGCTTTTAATTTGTAATTTAATCCATATTTTTATCATAAATATTTTTATAAATAATATCAAATATATTTCATTACCTTAGTAACATGTCAAAAATTTAATTATAATTTTTTGTTAACGATATTATAAAATAATAATATCTTCTACAACCATAATCACACGTTGATTGTTGTATATTCCTTTTGGGTATGTTTAACAACCTAGAAAAAATGATATGAATTTATACCAAGTATGGAATTGGAAGATCAATAATGGATATTAATAATTATATAATTATTTTAATCTATTACTAATTGGTAATATAAACATTTAAATCTCAAATTAATATAGAAAAGTACACTTTTTTTAAATATCATTGAAACATTCTTGCAACCAATTTCTTCTACAATAACATTAACTAAAACAACTTTATAATGAAATTATTATTTTATAAACTATAATAAAAAATGAATTCATGTACCATTACTGATATATTAATGGTGGAAATTATGATGATAACGACTAATTAAACCACTATTGATAAACTAGTCCAAAACATTCAAGATTACCCATACTAGATATTGAAAAAAGGTTTTAAAAATTAATATTAATGTAGTGTGTAATTTTAAATAATTTTTCTAAAATTATAGAGATATGAATAATTTTATTAAATATGTGATTATGATATTTTTTTATATAAGATGTTTAACTATGATCATCTACGTAAAAATTCTATAAAAGGTTTTCCAATCATAATTTTCAATCCCTTGAGACAAAATTCTTATTATTAAAAATGTTTTCTTTGGAATGGTTTATATTCTGACACATTAATATATTTTATCAACATAAACTCATTATTCATGATATTTTATATTTAAATTTATATCATATCCTTTATGGATCTTTTATTTGAATGTTTCTTATGTCACAAGGGTATCATCTACTCAATTTAGGTTTCATTGGGTTATAGAATTCCATAAAAGAATATTCAATCCAATATTTCTATTAGTCTGAAAATCAAAAATGCTATATAGTATTTTATCTTATTATCATGATAAATTAACTCTCATTATTAATAAAATATTATTTGATAAAATATATTCAAAAATAATATTATAATGTTGTCTGAAGAACTCTCATTATTACTAATGGATATATTTCATCCATGTCTAGGTTTTTTGTATAGAAAGCGACTTCATTAATAAATTATGTTATATATCATTCATTCCTTAAATTTTATATTATTATTTTTACAAAATTATGTCTTTTAAACCATACTTTGATGTAGGTTTTTCTATAAAATGTTATAAAACAGATTATAAACATATTTATTTTCACTGTTTTACATTATGAATTTTTTAGATTGGCTATTTGGATTATATTAAATGATAATTTATATGAAATTATTTAAAAAAATATTTGATAAATTATTCTCTTATAACTCTAAAAAAATAAATGTAATTTTCACACCACTTTAATAGAAATTTTCAAAATGATTTTTTAAAGCTATTTTATTTTCCATTATATTTTTCCCCAAATGTTTATCTCTCATGAAGTGATATTTTGATCATCCTCAATAAAATTATCTTATTTGAATCCTTTTGGAAAATGATATTTTTGAATCTTATGATATTTTTTTATATGTTGTTGCGGAATATTTTATGAATCTTATTCTTTTTCAACAGATTATTCTAGATAAGATAATGATTGATTTTAAGTGGTTCACATATATAAGGATGATGATGTATGGAGTCATATTTCATACTAAAATTTAATTGTTTATTTTTATATACCATGATATAGTCACGTGAGAAAAATCGGTTTTTTTGACAAATACATGGGAAAAAATAGTTTTCTCAAACTTTAAGGCATGAACATGATGAGTTTGTTCAAATAGGTGTGGGCATAATGAGTTTACTCACAAAAATTTTCCTATAATTATGAATGTTCCATAATTACAAAATATTTATCATGTTATCCCATATTTAAAATATTTTAAAATTTAAATTCCATTATATTCCATGTTTTTATGTTGTTTCTATTTTTTGACTAAATATCCTAAATAGATTTTTCATTATAACACCCAACGTTTGAATGATTTTTTGAATGAAATAAATTTATTTTATGGCTTGAATTTCATGTAGTACCATGTTATGATTATGTTATACACAAATTCATGTTAATATATCAATATATGAAACACATATATTAGATTTCTGTAAATGAAACACTTTTTTTGGGTTATAGTACACACTATGCCATGTTCCTTCAATAGCATATGTTACCTAAAAGGGTGGGTTTTAATGAAAACAATATACTATTAATATTATTAGTAAAATATTATTATAGTTATTAGAAATCCATTAAAAGGGAACTTATTAACAAGATTAAATTAATTAAGAAAATATGGTTTAAAATCTATATAAAATGAATCTTTTGGTTACCAATTAATTAGAAATGGGAGTAATAACTATTTGAAATTAAATAAATTCCATTTCAGACAAAATATTTTTCTAATCACAACCATGTTCAATATTAATAAGAAAATCAATTATAATTAATTATATTAATAAGAATTATACTGAAGATATTCAATCAAATATTTAACAATCATCTTACATGTTTTCAATACATGATAAAATAATAAATCCAATTATTGGAACAATAAGATATATTTTTCAATGAAAATTTTATAATATTTTAATGGAACCCCTATTTTAAATATTATTTTGACACATTTATAAATTCAATTTGAAAAAATGTACTTTATTTTATAAAGTGTAACCGTAAAATTATCATATGGTTAATTTTTTTTATTTTTATGAGATGCTTCATTTTTTTATGAATTGGGAAAAATAATGAAATTTAATTAAAAACATACTTTTCAAAAAGTTTTTTAAATATTTAAATTATATTTTAAATTATTTTTACAGTATAATTAGTTGGATTATACATAAATAAATCCAATTTATGTAATTTTATTTAATTTCACATAAATATATATATAAAAAAATTCAATCTATTGATAATTTTTACTTTAAAACATGTTGTTTCATACCTTCTTCGTGATTAATTTTGAATTAAATTCTATCATCTTCATGATAAAAATTTAGGGCAATAGATTTGAAATTTATAATCATAATAGTATATAATATATAATAAGGTCAACTAAGTTTTTACTAAAATTATTAGTGATTTTTATTAAAATTAATTACAAATATTAACGTTAAAACATGTTTACTTAGTAGTTAGCATTAGTGACCTTATGAGGAGGAGAGGGATGAGAGACGGAACTCCTCTCTCTAACCAGGCGGAGATCTAGGATTTCATGGCATCAACGCCTAGATCTATGATGGAGTCTAAGGTCAAAGGTTGTAATGTTGTAGGCGTTGCTGCGAATGGTGGGACCCTGACACAGTAGATGGCAGGTGTGTTGCGGCAATGACTGATGCGGCGGTTTCTAGTAAAGTCGTGGGTCATGATCCTGGCGGTGGTGCGGTAAAGATCAATGGAGTGTCAGTGTAGAAGGGTGTGCATAGGGAAATGATTGAATTCGTGGTCCTTGGTTCCATTTCAGATGTAGTCGGTGAAACCTCTCAGACAGTCGATGAGATGAAAACCATCCTTTTGACGGAGTATGGGGGTGTGGCTCTTCACGGCACCACTGCGAGGATTGTTCGATTTTAGGAGCCACATGTTGAATCGATTTCTACGGCCATTGAAAATCTTATGACACCTCAAGAGAGAAGTGTTTTTTAAAAATCTATGGATATCCAAAATACATCATCCGATCCAGGAATGGATGAATTCCCACAAGAGACTACTTATGAAGGATCCTTTACCAACCGCTCATTTTACTGATTTAGAGGTACGTCTGATTCTTCTATTTAAAGGAAAGGGAACATTTCTCATATAAAATCCGATCCTCATTCTATTTTAGAAAGACTCAAATTGGGAGAATATTCAATCATAAATAGACTATATTTACCCAAAGTCTCTCATCCTATGAAAATTGAGGAGCTTAAGGACCGAATATCAACTTACTATGGATTCTCTTCCTGGAAATGTGTTTTGTTGGTAAAAGGATATTTCCATATTCTTTTCCACACAAAAGAACATAAAATTAGAGCTTGGGGCTTTGGTTCTATTGCACTGAAACAAGGAATTATTCATCATCATGAATGGAACAAGAAATTTAATCATTGTGATGTGGGAAACTCTACAACTCATGTTTGGGTTTGAGTTTATGGATTAAATTGGATTCTATGGCATCCCAAAATTTTATATGATATTACAGTGTCTATTAGAATTCAAATTAAAATCGATTAGGAAACAGAAGTTGCTCGCTTTTATCTCTTTTATAGATTATTGGTTGAAGTTGAACTGGGTTCTACTCTTGTTGACAAGGTATTACTTTCCACCGAGGAGGTAATCATTGAGTTGAAGATCATTTATGAAAAAATGCCAAATTTTTCTTGTATTTTATTGTGATTGGTCATTATCAATCTATATATAGTCTCTCTGTTGTTTGTATCTTCTACTCTCTATGGGGAAATTATGAAAATAATTTTTTAAAGAATCACAAAACCACCCAGGCTCAAAAGACTATTGTGATCAATACACGGTTGGATGAAATGAATTATATTGTGCCTATGGAAGTAAAAAAATCCACAAGTTATGGGAAGGGGGTCAGCTTATGCATGAAATCATGGGATGACAACTTTTCCATAGAAACGAATGCTTGTAATGAATAAATTGCATTAAGAAGTGCTGATGATTTGATGGTTGATCAAATGGTAAGAGATAATATTCAAAAATAGATTGATTATCAACTTTCATAGGAATGGATGGTAACATTAGGTAACCTAAAGGGAAAGGAAATTTTGGATTCTGACTCTTCTGTCATTTGTAAAAATTTGAATGCATCCCCAAAATAGTTAGTGTATAAAGAGGGTTTCCAGCTTGTTTCCTATAAAAAGAAAAAGGCTCTGGTTATTCCTCCAGTGGTGGATGAGCATGTTACTATAGGTAATCTTCCTCCCCCCTCTGACCGAAAATTTTAATGGTGTTGGTAAGTCATAGGTCACTATCCTAGGAAAATCTGAAGAGTTAATTCAACAGAAGAGTATTGCTACATCTGAAGAAATTGAAGATAAAGAAGAGATGAATATAGTGGAACATGGATTCTCTCATGAGAAAAGTAAAGAAGACAGATCTGATGATAACTATGATGCTGAAACATTATTGGAAAGACATCATTCTCTGACCTCAAACAAGGGGAGAGCAAGAGGTCAGGGGCATTGTCGCAGTAGAGCAGGATGGCTTGTACATCAAGAGGAAGAAAGAAAACTCACTGAATGATTGATGAAAAATATAGGTAGGTAACTATTGGTTTTATACTTTGTTCATTTTGATTCTTTTACTCTCTTAAACATTTCCTTTACTCGTTTTTTTAATAAAAGTGGTGCAACCTCTAAACTTTTCAAAAAAAAATTACTTAGTGGTTAAAATTTATATTAAGGAAAATGACCTAGAGACTTGAAAAAAAACATTTTATTGACTTCATTAGAAAATTCATCATCTTTTATATAATATAGTTCATCATTTGTGTCATTGGATGTAATGGAGACCTCTCAATAGTGTTTTCCTTTTGTATTTACAAGAATGTCACTCCTCCACAACAATAAAGGGGAACTCACCCCCCCAACTTATTCACCTCTTTAAAGACGTTTTCATAAAAAAACCAACCAAATAAGCTAAACCTTTTCATAATATTATCTTATAATGATATCTTTGGGAGGGAATTTAGAAAAATAATACCTTTTGGGAAAACCAAAAGTAGTTACTCGTGGAAGAGGTAACGTTCATCAACGCGCATTTTTTTATATCCTTCTCCAATACCTCAAATTATTATTTTTACATTACTATATAATAATATATAAATGCCTAATATATTTATATTTTCTAATTATAAGTGTAATACCAACACTTTTACACTCGTACAGAAAATGTTATATGCAATCATCATTGTCTGATTAACAAACTACCACCACATGAATTGATGCCATTCGTTCTTCTATTTCCACCACTCCATATTGAGAATAATTATGTAAATAATGTTTTTATATGATATATATGATATTTATTATAAATTTATTCATATTTTATTATTATATAACATATAACCTCATGATTTCTATATACTAACAATATGATAACTTTATCTGGGGGTGTGTGGACTACTACCTCCGCAATGAGATATAACTCATTAACAATTTACATGGAATGTATTAAGGATGGGTTCAATAAGAATTTGTGATATATATGACATTAAAATTATACTAGAATGATAATATTTGTTATTTTATTTTATTTCATTAAAAATACCACAAGAAAACAGAATCAACATTCATGTATATATACGGTCTACCGTCTCTAAGAATGATGTATATAATTTCATATTTCAATATTTTATAAGTTATTATAAATAATTATTTATTAGTTTATTTATATAATGTTTTAAATTTTTTAGATAATTAAATCATGTCCTATATAATAGGATCCAGAAAAAGTCAAAACCTATATGAAAAGCAAAGTAGTTATTAACATAAATGTTACATTATAAATAAATTTTTAATAAATGGGTAACATAAATTCATAATAAAATAATATATGGAATGATATATAATAATGTGGTATTGTTGTATAAGTTTAATAAAATAAAATTTATTATACATGAGGTTTTAATGAGTACTAATAAGGTAAATAGTTAAGGTAAGGGGATTCTCATATGACTTGAATTTTTTTGGAGAAATATGTTATATTCAACACTTATTATTGTTGTGTAGTTTATATACTAACATACTACTTGTAAAATTATTAATATAATTTAGTTAAGGATATTAATTTTTTCCATTGATGTTATTATTTTAGATATCTCATGAATCCATTATTGTCCAAGAAGTAAAGGGATTTTTAGTCTCACTTTTATTTCTAAGTTACTCATGCCCTAATCACAAAATGCTTATTTTTGTGATCTTTGTAATACCAGTGAATTTATTATATGATTATTATTTTTAAATTAACTATTAATTAAATATATATTTATTTATCTCTATTTTATGGGGTTAATGGTTCAAAAGCTGCTAAATTAGAAAGGTATTTTTTACTCAATTTTCTTTCTTTTAGACACATGTTATTGTAGGGACATATATTATTTTATGAGCTATATATACATACCTATGATAATTTATATCATGAATATAGATATTTTAATGATATTTTAGGATTCCTGTAATTTTATTATCTCATGGGGCTTATGATCCAATTCTACCAAAGTGGTATGTGTTTATTGGAACAATTTCATCATTAAGCAAGATTGATTATGATTATGCTTCCATTAATGAAATATTATGATATATCACCATATAATTATCAATAATTTTCTTTAAACATGGTTATTCATTCTATATCCAAGTAGTGGTACCATTTTTCAACTCTTTGGTACCTAATTTAATTAATAAAACTTTTTTACAAAAATCTTACATTTTTTCTCTCTTTATTCGAAAATTCATCTTCTTTTAATATTGTTTTTTATAAAATTGTTTTAGAAAATATATAATATCATCCATTGTTTTTTAGGAGATATTTTAACTAATGTTTTACATTTTTATAAAACAGTTTTAAAAGGATTCTTCATTTTATTTTCTAATCTAGGATCTTTTTTAATATTTTTACAGTTAAAAATGAATGTCCAACATGTACTGATTAATATACCTTCAAGACCTTAAATTCATTAATTATTTTTCTGTATGTTTATAATAATATTTTTAATGAAATTTATTTGTAAAAATTATGGAAATGTTTTATTCTTTAATTATTTTTCAATGAAAAAGCATTTCAATTTGTTTTAAAAATGACTTCCCATGAGTAATTGATATTTTCCTCATAAAATATTTTTAAAAGAGTTATCAAGATTATTTTCCATATAATATAAGATATAATGGTGTTACATATTAATTAATAGGGATATGATCTATGAATACCATTCATTCTATTACTCTAAATTTTTTATTCATTGATTAAAATCCATTTGTGACACTCTATTCTCCTCCACGAGTTATGTCATGACACATTCTTATGAAAGCCACTTCTTTTCACTAGTTATTATATGATTGAATGACTATGAAACAAATATCCTTACATAGTTTAATATATGATGAAATTATTGTTATTCCCATTTTTTATTTACTGGGATATGATATGTTGATTATTTATGATCTTGTAGAATAGATATGTTTGATTTCATTATGTCACGGGTGGTGCATATATATCCCTCTAATGTATTTGGTAAATATTTATATGTTATTATATAATGATGAAATAAAAGTCTCAAATATTAATCCATAATGGGAAATGGGTGTGTCTTGATCCACAATGGGAGACATGTGCATCCTAATCCAGTATAAAAAACAAGTGCATCCTAATCCACAAAGGGAAACAGGTGCATCATATTCTACTATGGGAAGAAAGTGTAACCTAATCCACTGTACGGAAAGAGTTGTGATTTTGGATTGTGGTGTGTTATTCCTATTAAAAATATCACAAATTATGTTTCATGATATATTTTTTCTTTGAGCCTTGACTTATAGGGAATGATATTATATTCTTATGTGCATGCCAGAAATTCTTTATCTTATTTATTTTATAATTATTTCATGCATTAAGATCTTGATTTACTTATGGTTTATGTGTTATTGAATTCCAATCATTATTACATGACTCTTGATTATGTTCTTTGATATCTAGGTAATGATATTATAATGCTAAATCATGTTCTCATACCCTTATACTCTTGTTATGCTTGCATATATCCCTTGTTTACCATTACTGAGAATATGCGATGACCCCTTTCTTATGTTTCCATTACCTAGGATATAAATTTAGGTTTTAAGGTGGAGTAATAATAAAAAATATATTTAATGGATATATCTAATATATTTCACCAATACTGAAAATTATTTTCCCATGTTTCCAAAGACACTAAACAATTATGTTCCTCAGTCATGTACTTTTTTAATACGCTTAATATTCATCTAAAATGATGTAGTATCCATGTTTTTTGAGTATAGATAACAATAGTTTGTATCATAGTGAGGTTCATAAAACCTTTGTAAAGTAGGATGAGAAAAAATAGTGTGATCAATAGGTATTTTTCTAAGGACATGTCTAGGTATTTCTCAAACGATAAGTCTAAGGATGATTCAATGTTGAAGAAAATGTCCTTGAATTTTGGTAAAGGACTAATAGTGGGTTTTCTGATAAATTACATCATTGTATAGATATTAAATTTGGATGTATTAGTGTACTAAGAGGATTTTTTGAATATACTGACACAAATTAAGAAACAAAAATTGGAAAATGAAATATTTAGTAAAATCAATAGATGAGAATAATTTACTCTCTATGGTGCCATTGATTATTGAATGCTTAAAATATGGAATATATATGAATTATTTGAATAACTATTATAGGGATAATATCATGATGGAAATATACAAGTTTTTAAGAGTAAATGCCTTGCTTTTGAGGAAGAAAAGAGAATGAGTGACATATTAAAGTTATGTTCTCTATAATATTATAATTTACATGAATGATTAAATTGAGTAGACATGATTCATATTTCATATTTTTTGAAACCAATATTATGGAATTAGATAATAAATCATAGTTAATGGATTAAGGAATATGGACAATTATTGATGTCTTAATTTATATGAATTCAATGATCATGTTACATGAATCATGAACTATATATGAATTTTTTGTAGAATATATTCTGTAAGGCATTTAAAGAACATATAAATGATACTGGTGGCCTAGAAAAGTGATTTAATTATAATGTTACATTATGTTAAGGTAACCCATAAATGGTATTGAGGATAAAAACATGATATTTATTTTGGATAAATATATGAAGATATGGGAAATGTGAAATTGAAATTATTTATGACATTAAAATTGATAATGTATTTGTGAAAATTTTGTCTATTCAATCATTGAATAATTTAACAATTTTTCTAATTTATGGAATATATCCAATAATCATTATAATATGTAATCATTCATGATTTCAATAATGATTATTGTTATTTCTGGTTATTACCATATTTCAAGAGTGTATATTATGAAGGAATTCACATGTATGGAATGTAAGAATCAAATGATTCCTTATAATATATGGTGAATCAATGATAAGTTGACATTGAGAAATTTAGTGATTTTTTGTGTTTTAATATATTAAAAGGTTTCTAAATTTAAACATTTATGGAATGGTTTATGTTAAAATTTTAATGAGGTTTTAGTGACTATAGTATTATCTTCTTATATGTGGATTTACCGATATTATATAACCTGTGATAATTTTATTTTCTGATGTTAACTAGAGACAAATATAATGACTTATCATTATATTTAAGGATCTCATAATCTGTTAGTTCATTAGGAATAAAATATTCACCATATTTACATAGTGTAAGAGATGATGCTGGAATTCATCAAATAACTACCAAAGGGTGAGATTTTTTATATATAATGGAATGAAATCATGTGTGTATATAGTAATGTGAAAAATTATTCAACTCCAAGTGGAGTTAAAAAAGTTTATCCTATTATGTTCATTTTAGAATGATCTAATGTTTCCTTAGAACATCAGAGATTTATATTTTTATTATATCTAACATTATCTAGATCACCCACTTCTAATAAATTATTTTCTCTGACACTCTTAAAAATTATTTGGGAGTAAATTTTTTCTTCAAAGTCTATGATTTCACTTTACATCTATATTTTCCTATGTGAAAACCTAGTTATGAGTTACTTTGGGTAATTATTATGATTCCAATTTTTCAATTTTACTGGATGATTGAGTATTTATTTTGTAGATGAGGGTTCCTTTGAAAGGAATTTTCTTGTATAAAAACATTGACATCCTAGACACGTTTTGGGGTCGATCATTATTTAACGGTTGTAGAATGTGACACCCCATGTTTTTATGAATTATTTTTTGGAAATAATTTTTTTTTCTTTGAAGTATTGAATTACATGATACACTAAGGTGTTATTTAATTATATATATATAACCATGTTAATATTTCAGTACACCCAACAATTATATTAACTTGTGGAACACGAAACTCTATGTTTAACTTGTGTTACAAAAAATTCAGTGTTCCTGTAACAATTTTCATTTCGTATAATACAATGTTTTACCAAACTAAAATATAATATTAAAATTATAATTAAAATATTAATATAGTTATAAACTATAGATTATAATGTATGTTATGAGTAATATTATCTATATTATAAAAATATGATTTACACATGTATATAAAATGACTCCATTGGTTAACAAAAAAATAAAAATGGTATTAATAACTATTCAATATTAATGAAAATTATATTTTTTAATAAAAAACATATTTGATCTCGAAAAACTAAACAAACTAATTTTTAGGGATTTTTTTAATAAAAATTATCTATTATATATTCAACAAACTATAACATTCAAATTTTTTAATAGATAATTTTTACGAATAAACACAATTTTAATCATAAAAAGTAATATTTCTTTAAGAGACAATTTTAACTCCTCTTAAAGGAACACCGATTTTAAATCTAATTTTATAAACTTTTATAATTTCTATTTTAAAAGATAAACATCATCATTGAAATGGTATCTTTTAAATTATCTTAGGGTGATTTTTTTTATTTTTCTTAGAAGATTAATTTTTTGATGAATTGTAAAAAATACTGAATTTTATTTGAAAACTAAATTTTCATAAAATATATTTATATAGATAAATTATATTTTAAATTGGTTCTATATTTAATAAATTTATGCATTAATAAATCCAATTTAGTAAATTTTTATTAGTTTTTCAATTAAATTGGATATAAAAACTTTTCAAACTTTTGAATGTTATACATTAAACATTCATTGTTTCTCCCATCTATTGGATTAATTTTAAATAAATCTATACTATTTATGTGATTGGAATTTGAAAAACCATGAGTCTTTATTTTGAATTACTATAATTTATAATTTATAATTAGTTAAAATATGTTTTTTACAACAAAATATTATTGAATGTAATTAGAATTATTTGCATTAATTAGGGTTAAAAAATGTTACATAATTGTTTACCTTTAATAAAAAGTGAAAAATGACCGTGAATCATTCAGAAAACCAATTGTATGGATATATTTTGAAAATATAAGCTCTATTATCGACACTGAACTATTTTTAGTGGCACATTATTTAAGGGACACCTCTTAATAGTGTTTTCCTTTTTTATTTAGAAGAATGCCACCCCACCCCCACTATAAATGGTAACTCACACCCCTTAGTTATTTTCACATAAAAAACCATTTTTCTCATCCATAATGTGATAAAATAATATCAAAAAATACCTCCTATCAGTTTATATTCCAATATTTGGGAATAAATCCAACCCAAGAATCTATTTGGTGCAAACCAAAAGGAGTTACACGAATAAGCGGAAACAATCATCAAGGTGCATTTTCATTTTTGTTCCTTCTTCATCCCATTAAATTCTTCATGTTCCATAATTATATATTAACCACAAAATCATCAATATATTAATATTTTATTATTTATGGGAACTATATACACTTTCAAACACTTCCATCAATTGGGATTCACAATCATCATTTATGTGTACGGCTGACTACTGCCTCAGGAAATGATGTCATTGTTCTTCCATTACCACCTATCATGGTCAGGAATAATGATAAAATTAATAAATTTATAATATATATATATATATATATGTGATATTTGTGATTTATATATGCTTATATAATAATTATATAATGCATTCCATCATTATTTCCCTTTTTGGGAATATGATAACATTGTCTGTGGATGTGTGCACGATCGACTCCTCAAAGTGATTTGATACATTCTCGATTTACATATTATGTATTTATTATGGGTTTAATAACCATATATTATATACATGACAAATTAAGTATACTTTAAATATAATATATATATATATTTATCATTTTTATATCATTCATTTAAAAGACGATGTGAAAATTGATATTGCATCCATGGGTACACACGACCTATCGTCTCTATAAATGGTGTCAATCATTTTATATTTATTTCATTTATAACTTTTTATAATTACATATATAATAAATATAAATGATATATATTAAATTTTTTATAGTCCTGAAATAATTAAACAATTGTCTATGTAAGTGGATTAAGAATAATAATCCCCAATATATAAGAAAAACAAAGCGGTTATTACCAGAAACATAAAATTAACATGAAATTAATAATTATAAGGTAATAAAAAATAATAATAATATAATATATGTTACTGTATATGATAATATGATTTTATAGTATATTTATAATAATCAAAAATTTATTTTATAGTATTTTTTAATATATACGAAGAAGGTCAAGACTTAGAGGAAAGATTTTCTCTTCTCACATTCATTTTTGTGAGATATATTCTGTATTCATCACATCAAATTTATATGAGATATATATAATATCCAATGAATTTTAATATCATAAATTTAAATTATTTAAAGATATTAAATGTTTCATTTGATTAAATTCTTTCACAAATCAAATGATTCAAATGATATTCATGTATTAAGGGGGTTTTTTATCTCACTTTTATTTTTGAGAGACTTATGTCTTATTCAAAAATTGATTATTTTTTGCGGTGTATATAATGTAAATGAGTGTATTATATGATTAATAGCCTTATATTTATGATTATTTACATATCCCTTTTATGATGTATATTTCATGGGGTTTATGGTTCAAAATTATTCAAATTGTAGAATAATTATGTTAATATTTCCTTTCATTGAGGCACATATTATGGTATACCATTATATTCTTTTAAAAGTCATATAAACTTAACTTTAAAACATTATATCATGAATATCCATATTTTCCTGATTTTCGAGTTTAATTTAATATTATTCTTTCATGGGGATTTATATTCAATGTTGCTAATGTGGTAAGTGATAATTGTCATAATCTCATCTTTTATCTAGATTCTTTATGATTATTCTTCCATTAATGAAATATTATGATACATATCTCATATATTATTATGAATTTTTATATCCAATGTTTATAGATGGTATATCCATGTAATGGTACCATGTTTCCACTATTTTGTAGTTAATATAATTAAGAAATTATTTTTATGAAAATATTACTTTATTTCAGTCTTCATTTTAGAAATATATGTTATATCCAAATAGTGTTTTATAAAGAAAATCAAAAAAGTTTCTAATATTCTAAAATGATTTTTCAGAGACATATTTACCCATATTTTACATTTTTATAAGAAAAATAAATGTAATATTTTTATCATTTTCTGATCAAGGAATTTTTCTAAACATTTTACGGTGAAAAATGAAGGTTCTTTATAAATGCAATGATCCACCATAATTAATTTTATTTTATTTAATATTACTTTTCAAGTTTATATGAATATTTTAAAAGAAATATTTTTCCTTAAATTTTGGATTTTCTCACAGTAAATTTGAAAGAAAAATTATTTCCAAAATTTTTCTTAAAAAGTGTTTTTTGAAGATGAAATAATACTTTCCTCGTGACATGTTTTTAAAAAATATTTTAAAATTAATTTCTATGATTACATCTATTTATGTTACATGTTTCTTAATTTTGGATATGAACCATGAATACCATTATTATTCTTTCTATGAATGGTTTATGTTTTGATGGAAAGATGTTTATGACACCAATTTCTCTCTATAGGGTGTAACACGATACATACTTATGAAACCCACATATTATCACAGGTTATTCTATGAATAAATGATTTAGAAACCTATCTATTTTTAATTGTATAGGATATGATAAAATTATTATGATACCCATTTTAAATTACATGGGTGATGATATGATGTTTTTATGATCTGTTAGCACCCATAAGTATGATTTAATTTTATTTTTGGGTGGGACCTATATATCAGTAAAATTTACATGGTAATGATTTATATCTCATGAGGTAATGATCATAAAAATTTCTATGAGTTTGATCCATAAAAGGATTCTGGTTCTTCTGAATCCACAATGTGAAATGATTGAATCCAGGTTCCCACGGGAAACTCATATGTTATGATCCACAATGGGTAACATGTGCATCCTAATCAACTGTGGGAAGAAGGTTTTACCTGGCCTACTATATGGAATGGTTAGTGACTCAGGATGGTGGTGTGTCCATCCATGTATGTGTAGTGCCCATGAAGTTCCCTAACAATTTTGGGAAATGTTTTTTCACTTATATAGTGTGATTTTATATGATTATGTGTATACCAAAAATTCCATGTATTATTCATCTGTTTGGTTTCAAGGATTATGATCCTGATTACCGTAGGATTAAAGCCTAATGAACTACCAATATTTTTTTCATGACACTGGATTTGAATAATTGAAATATATGGTATGATCTTATAATGTAACAATCATGTTCTTATACCTTGATGCTCATTTTATGTGTATATATCTCTGTTTTTTTCCCTTACAGAGCAATTGATCTCACTCGTTCCTTCCGTTTCCATTCCCCTGGATATGAAAAATGTTATTGGTATAAAACTAAGGGGTATGATATTTAAGGGATATTTTGATGCCCCATCACCATGAAAAAAGATTATATTTCCAGGTTTCCAAATAAAATTAACAGTTATTTTCCTCAATCATGTATTTTTTTTATTTGATGAATATTCATATAAAATGATTTAATATCTATATATATTAAGCTCAGGTCTCTACAGTTATGATATAATGTTTTGTGATTATCGAGATATGTTTTGATCAATTTAATAACTGTTATCCTTCTTTAATGATATTTTTAGGATCTTATGATTCTATAAAATGTTTTATGATTATTATCTATGGTGTGATGAACATTAAATAAGATATTTATACATTCCTCATGTTCCCCATCATGTTTATTATCTAACACATTATGTTACATTTTCCCTTATTGAGTGTATAAGATCATCCGGTTTATATTTTTCTATTACCCAAGATATGAATTGGATTACATCAAATGATATTATACTTGTAAAAGGTCTAGAGGAGTGTAGTTATTGATTAATGATTTCAATTATTTTAAAATATATTTTTATGTACCAAATATCCATATAACTAAACAGTTAGGTCTTTAGGTTGGGCATAAATTTTGGAATTTTTTTTATCTAAATCATGAAATTAATATATTATTTATCTTATTTTTATCTTGGGTAGCATTAGTGATAACATTTTTCATTTTGTTCTTTTAAAGGTGTTGTTCATCAATGTAAACATCCTTAAAAATTGTTATCTTATAGTAGGGATATACCTAAATAACACCATTCACCTTCATTTTCTAGATGTTTTATGATTATGTAATTTTAATTTCTAAATAGAGAAATTATTGACAAAACTATATACTCATTACTCTATATGGTGTTTTTTAGTTATGATTACATGTAAATATATTCATTTTATTGATTGCTAAAATACTGACAACCCATAAACTATTCATATCAATATTTATATTTATTGATTGAAAATAAATGTTGATTATGAATTGTATTTAGACACATTTATTTAATATACTTAATGAATTATACATTATTAGTCATATTTGGGAATCATATTAGCCCCTTGATGCCTCGATAGGTCTCATGATACAAACTAGACTGGGTTTTTGGTGTATTTATATCCATTTATTTTGATATATTAGTTGTGGACATGAAAGAAAGTATATTTCTTGGATGCTGGAATAAATTATGTATTTCCAACATATACCAATGATTTATTTGTATTTATGACATAAAAAACCCCAATTTATTTACTGATGAGTTTATCCTAAATGTTTTTGATTTTATTAGTTAACGTTATGAAATAATGTTGAATAAATTCTTATCTAATTTATCCTACATGGATAATGTGCCAATGTTGTTTATCCTAAGAAAATAAAAATATTTCTTCTGCTTATAGTTGAATTCCACTTATATCAATTTAATTTATCATATTCCACAAGTTTATCTTTTCCATTAAGTAATTCTTTTATGGAGTAAAATCAACAATTACATTAGAATGTAATGTTGCAAAAAAGTATAATATATTTTGAAATCTCTATATAAATTATTATCTTATGGTGTATGTAAAATATATTATAGGTTAAATGGATTTCAATTCAAATTATTGCAAATTAGAAATCCCAAACAGATGTAAAAATAGTATTGTCTTTTATTTTATAAAAATGACCTTCATAAATGCATTTTCTTGTAAACAACAAAGAAAATGTAGAATTTTTCTATCTTATATAAAAAAAGGTCTCTTATAGATTATGAAATGATTGACATATCCTATGGAAATTTAAAATCGAGGAATTTTATATTAGGGGATGAGTAAATGAAATAAGTAAGAATTGTTTTATATTATAATGTTGTATAAAGGAATCACAATATGAGTGTAGTGAGGCCGGGATTTTATATTATAAAGAATAATTATAATTGTAATCATTATAATTGGAATATATTATCGGTATGTCAACAAATATATTTACATTCTTCAAAAAAGGAATTTTTTAATTAATGAAATATATATATTGAAGAATCAATTGTTTTCCCAAAAATATAGAAACATGATAAATGAGAATTCTGTTGCATGTATCATTTTTTCATTCTATAATTTTAAAATAATTTCACACAACATTAAAAGAAATTTTCATGTAATATTTAAAAATGACTATTCACATGATAATTAGGATAAAAAAGTTTTATTTATGTAAACATCAAAATATTATATATAAATACAAAACAAATTGGTGAATGAAATATGGATAAGTACATAGTGCTACAAGCTATATACGACATACAACTCTCCGCCAATTATCTATTGTTTCTATGCTTACATGATTATATTTTTAAATTGAATAAATGACATATATTTTCATAAAATCCACTCTTTTTATCTTGATATTTTTTTATTTTTGTCAGTTGTTAAGTATAAATGTTTTTCATTTCATTTTACAAACTTATTTTGTTCATCTTGGTATATATCTCCAGTGATTGAATTTGGTTTTGATAAGGTTGTTTTTAGGTATTTTAAATGGATACTGGCTAAAATATGTTGAAAATATATAAGAATTAATATATACTTTCACTCATGTGGGAAGAACCATGATAAACAGAGGATATAGTGACATTTACCAAACACATGGAGTATAGTTATGGTGGAGTGACTAAGAGATCTATATATTCCAAAACACTATTTATTATCATTTTTTATCATTCACATATATTATTTATTCCATTATATATTTACTATAATAAAATATCATAATCATTTTTTTAATAATGATAGGGTATTCTTTTATGTATTTTTTTAAAGAACTCAATTCACCCCCCCCCCCCTCTAGAGTCATTTATACATTTTCTATGACCAACCACTTCTATCAATGGTTAAGATTATTAAGTTCTAATCTCTGTAATATTTATGTCATAATGATTTAAAAAAAATTGTTTCAATGAAAGTTAATAGTCAACACTTGTGTATGGTGAGATAACCTTCCATAAAATGTGAAAACTAATGATTATGGATGGAGAAATTGATTTTTTACCTATAAAATCATTGTCTCAAAATAAAAATAAAAAATTTAAAGCCTAAAAAAATTATAAATAATGTTCTCAAGACATGTGATGAAATACAAGAAAATAAATATTATTTAAATTCAAAATCCATGAAAATTATTATTTTTTGTACAAATCGTAAATAGGTTCATTAGAGTCTCCCAATGTGTTACAATATATGTAATGTGTACAACTATTTATGTAACCTACTAATGAACTCAAATGTGTGAGATACATGATAAAATAATGTAATGATAATTTTTGAAACTCTATAAACGGTAAACAAAGATAATATCACTTCGTTAAATGGAAGAGTAAATGAGATTTTGAATAGCATTACTTCTTTAGTAATAGTTATTCCTAATCCAGATCAGGCACTTAAAATTCTGATAAATCTAATACCCATATGGAGATGAATTTCCCCAACCATTAAGTACTATTAATATATATAAGGTTTAAAAATATATTATCTTATTGGTACACACATTATAGATGCTGATGATATGAAATCTAAGGCCAGAGAGAATAATCAGGCTAAAAAGGAAAATAATATTTTGAAATCCTTTACATCATAGTATTATAAGTAGAACTAAAATAAAAAAATTTCTAAATCATCTATTCAAGAGGATTACATAAAAATATTTGACTCCAAAAATCATTATGATCAACTTTACCAAAATCTAAAATTGTTTTATAATAGGGTAATTAGTTCAAGAAAACTCCCCAATAAGTAAAAAAGTATTAGGGGACATCTAAATATTTTATCTTCTATGATTATAAGAAACTCCGGAACAATAAGCCAAAGTATCAAAAAATGCAAGATATTAAGAAGTTCGGGTAGAATAATTTTGAGAATCTATGATATAACAAGGAAATATAGAGTGCCTTAGTGAACTCCTATAATGATTTAATGTCTTATTCTATATATAAGGGAGATAATTAGAAGGTTAATATGTACATCACCGCACAAATATATGAGGATCATTTTAGATATGTTTTATTATCTGAATATGAAAATGAAAATTGTTCTTATGATAAATTAAATGAGTATTATTCTACTATTTAAGACGATTGTGTGTCACTAATGATAAATAATAAAAACTTAATAAATCATAAGAATGAAATATAATGAAAATAATTGAAAAAAATATTTCTTCAATTAATTCAAAACTTGAAAATCCTATTTCAAATTATGTTTCCCTTGATAGAAATATTATTTAATTATAATCCAAAGTCAAAAATTTATCATATATTTCTTGTGTTATTACTACGGAGGATGATCTTTTAAATAAAATCCATGTTAAAAAATATTCCAATAAAAATAAATATTTTATATTAATAAAGGGATAAAACCCTTTCCTTATTAAAATTATTTCATAGCTAGTTTATAAAATTATAATATATCTAGAATTATATTTATTCATCATGGTATAAATGGCCATTTTTCAATTAAATATTATCAATAAATTCAAGAATTATGTGTAATAAAAAAGGCCATTATTTCTACAAAACATTCTAATTTTAGTTTTAAATTATGATAGTGAAAACATAGTTGGATTTCCAAATCATTTTGGTCTAACATTGTTTGAAAAAAGACCATATGATTTCCAAAATTCCTTTTTTCTAAATTTATTTTTGTAGGGAATAATCTACAACAACAACAATAAAAATTGTCTATAGAAATTGTCTACATTACACATATGTGTGATGATTTAAAAAACTTCTAGTCATCATCTATTATTTATGGAGGTCATGTCCCATTTGATGACAATGAAAATGGAAAGACACATGTCTTGAGATCTATTGTAAATATATGATCAATACTCATTATAAGAGTTTTTTATATTTAATGATTAAAGAAAATATAATAAGTCTTCATCAATTTTATTATAAACGATAGTTGGTGGATTTTTCTAACAATAAATTTTTAGTTTTTAATGGTAAGTATATTTATATTTAGAGCATTGACAACATAAAATATCAATACCTCATTTCTTGATTCATTGTGTAGATAGAATCTAAATTACTTGAATTATAAAATAAATGAATCATGGTGTTGGAATAGAATTATTAGATACTAATATTATTATTGTTTTAGAAATTCATCTAAATGAAATTTTATGTACCATTTTTCTATCAATAAATTAGATAAAAAAGGAACAATGTGATGAATTATATATATGAATGAAAAAAATAATATATATTTTAATCCAATAAATGAGGTATGTACATCTGGACCCTGCAATTATATTGTTCAAAACATAGTATGAAGCATACATATTCTACCCCTGGGAATGCTAAATACAATGATGATGTACAATGGTGTAATATGATCTTGAAATAAATTACTAGACCTATATTAAGTGAATATAACCTTGCTATATAAATTTTGGATGAAGCTATTAATTCTATGTGTTATTTGATTTACAGGATTCAAATGATTCATATCTTAAAGAAAACACCTTGTGAGTTATCAAATATTGGAAAACCAAAAGTTGTATACATAAATGTTTATAAAAGTAAGGATTTAATCTTTAAAGAAAAGGAAAAACTTAGTCGTATTGATCTAAACATTGATGAAGTAATCTTCCAAGGATAATTTATTACTTTTAAATAAAAAAATATTTTCAATAAGAAGTCGAAGGTAGTTATAGAATCTACTCATGTTAATTTTTATGATATTTAACTTTTTTATCACATGAAATATTATATTTGTATTATGTGTAATTCTTTGGGAATATTAGAACATAAACCAATTTTGGTTAGTAAAAAATATGATGATATAAAACATCACCCAGGAAAAAAAATTTGGAAGGGACAGAAACTGACGAACTAGAATTTTTATTTCCTTGAAAATATATATCATTTAATTTTTACAAAATATATAAAGTTATATAAAGCATGGAAAAAGGTATTTTGAAAATAATAATTGTATGAAACTATGATTATTTGATTTATTTATTTCCCAAATTTAACCCTAAACCATAAAAGAAGTTATGGATGATGAAAATTGGATAGTGTATCGACAATAAGAGTTAAACAAATTCACAAGGAATGTGGTATGGGTGTTATTTGATAGATCCAATGATTATCCTTTTATGGGGATCAAATGGGTATTTTGGAAAAAACATGATGACCAATTTGTGATCACTTGTAACAACAATATGTTAGTATCCAAAGGGTATATATATGAAGAATGAATAGATTATAAAGAAACATTTTCCATTATATCTATGTTAGAAGTTATTAGAATCCACCAATGATATTCATAAAATATGAATATAAATTTATATCTTATGTATTTTAGTTATTATTTTATAAAAAAATTAATATAGGATGTTTATGTTGAAAAAACTCATATTTTTGAATATCCTCATTTAAAAACCTTTGTTTTTAAACATACGAAAGTACTTAATAGTATACAATAGGAACCTATATTTATGTACGAATGATTAACATATTGTATATTATCAAATTGTTTTAATATGGGATTTTCACCCACCAATATCTTTATGAAAACATCATCAATGGGTACTTTTCTTGTGCCAATATATATTGATTTTTTTTATATTTGGGTCAAAAATTCAAAAATTAAGTAATAATTTTCCAAAAAATCTTTATAAATATATTTATTTGAGTGTGAGGGGAAATTTAAACTATCTCTATGGTTTTACAAAATATAAAATAGATTCTGGAAATATTTCAAATAAAAAATTACATTATTGATTTACGTAAAAGTATTGGACGTGAATGATGAAATATTTTATTAAACTCCTATGAGTTACAATAGTAATATTGGCTTGGATGAAGCACGTAAAAAGATTGAAAACATGTCAAATAGAGGAATCACTATGAGGTTCATCATCTCAAAGAAAGTTGGCCAGTTATTATGTTTTTAGTTGGCCTTTATGAAAACATTTTTTATGTCCCAAAATTTTCTTTATAAAAGATGAGTTTTAACAAATTTAAATGTAATCACATCTCTTTAATTGGGTTTCCAAAAAATAAAGATGTTTTACTTCAATTCGAATTAGTAAGCTAATTTTGGTGATTATATAATACAATTATAGATTTCCTATGAAACCTATCATATTTTGAGAAAATTATTAGCTTCATGGTCTCGTATGAAACATAGATCTAATGCATTATCCCATATAAAAGATGAATATATTGCAATTGAAGGTTAGTTTTAATAGTTTGTGCTGATTAAACACTCCAAAATGGATTATAGATAATATTTTAATTATATTTCAATAAACTGTGATAATAATGGTTCCTTTAATAGTTCCAAAAATTGATAAGCAATTATAAGAAAAAAAAATGTATACTTAAGTCATCCATTCATAACAGATCATCCAAAAAATGTGATGTATATTTAAAATTTGTTTATATAGAATATAAGTTTTCAAATATTTTTATCGAACCATTACATGTTGATCGATTTGATTTGAATTAATAAAAATTTGAATTATTCAATTTCAATAATTTTTTTACTTATTTGATTCATATTTTTTATTTCATATAAAACATATTTTTTATTCTTATATTCATTATATAATTTTAGAATTGTAGCATTCATTTTTTTGATTTAGTTATATCATAGTGTGTCAAATAGAATAGTTTTAATTTTTACCTTTTTTATTACTCTGTGTGATCCTTCCATAATCCCAAAATAAATAAATAAAACTAGTTTTATGGATAAAAAATTCAAAAAAATATCATATTTCCATTCCTTCATTCAACCCAACAAATCATGTTCAATCATAAGAATAATAAAGCATTGAATCTATGTTACTATGATAATATCAAGCATTCATGGTCTATGTCGAAGGTTCTTAGATGGAAGAAAATTTCCCTCAGTTTTTTAAATGAAATAGATATACTATTGAAATTTTTTATCAATCTTAAGTGATGGGAATACAAATTTTATGAGATGAGAATTAATTTTTTCATTGAAAAAATAGGTACATTAGTTTAATTAGGAATTTTATTTTTAGTTTGGATATTTTTAAGACATTGTTACTATTGTAGTATATTATAAAAGCTTTTTTATGTCATCATGTGTGATGGATAGAATTTTTTGATGCACTCATGAATG